>OY997588.1:39577294-40268705 GCA_963921825.1 Erodium maritimum
CAGAAGAAAAACTACCATCACCAACCAGCAACCTAACTGTCAAACCTTACCGAAAAAAGACCGAAGCCTAACCTTGCATTAGTCAAACAACTCCCATCTCGATAGAGCTGTCCATCTAAGGATCGCAACTATAAAGCCGACGGTCAACACCGCAAACGGCCGAGACAGACCCGAATTACCATACAAACCCTAGCAGATGGTTTTAGAGGGGCAAACAACACCCAAGAAACTCGCCGGCGGTCAAAGGCTTCAACCGACGAGCTCGACCCACTACCGAGTCGATAAGAAGCGAAACCAAATACTACGGAAATCATGCACGAATAGGAGAAGCTTTAACCAAACGAGGAAAAGAGTAGGGACTACCTCAGGGATGACCAACATGGCAAGCACTCACGCCAGTCCTCTTAACGAAACCGGTCAACACCAGGAAACGACAAAAAAGGACCCGACATTTCTACCGAGCATGTGGCAAGCCATATTTTCAAGCACTACGAGAACCGAAGCACTCCAACAAGACGATCTGAGAGGAAGCAACGACAACAGAGAACTCCGGCCACCAGATCTATGACCCGGTCTTGAACAAGGCAAAAGAACTCTTCTGAATGAGATCAGATCTGGATAAATCAGGTCGATTCCCCTTTGAGAGATTTACCGTTTCCAGATCTGACGGCAGACCGGGCACACTCCGGCAGAAGGCGACGCACTCCGGCAAAGCCCCTTTGAGCGACGTTGCCAGATCTGACGGCGGAGACCGAGCACACTCCGGCAGAAGGCGACGCACTCCGGCAAAGCGGCTCAGGCACAGAACAGCACGAACCAAGGCGCGAGGGGGGCGAGAGACACGACAACAGGTCACCGGCGGTGGCGCAAGAGGCCGAGAAACAGGACTGAGCTAAACCCAGATCTGCCGGCAAGACAACAACCCACAGCTCAGAACCACACGAAGGAGGTACACCCCGTCGAAAGCCACCGAGATCCGGGGACGGAGCGACCAGCTGGAACCGGAGAAGAGCTATTCCGGCCAGAGCAAAGAAAGGGAGCCCGTGAATCAGAGCTACCAAGGAAGAAGAGGGTAGAGGGTCAGAGGAAGAGGAGCTCGAAACCAAGGATGCTCGTCGGCAACAGCCACAATCATGGTGGCCGTGGCCGTCGCCGGCGAGGGAGAAGGGGCGGCGGAAGGCGAGGGGATAGGGATGACACGGTTTTCAAGTCAGAGAAAACAAATGTTTGACTTGCACAACATTTTTGTGTCTCTGTCCTTTGTCCTCGTTTTCTGATTACATCATGTGATATGGATTGAGCAAAGGTTTTAGGGTTCGGTTTGCTTCAGTAAACAAATATATCAGTCAATGCATGGAGTGCATGTACTTAATGGAGTGCATCAGCCCTTGTGCATGTACCATTCAAATATATTTTGAATCACAATTACCTAGTGTGAAGAAATCATTTGAATATGTTAATTCAATATAATCGAGGTGTTGAACATTTTTATTTTGGGATGAGCTTCTTGACAAATTTAAAACCTTTCATTAAAGTTCAGTCAAAAAGTCTATAAATATGTTTTAGTTAAAATATACTTTAAAAGTCAACACGTCAACAGAGGTAGGACATGTCCGTATTGGGTTTTGACCAACCAAGTTACACGTGAGATTATGACAGTGGGGCACCAAAACATTTGTTTCGAACTCGAAAATGCATGGATTTCATCTAAGTTCTCGACTAAAATATTTGAGGAAGAATATACTGATAATTTTGTTTTCATTAACAAAAAAACTAGTTGGAGGTATAATTAGATTCGGATAACATCCTGGATATTTCGCTGAAGTCAAATAAATTCTCGAGAAAAAATTTGTCAATCTCGATAAAGTCGAAAAAACTTGTCGTACATTTTGTCAGAATCAACAAAATTTCTCCAATTTTTTTTGACAATGACATTTTTTTTTCTGTAAAATCGTTAATATTCAATCTTGGTCGAAAAAAATTATTGTAAACTTTAGACAATGAGTTTAAAAATGGTATGCAATGGTGTACAATGACAGAGCCAAATTTTTTAGTGAGGGGGCACCAAATTTTTTTTAGTTAATACATAACCTTAAGAACTAACGTTAAAAACTATTAATACCGTAAAAACCCAATAAATAATAGTCTGATACCCAAAAAAGTAGTTCGTTTTTTTGTTTTATTAAAATTAGGCACTTTGAGGTAATATTCTTGGAGTGTTTGTCATGCAGTAAAGTTTGGCCAGTATGAACATAAGAACAAACAAACCAAGGAGGAAAACCTCTCTACTAGCTATAGTAACTTGTTCTTGAAGTTTTGAAGGAAGTACGGTGTTTTTGCTTCATCTTCATCCCCAGATTCTTCATCATCTACACTACAGCCTCTCTCATTTCCTTCTCCTTCCCTCTTTTGTGGCGCGGTGTGGTGTCCAAGATGGTCGCCGCCCTGACGGCCATCGGACCACCGTGGCCCCTCTTCTTTGACTCCTCTGTTCTTCTCAAGCAGGACTGATAAAGCCTACTCCTTCTCTCTGAAGTCGACTCTTCTAACTCCGATCTGTCCTACTACAATGGTACTCATTGTTGAAGAATTAAGTGGTGAACTTGTCCAGGTGCATCAAGATGAAGTTCAACCCAGGAACACAGTTGGAAAGAAGAAAAAGCTAATAAAAAAAAGGTTTGCTAGAAGGAAATAGAGTTCTTCTTCTACTACTGATAAAACCCAAGAGTACTCCTCTTGTAAGAACCATTCCCGGTCAACGCCAGTCAAATCGCCGAGAAACAGGAAAATTTAAATTTTTTGGACAGACACTTAAATGAACCTAAATTTGACCCCGAGGGTCATACCGGACTTAAGTTGACCATGATATCGACCAAAGTGAGTTATGGGGGACACAGGGCAACTTTCTGACCAATTTGGGAAAGGTTGACTTTTGTCGGAAAAGTCAACCGATCGACGTTTTGGTCCGTTCGAGGTCCGTTTTGGATCCAAAAGGCTTAGTCGTCGTTGCAGCGGTCTTAGTTGAGCCGTTTCCTTGTAGCCCGTGAAGTTTCGTAATTTCTTGGAAAATGGGCCCGTTCGGGGCTCGAGACGGCCGAATTTCGCGAATCTGACTGAAAAATATCTACAAAGATATATTTCAAAAAGGTGGAACCCACAAGATACTTGTCACACAAGTGGTGGTTGTTGGTTTTTAAAATAAAGAAAGGAGAGAGGTAGTTTGTAATTAAGAGGTTTGGTGTTAGTTTTAAAACAAAATAAAAGGGAAGAGTAAGAGAAGTCTCGGCCATTAGAAAAGAAAGAGAGGGAAGAGAGAGAAAGTAGAGAGAAGAAGAAGAAGAAGAAGAAGAAGAAGAAGAAGAAGAAGAAGAAGAAGAAGAAGAAGAAGAAGAAGAAGAAGAAGAAAAAGAGAGGAAGAGGTGTGTTTTCCCGACGATCCGACCGACAGATCGTCTCAATTCTTGCGTATTCGTCATCCCCTCGTCATTCCCTACGGTGAGAACCCAATATTTTCTCGTTTTGGTACGTTTGAATTTTAGGGTCTGATTTTAAACGATTTGTTTAAGGTTGGGTTTTGTTTAAGATTGGTTTAAAGATGAATGGTTGAGGTTTGGGGTTCGTTAGGAACGTTTTGGGGCGAAAAGGAAATTTTCCCATTGTGGTCGTGTGGGGCCCACTTGCCCGTGTTGGGTCTCGAGGTAGGGTTGGAGATGAACCAACTCGCAGCGGAAAATCAATGAAAACCAAGAGACGATTAAACCATGAAACAACTAACAAAGAATGGATTCACAAGAGAAAAATTCAACACTATTTCTTACCAAAACAAGAACACCGGTTAACGAATGATTGGCTTGAGTCTCCAAGACGTCTACGTATCCACATGGGAATCAAAGCCACGTAGTTCTTCTCTTTGAGGACTCAAGAACACAAACATGGAGGTGGGAGATTGCCAAACCCGAAATGGCCATGGAAGAGGGAGAGAAAATGTGTTTCCTATTCTTGTCTTGTGTTTGTTATGTTGAAAAAAGATGACTTAAACATAACAAAACCCATACTTGTCCAACTAAAGGCATGGGACAAGTATGGTGTCAAGTAAGGTGTAAATAGGACAAAGTATGGCAAGACAAGATTGGGTTAGGTGGTGAATCACCAACACCTTAATCCTTGTCTTACTTACTTAGTACTAATTAATCAAGACTTGATTAATTAGTTCCATGGGCCTTGGTTGCATGGGCCTTTCATGGGCCTCTTGGAACATGGCCCGTGGCCATTTCCTGTTGGGTCTCGAGGTAGGGTTGGAGATGAACCAACTCGCAGCGGAAAATCAATGAAAACCAAGAGACGATTAAAACCATGAAACAACTAACAAAGAATGGATTCACAAGAGAAAAATTCAGCACTAGTTCTTACCAAAACAAGAACACCGGTTAACGAATGATTGGCTTGAGTCTCCAAGACGCCTACGTATCCACATGGGAATCAAAGCCACGTAGTTCTTCTCTTTGAGGACTCAAGAACACAAACATGGAGGTGGAAACTAGCCAAACCCGAAATGGCCATGGAAGAGGGAGAGAAAATGTGTTTCCTATTCTTGTCTTGTGTTTGTTATGTTGAAAAAAGATGAATTAAACATAACAAAACCCATACTTGTCCAACTAAAGGCATGGGACAAGTATGGTGTCAAGTAAGGTGTAAATAGGACAAAATATGGCAAGACAAGATTGGGTTAGGTGGTGAATCACCAACACCTTAATCCTTGTCTTGCTTACTTTGTACTAATTAATTAAGACTTGATTAATTAGTTCTATGGGCCTTGGTTGCATGGGCCTTTCATGGGCCTCTTGGAACATGGCCTGTGGCCATTTCTAACGAGGTCCCGTGATTCGCTCATCGCCTCCAAGCCTTCCATACCGGAAATGTCCAACATTATCCGACGCGATCAATCCTAAGACTCCAAGCCTTGTCTCGATCCGTAAAGTCCTATTCACGTACGGGCACATGACCCAAAACCCAGTTTTGGTCATGTCCCGAGACAACTCCCTTTTGGCCATTCTCCATAAATGTGTCAATGAGTTTCATCCTCCGGTGTGACCCTTAGGTTTATGCATGTCAATAGATCAACGTAAAATCTCATTTTACTTGATCCTATTTAAGTGGCAACTAACGAGACTTTAGTATTGCCTGACACTACATAACGAATCGACCCTGTCGATTCTAACCTTTCCGTCGTCCCTGTCATTATCCTTTTATCTCCGATATCCTGATTGAGATAAGGCATAGAGCCGTCATCCTTATTATTCTCAATCACCGTTCCTTGATATGTGAGATGACTGAAGATATGATACCCAGTATCATGTGCATGGCCATGCTATTCTTTCAGTCACTCTCGATCAAGCGGCCGAGAACCGATATCTTTCTCATACCTCAGTATGAGGGATAAATCCCTTAGCCGTCTTTCGTGTCACTCATGTAGCCCGTCCCCAAGCTAATCCTGGCCGTTATGGAAGCCCTGTTACGGAAAACGTTAGGCTCAGGTCAAACTCAGTTGTTGACTACATAGCGATCACAAAGACTCCTTGGTCTAAGGATACATGACAAGCTACAACACTGAATATGTTCATGACTTAATCTATGGCACATATTCAGGGCGGGTCGTCCAATATCATGTCCCACATGATATCTATGATCAGACTCCGGAATCCCATTCCAATGACTAACAGAACGTAAGCCATAAAGAGCCATCTTTCATACTAGTCGCTTCTAGTGGAGCTTTGTTGACTAGGGACCCATCGAGTGTGATCTATCTCGATCTATGGTTCTATTCGCATGGTGGGCATAGATCAGAGCACACATCGATATATTACTCCAACACATAAGTAATATAAAGCCGCTTTAATTTTATTGCTAACGATGATATATACATTTGGACATTTAGGATTGAACTACGGGCACTAAGACTAACATTTCCAACGAGGTCCCGTGATTCGCTCATCGCCTCCATGCCTTCCATACCGGAAATGTCCAACATTATCCGACGCGATCAATCCCAAGACTCCAAGCCTTGTCTCGATCCGTAAAGTCCTATTCACTTACGGGCACATGACCCAAAACCCAGTTTTGGTCATGTCCCGAGACAACTCTCTTTTGGCCATTCTCCATAAATGTGTCAATGAGTTTCATCCTCCGGTGTGACCCTTAGGTTTATGCATGTCAATAGATCACAAAGACTCCTTGGTCTAAGGATACATGACAAGATACGACACTGAATATGTTCATGACTTAATCTATGGCACATATTCAGGGCGGGTCGTCCAATATCATGTCCCACATGATATCTATGATCAGACTCCGGAATCCCATTCCAATGACTAACAGAACGTAAGCCATAAAGAGCCATCTTTCATACTAGTCGCTTCTAATGAAGCTTTGTTGACTAGGGACCCATCGAGTATGATCTATCTAAATCTATGGTTCTATTCGCATGGTGGGCATAGATCAGAGCACACATCGATATATTACTCCAACACATAAGTAATATAAAGCCGTTTTGATTTTATTGCTAACGATGATATTTACATTTGGACATTTAGGATTGAACTATGGGCACTAAGACTAACAGCCCGGGCCTTGGGTTTTTCGTTTTCGGGTGGTTTTGGATGATCCTCGAATCGATAATTCACACCCGGAACGAATTATGGGATTAAATTGTGGAAATTGGAAATTTCGGGTTTAGAAACTTTAAACGCGAATTAAATTGCTCGGAAGTCGGAAATTGATTCCGTCGATTGCATTTGAACCCTTGAATTATTGTAAGATCGTAGAAACAAAAACATGAATTTTCGGAGCCCAAGAAGGGCGTTTTCCGATCCCGGGCAGATTCGCTGAGCCGGGCGAATCGGGCCTTTCCGGGCCCATTGTCGACAATGTCGAGTAATTGGGAAGTTTGGGAGTGATCGGCATTACCGGGGTTGCTTTTGGGCGTCAAGTTCATTAAAATTCAGCTTTGCCTGCGAACTTAAAAAGTGTTTCAATTTGTGATAATTGTAGACCGTGTCGCCTACCGTGGAAAGAGGAGGCTAAGCGAGAAATATGGAGCTTTACCGGAGCGAGAGCATCGGGTTTGACACGCTTCAAGAGGTAGGAAAAATTAGCCGGAACTCGGTTTGACTAGGGAAAGTTAACAGTAGAAATGCATGTGACACCTAGTGGTGTTGTAGGATAAGTAAGTTTATCGAACACTAGAAATGCAGGCGACACTTAGTGGTGTCGTATGATACGTGAACGTATCGAACAATAGAAATGCATGTGACACTTAGTAGTGTCGTAGGATAAGTGAACTTATCGAACAATAGAAGTACTGGTGGCATTTGGTTGTGCCCGGAGGTTGATTGAATTGTTTGTGTTTGTGGGTGGCCATGTGTGTCTTTGGGGTGTTGAACCCGTATTTTTACTGTTTGGGTGTCGTGGGTGGCCATGTGTGCCTTTGGGGTGTTGAACCCGTATTTTTACTGTTTGTGTGTCGTGGGTGGTCATGTGTGCCTTTGGGGTTTTGAACCCGTATTTTACTGTTTGTGTGTCGTGGGTGGCCATGTGTGCCTGTGGGGTGTTGAACCCGTATTTTTACTGTTTGTGTGTCATGGGTGGCCGTGTGTGCCAGTGGGGTGTTGAAACCGTATGTTACTGTTTGTGTGTCGTGGGTGGCCATGTGTGCCTGTGGGGTGTTGAACCCGTATGTTATTGTTTGTGTTTGTGGGTGGCCATGAGTGCCCGTGGGGAGTTGAGCCCGTATTTTGGTTGACTGACGTGCCGAGTGGTAGTTAGTCGTGTCGTCGTATCCTTTTCTTTTCCTTTGTGGGGTATTGTGTGCCTTTTGGTTGTGACTGTGATTGTTCTGGTGGTACTGTTGAGCTATGCTCGATGGGTGTGTCGTACCCTCCGGTGCGCGGTCGATAAAGAGCAGAGGGATTTGTTCCCCGTAGGTGAGTAGCACCTTCCGGCGCGTGATCGGTAAAGTGCTAAGGTTAGAGCTGTGCCCGAGGGGTGTGTCGTACTCTCCAATGCGTGGTCGGTAAAGAGTAGAGGGATGTGTTCCCCGTAGGTGAGTAGCACCTTTCGGCGCGTGATCGGTAAAGTACTAAGGTTAGAGCTGTGCCCGAGGGGTGTGTCGTACTCTCCAATGCGTGGTCGGTAAAGAGCAGAGGGATGTGTTCCCCGTAGGTGAGTAGCACCTTTCGGCGCGTGATTGGTAAAGTGTTGAGTCTGGATTTATGCCCGAGGGGTGTGTCGTACCCTCCGGTGCGCGGTCAGTAAAGAGCAGAGGGCTGTGTCCCCATCAGGTGAGTAGCACCTTCCGGCGCGTGATCGGTAAAGTGCTGAGGCTTGTGGTGGTGGTTTGCGTGATTTTGATCACTTCTGTGTTGTGTTCTTTGAGGTCGTTATTACGGTGTCGGGTCTACATTACGTGTACGGGTGTTTAGTTTGGTTGGGGAAAGTAACAGTTTTTGTGTGACAGTCGAGTTATTTGAGTTTGGGGATAGTGATCCCCGGTGTTTTGTTTGTTGTTGATGTTTCCGGTATTTCTGCTAGTATGTCATACAGTCTAGTATCCGTGGTGGTGAGCGAACGCTCACCCCTAGCTGCTTTTCCTACAGGTACTGGTCGCGAGACAGACTAGGGAAACTCTCGAAGCTTGAAGAGCTGGGAGCGGGAGTCCGGGTTTTTGGGAGTTTAGCGAGGTACGCTTTGGTTTTTGTCCACTTGTTTTGGACGTATTTTAAGTTGTAAAATATTATTTTGATTAACTCAAAGTGGTGATTTTAAGCGGTTTATTAAAACATTTGAAAATTGTTTTATTGTTTATCGTTCGCATTCCGGGCTCGGTTCTACCGAATTCGGGGCGTGACACCTTTGGTGGCCACTCAAAACTACTTGATGGCCAGAAGATGTTCTACGATAAGTTCTTCAATCCTATCTCATCAGATACTGATCTTACTTCCTCCTTGAGCAATAGAGGGCTGCTAGGAGTCTCTGACACTCGAAGGAGCAGTGCTAACTTAGCTAGGAAAAAGAAAACCCCTCAAGCACCTCCTAAATCCTATTCAATGGGCTATCCACCTCCTGGATTTGAGGATGTGCAACCTAACAAGGCTCAGAAGAAAAGAAAACTGCTTCAATCTTTACAAGGACGGAGCTCATTTTCAAGAGAGACTGAAAAGAAAGTTCTTTATGCAGCATTTGTGTGTAACCTTCCTCCTTTTGCAGATACCAATTGGCTTTCCCCTTGAATTTGGTTCTCTGGTTGGATGCTGCAAGTCTCTAAAAGCTTCAAAGCATAACAAAAGGGGGAAAGACTATGGCTTTATCTATTTCAGTTGCCTCAAATCTTTGGAAGAAGCTATCCTTGCTATCAATGGCTCTCTCTACAATGGGTTTAGGCTATCTGTTTCTAAAGCGTGGGACATAACAAAAGCCTCTTCAAGGTATAACCATTTGTTTGAAAATTCTAACTTCCTGACCTTTGATGATTTTGTCCACAAAGGTTCTATAGTCACTGCCAATGCAAGAATTATGCAGAGAGCTCATTTAGCTGTGATCAATGTCAACATGAAAGTGGATGGAATTATGAGAGAGATGGCTTTGCAAGGAGTGTTTGACATTCAGTTAAAAGCTCTGGGAAATAAGACTGTTTTGCTCTATTGTCCTAATGAGAAGTTTGATGATGAGCTTATGAAAGAGGAAGGTGTTGATTGAAGTTGGCTAAGTACATGGCTAAATTTTCTTCTTGGGTTTGAAAATTTTTGCAACAAGGGAGGGAAATTCACTTGGGTTGCATTACATGGAGTGCCCTTCTTTGGATGGTGTGAAAAGACCTTTCAAGCTGCAGTGGCTGATTTTGGTCCTATTGTCTTTACTCATCCAATCTCCAAAGTGGGAACTTATGTGGATATAGCCTATGTGCTTATTCACTCTCATAAACTCACTTCATTTGCTGAGGAAGTGGAGATTTCTCTGGGAAAAAAGTCCTATAAGGTGCTGATCAATGCAATTTCCCGTGATCAAGTCCCTCCTTTTGCAGTAAAAGACCCTCCTTGTGTTAGCTCAGAAGATTATGAGGATCTTAACTCATCTGAGTTCACCATATCTCCTACTCAAGAAATTCCAGCAACAGTTACCCATGACAATTCCAAAGATGATCAAACAGAAGCTGATGACAATTCTGATCAATCCTTATCTGCTGACAAAGGGACTGATGGTGTTTTGGTAGCAGTTGATTATAGTTCCTTGGGAGTTAGAGAAGATTCTTAGGATACATTATATCCACCAACCAACATTCCTTTGCAGGTGTTAAATGCTCATATACAAGAGCTAGGCATTGCAGCTGCTAGCCAAGGATCACTTGGCAATTACTCCCATCAGGTGGTACAAGATACTTTTGAGCTCTAAGAAACTCAAAGGTTGATTGGAGATGGGCTGGTGCACTGCTCCTCTGAACCTCCTGCTATTCCAAAAGCTCTGTCTTCTGAAACTACATTACCAGTTGATAACTTGGAGAGGCTAATTACTACAATACATGTTCAACATTTGGATAATTCTATTCAAATTCTTCAGTTGGCTCAAACTAGCCACTTCAGACAACCCTCTAGTCCTATCAACTATTCTGCACAACCAACTGAAGATCAAACCCTCTTTGACAACTCCTTGCATCCACTGGATAATGATATTATCAATAGGGGTAAAAGCATTATTTTGGTCCCCACCTTGCAAAATACTCCTATTATATTGCATAAAAGGACTGAGGCAGATGAGCATTTATTATTGGGAGAGGCTCAAGAAGAAGATGCAAACTCCCCATGCAACCCTCTATCTCATGCCTTATTCACTGACATACAAAGGGATATTTGCCTCTTACACTCTCAACCATCTGATTTACCAGGGCTAGAAGATCTTAAAAGTGGAAATGCTACTATTAGTTTATCTTCTCTCCAAGACCAGTTGGAACAAACTCAAGTCACTGAAGTAGCATATTTTTTTAGGTCTCACCAAGTCCTCTCCAAAAATAATTTCCAAGATCACCATCAAGAGAAAGAAAAAATCCATCAGAGGTGCAACTCCACACTCCTACAGTACTAGATCAAAGCTCTCTACTCCTGGACTTCAGCAAAATGCTCCTGAGGTGATTTCTGAAGGAACTCCTACTTCTCAGATCAAGAAGAAGACTTTCTTGGATGAAAATACACTTGCTAAAAAAGCTTAGGGCTTTGGCAAGGCCATTGGCCTCAAGGCTGGTGTTTCTGATCAGGTTATTTTAAACCAGACAAATGATCTTAAGGATTACAAAAATCATGCCTTTAATGTTGATGGAGGATCTGAGGATGAGTTCGTTGATTTAGATAAAGACTCAGACCCTGATTTACTGGTGGACAAAGGTACCACTGGTCTTGGTTCCTCCTAAACTCTATGAAATTCCTCTCATGGAATGTGAGAGGGTTCTCCTCTCATCAGAAGAGGAGATGCTTTAGTACCTTGCTGAGCAAGCAAGCCCCTAGCTTCATCATGATTCAAGAGTCTAAATTGGATCACATGCCTGCTAATTTTCTTAGATCCTGTGGCCTGTCTTGGGGTTGGGATTCTTGCCATTCTGATGCTGTGAACACTTGTGGTGGTCTGATTACAATGTGGAAAAAAGAGAATTCTCCTTCTCTCACTCAATTGAGGAAGATGGTGCCCTTTTCTGGCTTGGCAGGTTTCTCTCCTCCCAGAATTTATGCTGCATTATTAATGTATATGCCCCATCCTCAACACTTGGAAGAAAATCTCTATGGCTCAAACTGGAGGACATGATAAAGGCACTCCCTTCAGACACTCTCATCTTGCTAGGAGGAGACTATAACATTGTTAGCTCCATTCAAGAAAGATCTTCTCAAAGAGCTGGGGGGGCAGATATGCAGAATTTTCAGCAGTTTATAATGAACTTGGGACTCATAAATCTCCCTCTAAATGGAGGCAAATACACTTGGTTTGGGAAGCAATCAAGAGCTTCAAGAATATACATATTTCTCATTTCTCAAGAGTTCTTGGAAAAGTTTAACTCTCTTACACAAGTTTGCCTCTCCAGATCAATATCAGATCACATGCCTATAGTACTTTTTGAAAATGTGATAGATTGGGGGCCTAGGCCATTCAAGTTCCTAAATATTTGGACTGAAGACCCTAGATTCTATGAAACTGTGCAAAAGTTTTGGGCCTCTTATAAAATCTTTGGCCAGCCCTTCTATGTTTTATGGATGAAACTTAAGCTTTTGAAAGCTGATCTTAAAGTCTGGATTGTTCAAGTGTTTGGTCACCTAGAAACCCTCATTGCTCAACTAAGTAAGGCAGTAGATGATCTGGACTCTCTGGTAGAAGTAAGGCCCCTCCTTCCTCAAGAATGCACTAAGAGAGAAGAACTTAAGGCTGCACTAATTCAGAAGTACAAATTGTTATCAAAACTTCAGAGTCAAAAGGCCAGGAAGAAATGGTTTGATGATGGGGACAAAGGCTCTAAATATTTTCAGAGAATGGCAAATTTCAAAGGGGCTTCAAAAAACATAAGCCGAATCTGGTATAAAGATCAGTTGCTCTCATCTCCACCAAATTTTAAACTTGCAGCAGCTGAACATTTTACCAACAGATTCTCTGAAGGTCCTATTTCAAATGTATGTCTAGAAGATTTACCTTTTCAGACCCTAACTCCTCAACAAGCTCAATGGCTTAAGAGACTATTCTCAGAAGATGAAACTCTACAAGCAATCATGGCTTGCAGTGCTGAAAAAGCAACAAGGCCAAATGGTTTCACTCTAAAGTTTTTTCAAGTATGCTGGCCTATAATCAAAGAAGATCTGATGAAATTCCTATATTGCTTCTACCATACTGGTCAACTTGGAAAAGGCCTTAACTCTTCTTTTCTGACTCTGATACCAAAAAATGATGCTCCTCTATCATTTGATGACTACATGCCAATAAGTTTGATGGGAGGTTCTTATAAAATATTATCCAAATTGCTATCTACAAGGCTCAAACAGGTGATAAACTTCCTGGTGGGGGAGGAACAGACTGGTTTTATTCAGGGAATGCAGATTATTGATGGAATCTTAATCGCCTCAGAGGTAGTTGATTTCCTAAAGTCAAGCAAGTAGAAAGCTATATTTTTCAAGGCTGATTTTGAAAAAGCCTTTGATAAGGTCAACTGAAATTACTTACTCAAATTGCTAACTAGAATGGGTTTTGGCTCTTTATGGAGTTTATGGATTCTCTCATGCTTAAAGGCGCATGTCTCAGTGCTGATCAATGGCTCCCCCAGTCCTGATTTTAATTTGGCAAGAAGGCTTAGACAAGGGTGTGCTTTATCTCCTCTCCTGTTTGCTCTAGTGGTAGAGGGTATCAATCAAGCATTGAAAGCTGGGATATCACAAAACCACTTCAGAGGTATAAAATTTCAAGATACTGGCCCAACCATTTCACATCTGCAATTTGCAGATGATACTATAATATTCATCCAAGCTTCAGAAACAGGTGCCTTGTGCCTCAAGTTTGCTTTAACTATATTCAATTTAGATGCTAGTTTATCAGTGAATTATGATAAATCATCAGCTATATTCTTCAACATGAAAGAGGAAGAGAGACAAGCCATCTTGGTGATTTTGGGATGCTCAGAAGATAAATTACCTACCAAGTATTTAGGCTTTCCTTTGGGGGCAAATCCAAGAAAAATCAAAACATGGGATCCAATAATAGACAATTTCAAAGCTGCACTTGGACTCTGGCAAGCCAAGTTGCTCTCACTAGGAGGAAGAATCACACTTATTAAATCCACTCTAAGTGCTCTGCCATTGTATTTCTTCTCCATAATAAAAGCTCCTAGAGGGGTATTGAAACAAATGGAATCCTAGCAAGGGAGGTTCTTGTGGCATGGATCCTACAAAGCAAGATCCTTCTGCAAAGTCAACTGGAACAATGTCTGCAAATCAAAAATTGAAGGGGGGCTTGGTATAAAAAATTTGGCTAAAATGAATCTAGCTCTTCTTGCCAAGTGGTGGTGGAGGTTTTCTTTGGATTCAAACTCTCTTTGGAAGAGGGTGATATGCAGTAAACATGGCTGGTCTACTTTTGAATGGGACCTCTCTTCCTTCCCTGAAATAGGATCTACAAGTTTTATGAGCCAAATACTAGCTATCAATGATGATCCTAACTTCCATAATTTATTTGGTATTAGAGGTCTGAGTTGAAAGGTGGGAGAATGAGCTAAAGTACTTTTCTGGAGTGATATATGGTGGGGGAGCAACCTCTCAAGTTTCTCTTTCCCAGGCTGTATTCCCTATCAAACAACAAAAAACTATTGGTTGATGATGCTTGGTTTGAGGGTGTTTGGGAACTAAATTTTAGAAGAGTCCTAAGGGGAAGAGCAGAATCAAATTGGAATTCACTGCTTTTGATATTAGATGGCATCTCTCTCACTCATGAGAAGGATCTTCTTGTCTGGACAGGTGATCCAAAGGGGTTCTCAGTAAAAAGGTTATACAATTTATTAGACAATCAAACTTCAGCCCCTTCAGTAAATGCTCCTTGGACAAAAGCTCTATGGATCCTAGGTATACCTCCTAAAATCACAACCTTTTGCTGGCTTGCTTGTCTGGAAGCCATCCCCACTAGATGCTTCCTTGATTCAAGAGGGTTGCAGCTCTCCCTACAAGGAACCCTTTGTCCAGTCTGCAATGATGACTTGGAAGATGCTTCCCATACCTTACTGTATTGTAATAGAGCTTGGAGAGTTTGGAGTCTGGTTTTTAATTTGTGGGGCTTTATTTTGATCATCCCAAAAAATACAAAAGCTTTATTCACTTCTTGGTCAGCCTTGGCTCCTACAAGTTGTAAAAAAAAATATGGAGGAATCTAGCTCAGATATCCTGTTGGCAAATCTGGCTTGCATGAAATGAGGCCATCTTTAAAGGGACCTTTTCATCTGCAGAAGACATCTTCCAGAAAATTCAAAGTCAGGCCTATAACTTGGAATGGGCAAAATTCAAAGATCTTGGATACTTCTTCTCCTACAATTCCTGGCTATCATCTCCTAGGACCTGTTGTTGTATTACTAAAGATCTCATTTATTAGCTCCTGGACATTTTAGGTTGCTGGTTGACTCTTTCCTCTGGTGGATTCTTGTTGCTTGGTTTGTTGTTCTGGTTTGGCTTTTTTGGTGGGACTGGGGTTTGGGGATGGGTTCTGGGAGGTTTGGGTACTGATGTGAGTTTGGTAAGGCCCTCTTTTTGTTTTTGCCGTCATTGTGTTTGAGTGTGGGTTGTTTTCCTTTTTTGGAGTGAGGGTAGCTGTTATTAGGTTGAGAGGTTGTTTTGTTTGCAGGTCTCTCTTCTGCCCTGGTGTTTCTTTAAGGCTTTCAGCTTATGGCCTTACTTGTGTCTTGCTGAGGCCTTCATCTTATGGCCTTACTGATGGACTATCTCTTGCTTTCCTCTCCCTTCATCTACTGAAATTATTTGAAGTCAAAGGTCTCTTAGTTTGGAAACTAAATTGCTGGCCTACAAGACCTCTTCAAGACCATTCTTGATCCTGTGCAAGCATCATTCTCACATTTCTGCAGCTCAATTTCCAATCTTGAGCCTGTGCAATCCTCATTTATGCAGCTCATGTGCAATCCTTATTTATGCAGCTTATGTATCTGCAAAATTTTGCAAATCATGATCTCTTCCTCAGTTTATCCTGCTACATTGATTTGCTTTACATCTCAGTTGCGTGGGTTGCAAGACTCCTTCAAAAAATTTCAATTCGAACTTGACTTGTGTTGCACGATATACATTACTTGGGTGACAAGTTAACTTTTTTTTATGTGGTTCTTTGGGTAGTTTTTTTGTATTCCTTGATGTTCTCAAGTTGTAATCTTTTCCTGTGATGGGTGGGTAGTTTCCTTTGATCGTTTTTATTTTTCTGTTGTAACTCATCTTTTACCTCAAAAGAGGTTTAATTTAAATATGTTTTGCCGATCAAAAAAAAGGTTTGGCCAGTGGTGTGTTTTGTTGGTTCTCAGGTTTTATTGTTTCTCGGGTTTGCGTTGTACTTTCCTTTCCTCGTTTCCGGAAATAACACTATCTTACCTTCGTTTTTTGTTGTTTTTTTCCATTGTTTCAAAATTAACTTTTCTTTCAATTTGACTTAGAATGGACCGAATTCGGTATATTCCCACTATGTTGAAAAAAAAATAGACTCACGATTCGGGGTCTAATTAACACTAATTTTCGAAAAATCAACTCAATTGGACTAGAATAGACCGATTCGGTTTTTTACCACTATGGATGCTCTTATCAGGTATTAAGTCCAATTGATTTTGTGACCCACTACGACCTTCCATAGTGGGATTAGACCCGAAACAGTCTAATCTCGGTCTAATTAGGTAAATTAAGGAGGAAACGAATCGGGATTAGACCCGATTCGTTGGTCTAGTGATTTTGTTGTTGTTGTGGGAGTAGATCGAATCGGTCTATTCCGAGTCTATTGTGTATATAAAAATCGAAAAAAATTTCAAATCGATTTATTTAAAAAACGCAAGACGACCTGACCCGACCAAAATAAATTTATTAATATTTATCGAAACGTTTGAATAGAAGTACAACACAATACGATCTACATGCCTTCATCTTGGACGTTGAGTAATGGGTCTATGGTGTACTATGGCGACACGGTGCTAAAATTTATTCCCGATAATCCGTAATCAAAGATGGCAAGTAACATGGAAGCGGTAGTGCCAGTGTTGCGGAGAACATAGCAAATATTGTCACATGACCGTATCAAATATATGGTACCGTGATAGCACTTGCTATGTTCCAGCTTTCACGTCACTTTCCTTCTTCGACTATGGGAAACTAAGATCAAATTTACTACTCATGTCTTCACATTACACCCCCAAACGAATTACTAGTTCTTGGCTATCGAAAACTAGCTTCCTAGACTTGGGTAATCGATCTAGGGGTATAATATGACAGGCGACTTCAAATTGTTTTCTTTGTATTTCATAATCAAAAATGGCAAGTGACAGGATTCACTAATGTCAGTGTTCCATAAACATGGCAAGTAACGTCATATGACCGTTTAGAAGATACGGAAACCAGACAATATTCGCTATGTTCTAGGAACAATGATAGTAGGGAACCCACGTCAATCGTCATTTTTTTTATAATGGACAATTAAGATACAATTTCAAGTCGTGTGACACATTATACCTTCAAAAACAATAACAGGTTCTTTGGCGTCGGATGTGGATCTTCCTCTATTGCCAAAGATGGCTATTTTTTCCAAACCATCTTTGGCTCACTTGCTATTTTTTATTACGGTTGTATCTACGACCCCCTCAAACTTGGATGGTCCCGCACGAGAATCCCCCTATGATGTCAAACGAAGTCGTGTCTGTATCTCTCGTCGTACACCTCCTCTACAATGTCCATGACCTGAGCGTCGGTCCAACCAGGTTGGTAAATGCGCTTCATCTCCGACCATCACTCATTGAAACACTTCACCTTCTGGTTGACAACGGTCCAATGATAGTTGTAGTTCTCGGCTAACCGCTCAGTCGTCGAGGTTTGGCGGGTCACGTGGGTGAGCTCCCCTGTATGTCATCCCAAAAGGCACCGCCATGTTGGTCAACCACTTGCTCCGCTATTTCGAGCCACGTACACAACAACCTGACCTCCTCGGGGTGACTCTATTTCCAGCACATGTGTAGCATCCTCGGCGGGCATAGGCGGATCTACATAGGCTTCAGGAGAGGCACGTGCCCCCCTCAAAATTTTGAAATATTTGTTTACTAATTGTATTTTGTTTCTATTTCTGAAGTGCTCCTCCTTAAATATAGGATTTAACAGGTATTTCTTAGGTGATTGGGATTAATATGAATCTTAATGTATCATCTATGTCCAAAACAAAAATATACTTATACATTTTTAAGCTTTTTTTTTATCAAAGCCTTTTTTTTATAATCAAATAAAAAAACTAAACTAATAAAACAAATTACTGTAAAACACCACCTCAAAATTTATAAATTATTTGTAAAATATATTTAAAACTGTAATGTTTTTCTTCTTAAATCCTATTTAAGTTTAGATAAGACAATACGGGTCCATGAAAAATTATCAACTTTTTGAAAACATTAAAGTAGTCTCCTCAACTTTTCATTTTCTTGACTTCGTCCTAATTGTTTATATTTTTATTATTATTCAAATTTATTAGTTCTAATTAATTTATGTGTGGAGTGAGTATTTTTTGTTATGAATATCATCAAAACTCGATTGAGAAATTAAATAGAAGATCAGTGGATTAATGTAGTATACATATGATCATATACATCAAAACTATATAATTGATTGTATCTTGACAATGAAAATAATTTATAATATTTTTAAAATATGAAATATTAATATCACGTATTAAAATAAAAAGTTATTTATTGTTTTTTCTAAACAGTATTAATATTTTTTAATTTTATTTTGACGTTATTTATCATTGTAAAAAAACGGTGCCCCCTCATTTGACAAGCTGGATCTGCCATAGTCTGTGGGTTAATGGTAAGCCGTGCGTACAAGACTACTGACGGGATTTGTATTCCCGGTACAGGGGGTTGAGGTCGATCCCGGCACCATGTCAGACTCTTTTGACAGGGGTGTTGTCGGCCATTAGAGGACAATCGGACTTCGGATGTCAGAGACACGGAGGTGGACAACCGGTAGTGTCTACGTCAAAGTAGTGTAAAAATGGTAGTTTCGCTCCTGTGATGGAGATACGACACTGGGGAAATGGTGTTGATGTTCCGACGGTGGCCCAAACGGTATTGACGTTCTGGCGATGGGAAACGTCGTTGGAGAACCTATGCTAGAGAAACGATGCAGAAAAAACTTTGATGAACGGTGTTGCACAATATTGGAGGTCGGGAAATGTAAGGGAGAAATAGCGGTGGAGCCTCGCTGGTGGCTGAAAAGGAGGTGGTGAAAAGTTGTTTGCAGAAACGACGGTGGTGGATGAAGTCGAAGAAATGGATGCAGAAGAAGAGGGTAAGAAGAATTGCGAGGAAGATGAAGAGTTGAAGCCATATAAGCACGAATCGTGCAACGCGACATCCCCATTCGTCGGTCCAAGATTTGGATGGTCCTCGAATCCGTCGATTCAACGACACATTGAGTCTGTAGAACCCTCGACGTCGAATCTACGCTTTCGTAGATTCAATGTAGACCCGATTATACGACGCGGATTCGACGCCTCAAATACACGCCGTTTCGACGCCACTATGGATAGTCTAAGAGTAGTATATTAAGAGAGATATTTAGGATTAAGAGATAATGAATCACATTTTCTTTTTAACCTTCTTTTCTCTCCCAAATAGAATAATTGTTCTTCTTCCATAACCATCTCAAAAGGTTAAGAGCTAAGATCGTCACTTAGTGTGGATACAATAGAAACTTCGTAGTTTAACAGTTATATAAGTATCAAAGTTATAAAAAGTAAGTGGTTTTGTATAATTTTTCTATTGATTTAGATGCAATAAATCAATTATGGATCGAATGTGTTTTATTCCATTACAAACAAGTGATGTTCATCAATCCTTCAATTGATATCAGAATATTGGATTTCGTGTTTAAATCATATGTAAAATTGGATTTTTTTTTTATCAACTCAAGAAAAATTTATTTTAAAAGAGAAATTGTCCAAGGAGGAAAGCATCTCAAGGTCGAAAAGGCCAAATACAACGATTACAAAGGAGCTCCCGGTAATGGAGGTTAAAGGAAAAAACCTTTTAAAAAAAAGAGTAGTTCTTAAAAAGCAAAAACACAAAAAACAAACAGAGAAAAACAAAATTAAGTGTTAATCTCCTTCGCTCTCGGTATGACTCCCTTGGGTGGCTTAACTAGCGCTTGATTCCACCACTCTAGCGCTAAAGGAGTAGTTTGCATAACCCATTCCCGACTCATAGACCTCGTTCTAGGCTTAGAATAAGTCACGGTACCATAAGAATCAGACGTCTTACCAATCTGCACCCTAGATAATGAGGGTTTATTCAAGGCGTCTTTCTAAGGACTACCTTGACCCCCGATATGGGAGATCAAATAAGCTGAAACGTCCAAAACTTTCGGTCCCATCACTTGGCCTCCAAGCCCACACGGATCCAACATGGGAGGACTAGAACCCTGGGCCCCCAAAACCACTGCCTGGGCCTGTTGACCCGAACCAGCTAACTGTGTTGACCCATTAGCCAAGCTCATAGCCCCAAGATCTTCTCTTAAGCATAAATTAGACTCAAAAGCCAGAAAATTCTTAGGGCTAGAAGTCATCTTCTATTTGGCCTCACAAATAATGGCCTAATTACATAAAACAACTGTCACCTCAACATCATCTTGCCCACGAGTTCCGTACATAGAAACGGGTTCGCGAGAAAAGGGCGTCTGATCTAGACTAACAGACTAGCTATCCTGCAAATTAGGTGAAATTTGAAAATAAAAAATTCGAGAGGCCTGACTGAGATTCGACGTGAACGCGCCAATGCTACGAACATGATATACCTCTTGACCCTAAAACCATTGTACGTTTCCACTGCCTGAGAAGTTGTTGTTTCAAAATTGAACAATCGATTACTTCACCAAAAGTCCCAAAGCATTGACGAACTCATTCCTTCTTGGTTTCATAAGGAAAATTGCAGATGAGGACTTCATGCCTCACCTGAGTCACATTTTTTGCTTGAGTCACAAAAAATAGAGGATCACCAAACAAACCAACGTGACCCATTCTGGATACAGATGTCCCGCTATCTCGATCCTAAAAGTTCAGAACAACCTGAACCTCTTATTGATGATCATTTACGACAACCACATCACCAGAACCAGAGGCTTCAATTTGGAACCAAAAACAGAGACTTTGGATTCTGATACAGGGCCTTTGACAATGCCCTCGAATACGACCTCCCCACCCCCAGAATCCTTTGATTGCACAACCTTAGCTTCCACGCCCGAATCACATTGAGGTCGTGAATGATTCAGCCGAGATTTTATGCGAACACAATTTTTTTGGTTATCGGACGAACACATTTGCCTGTACTCTTGATTAGGGCCACCAGACAAGCAACAACCATGACCTTCTTATTTGACAATGATTAAAATTGGATTTTTTTATTGATGTGTATTTGTATCTAGTGTATTCATTCTTTTTATTGATGTGTATTTTTTTATTGATTTTTTTTATTGATCTAGTGTATTCATTCTTTAAGTGGTAAATACACGTTTTGTTAAATATGCGCACGGATATATTGTTGTTTTAGCAAACTGATGATATATGTATACATTATCGATGATATGATGTATAACATATATTTTTAATACATGTATTGGTTGATAGTAATACATTTTTTTTGAAACGGGAAATAAGTAGTATTACGATAAAATCGTGCTTACAAGGAGGGACCTAACAGTCTCGGATACCTGCTTTTTGTCCCAATCGGCCGTAACCCATCGGGCGCACATGGTTCCATACATGTAGTCTGCTTTGATTCGCAGATCCAAACACAGAGTTCCTCGATCCAACGTTACAAAAAAATAATAAACCAAAGTCCTAAACTTATTGAGCCTAACGATTATTCGATCTAAAACAGTGAAACCTACTAGAGAATTAGCCTTTAGTGCAGATTCCCCAAGACCTACCTGCTGCAAAAACTTGTTCGGGGTTGAGGTTCCCGAATTCAGGTGTCGGTGAAATAGGCTCCAGCCTACCGTCCCTCCTCCCGGGTCCCAGATCCATCTAGGGAGCAGGCTCATGCCGGCGAGGGGTGACCCCGGGGCGGTAGGCTGCTGCAGATGGAAAGCGGCGCGTGGAGCCCGTCTTCCGGAGGACGGTAGGGGGGCCACGGTAGCTACTGGCTCGAAGGCGAGGCCGGTCCGGCGATGCAGGAACGGTAGCGCGAGACGAGGGAGAGACCGTGGCACGGATTGAACGATGGGCGGCGACCTGTGAGGGTAGACCGGCTGCAAAAAAAAAAGACAAAAACAAAAAAGTAACACCTATAAATGGATAGAATGGACCCTGACGGTTAGGGTAGAAGAAAGCTGTGAATTAGAAGCTTCAAGATTGTCCATGGTGGAGAAGGAGGGGGAGGGGTGGGAGGTGTGGGAGGGGAGGAGGTTGCGCAGAGAGCGCAGCCCCTAGTTATAATCGAACTCGAATCAGGAAGAAATTAATTTGATTAATTTGATTATTTGAATTACTTGATTCAATTAATTTAAACTTTGGGTTTGATTTCGATTATCATAATTCGATAATCAAATTAATTGAACTATTATTATATTAATTTAAATCATCTATACCGAAATAAGGAATGTATTATCTGTTCTAGCCCAAATAAATATTTCTAGAACTAGTCTGCTTGGTAATTTTTGGTTAGAGAAGTACTCCACATGTCCTAAATTAAAACTAATCTAAATCTTTTCTACAACCTAATCTGAAATATTTTCTATAGTTCTATCTACTCCTTTACTCTCTTTTTTCATCTACATTCATCTTATTTTAACATGGAAATTTCATTAACAGAAAGTAACTAGCAACATTATTGGGAGACAACTCTCCCTCACTTGGCTTATAATCTTTTCTTGTGGGGGTTCTCTAGTTCTCTTGCTTGGCTTACTCGCAATCTGTAGGGAGGTTGCTTTTTTGTATCTTCCTTTTCTTCCTCAGAAAAGTGAGGTTTGATTAATTTAAATTTGCTTTCGCTGATAAAAAAAAAACTAGCAACATTATGGAAAACGAAAACAAAGGGTGATACATAATTCTGAACAGTCCTAAAACGGTTACCATGTGTCTAAATTGGCCGACTATTCCAGGTAACAATTTAGAGGATGTGGCTCTATTTGAACGTGCCCTCACGCACCTGCTTCCTCCGTCCGTTTTCGTCTCGTCCCTCCATCGCCGGTGAATGGTTGTCTCTAGGTTGTTGTTTCTGCGTTTGTTTGTTTTTGTAGGTTGTGGGGAATCTAGACCAAGGACTCTTATATTCTTAAATCATGTTTTCGTTCAAGTTCGTCAACTATGCGACCGTTGATTCTGGTTCTCTGATCGTATTCGTCGTCGGTGTGTGGATTGTCTTTGGGGCTCAGTTCCAGCGTCCAAGACCATGGACTCATTCTCAGATCGCCGAGTCGGTTTTGTTCTCTACGATCGTCTACACCCAGAACGTTTCTGGGAACACCTTCACGAACACGAAGTCAATCCGTCGTCGTGTGTATGCCTTCTTATCGACAGTGAATGGTCTGTTTCAGCAACTCGCCGCCAACACCTATTAAGGTTCTGTTCGTCAACACAGGCTCAGATTTGGAGGGAGTGCCAGCCTGCTGTTGTTATAGGTTTGGTGCCCCATTTGTGTTACAGCTTCCTTCAACTTGGGTATTAATGTTTCAATGCACAACCACCATTAAAACTAGTAAGATGAACTCTGCTCGCTTTGGAGGCTCGACAATTAGAGGAAATACTAGGGAAGAGACATAAGCTTTAAAATGTTCATCTCAACAATTCCCCAGCTCTAGTTCATCTTTGGAGGTTCTTCCACTCCAAAGAGGAAGGTTCGGTGCTACAATTCGGAGGCGTCCACAGGTGATGGCATCTGGGAGATGGTCAGGACCAAACTCTAATCAGTTCCTAAGCCGTAGCATTTAGTTTATGGGGATGGTAACAGGCACAAAGTTCTGCCACATGTGTGTATTCCTGAGAAGTTGTCCACAAAATCGGTGTCTTTTGGCCAGGAAATGCAGACAAACAGTTTGTTCGTGTTAAACTTGACAGATAGGGTTACGGTCTAGAATGTAAGGAAGCTCATCGAAGCTCTGGGGGAGGTGACGGATGTCCATTTGTTGGGTGTTATGAATAAGGCAAGACAATATTTCTGTTTTGTTACATTGAAGGATCCAACGAAGTTAGAGAAAGTCAATCGACGTTTGAATGGGTCTCGTTGGGGTGGACATACTTTATTTCTGGCACAGTCGTGGAGGAAGTTCAAGAACCCCCAATAACTAGGGATGAGGAAAAGGGATATCAATGATTGACCAAATAATCCGGTCGATCCTACCCTTGACTCAAAATCCTCTTTTCCTTATTAATGCAAAGAAGGAGATTGTTGACGAGGGAAACAAGGTTGAGTTATGTGCCTGGCTTGGGACTTGGTTCAGTGTGATTCCGGGCAAATCGAAGCTCTGCATACGTGGTGGGAGTTTTTGTTGGTTCAAATTACAAGGGCTCCCTATTCAAGGATGGTGCAAAGAGACGATGATTGCTATTATGGGCAAGTTTGGAAATGTGGTGAAAGTTCATGATCTCGATTCGAACTTGGGAGCAACTTATGTTTTTTTTTTGATCGACGAAAGCATATTTAAATTAACCTCAATTCCGAGGTGGAAAAGGTTACAAAAAACACAATCTCACTACAGATTGTGCGAAACAACAGGCAAAGCTCAAATCTAAGACAAAGATCAGTACAAGAGATAAGAGATTTAATCCAGTGATTGTAGAAGAACAAGAATGAGCCAATCTTTAAGATTTGATGGAGGGACAATGGGTGTCCAAGTGGAGATTGTCGAGAAGCATGTCTGGCCAAGAGATGTTGATGATCAGCAAGTGCGAAGCTGCAAGTAGGGGGAGATAAGACTTGGCCATGTCTTCAAATGAGTCCAAGTATCGATCTCTTGAACAGGCTCTCAGCCAGAGAAATAAACCTGCCAAAGTTTCACAATAAACAGAAAACAGAAAACAGAACCCTAACCACAGAACCACAGAACCCCAACCACAATCTTCAGCCATAGGAACCAAAAAGGAACCTAGCAACCAGTCAACACTAGAAGCAACCCAGAAAGGGGGGCAGGATAAAACCAAACCAAACTCACCCCGAATCACAAAAACTTAACAGATTCACTGTCACGCCCCAATTTCAGTAAACCGAACTCAGGAGCGAACGTTTAAAACAATAAAACATTTTGAAACCTTTTACATAAATCACTTTAAAATCACCCTTTTTTCATCAAAAATAATCATTTACAACTTAAAGGTACGTCCCAACAAATGGACAAAAAGCAAGGTATACGTCGCTAGACTCAAAAGTAAACCCAGAATCCCGCTCCTAGCTCTTCAAGCTTCAGAAGCTCACCTAGTCCAACCTGCGACCGGTACCTGTAGGAAAAGCAGCTAGGGGTGAGCGTTCGCTCACCACCACGGATAATAGACTGACTACGGCATACTTAGCAGACAATGTCGGTAACACCAACAACCAACTCAACACCGGGGATCACTATCCCCAAACTCAAGTAACCCGATTAACACACACACGCTGGTACTTTCCTCAACCGACTCAACCCTCGGACACGTAAAGTAGACCCGACACAATGATCGACGACAACCTCCAAAGACACGACAGACCACCACGCAACAACCAAGATAACGAAAGATCGCACACCAAACAAGATCACAAAGGATCGCACTCCAGCTGCTCAGTAACCTCTCTCACTCACGCGTTTTGCCAATCTCGGTCAGGCCAGGCGGTCGACCTGTCTCATGAACCTCTCTCTCTCACGCGCTTTTCCGATCCCTATCGGGCCAGGCGGTCGACCTGTCTCCGTAACCTCTCTCACTCACGCGCTTCCCCGACACAAAGTCGGGCCAGGCGGTCGACCTGTCTCAGTAACCTCTCTCACTCAGGCGCTTTGCCAGTCCCGGTCAGGCCAGGCGGTCGACCTGTCTCAGTAACCTCTCTCACTCATGCGCTTTGCCAGTCCCGGTCAGGCGAGGCGGTCGACCTGTCTCAGTAACCTCTCTCACTCACGCGCTTTGCCAGTCCCGGTCAGGCCAGGCGGTCAACCTGTCTCAGTAACCACAATCACAATCACAAGCAAGTTCAACAAACAGCAACAACACAGGTTCAACACTCCACAGGCACTCATGGCCACCCAAGACACACCGACACTAACTCACGGGCTCAACAGACCCACGGGCACTCACGGCCACCCAAGACACACGTACACAGTAACTCACGGGCTCAACAACCGCACAGGCACTCACGGCCTCCCAAGACACACCAACAGTAACTCACGGGTTCAACAACCCCACAGGCACTCACGACCTCCCAAGACACACCAACAGTAACTCACGGGCTCAACAACCCCACAGGCACGGGCTCAACAACCTCACAGGCACTCGCGGCCTCCCAAGACACACCAACAGTAACGACACGGGTTCAACAACCCCACGGGCATTCATGGCCACCCAAGACACCAACAGTAAAACACGGGCTCTCATGGCCACCCAAGACACAAAAATACACAAACAACCTCCAGAATAACCAATGCCTCCAACAGTTCTAATATCAACAGTTTCACAATCAACCTCCGGGCATGGTCATATGCCTCCAGTACTTCTAATATCGATAAGTTCACAATCAACCTCCGGGCATGGTCATATGCCTCCAGTAATTCTAACATCGATAAGTTCACTGCTCCTACGACACTACTAAGTGTCACATGCAATTCTAATGTTCGATACGTTCCCGAATCACACGATACCACCCGGTGTCGCCTTCCTCTCTAATATTCGAATAAACCTACTTAACCCACGACACCCCAATGTCACATGCATTTCTACTGTTAACTTTCCCTAGTCAGGGCCGAGATCCGGCTACTTTTCCCTACCTCGTATGCGTTCTCCAAAAGTTCACAAATAAGCTCCGGCGTGATCTCGGTCACTCGCCCAGCTTTCCCTTTCCTCTGTCTGCGGCACGATCTAATAAGAACACAATTTTAAGGCACTTTTAAACTTGCAGGAATAAACTGAAATTCACTAAACTTGACACCCAAAAGTAACCCCGACAATGTCGATCACTCCCAAACTTCCCAATTACTCGACATTGTCGATATTGGACCCGGAAAAGCCCGATTCACCCGACATGGCGAATCTGCCCGAGTTTTGGAAACGCCCTTCCAGGGCTCCAAAAATTCCCGTTTTCGTTTCTACGGTCTTAGAATAATTCAAGGGTTCCTATGCACTCGACGGAATCGAATTCCGACTTCCGAGTCATTTAATTAGCGTTTAAAGTTTCTAAACCCGTCAATTACAACTTTCACAATTTAATTACGAAATTCGTTCCGGGTGTGAATTAACGACTTGGGGATCATCCTAAACCACGCGAACACGAAAACCTGATACCCGAGCATGTGGGCCCCACACGGCCACAATGGGAAAAATTCCCTTTTCGCCCCAAAACGTTCTTAACGAACTCCAAACCTCAACCATTCATCTTTAAACCAATCTTAAACAAAACCCAACCATATTTGAATCGTTTAAACTCAAACCCTAAAATTCGAACTTAACAAAACGAAAATCGGTTAGGTGCTCACCGTAGAGAATGACGGTGTGAATTCGATTCTTCTATCGTTGAGACGATCCACCGGTCGGATGATCGAGAAATGGCAAAACCCCCAAACTTTCTTCTCTTTTTCTCCCTTTTCTCCTTCTCTTTCCTCTCTCCACTTTCTCTCACTAAAACCCCATTTGTTTCTAAGTGGCCGAGACTTACATGTCTTGCTTTCCTTTATTTTGTTTTTAAAACAAACTAACACTTAATTACAAACTACCCCTCAAGTCCCATCCTTTGTTTTGTCCAATAAACCTAACACCACCACATTGGTAACATGTGGCGAGTGGGTCCCACACAGATTCGCGAAATTCGGCCGTCTCAAGCCCCGAACGGGCACTTTTTCCAAGAAATTACGAAACTTCACGGGCTACAAGGAAACGGCTCAACTAAGACCGCTGTGATGACGGCTAAGCTTTTTGGATCCAAAACAGACCTCGAACGGACCAAAACGTCGCTCAGTTGACTTTTCCAACGAAAAGTCAACATTCCCCAAATTGGTCAGAAAGTTGCCCTGAGTCCCCCGGAACTCACTTTGGTCGATAACGGGGTCAACTTAAGTCCGGTATGACCCTCGGGGTCAAATTTAGGTTCATTTAAGTGTCTGCTTCAAATTTTTAAATTTTCCTGTTTTTCGCAGGTTTAACTGGCGTTGACCGGGAGTGGTTATTACAATCTACCCCCCTTAAAGGAATTTCGTCCGCGAAATTTAAAACAGACGTAACTCAGGAGTCGAACAGATCGAGGTACGTCGCGCGAACCTTGTCCTTGCGCTCCCAAGTCGACTCGGCCTCGTGGTGCCGCCACCGCACCCGTTCTAAGCGGATAACCTTTCCGCGCAGGACCTGCTCTCGTGGATCCGTTTCCCAAACCGGTTTCTCCTCATACGAGACATCACCCGTTACCTCGACATCTGCCCACTCAATGACGTACTCAAGACCTCGAAAGGCTCGATACACTACGGGGCTAACCCGCCTCCGCTGCGGTTGAAACGCATTAGTCCACCTTTCGTACTCACCTCCAGGGATACATGACCACTGATTGCTGACTCGAGAGGTCGGCGCTGTCTGTCAGCATAGCTCCTGCTGACTCTGCGCAGTCTTCAACCGCTCACGCTTCGGCACGACCGACTCAGCTGTCTCTCGGTCCAGTTCTAGACCCAGTGAACCCTCATTCCTCACTTCCGCCTCGCACACGCCCGACCGACACAGCCTACCATACAACGTTCCGAACGGTGCCATCATGATACTGGCCTGAAACCTGTTGTTGTAGGCGAACTCGGCTAACCGCTCACGAAACCCATCGTGACGTACCCCCATTCCACTGTGCAACCCGCAGTGGCTGCAATAATCCAGCGGGACGCTGTTGTTCGGCTCTCACCTGCCGAAGAGTGAGGCATCGCGATACTAACTCCGCGACCGCTCTCCGCATCCCGCTCCACTAGACATGCCACCTGATGTCGCGCTCCTCTTAGTGCTACCCACATGCACTATCAGACGCGAATGCTGCGACTCTCGCAGCTCGTCGCCAGTAACAGTCGGTATTGGCTCGGCACTTCGCCAACCAATCCATTACCAAGATTACGTTTAAAGGTTGTCATTTCGTAAGTATCCTTCCCACGGATGCACGCACAAGCTCAGTCACTGCCGATCCTCATGGATCCTCGCAGTCTCTCTAAGACCTCGCTCCACTACCGTCGTCGTGCCTACCAACTCCGAACATACCCGATCCTCGGGGTGAGGACTCGATCCAGCATCAGGGCTCTTGAGCTCTCTCTCGAACCTCCTGTATCGGTTCGCTTCTCCAACTCCGCAGGCACGACAGACCCTAGTCAACACCACCCCACCACCAACAGGCGTGTCCAGACGCAGCGGTGGACTCAACGGCTCTAAACTCAGCCCCAACCTCTCAGCACAACTCGACGAACAAACGAGTGTGACATCCCGGTATCCAATAAAACTGACGCCCAAATCGAAGACCGAACACCCACTCCATTAGTCACTCCGGTAAGATCTAGCGCAACCCTCACACGGTCTTTTAGGCATTTACTTATAACTTTCCGCAACCAAACCAGTGTTCGCTACTCGTCCCTTGCGGGAAAAGTAGTAGATGGGATGAGCGTTATGCTCACCTCCACGGACACCCGTTCGATTATGGCATACTAGTAACGCACTAAAGACTTACCGATCTAACCAGGGCAAACCACTACCTCTAAACCTGATGCCAAACGTCACACTGCTCACGCTATCAACACCTCAAGTACTCGCTCATGTAAGATAAACCTCGACACGGGAAACACGTCCTCAATTCATTAAATCACTATTGCTCACAACCCCAATACCCCAATTACCCGATCACGTAGGGAAACCTCAAGACGGGGATCACGCTCTCAACTAAGCAAACACTATTGCTCACACTATCAATACCCCAATAACCAGATCACATAAGGAAACCTCAAATAACCCACTCACGTGAAGGAAACCTCAACCCACCCGTTCACGCGAGGGAAACCTCGAACACCCGTTCACATAGGGAAACCTAGTTCGTATGGCGCCGCAGCGCACCAACCCTAACCCCTCTCCGTGGTGAGACTCTCGCACCGAGGCGCTGTATCACTACCGCAGGTTATTGATGAGTCTCGAACCCAAGACCTCATCCCTCAACACCGAACTTACGACCTCTACAACCAACACAACCGTGAACCCCGCCACGCCATTAATACTTTAATTATAATAATACGTAAAGAGACCTCAAGTAGACCGGACAAACGTGCACAAGTCACGCAACCACAACACGAAAAATGCGTAAACAAGACGGTGAAAAAGACCGGGGTCACGGACCCGTGACAGACCCCGTCACGGTTGGGGTCACGGCGCCGTGACGAAGGCTCTAAAATGGCCAAAACGCGCTGCTCCGTCACGGATCCGTGACAGGGTCCGTGACACTCGCGCAGGCCAGTTTTCCAAAAACGTTTCAAAGTCGACCCTTACTCCTTCTTAACCTCAAAAGAAACCTTGAACGACACACACGCTCGACCCACAATTTACCAACACACGTACAACAATTCAAGACCAAACACAAGTCTCCCCAACCTCAAACATAAGCCGACACGGCCAAACAACAACACTCGCCCACCGGGCAAACCAACACCGAACCACGCCCACAGGGCCAATCAAGTTTAAAACAAGCCCACAGGGCCAACAAATTTTAAAACTTTCTCCTTTTCATTTTAAAACCTCATTTCTTGACATCACGTAGTTACAACCCGGTGCAGGCGTCCCCGAACTACATTGTACCCATTGATGTCAACACCGTCACGTTCGACTACAGGAGCGCTCCTGAGTCGAGTCGCGACAGCTCAAAAATGTTTCACGCAGCAACACATAATCAGTTTGCCAGCAACAAAATACTGCACATACACACAAACACAAACAAGACTCAAGACATTACGGGTCTACGCACGGTTTCCGACATGCGTACCCAACGCACGACGGGACTTTACTGACTCGACTCTCCTCACCTAATTGACGTACAATCCGAGGTGTGAAACCTCGAGCTCTGATACCAAGCTCTCACGCCCCAATTTCAGTAAACCGAACTCAGGAATGAGATTTAATCCAGTGATTGTAGAAGAACAAGAATGAGCCAATCTTTAAGATTTGATAGAGGGACAATGAGTGTCCAAGTGGAGTTAGCCGAGAAGCATGTCTGGCCAAGAGATGTTGATGATCAGTAAGTGCGAAGCTGCAAGTAGGGGGAGATAAGACTTGGCCATGTCTTCAACTGAGTCCAAGTATCGATCTCTTGAACAGGCTCTCAGCCAGAGAAATAAACCTGCCAAAGTTTCACAATAAACAGAAAACAGAAAACAGAACCCTTGTTGGGTCTCGAGGTAGGGTTGGAGATGAACCAACTCGCAGCGAAAAATCAATGAAAACCAAGAGACGATTAAACCATGAAACAACTAACAAAGAATGGATTCACAAGAGAAAAATTCAGCACTATTTCTTACCAAAACAAGAACACCGGTTAACGAATGATTGGCTTGAGTCTCCAAGACGCCTACGTATCCACATGGGAATCAAAGCCACGTAGTTCTTCTCTTTGAGGACTCAAGAACACAAACATGGAGGTGGGAGCTTGCCAAACCCGAAATGGCCATGGAAGAGGGAGAGAAAATGTGTTTCCTATTCTTGTCTTGTGTTTGTTATGTTGAAAAAAGATGACTTAAACATAACAAAACCCATACTTGTCCAACTAAAGGCATGGGACAAGTATGGTGTCAAGTAAGGTGTAAATAGGACAAAGTATGGCAAGACAAGATTGGGTTAGGTGGTGAATCACCAACACCTTAATCTTTGTCTTGCTTACTTAGTACTAATTAATCAAGACTTGATTAATTAGTTCCATGGGCCTTGGTTGCATGGGCCTTTCATGGGCCTCTTGGAACATGGCCCGTGGCCATTTCCAACGAGGTCCCGTGATTCGTTCATCGCCTCCAAGCCTTCCATACCGGAAATGTCCAACATTATCCGACGCGGTCAATCCCAAGATTCCAAGCCTTGTCTCGATCCGTAAAGTCCTATTCACTTACGGGCACATGACCCAAAACCCAGTTTTGGTCATGTCCCGAGACAACTCCCTTTTGGCCATTCTCCATAAATGTGTCAATGAGTTTCATCCTCCGGTGTGACCCTTAGGTTTATGCATGTCAATAGATCAATGTAAAATCCCATTTTACTTGATCCTATTTAAGTGGCAACTAACGAGACTTTAGTATTGCCTGACACTGCATAGCGAATCGACCATGTCGATTCTAACCTTTCCGTCGTCCCTGTCATTATCCTTTTATCTCCGATATCCTGATTGAGATAAGGCATAGAGCCGTCATCCTTATTATTCTCAATCACCGTTCCTTGATATGTGAGATGACTGAAGATATGATACCTAGTATCATGTGCATGGCCATGCTATTCTTCCAGTCACTCTCGATCAAGCGGCCGAGAACCGATATCTTTCCCATACCTTAGTATGAGGGATAAATCCCTTAGCCGTCTTTCGTGTCACTCATGTAGCCCGTCCCCAAGCCAATCCTGGCCGTTATGGAAGCCCTGTTACGGACAACGTTAGGCTCAGGTCAAACTCAGTTGTTGACTACATAGCGATCACAAAGACTCCTTGGTCTAAGGATACATGACAAGCTACAACACTGAATATGTTCATGACTTAATCTATGGCACATATTTAGGGCGGGTCGTCCAATATCATGTCCCACATGATATCTATGATCAGACTCCGGAATCCCATTCCAATGACTAACAGAACGTAAGCCATAAAGAGCCATCTTTCATACTAGTCGCTTCTAGTGAAGCTTTGTTGACTAGGGACCCATCTAGTGTGATCTATCTCGATCTATGGTTCTATTCGCATGGTGGGCATAGATCAGAGTACACATCGATATATTACTCCAACACATAAGTAATATAAAGCCGCTTTAATTTTATTGCTAACGATGATATATACATTTGGACATTTAGGATTGAACTACGGGCACTAAGACTAACAACCCTAACCACAGAACCACAGAACCCCAACCACAAGCCTCAGCCATAGGAACCAAAAAGGAACCTTGCAACCAGTCAACACTAGAAGCAACCCAGAAAGGGGGCCAGGATAAAACCAAACCAAACTCACCCCGAATCACAAAAACTTAACAGATTCACTGTCACACCCCAATTTCAGTAAACCGAACTCAAGACGCGAACGTTTAAAACAATAAAACATTTTGAAACCTTTTACATAAATCACTTTAAAATCACCCTTTGTTCATCAAAAATAATCATTTACAACTTAAAGGTACGTCCCAACAAATGGACAAAAAGCAAGGTATACGTCGCTAGACTCAAAAGTAAACCCAAAATCCCGCTCCTAGCTCTTCAAGCTTCAGAAGCTCACCTAGTCCAACCTGCGACCGGTACCTGTAGGAAAAGCAGCTAGGGGTGAGCGTTCGCTCACCACCACGGATAACAGACTGACTACGGCATACTTAGCAGACAATGTCGGTAACACCAACAACCAACTCAACACCAAGGATCACTATCACCAAACTCAAGTAACCCGATTAACACACACACGCTGGTACTTTCCTCAACCGACTCAACCCTCGGACACGTAAAGTAAACCCGACACAACGATCGACGACAACCTCCAAAGACACGACATACCACCACACAACAACCAAGATCACGAAGGATCGCACACCAAACAAGATCACAAAGGATCGCACTCCAGCTGCTCAGTAACCTCTCTCACTCACGCGCTTTGCCAGTCCCGGTCAGGCCAGGCGGTTGAACTGTCTCATGAACCTCTCTCACTCACGTGCTTTGCCGATCCCTATCGGGCCAGGCGGTCGACCTATCTCAGTAACCTCTCTCACTCACGCGCTTCCCCGACACAAAGTCGGGTCAGGCGGTCGACCTGTCTAAGTAGCCACTCTCACTAACGCGCTTTTGCCAGTCCCGGTCAGGCCAGGCTGTCGACCTGTCTCAATAACCTCTCTCACTCACGCGCTTTGCCAGTCCCGGTGAGGCCAGGCGGTCGACCTGTCTCAGTAACCACAATCACAATCACAAGCAAGTTCAACAAACAGCAACAACACAGGTTCAACACTCCACAGGCACTCATGGCCACCCAAGACACACCGACACTAACTCACGGGCTCAACAGACCCACGGGCACTCACGGCCACCCAAGACACACCAACAGTAACTCACGGGCTCAACAACCCCACAGGCACTCACGGCCTCCCAAGACACACCAACAGTAACTCACGGGTTCAAAAACCCCACAGGCACTCACGGCCTCCCAAGACACACCAACAGTAACTCACGGGCTCAACAACCCCACAGGCACTCGCGGCCTCCCAAGACACACCAACAGTAATCACGGGCTCAACAACCTCACAGGCACTCACGGCCTCCCAAGACACACCAACAGTAATGACACGGGTTCAACAACCCCACAGGCACTCATGGCCACCCAAGACACCAACAGTAAAACACGGGCTCTCATGGCCACCCAAGACACAACAGTAAAGTACGGGCTCTCATGGCCACCCAAGACACAAAAATACACAAACAACCTCCGGCATAACAAATGCCTCCAACAGTTCTAATATCAACAGTTTCACAATCAACCTCCTGGCATGGTTGTCACGCCCGATTTCAGTAAACCGAACTCGGGACGCGAGCATTTAAAATAATAAAACATTTTGAAACCCTTTACATTAAACCACTTTAAAAACACCATTTGTTCAACAAAATACTATTTACAGCTTAAAACACGTCCCAACAAGTGGACAAAAGTATGGTATCCGTCGCTAGACTCAAAATAAACCCAAAATCCCGCTCCTAGCTCTTCAAGCTTCAGAAGCCCACCTAGTCCAACCTGCAATCGGTACCTGTAGGAAAAGCAGCTAGGGGTGAGCGTTCGCTCACCACCACGGATAACAGACTGACCACGACATAATTAGCAGACAATGCCGGTAACACCCAACACAAACTCAACTTCGGGGATCACTGTCCCCAACTCAAGCACTTCGACTGACAAACACCCACGGTGACCTTCCTCGAACGACTCAACACTCAAACACGTAAGTAGACCCGACACAACGATTGACAACATCTTCCCAAGACTCAAAAGACCACCACGCAACACACAAGATCACAAAGGATCGCACACCAAAACAAGATCACAAAGGATCACACACCAAACAAGATCACAAAGGATCACACACCAAACAAGATCACAAAGGATCGCATACCAGTTGCTCAGTAACAAATCTCTGTCCCTCGCCCTTTCCGATCCCAGTCGGGCCAGGCGGTCGACCTGTCTCAGTAACCTCTCTGTCCTTCGCCCTTTTCCGATCCCAGTCGGTCCAGGCGGTCGACTTGTCTTACAACTTCTCTGTCCCTCGCCCTTTCCGATCCCAGTCGGTCCAGGCGGTCGACCTGTCTTACAAGAACACGGATCAGGCTAGCCAAAGAATGCTTACAACCTGTGATACTCAAACTCGGACCAGGCCAGCCAAAGAATGCTTGCAACCTGTTGATACTCAAACTGTGGTCAGGCCAGCCAAAGAATGCTTGCAACCTACCGGGATCCGCAATCACAATCACAATCACAAGCAAGTTCAACAACTAGTAACAACACAGGTTCAACACTCACAGGCACTCATGGATATTTTCAGTCAGATTCGCGAAATTCGGCCGTCTCGGGCCGCGAACGGGCACTTTTTCCAAGAAATTACGAAACTTCACGGGCTACAAGGAAACGTATCAACTAAGAACGATGTGACGACGGCTAAGCTTTTTGGTTCCAAAACGGACCTCGAACGGACCAAAATGTCGCTCGGTTGACTTTTCTAGCGAAAGTCAACATTTCCCAAATTGGTCAGAAAGTTGCCCTAAGTCCCCCAGAACTCACTTTGGTCGATAACGGGGTCAACTTAAGTCCGGTATGATTCTCGTGGTCAAATTTAGGTTCATTTAAGTGTCTGCTTAAATTTTTTTAATTTTCCTGTTTTTCGCAGGTTTGACTAGCGTTGACCGGGAGTGGTTATTACATTCACTATCAAAAATTTCATCAGATTAGCCAAGGGCTAAAATCCCCAAAGAGGCCAACACCAACTGAGAGGACCCGTCCTCACAGCGAGGACGAGAACCGAAGACTAGAAGGTAGGAAGAAGAAAAGTTAAAGGAGATAAGGGGAGAGAGGGAGGTAAGAGCCAAGAAAGATCTTACTCGTCCAAGAGGCAAGGTGGAGGGGGAACCGGGGAAAGAAACACGAAACCGTCCCGCTACCCTTCGGTGAAAAACGCTACCTGTGTCGAAGCAGTCCAGATCTGCCGAGAAAAGGTCATATATGGCCGTGAGACCAGAAGTGGAGTCGGAGGTCGCCGGAGACAAGGGCCTGAGAGCCGGAGTCGAGCCTGAGAGAGGATGGAAGAGCGGCGCGGCGCCGGAGATCTGAGGAAGGAGGGCGCGGCGCCGGAGATCTGAGGAAGGAGGGCTAGGCCTGAGAGCCGGAGTCGTGTCTGAGAGATGACGGAGGAACGACACCGAAGTCGGGGGCTTGAAAGCGGGCGGAGCGGGACGAGTTCATATCTGAGGAAGGAGGGCTAGGGAACCCAACGGAAGAAGAAGGAAAGGAGGAAAAGGGCTGGGGAAGAAGGAACAGGAGAGGAGGAGCAAGGCCTCGCCGGCGACAACCACAACCATGGTGGCCGTGGTCGCCACCGGCGAGGGAGAGAGGGCGGCGGTTGGCTGGACTTGAGGGCAAGCACGGTTTTCAAGTCAGAGCACTAGAAGGATAGTTGAAAGTTATCGATAACTTTGGGAGCAACTTAAGTGTTGCTTCTAATCACTCATTACCAGGTGCAAATAAATTTTTTGTTAGGTTCAGATAGCCTTTATTTCGAGTTTCAATGTCCTATTGGTAGACTCGAGTTCGGTTCCTTTAAATGGTTGCTCATCGGATGAAGAAAGGTTCCCTCCACCTGTCCAGAAGTCAGTCAATATGGATCTAGCGTGTTGCACGTTAATAAGGCATCTAAAGTCTCATGTTTGTTCAGGGAAGGAGGGGGAGAAGCTCTAAAACGGCTCTTTTTTTGTAAAGCATTATCGGGAAAAATCTCGATCTTGGAGCAAATCTAGGGAGGCTAGACAGAGATCTTGGGATTTGATCAAGCTAGAGGGTCTGAAGGCTTTGATGTCGGGTTAATAGTTGTTAAAACAGTCCAACAGCAAGGTCGGAAAGCTAGACTTGGGTAGCGATGTTGAGTTGGACTATGAGGACACATGTGACGAGGAGGAATCCTCATTGCCATTTACTTTGGATCCTTTGTAGCTGTTGTTTTGAAGACCTAAGTAGAGGCTGAGTTTTTTGGGTCGGTTATAAGGTTATGTTTTTCTCGTTTTCATTTTCATTGTTGTTTCTTTTGTTCTCTTGTGTTTAGGTTGTTTTGAGTTAGTTGAGCGATTTTCTTGGTTGGTGGCTTCGAGTTGTGTTTGTGGAATGTATTTAGGACGATTCCCATTTTATGTGTTGCATCTCCTTTCTTTTGGTTTCTTGTAGAAACCCAAGTTTTAATAAAATCATCGCTTATAAAAAAACAACTTAGGGGATGTATCCCTATTCTCGTGGGGATGCACGTTTATCACATCTAACACTTTTCCTGGCTTGACTCAAGTGGCATTGTTTTGCCTAAAAAATGCGTTGTTCCCTCGATGGAGACCCTTAGGATAGGTGAGAATGATGCCAAGTATTCGAGGAGGTACCCTTTCATTACTGGGTCTGCGTACCCATCCTTGTTTACTGCTTTTCTTTTGTTTTCAGTACTTCCGCCTGCAATCTGTAGTCAAATTGTTTTTTTTGTAACCTTTTTCTTCCTCAGGAGAGGGTAATTTATCATATGCTTTCACTGATAAAAAAAATGATCGAGATCTTTTAGATCCCAGTTGGACAAGGTGTGTCTCCTCTGCAACACCTCGTGGGGCCCCAAAGACTCATTAAGCTTGACAAGACTGCTTCGCATACCTCGCATCCTGTCCTTGGGAACTTCCACTATTACTGGCAGAGAGGGTTGTCCAACGCCCTCTTCCTCTGTACCGGGTAGAGCACATAAGAGGTCGTGTTAGGGGGCACCTCTACAACTACTTCGCCCTCCTTTAGGTTGTAATAGGATCGGTTGTTCTCGGTCTTGTTTTGTTTCCTTTCTCGGTCATGTTTTGTACCATCTGATCATCGTTTACGACAATAATAAAACGGTTTGTGTTATGTTTGTCATGTGTGTTAATTTTATTTTTTTCAGCTAGACCCGGTGATCAAAAGGAATTTTATAGTTAAATTCCTTTTAATTTTATAACTTCCCACTACTTTAAATCAATTGACCCGATCGGTGCTCTAAATGTGATAATCTCCGCCGTCTATTTGCACCCGGTAATATTTTGAAGAAGACATATATTATAGGAATAGGAAAAGATGAGACATCTGTTTTGCCAACGAATATAAGCATGATCTGATGCACGAGTATCCTAAAAGTTGTTGTCCACAAAATGTGATACCATGTTGTAATGCGAGTCCCAAAGGAGGCCTCCAGTCACTAGCCCGACACACTCAAATCTCACCGCGACACGCATGTGCATGAGCTCAAGAAAAAAGACACACAACCTTGTCTTCCACCTCAAGGAAGAGGATGTCACTACTTACTGTGCATGCAAGTGCACAAGAAAGTTTTTTTTTTTATCAGCAAGCAATATATTAAAACTCACCTATTCAAATGCTGAATTAGGCGGACCAATTACAGAACTCTAGCTACAGAGATCGAACCAATAACCAAACTAGCCCAACAAAGGGAGATAATGGTCTCAGAACCAAATATGACAATCATCTAAGCGCAACAGAAAAGGCTAACAAAGGAGTCAAGTACTCGGAAGTAGCAACCATGAAGCTCGATAAAAGAGCCCTCCACAGAATCTCCAAAACTAAACCCGAGATTGAGGAAATAACTGTATCTCATCGGCACCCAGACTCAGCGAGTGAACTTATTGGTCTACACACATTCGAGTGTATCAGCCCCAATAATTCACCCGCCCTTTCATCGCGATCGATAAAGGGCACTTTAGTCATTTTGCCCATCAAACAAACCTTGCACCTATCGATCGAATGGAATTCGAATGAACATGAAAGCCCGCACTTCTGAAGTGCTGATAGGCGCTTCTTGTTTATGCGACCCAAATGACAGTGCCATAACAGAGTTAGGTTTAAATCGTTGGATTTAGACCTCTTGGTATTAACGGAATATATAGAACTTGAGGCATTGTTACCCATATCTAATATGTACAATCCTCCAACCATGTCAGTACTGGTATAAAATATATCATTGCATAGAACATTGAAAACTCCATTTCCAATATTAACATTATATCCTTCCTTGTTAAACACGGATACAGATATAATATTCCTACTAAAAGTAGGTATGCAATATACATTATATAATACTAAGACAAGGCCTCTTGGCAAAGCAAGACTCATGGATCCTACAGCAGTTGCCACAACTCTGAGGTCCATTTCGTGCTTTCCAAATCTCTCCTACTTTCAGCCACCATATATTAGTGCATGTGTGAGATTCAGTCATGGTATCTAATACCCATGAATCTTTGGAAGTAGAGAGATGTAGCTCTATAGAGTTAATACTGATTGAAGGCACGGTCCCACCGCCCTTCCTTAGATCATCCAGGTTTCCTGATGAAGGCGCAGTCCTACTGCCCTTCTTCAGATCATCCAGGCTATTTGATGAAGGCGCAGTCCCACTGCCCTTCTTCAGATCAGCCGTGAACTTCCTGTAATCCCGGTTCCAATGACCAGGTTGTTGGCAGTAGAAGCAGACATTCTCAGGTGTCTCATCTTTCCTGCCAAGTGTGCATGGGCCCAGCCCTTGCCACTTCCAATTCCCTTGTTGACCATCAGAATATCCTTGGATCCCAGATCCCTGAGATATTCTTCTCAGCAGTTAATGACACTTCATGTAACTCTGATATGGTCTTAGAGACAGCCTTGTCAAGGACATATTCTTTGCGTTCGGACTTGAGGACTATCCTCAAAATTCTGTACCAGTCCAAATAGTTTGTCCCATTTAGCTTGACCCTGTCAAGAATGGTTTTTAATGACAAACTATTAATGTTCGCTGAATTTGCCATTTGATCTACAACAGATAAAAGTCAATCAGTAAAATGAATAAATTTTATGAAGATCAAGCTTAAACACCAACAATCGATTCTAAACCTTTACAATCTGAAACCAAGATCCTTGATTCACTCGATTAAGCTGAACTAATGCTCACCACTTAATCGAGTTATGTAGGTAGGACTCCATCCAATCACATCCAATGTGACTCTTGGCTAGGGTATGCACTTATGTACACGGCTTACCCTATCTGTTACCCTAGCTCAACCTCAGGCTGAGAATCGTAGTTGGGTCCACCAATTTTCAACTATGGCCCGTCACTATGTAGGTGCTCCGCTAATGCGCACGACACCCACATATGTCGTCCAAACCTACTACCCCGCTTTCCCATGGATGCTCCGCTAATGCGCACGACACCCATAGGACGGGGAGGTAGTAAGGTGTTGATAATGGGGAGGTATCAGACATGACCCATTTTTACTTGTCCGGTTGTGTTTAAAACTTTGACACATCCTAGATGCGATGAGCACATCAACTACATTCCAAATGCAATGATGCCTCAAATTACATCCAATGTAATTCTTCCTTCGAACCCGTCAACTACATCCAATGTAATGACGATTCTAAGGGCTCACACACAAGGATTAAAATTTCAATTTTATTTTTGCATGTGAGGTGATATGCTCGGTAAATAAAGTTAAGCATGCAATTCTAAAACACATAGAATTAATCATGCATAAACTAAACCAACCATAAAGCGATAAATATGCACATAATATCCCCCTAAACTAACTTCCACTAGCTTCTTGAGCTCCATCGACTCTAAGCCGATGTCAACACCCGAAAAGCCACCAAATGACCTTTTCGCCCTTTCTTCATCTTGAGTAAAATATTACAATTTAATACACGACTCGCAGGTCGGGAATAAATAAATATTACAAACAAGTGGTTCGACGACCACACCTTGAAAGAATAATTACACGCTAACATTAACGGCTCGCAGGCCGTGAAAAGCGATAAATAATTAAATTGAGCTCGGGGCTATTATGTACACCATGCCAACATCACATCACACATCGTGTTATCAAACAAGCATGTTATCAAACATCATGTGATTTTCCGGTTTTAATTAATAGCCAAGTTTCGAAATTTTTTGATGCTCGGTTTATCGAAACCGTTCAAAAATGAAACTTTTGAACATTTGATCTTCGAGTTCGTCATGACGGTTCCAAACTCGTCATAACTAACAAAACGGTTTAGCCTTGGTATATCAACCATCCAATGGTCATGCTTGGCCTAGCTCCGTCCAACGGAGCCCCGTTTGGTCCCGGTTTCGGCTCCCCGAGAGTCCCGCTCCCGAGACCCGAAAAATCAAATTTTTTTCAAAGTTTCCAGATTTGAAATAATTTTCAAAAATTCATTTTACATGCATTAAATCCATGAACAAGAATTTAAAACATGTTATCAAACAATTTAGCAAAACAACATGCCAAAAACGAAACTTTCAAGCAAAACCGAAACTATGAACACCGTCTTGTGAATCCCGAAGGTAGCACGGCTCTGATACCACTGTTGGGTCTCGAGGTAGGGTTGGAGATGAACCAACTCGCAGCGGAAAATCAATGAAAACCAAGAGACGATTAAAACCATGAAACAACTAACAAAGAATGGATTCACAAGAGAAAAATTCAGCACTAGTTCTTACCAGAACAAGAACACCGGTTAACGAATGATTGGCTTGAGTCTCCAAGACGCCTACGTATCCACATGGGAATCAAAGCCACGTAGTTCTTCTCTTTGAGGACTCAAGAACACAAACATGGAGGTGGAAACTAGCCAAACCCGAAATGGCCATGGAAGAGGGAGAGAAAATGTGTTTCCTATTCTTGTCTTGTCTTTGTTATGTTGAAAAAAGATGACTTAAACATAACAAAACCCATACTTGTCCAACTAAAGGCATGGGACAAGTATGGTGTCAAGTAAGGTGTAAATAGGACAAAGTATGGCAAGACAAGATTGGGTTAGGTGGTGAATCACCAACACCTTAATCCTTGTCTTGCTTACTTAGTACTAATTAATCAAGACTTGATTAATTAGTTCCATGGGCCTTGGTTGCATGGGCCTTTCATGGGCCTCTTGGAACATGGCCCGTGGCCATTTCCAACGAGGTCCCGTGATTCGCTCATCGCCTTCATGCCTTCCATACCGGAAATGTCCAACATTATCCGACGCGATCAATCCCAAGACTCCAAGCCTTGTCTCGATCCGTAAAGTCCTATTCGCTTACGGGCGCATGACCCAAAACCCAGTTTTGGTCATGTCCCGAGACAACTCCCTTTTGCCCATTCTCCATAAATGTATCAATGAGTTTCATCCTCCGGTGTGACCCTTAGGTTTATGCACATCAATAGATCAACGTAAAATCCCATTTTACTTGATCCTATTTAAGTGGCAACTAACGAGACTTTAGTATTGCCTGACACTACATAACGAATCGACCCTTAGGTTTGTGTTATGTTTGTCATGCGTGTTAATTTTATTTTTTTCAGCTAGACCCGGTGATCAAAAGGAATTTTATAGTTAAATTCCTTTTAATTTTATAACTTCCCACTACTTTAAATCAATTGACCCTATCGGTGCTCTAAATGTGATAATCTCCGCCGTCTATTTGCACCCGGTAATATTTTGAAGAAGACATATATTATAGGAATAGGAAAAGATGAGACATCTGTTTTGTCAACGAATATAAGCATGATTTGATGCACGAGTATCCTAAAAGTTGTTGTCCACAAAATGTGATACCATGTTGTAATGCGAGTCCCAAAGGAGGCCTCCAGTCACTAGCCCGACACACTCAAATCTCACCGCGACACGCATGTGCATGAGCTCAAGAAAAAAGACACACAACCTTGTCTTCCACCTCAAGGAAGAGGATGTCACTACTTACTGTGCATGCAAGTGCACAAGAAAGTTTTTTTTTTATCAGCAAGCAATATATTAAAACTCACCTATTCAAATGCTGAATTAGGCGGACCAATTACAGAACTCTAGCTACAGAGATCGAACCAATAACCAAACTAGCCCAACAAAGGGAGATAATGGTCTCAGAACCAAATATGACAATCATCTAAGCGCAACAGAAAAGGCTAACAAAGGAGTCAAGTACTCGGAAGTAGCAACCATGAAGCTCGATAAAAGAGCCCTCCACAGAATCTCCAAAACTAAACCCGAGATTGAGGAAATAACTGTATCTCATCGGCACCCAGACTCAGCGAGTACATGGATACCGACACGCCGACGACCAACATCGAAAACGGCAGAGATAATCCAGCGAAAAATCACCAGAACTCGAAACCTAGATAATCAGAACTCTTCGATTTTCGGGTCTAAAGACCCAGTATTACCCGTCAAAGGCCAACACCTAAAATGACGAGTCCGTCTCACAACAAGAGGGATACTAGGAAAACCGAAAAGAGCGAATAAATAGGAACGAGCAGAATTTCAACAAGCTACAGGTAAAATTATGGGGAAACAGGGAATACCAACCAAGACGAAGAGGGACAGGTCCAGAAGCACAATGAATCTGGTACCAGAAACGCTTCCCATAGTAGTTCTGCAGCCAGCCTCTTGAAAACCGCCTCGAAAGTACCCGGAGAGAAGCAAAGCACCATCCGTGACGACGAGCGACGAGACATGAAGCATGACGAATCCAAATTCGGAAACGCCTCCCACTATGAAACTGGTCCTAGACACCCGAGAGCCACCACGAACGGGACCGGAACACAGCAAAGCAGCACGCGGGGCCAGTTGGACCAGGCCCAGAGGCTGGCCCAGAAGGACCAGGCCCATGAGAAGCCCGGCCCAAGCCCACAGGCACCCACCACGCGTGCGCTCCGGCGAGCACCCCGACCGGAAGAGCCGCACTCCAGAACCACAGCTCGACCCACCACTGCAGCAGCACCACAGCACCGACCAGAAGGGACACCGAGCAACGATTCCGGCAAGAAACAGATCCGGGACCGAGCACCACACCAGATCTGGGCGAACTCCGACTGAAACCACACCAGATCTGGGCATCAACTCCGGCAGAACCCAAGCCACTCCAGACGAGCCACCTCCACACCAACACACGGCTGCATCTGCAGCAAACAAGGCTAATCCGGCCGGAGAAGAGGGCGAGGATGTCGGACCGAGCTACGTGCTGCCGTTTGCTTTTCTGGCTATGCTCCCATGGAAGGCGACGGCGATTTCGCCCCGGCCGCTTGAAGATAGCGTATGCTTTACCTTAGAGACTTGTTTGACTTAATTACTTTCTTTGATGTTAATTAACTATATATAATTAAGATATATATATATATATATAGTCTATTCTGCTGGTCGAATTTACTTGCGAGATCACGTATCATGTTTGTACGGTCCTTGTGTTTAATCTAAATAGTATATAATGCGATTACATCATGTGATATGGATTGTGCAAGGGTTTTAGGGTTTGGTTTGCTTGAATAAACAATTCATCAGTCAATGCATATATATATATATATATATAGGGAAGCAATCAGGTGCGGACCCCTCTTAAAATGCGAACATGCGAACTCAACAACAACATGACACGTGTCGCGCTTAGAAATGTTCATCTTTTTTTTCCCCACCAAGTTTATTAATTTAATTTTTCCCGCTTCGTTTCAACTCCGATTTAATTTTTTTTTGCACCAATATTCTTATTTTTTCAAGAGCTTTCTAACAAGTAGTGGATTGCATATATTTTGATGTGTTTTTGAATACGTGTGTGGATGTGTGAATATGAGTGCGAAAAAGTGTGATGTGTTTTGCAAATTTAGTGTATATGGTTTGCGGATTTAGTGTATATGGTTTGCAGATTTAGTGTATATGGTTTGCGGATTTAGTGTATATGGTTTGCGAATTTAGTGTGTTTTGCAAATTTAGTGTATATGGTTTGCGGATTTAGTGTATATGGTTTGCGGATTTAGTGTATATGGTTTGCGAATTTAGTGTATATGGATTGCGAATTTAGTAGTCAACTAAAAATAAATTCGCAAACCATATACACTAAATTCGCAAACCATATACACTAAATTCGCAAACCATATACACTAAATCCGCAAACCATATACACTAAATCCGCAAACCATATACACTAAATTTGCAAAACACACTAAGTCCGCAAACTATATACACTAAATCCGCAAACCATATACATTAAATCCGCAAACCATATACACTAAATCCGCAAACCATATACACTAAATTTGCAAAACACATCACACATTTCGCAGTCATATTCACACATCCACACACTTATTCAAAAACACATCAAAATATATGCAATCCACTACTTGTTAGAAAGCTCTTGAAAAAATAAGAATATTGGCGCAAGAAAAAATGAAATCGGAGTTGAAACGAAACGGGAAAAATCGAATTAATAAACTTGATTATAAAAAAAAAGGGGCATTTTCTGAGCGCGACACATGGCGCATTCTGGTTGAGTTCGCACCTGATTGCTCTCCTATATATATATATATATATATAGGAACACTATCAGGTACAAACCTTACAAATTGATCAGAACGTAGAACTAATCTCATCCTTTGAAATATTTTATTGGATGGGTGAGATTTGTTTTCCAATTTTAACTACACACGCATAAAAATATGCTAAAATTGGTTTTAATTTCGAATTTGAGGGTAATTTTGACTTTTTTTTTCACCAAGTTTACTATTTTGATCTTTCCCGCTTCGTTTCAACTCCGATTTAATTTTTTCTTGCGCAAATAATTTTATTTTTCCAAGACCTATCTATCAAGTAGCATATTGAATACGTTTTGAAGCAATAAAAAAACGATTTACTCAAACAAAAAAAAAGAAACGAAATGAATGTATGTTTTGTAATTTTCAGTTGTATGTGTACGCTAAACTTAATGTCTGTTTATGTTGTAAAGTGAAAAGTTGTGGGTAGTATACATACAAATGCATTTGCAAAAACATACATTAAGGTTAACTTACACATACATATGAAAATGGTAAAAACATACATTCAGTTCAGGTTACACATACAAATGAAAATGGGAAGAACATGCATTAAGTTTAGTTTACACATATGCAGTTGCGAAAACATAAAAACATACATTAAGTTTAGCCTACACATACAAACGAAAATGGCAAGAACATACATTGAGTTTAGCTCCCATAAACATACATTAGGTTTAGCGTACACATACAACTGAAAATTAAAAAACATACATTAATTTCGTTTATTTTTTTGTTTGAGTAAATCGTTTTTTATTGCTTCAAAACGTATTCAATATGCTACTTGATAGATAGGTCTTGGAAAAAGAAAATTATTGGCGCAAGAAAAAATTAAATCGGAGTTGAAACGAAGCGGGAAAGATCAAAATAATAAACTTGGTGGAAAAAAAAACGAAAATAGCAGTCAATTTCGATTTCCACTTGTATTTTACGATTTCCAACTATTTTTTTCCTGAAAATACCCACAAACAATGCGCGTGAACCTATTTTGGAATCAGAATTTATCAAAAATCTTAGCCCTTGATTTGCTATATTGAATGGTGTAGATTAGTTCTATGTTCTGATCTAAGGAAGGATTTGTACTTGATAGCCCATATATATATATATATATAGTGCATGTGCTCATGCAAATGAATTCAAACTCTGGCACGCATCGCCCTTGTGCATGTACCCATTCAAAATATAGCTTGAATTACGAGTACTTTATTCAATTTAATCGAGATGTTGAGTATTTTTAAATTGAGATGAGCTTGTGAACAAATTCAAAACCTTTCATTAAAATTTAAAATAAATATGTTTTAGTTAAAATATTACTTTAAGAGTGAAATAGTGCATGTCCGTATTTGGTTTTGACCAACTAAGTTACACGTGTAGCAAACCATGTTGTCTCGGAAGAAAAGGGAGAGTATTGCATGCAGATGCTGATCAAATAATTCAGAACTTCAATGGGGTTAGATTCAAAGGTTATTATGAGATGTTAGTGGCGGCCAAGGTTCTGGTGGAGTTTGTTCGAAATCGATACTGGCTTTCGATTGTCTGAAAGGACAACAATAGCAGATCACTGTATCCACGGGAAGACCAAGGAAACCAACCAAGTTCAAACGATACAGACACACCTAAAAGATTACATTAAAAACCATTAGTCATTGCGCACGAAAAGTTTCTCTAACAAAGGTCTTGTTAACTCAAAAACAAGTGTTATACTCACTAAACGACGGCTGGAAACTCTAAATCATGTTGGAAACTATATAAATATATATATATATATATAGGGTAGCTATCCAGTAAAAATCACCCTTATTGCGCAAACTACGAACTCACCAGGTGCTGACACGTGGCACGTTTAATGCTGATAGTTTGCGCAGCACGGTGCTAATAGTTTGGGACTATTAGCACTGTGCGCCCAAACTATTAGCACTCTGCGCGCCACGTGTCAGTGCCTGGTGAGTTCGTAGTTTGCACAATAAGGTGCGGTGTTTTATATATATATATATTGTCCACGTGTCAACATCTGGTGCGCTCTGCTGACATCACTTTAGGGGGATCATGTGGCTCTCATGGGTTCGTAGTTTGCACAATAAGGGGGGGTTTGTACCTGATACCAATCCTATATATATATATATATATATATATATATATATATATAGGGTAGCTATCCAGTAAAAATCATCCTTATCGTACAAACTACAAACCAATCTAAGCCACAGGATGCGGTCAAAGTGACGTTAGTAGAGAGCGCGCAATGCTGACATGTGGCCGCTTCGCGCGCGCCTCTGCCTGCGCGTGTTAACCACGCGCGCGAGCGAGTGCTGATAGTTTGCGCGCATGGTGCTGATAGTTTAGCACAAATGCAAACTATCAGCACTATGCGCGCAAACTATCAGCACTGTGCGCACAAACTATCAGCATTGTGTTGCGCAAACTATTAGTACTATGCGCGCGCGCACCAGCAGTGCGCGCCCACGTGTCAGCACCTGGTGAGTTCGTAGTTTGCACAATAAGGTGCGATGTTTTATATATTTATTGCCCACGTGTCAGCATCTGGTGCACTCTGCTGACATTATTTTGGGGGGATCCTATGGCTCAGATTGGTTCGTAGTTTGCACAATAAGGGGTGGTTTGTACCTGATACCAACCCTATATATATATAACCACTTTCAGGTATCACCTTTTCTTATTTTGTTACTTGTTATCTAATTATGGGCCTTTAGATCAAGCTGATCCAAAGGCTATCAGCACAAGTGGCATATAACGTAAATAAAATAAAATTCTATTTTATATCTGTAATTTTATTTTGATGGAGGGTATTAAGGACCTTTTGTATTTCTGTTTTAACCCTAATTAAAAGCTTTCATCGTCTCATTCACACCCAACACTAATCTTAGCGCCTCTCGCCTCCTACCTCCTACCGTGCTCTCCCGCCGTGAATAGCCACCACACTTGGAGCCACCAGCGAGGAGAGCTCGATCTACCACGCACGGACAGCTACCGAGCCCGAGGCCCTCAGCGCTACGACATAGTCGTAGTTGCAGATCCGGTCGCGAATAAGGCCGGGTTGTATCTCCGTCTCTGCCGGTCTGGAGATCCAGTAAAGCATGCCACCACCTGAAGCAAGATTTGGCGAGGTCAACCGGAGGAGGCACAACCCCGAGCACGTCGTCGCACGTCCGGAGCACCTCGCCTCGCCTCGCCTCCGGCGTTGTTCGCTTTCGATGTCCATGGAGGTCCGTCGCACAACCGATTTGGGTTCAACCTCGCCAGATCTCGACGTGTCTCGGCCTCCTCACCATGCCAGAGTCGACGAAGCTCGGGCTGCGCCACCGTCTCTAGCGCCACCGTCTCCAGCATCACCAGTGTCCGTTTCTCCGTCAGACAGGTATGTCCTGGCCTCAAGTCCGATGCTATGAGTCCGAGGTCTCCTCCCTTGCTGTCGTCTCGAGACCTCGTCGCCACCAAACAGATATGTTCGGCCACCACCACAAGATAGTGGCGCTTGTTCCAGATTTGATCGGTTTGTGCTTGTTCGCAGAAGAAGGATGAAGAACAGCTCCTCCACGGTGGTTCTTACTGCTCATATTTGGTTTAACATATGTTTTTATTATTATTTGGATTTGTAAACTGCATTGGTATAGGTAGTGATTTGCAACATGTATTCTAAAAACATAATACTTAGGGTATATATTTGTAATTATTAGGACATATTCTTGTATATTTTTCTATAATGTTATAGGTAGTAATCTGTAACCTTTGTTATACAATTTTTGAAACATTAAATTTCTGTAACTGTATGATATTAATTATATAATAGTATAATATAAATTTTGTATCTCAGGTTTTAGTTTTGATCAGTAAGTTTTGGAATCTGTAATTTTTAGTGTATATTTATGTAATTATCAGGATATAATTATGTCATCTTTGTAAGTATAGTTTTTGTAACAATCTGTAATATTGGATCTAAAAATCTGTAACATTGGTTTTGAAAATATGTAATATGTAAAATGGACTTTAAAAATCTGTAACATTTTATATAAATATTTGTAATATCAGATATAATATTATGTAACATCAATTACAAAATGTGAAAAACTATGAATTATTTAAAAAATAAAAATTCAAATTTATATGGTTAAAAAAATTCTGCAATAATAAAATTAAGAGAGATGGAATTACCGAATCACCTTTTTCCTAATTAATCTATTTATTTTTGGATATTTTAAACTGAAAATTTGTAGTCATTAGATTTCAAAATTGAATGACTTAGATTTGGGTAACAAGTAACAACTTAAGCATATGTAACATGTGAGTGTGCCCCTATATATATATATATATAGAACCACTTTCAGGTGTTACCTTTCCTTAAATTGCTATTTGTTACCCAATTGTAGGCCCTTAGATCTAATGATCCAACGGTTCTAAATACAATGGCATATATTTGTAAATATTTATATGTTTTATATTCTTTGTAGTAATTTTACCAGGCCTAGGGGCATATACGTAATTCCTCATTTACATTCATCTAACCCTAACATTACCCCACTCAACTCTCATTGTCTCCCTAATTCGTTTCTCTCAACATCAGAAACCTCCCGAACCAGCCGTCACGGACAAGCTCGTGCCGCTCCATTGAGATCTGTCCACCCGGCTCTCTCATCTCCCGCCGCAAGTTCTCACGCCACCGGCCTGCGTCGTGCCCAGCCCAGGTTTGCTATACTCGTTGCCAAAGATTTTAGTTCTGGCGTGTATATATGTAGTCGTGCCGTCCAATCGTCGCTTGTGCTCTCTCTCACCCTCATCCTACCACGATCTCGAGCGTCGTGAATGGGCTGGCCGTAGATGGAGCTTCACCGCCGGAATCATAGGCCGCCACTGTTGATACCCCGACCACCGTACCTTATTTGATTTTTTTGTGTGATTTCATTACAGATCTACTTATCTATTTTTGCACATAATGGTTTTATTGGGGTCTGATTATTTTGGCTTAGGTTTTTGTTTTTTTGAGAGTAGAAAATTTTGTATTATCAGTGTAGTTATTTGTAACATTTCAGGTAAAATACTGTAACTTTAAGAATTTTTTTTTTGTAACAACACAATTTGGTTCCTATAACTCTAAGGATAGTTTTTTGTAACATCACAACTTGGTTTCTGTAACTATAAGAGTAGTGTTTTGTAACATCATAACTTGTATTCTCTAATTTTGAGTTAGATTTAGAACAACAGGGTTGCAATTTGTAACATTTTAATTTTGATTTTGGTTTCTAGGTTATTTTTGTATTTGGTTATGTAAATTGTTAGGTAGTTTTTTGTAATAAGAATAAGTGTATTTGGTTCATATTTGATTCTGTAATTGTAAAGGTAGATTTTTGTAACCGTAGGTATAAGTATCTGTAATGGTGAATGTAGATTTCTGTATCACCATTGTAAAATCTCTAAATTTAGGCTATGTAACTTTGAGGGTAGTATTTTGTAACAATGAAAAAATTATGTAACTTCGAATGTAGTATTCTGTAACAATAAGATAAAATTTTGTAACTTTGAATATAGTGTTATGTAACATTGGTATATTGTTCTATAAATTTGAATGCAGTATTCTGAAACACTATCAGATTCACGAAATGATTTAAAATTTGAAATTTGGAATCTCTGATATAAAAATTTAAGAAACTCGATAGATAATTTAGGTATCATCGGACATAACTCTATGTAACATCACACATAATATTCTGTAACATCACGTACGAATTTTATGAAACGATTGAAATTTTAAATTGAAAAATGAAATTTTATTCTTTAAAAAATCAGACTTGGGCGGTAAAAAAATTCTGCAGTAATTTTTTTAAGGAGATGAAATTACAAAACTATCCTTTTGTTGTTTTTTCTATTTTATTTATGAATAATTGAGGGTGAAAATCTATGACCATTAGATTCTAAAATTGAATGGCTTAGATTTGGGTAACAAGTAACATTTTAAGCATGGGTAACATGTGAAAGTGCCCCTATATATATATATATATATAATTGTCTTCGAAACTATCGATAGTGATATTTGAGACCAAAGTTTTAAAAACGTTAGACGTTAGTCTGACGGTTAGAGTCTTTGATCAGATATATATTTTTCTACTTTTTTTAATTTCTTAACAAATATGTTATTATATGCGTGAATAAATATAAATTATCATGAAAATAATAATAACAAACATTTAAAAAATATATAGTTGTTAGATACTAATCCTTAAATAACAAAAAAGTTCAAATAAATAACATTAATATCCTTATATAAAAAATAAAACTAGTAATAAAAAATTGAAAACTAATATGATATTTTCCTAAAAAGATAAAAGAAGTGTTTTTTTTTTAGCTAAAGGTATTTTTCATTAATCAAGTTGTTTCAATACAATATAGTGCATCAGAAACTCTCTGACCACGAAGAATTGGGCGAGAACACTTAAGAATGTTCGCTATTCTTTTCATAAGATAACCGTCCTGGACGGTATTAAACATATAACCATCATAGATGATTTTGAAATAATTGTCGAGTAAGATATTGAACTCACCATATAGGCAGGAAGGAAAGGTGGAGGATTGGAAAACGGAACTGGAAGTCCTACTCACGATAGTGCCTAAATCCTGCATATGGGGGCAACGCGATCGAGCTTGAATTGCATCAGTTGTATTGGGAGGATATATGTGAAACAGGGTTCCCTCCCTGAATCTCTGCTCGCTAGTTTTTTGATCCTGAAACGGCGGGTTCAGAGGGGGATTCAGAGGTGGGGTCAGAGGCGGCTGTAGAGACGGGGGTGGCGGTATCAAAGATGAAGAGGGCTGATCAGAAGACGACGGGGGCTGCTCATAGATGGGGATCAGTTGTGGGGAGGAACGGGGTAGCGACGACAGCGGGTACTGTGACGCAGGGGGGCGTAAAGAAAGGGTGGAGAAGGTAAGATAACCACTGAAAGAAGGGTTGCTGGAGGGATTGGAGAGAAGGGAGGACGCCACCATGGCGGCGGAGTAGGATGACCGGACCGGGGCCGGGAGACAAGAAGGCAATCCTGAGGAAGAGCAACCACCTATGCCAGAGACGCAGAAAAAACCCTAACCCTAGCAGAGTTAGAGAGCATATTTTAGAGAATGTTTTATTTAAAAGAAATGTTAATAAACAAGTAAAAAATATTAACGTCCACAATTATTTAAGATGAAAGTATATATAATTTATGACTATTAATTTTATAATTAACTTTATAAATAAAAATTACATATAGTCAATATATATATCATAATTATAAGAAATATATAAAAGATTATAACAAATATTTAAGATAAAACCATAAAAAACGGATAAGTGTTGTAAAAATCCCGTCTAGACGTCGATTAATCCCCGTCTAGGTGGGGATTGACCCGATTTTTGCAAATCCCCTAGAGCCGCCCAACTTGTTAAAATCGGGTCGGTGTTCTAAAAAAATTCGTCTAGGCGCCGATTAATCCCCGCCTAGGTGGGGATTGACCCGATTTTTGTTAATCCACCTAAAGCGTCTGACTTGTTAAAACCGGATCGGTGTTCTAAAAATCAAGTCGATATTTTACTTCTGGAATGTTATACGGAGAGATTTTTTTATTTTTCTGTTTGTGCCTTGAAGATTAGTGCTTGTGTGAAAAGTCCCACAAGCTATAACGCTTTTTTTTTATCAGCAAGACTAATTCAGATTAAAACCTCCAACGAGGGAATAGAGGAGTACAGGGCCGATCTTTCACTACAGATCAAGGCACAAAAAAGAACACCACCCAATGAAACCACAGGGGAATGAACTGAAAACCCCACCCCCTAGAAGGTCGCAACCTTCATCTTCGGGCGGTACCACAAATGAAAGTAGGACGCAGCCTACAGATAACAAGTTCTAAAAACTAGAATTACTACCATGACGCCTTGAAAAACCGAACACAGATGGAATACTCCCAAAAACAATAACAGGTCTGAAAACCAGATGTAGCTACCATGAAGCTCTGAATTTGAACCAAGAAGCCCTAGGGGAGTAAAATCCAACTGTCGAACCTGACCGGAGAAATCCATACCCTATCCTTGATTTGCTGAACCGACTCCCATCTCAATAGAACTGGCCATCGAAGGGCAATAACTATAATGCCGGTGGCCAACACCACTAACGGCTGAGACAGATCTGAATTACCCTACCAACCCTAGCAGATGACTTCTATGAAACTCGTCAGTGGTCAACGCCTTTAACAGACGAGCTCGACCCACCACCGGGTCGAGATGAAGCGAAACCAAATATTAAGATAGCAAGTACGAATAGGAGAGGCTTAGCTTACCAAGGGAAAAGGACGAATATAACTTCAGAACTGAACATCATGGCATGAACCAGTGTCGGTCCGGAACACGAAACCGGTCAACACCGAGAATCGATTGTAGGGGACCCGATATTTCTACCGAGCACCAGGCTTGCCTTTCTGTTAGACCTTGGCTACCACCGGTGAGATTCAAACACACCAACCACAACCAAGAACTCCGGAACCGAGAGCCACCCAAAGCCTAATCCAAGAACCGAGAGCTTTTCCTAGCAACGAACCGAGTTGACACCACATGATCTCACGCGCCCCTACTTTCGCCGGAGAGTCCCGTCAGTGAGAACCTCGTCTCAAACCACTCCGACATGGTGCAGGTGAAGGACTTCAGTGAAAAATAGCGACTACAAACTCGGACGACTTCGAACTCACGGAGGGTCCACTTGACGCTTCGACCAGCACCGAGAACGCATGAATAGAACCAGAATTTCTTCAAACCGGAGCCGAGAGAGGGGAACAGCGGTTCTGCCCCTGGGAAGCCCGATGAGGTTGGGATAACCGTTCGTACCACCAGGGAGGATCAAGGCTAAAGGGCGGTGTCTCATTTGATTCCATTAGAGACCAGGCAAGGTTGAGGTTGTCTCCAAGCAGATAGATCCCGAACAGACAGCAGATCCGACCCCCACAAATCAAACCACCACACCGCAAAATGCCACCAAGCACCACCAACACGTCCAACCAAACTGCTCCAATCTCATGCGAGAAAGGAGTCCCACTGTCAGAACGGTCGGGCCGCACCGGCGAGGCAGGGACACAATCGCCATGCCGAGGGGAGTGACCAACAACAGAAGGAAACACAGTGGTTCACCAACAACTCGATCGAGTACTCAAAGAATCACTCTCAGTACTACAACATAAACAGCATAACTTGAAAGTGTTTTGACCACACCCAAACCTGCAGACACTGCTTCTACTTCAAGAGCATCAATATCCAGTTTGTCTTGTTCCGCAACGAGTCCTTAAACTGAAGCATTTCCTCATGGGTATAATAATCAGTTGATGTCTTTCCTAATGAATTGAGATCTTCGAATCGAGTGGTTGTGGATGCACCCTGTAACCTTTTACGTAGATTTTAGATCTGTCGGGTGAGAAGAGCCCCGCAGATCACCATCAGGAGCCGAGACCAGCGCAGGTTGAGGGCGCCAGAGAAGAGCAAGGCTAGAGAGCCGAAGACGCCGGAGAAAGAGACCGACGTCGGAGACCCGAACGAGGCCGATCCAGATCTTCCGGAAGAGCAGAGTCCCTCAGATCTGTCGTCAAGAGCCGAGACCGGAGCAGGTTGAGGGCGCCGGAGAAGAGCATGGTCAGAGTCGGAGAGCCGAAGCCGCCGGAGAAGGAGCCCGACGTCGGAGACCCGAACGAAACCAGCGGCGATGGAGCAGAAAAAAGGGAAGAGGTTCGTGTTAGAATATTAAAATAATATGTCTTAGTGGAGGTCATTCATGTATGAGACGTCATCATGATGAAAGTAGGCCTTCACACTTCTCCATAAAGTTAGCATCTAGAAGCTATTGCCATGCATTGGTGGTCCTATATTTCCATCAAGATTTGCATATCCCATGCCATCATTTTGAGCTCTATGATGGATAGAGCTAGTGCACTATATAAGGATAGGTTTGGTCCCTAAGCCCACACAACTTAATACTCTACTCTGTCCATAAATTCATAGTGGGCATTTCGTTTTTGGATGAGATACACCATCATAAGGAGAGTTGTGCAAGGGCTTAAAAGCACCTACACCCCAAGGTATCTCTACCTTCATGGCTATGGCGGGAGGTTAATCGATCTACACGTTTCAGCACTTGTCGATTTAGTTTTGCTTTATTTGGTTGTTGAAAGCATGCTAGATCGCATCTTAGACTTTCAGGTCGCGGATGAAGAGAAGGATAAGCCGGAAGGGAGGAACAGAGGCTAAGGGTCCTCGCCGACAACAACCGTGGCCGTCACCGGCGAGGACGAAGGGGCGGCGGGCAACTGAGATGAAGAGGGGGCACGGTTTTCAAGTCAGAGAAGGATTAGGTTTTTTGGCTATAATGCCTGTGTGCATGTTAAATTGTCCACAAACTATAACGCTTTGAGGAGCTTACTTCATAAGTTAAACTAGTATGTTTGTCTAGTTATAGAATCAATGGAAGAGGTTTGCTGATAATGAAGCATTATGTTCAAGTTGGTGATTTTGTTTATTTTCGAAGAATAGAATGTAAAATACCTTTCCTGAACCCAACTGACATTATAAAACAACATGTCATCAACAACACCAAGTAACAAAGAAACTAAATTGTTTATTGTTATGGAACTAAAAGTAGAATCCATAAATGGTCCTTCTTAGTAGGTTGGGCATCGGTCGGATCGATATCTATAACCGACATCGTAATGTGTTTCAACGGACAACCTAAAAATCGACAGTTACGGAACCGGCTGGTTACGATTTTTAACCGGCTTATTAGGCTTTCCTTTGGGTCTTCAATTAAAGCCCAACATAGAAAAAAAACATTAATTTCATGATATTATTGTTCACATCAAGACAATAAAACCCAATTATCATCTCTTAAAACCAAAAACGGCAAGTATCACAAATCTTAACCATCTCGAAATAAATATATTAGCATAATAACGAATGAATAGTGTTTACCTCACATGAACAATAAAGCATTATAATATATTACTTTCATTATTCTACAATTTAACTTGAATAACCAACTCACTGCATGATTGTTTATAGGCAATTTTTTGTATAAAAGTAAACTAATCTCTTACATTTACCTTTGCTAGGCTATTAATCTAATACTAATGTCAACATTTAATTTATTTTAAACATCTTGTAATACTATAACCATCAAATTAGTAAAACAAAACATAAACATTTTTATATACACACTAAAGCCGGTCAATCGGATTTTTACCGGTTTAGAAGATAAAAAACCGCACCCCCCCAAAATATTGTTGGGTTGGTATTTTTTTAAACTGTAACCGTCGCCAATAACACGGGTTCGGATGATTTCGATGATGGGGACGGCCGGTGACGGTCTGTTTTTTATAACGGTCGGATATTTGCACAACCTTACTTCTTAGTACTTATCTTGTGTTTCAGTATCCAAATCCATTTACATAAAATATATGCTTCTAATCTGGCGCAATGTCTTCTGGGTCTTGATTCGGTTTGTTCCATTGGGCTTACAGTCCAATTAATAAATTGGGTCCATAAAATGACATGGCCCCAAAGAGTGAGGGTAAATAAATCCAACTAAAAGTCCACAAAACGACAAAGTTCGGTGATTAAAAAAATCATATTAAATATCGCTCTAAATTGATTTATTTTAAATAAAAATAATACTTATCCTAGGCGTTGTCTTTAACAAAGGGCCTTATTACCCAAATGGCCTTTTTCTAGGAAAGTATAATTAAATGGCGTCACCATTCAATGTTATCACCTACCTAGCCTCTCATTAATGACTCTTTCCAACTACCAACATTACCCTCATGGATGATCCATGTCAGCACCCAACTCTATACTCAATTTTGTTCCACGTCAGCTTTCGTTTGCCCTGTTGGCGTCAAATCCACGTCAGCAGTCGTTAGCCAATTCGCGCTAAATCCAGCTGAATTGGGCGAAATCGAGTTTTGCCCCATTCTCGTTCGCTTCTCCTTCATCCTCGGTTTTCTTCTTCAATTGCTGTTGTCCCGTGCATTGTTTGTCCTCCTACCCATTGTTTCTTCTTCAATTTGGCGTGCGAGCTGCTCAATTGATTGTTCCACTGTCATTGAAGGCTGCCCAGAAAAACCCTAGCTCGAGGTAAGTAATTTGAAAGACCTAATTTGTAGATTTTGAGCAATATGTATGTTTAAACGTAGTTAATGTTATCATGGAATGGTTTTGAAACATATTTCGAGCTAGTATTGATTCATTCGGACCTCCATTTCGTGATTATGTGGTTCGAGTTCGTACCATGCCGATGATAATAGTTCAGATCGACACGTTCTGGTATGAGCTGTTACCCGGTCAGTCTGGCGTTCTGGTTTCATGTAAACTAGAACGGGTGTCCATCCAGTCTTTTACCGTATCAGAATGTAGTATCAATCTGTTATTAACTCATGCATATTTATGCCTTTACCCCTTTTGACTTTTGTTTGAAAATAAATTTACAAGTCCTTTATGTACAAAGGCCTTTTTGTTTGAAATTGTTTTAAAATCGATTTGTAAATATTTGTAGATGTCTGTTATGGTAAATTGTAGCTTTATATTTATATGTTCCTAATTGTTGTAGGAATGGTTCGAGTGCTAGTACAGGCTTCTTATGGTGGGCAATATTTGAACGAGAATGGGAAGTATAGTTGGATACCTTGCAATTCAAAGTCTATGAATATCCTTCTTGATGATGAAGATACATCATTGAAGAAGAGGTTATGGGATAAATTGTATGAGAAGACCGGAGTGGACAAAAATGAAAAGGAATTGAAAGTGAGCTACTTAGTACCGGACCTGCCTGACGATGTTGGAGGAATGGATCCAGTTATTTTAGAAGACGATGAAACTGTTCTTGGTTTTGTTGTGGAATATGGACTTGGGACCCGAAACAATATACTGCGTATGGAGGTCATTAACAAACATACCGGTGGTAGCGAAATGGAAATGAATCCTCCTACTACCCCCGTTGTACGTGATGAGTACTTTGGCCGGGACATGTGTAGTCCAATAAATACGGGGGATTCCATTGATTTTATGAGTGTTAAAGGTGGGCAACGCGTTCATCTCCCACGTCGAGCTGGTAGTACGGGTAGTACTGATGTAGAAGCACTAGCGACTCCAGCGGGGTCAAATCCTACTCCAGCACAGTTAAGTGTTGATGATGATTATGTTGATGATGATTATATTTATGATATGCAAGGCGGCGTAGAAGGGATTATAAAACAGTTTAGTTCTGATGATGATGATATGGAAGAGGTGGAAGAGGAAGTGGAAGTGGGTGAGGAAGTGGCAGTGGATGAGGATGTGGAAGTGGATGAGGATGTGGGATTGGAAGATATGGAAAACGAACAAGAGTATCCAGAACAAGAACAATCCAGATCAAGTTTTGATCTTGCAGACCACTTTTATCCGACGGAAGTGCTTGATGCCGAAGCAAACTCGATCGGTTTCCAAGATGGGTCAGGTTTAGAAGTTGGTGATACATTTGAGACGAAAGAAGAGTTTCAGACGTTTTTGTCACATATTGCTGTGAAGGACGGGTTCGATTATCGTGCTGCCAAATCTAACAAGACGGTGTTTGTGGCAAAATGTGTTAACCAAGATTGTGGATGGAGAGTGCGGACACCCAAAATTGGAACTACAAGGCAGTTCTCCATTAGAACATATTACAATAGGCATCATTGCTCTGCCAATGCGACGAAACTCCATCGCCGGCAAGCAACTACTAAATATGTTGCTAAATATGTGAGGCAAAAATGTACGGGTCAAAAGACGACACCGTGTCCAAGACTAATTCAAATATTTCTGAAAAATGACACTCAGTCAAGCACCCAGATACCATACTGGCAAGCTTGGAAGGCCATACGACTTGCCAACTTTTATCTTAGAGGGGATCCCGAGAAAAGTTATGCACTCCTTCCGGCTTATTTGGAGATGGTTGTAGAGAAGAATCCAGGAACAATAACTCATCTAAAGGTGGATGAAGAAAGCAGATTCAAATATGTATTTATAGCATATGCTGCATGTATTCGAGGATGGAAGACTATGAGAAAAGTCGTTGCGGTTGATGGCACCTTCTTGAAGACACGGTTCAAAGGAGTAATGCTTATTGCAACCGCACAAGATGGTCATCATCAGCAATATCCTATTGCTTGAGGAATTGTAGACACAGAGAATGATGCTCATGGACATGGTTTTTTGAGAAGTTACAGGAATTTATACCAGATGAAGATGATTTGGTAATTCTCTCTGATATGAATCAGAGTATTATCAATGGGAGGTTGAAGATCTACCCCAAAGCAGATCATGGACACTGTAGGTGGCATCTCGGACGAAATGTACGACTTCATTCCAAAAAAAAGGCTACTGCTGGAGAAGGGCTTCTAACTGCTTTCAAAAAATGTGCTGAAGCGTACCGGGTATCTGAGTTCAACAAACTGTACGAAATTATGGCTGAATCCTACCCATCAGCCATCCAGTATCTTGAAGAAACAAATATTGTGGTACATCAGTGGGCTAGAGCACACTTCAGAGGTGCTCGGTACAATATCATGACAACAAATGGAGTGGAGTCGATAAACGCAACATTGAAAGAGCCAAGAGAGTGGCCTATCATTGCATTGCTTAATGCTATGCAGGGGAAAGTTTCAGAGTGGTTCAACAGGCGTCGCCATCATATTGCATGTATACCTCCAGGTACAATGATGACTCAATATGCAGAGAAAGTCCTTCGGGTAAAGACACGAGTTGCTGCCACCTTGAAAGTGAAACAGCTCAACGCATCAGAGTTCAGGTTGTTGGTAACAAACATGTGACCATAGTTAATTTACATGAGAAGCGGTGTGAATGTCGTGTGTTCGACTTGGATAAATTGCCTTGTGTACATGCAATAGCAGCTGCCAAGTTGAAGAACATTGATTGTTACCAGTACTGCTCCGACTATTACACGCTGAATTTATGGAGAATGGCTTATTTTGAAAGCCTTTATCCCGTACCAGTGGAACGAGATTGGGTTTCTCTTAGCTCAGAACCAGTTATAAATGTTCTCCCTCCAAAAATACCATTGAAGAGCGGTAGACCACAAGTCAAGAGACTCCCATCCGCCGGTGAGCCACGTCGGCCACCAAGAATAAGAAAATGTGGATTATGTGGTGTTGTTGGTCATACAAGGACAACATGTGAAATGGCAACTATTATGTAATAAGGCCGGTTTTTATGTATTTTATGAACAACTTGTGCTTGTTTTATGAACAATTGCATGTTCTAGATTCTCTTATATTTTATTTCATTTGTTGCTTAGATTTGTTTTTAATATTTATTTTCCGGGGAAATGCTGAATTTGATGTCTGGTGTTCCAGATACTTAAGACATTAACCAGACTGGCAGTCCAAATCGGAATAATGTTTCTAGACAGGCAGTCCAAATTGGAAATATGTTTCTAGACTGGAATGTAGAACGCTAATAACTATTTCAGAATTTCATGAGAACCTGGGCAGTATCTCCTAAAACACACATAGAAACTGCAAAATAAAGTGAAAATCTATAAAAGTTCTTCTAGATCTAGAAAATATTTTCTAGAGTAGCAGATTGTAGACAAAATGAGAACAGAATTGTTGCTTCCCAGAAACACGAGTACAAGGTACAGAACACTACATATTGGGTTCATTCATATGTTGCATACAGTATTTGTTTTTTTACCAATCATATTAAAGTTTGGATATCCTTCCAAAATATTTAAAAGAGCAAAACAAACACATTAAAATGGTTTCTAAAAAATAAATTAAAATCTAAAATACGACTTTCATCCTCCAGAAAAATAATATAAAATTAGACTTCAAGAAAAATTGTCGGACTGTGGAAGTTCAGGAACACTTTGTGATTGTTAAGTTTGTATGTTATGGTATTTTTATATTCTATTTCGTTTGTTGCTTAGATTTGTTTTTAATAGTTATTTTCCGGGGAAATGCTGAATTTGCTGTATGGTGTTCCAGATACTTAAGACATTAACCAGACTGGCAGTCCAAATCGGAATAATGTTTCTAGACATGCAGTCCAAATTGGAAATATGTTTCTAGACTGGAATGTAGAACGCTAATAACTATTTCAGAATTTCATGAGAACCTGGGCAGTATCTCCTAGAACACACATAGAAACTGCAAAATAAAGTGAAAATCTATAAAAGTTCTTCTAGATCTAGAAAATATTTTCTAGAGTAGCAGATTGTAGACAAAATGAGAACAGAATTGTTGCTTCCCAGAAACACGAGTACAAGGTACAGAACACTACATATTGGGTTCATTCATATGTTGCATACAATATTTGTTTTTTTAGCAATCATATTAAAGTTTGGATATCCTTCCAAAATATTTAAAAGAGCAAAACAAACACATTAAAATGGTTTCTAAAAAATAAATTAAAATCTAAAATACGACTTTCATCCTCCAGAAAAATAATATAAAATTAGACTTCAAGAAAAATTGTCGGACTGTGGAAGTTCAGGAACACTTTGTGATTGTTAAGTTTGCATGTTATGGTATTTTTTATATTCTATTTCGTTTGTTGCTTAGATTTGTTTTTAATAGTTATTTTCCGGGGAAATGCTGAATTTGTTGTATGGTGTTCCAGATACTTAAGACATTAACCAGACTGGCAGTCCAAATCGGAATAATGTTTCTAGACAGGCAGTCCAAATTGGAAATATGTTTCTAGACTGGAATGTAGAACGCTAATAACTATTTCAGAATTTCATGAGAACCTGGGCAGTATCTCCTAAAACACACATAGAAACTGCAAAATAAAGTGAAAATCTATAAAAGTTCTTCTAGATCTAGAAAATATTTTATAGAGTAGCAGATTGTAGACAAAATGAGAACAGAATTGTTGCTTCCCAGAAACACGAGTACAAGGTACAGAACACTACATATTGGGTTCATTCATATGTTGCATACAATATTTGTTTTTTTACCAATATTTGTTTTTACAATATTTGTTTTTTTCCCAATCCTATTAAAAGCAACAAAACAAATGAATTAAAATGGTTTGTAAAAAAAAAACTATTAAAATGGTTGACTAGGGACTAATACTAAAATGGGTGACTTGACTTAGGACCATTAAAATTTAAAATGAATAATAAAGCAAACGCACATTAGTTTTACACCCAGCCGTTAGTTAGTTTTTTGACAGAATCCGTTACTTTTTTAACGATAATATATTTCAATTCAATCTAGACGTTTGCAAACAGATTTTATTTGAACATTAAGGCGCGAACGCGAAAAGTGTGTTCTTCATGAAGAAGTCGACCGCGAACGCGAAGAAGAAGGGCCTTTGCCACTGTGGAGTTGAAACTCCTGTACGAACCTCAACCACGAAGATGAATCCAGGAAGAAGGTTCGTTGGGTGTGGTAATTTCATGGTAAGTCAGTCAAAAAGCTGCTGAAATTAGGGTTATTTGATTTGGGAAATCCTGCTGAAATTAGGGTTATTTGATTTGGGAAATCCTGCTGAAATTATAGTTTGTTGTTGATTTGGTAAGTCCTGTTGAGATTAGGGTTTCCTAATTTAGGAATTGCTGTTGAAATTAAGGTTTACTTTTGATTGATGTGGGCATTGAAATTTATGCTGAAATTAGGTCTTGTTTTGTTTTTTTGCTAGAATGAAGGAACCAAGGGGAAATGCAATTTTTTTCGCTGGATTGATGGACCCAAGTTCGAATCTGGGACAAAGTCAGCTGGGAAGTCAGAGAAATTCAACAAAATATTAGAAGATAGAGGGCCAATTTACCCAAATGGCATTTTAGAAGATAGAGTTGCAAGGATGGAAGATGGGGAATTGCAATTGCTTGAGAAACTGAAAGTTTGTGAAGATACAATTGCAAGGATGGAAGCTGAGCTTTCTATTGTTTTTGAACAACAAAAACATGATGAGGAAAGGATTCTAAAGCTACAATTGGATTTGGATGCTCAAAGAGACAAAGCCAAAACAGTGATCATGTTAGTTGTTGTAGGGTTTTTTATCAATTTTTGGATAAGTAGGTTAGTAGTATGAATGTACGAATGTATTTGGATAAGTAGCTACAATTGTATGTTGTTGTTTGTGGGTTGCTTGTAACCAGACTGGCAGTTCAGATTGGAAAATGGTTTCCGGACTGGATTATAATTCTGATGCTGAAAAGAACCAGATTGGCAGTTCAAATTGGCATACCTTTTCCAGATAATTACATGTACTAAAATCGAATTGTAAAGCATACATAACAAAACAATAAGGCATAAACTAGAATTGGTATTCATATATATATATATATATTTGGACATACAAAATAGTGAACCCAATCCTAGATAAAAAAAACAACCATTAAGTAATTAAAAGTCAAACTTCCCAAAAGTCACACTGAAACATAACAAAAGCAACAAACATGGAACATCTGTTGCTTCCCAAAAGGAGGCTCTGGCCCTGCAAACTGGCATATATAAAACATAAAATAACTAACTAACTTCTTATAAAAGAAGTTAGTTAGTCCCAAGAAGGCTAGTTGGAGCCGACACTTTCACCAGGGTCGACGGCCGGATTTGCAGGAACAAACATGCCGTCATAAGGATCTTCTTCTTCTTCTTCCGGCGGGGCTGGGGCCTTCTCCTTCTTGTTCTCCTCCTTGTCCTTGTCCTTGTCCTTGTCCTTGTCCTTGTCCTTGTCCTTGTCCTTGTCCTTGTCCTTGTCCTTGTCCTCCTTGTCCTTGTCCTCCTCGTCCTCGTCCTTGGAGTCCTCCTCCTCGGATTCCTCCTCCTCATCTGCCCACGGGTCATCGTCGGACTCGGACGACTCCTTTTCGGCGACCTGTGGGTCGTTGTCAGGGTCCCCTTCCTCCTCCGCCCGGAGAAGGGCTCGTCAGAGGGGGAGTCGTCGTCGGACTCTTCCCGCTTCCTTTTACGACTGTCGTCGTCGTCGTCACTACTGGTCGCATCAGACAGGAATGAGAGAGCGTAGGGGTACAGGCTTGGTTTGGACTCGTCAAATAACCACGCCTCGGGGGAGTTCGGTAGTGGGGATGGTGGTGGTGGTGAGTCCATGGATGGAAGATGGGGTTGCAGTTGCAAACGAATAGGAAGAAGAAGAAGAAGAGACAACTCAAACAAGACCTTTTAGGAAGCAGAATGGATTTTCAGTGTGGGTTGCATGGGTTCTAGATTGGTTTCTTATATAGACTTGGAAAAGCAGTTACATGATTACAAAAATTTATTTTGACATGACAAGTAGGGTTAAAGAAGTTATTACAAGTGATAATTACACCCATAAACGAAAAGACTCTTCGGTTCATGTATAGGCATGGCCCTATAACTGTAATTAATTTGACAAGACACAATTGTTCACAATCCAATTAAAACCGATTGCCACATAGATTCATTAATTTGAAATATATATTCTAGACTTGAAAATCATTTTAGAGATATATTTTCTAGAATTCACATACATACTTGAAATATATTTTCTATACTTCAAAACCATTCTAGAAACATATGTTCTAGACTGGTAGTTCAGATTGGAAATATGTTCCCAGAATGGAACAGAATTAGACTCCGACCGTAATTCTGTCCTCATATGTTCAGTTTCCAAATAAACCGAACGTACAAAATAGTATAAAACCAATTAACAGTACAATCCATTCAACATAAGGCTAACATTATACTAATACATGAAAGCAGTTTAGATTTAAAACCAATCTTGGTCACCAAAATAATAAAATTCACATCAAAGTGTACAATTCAAATTATAATCCACTTCAAATATTCAAATTATCAGTCATTGAAACCAGTAAAGTTTTATCCTCGATGATCATATGAAAACTCAGTCATGTTTGTAATCCAATAACTTCTCGAATTGTGTTGCTATGTCCACACACATCTTCAAGCGGTAAACAGAGACATGCTTTGGATGCATATAAATAGGGATCGGAAATGATTGGAGCTTCAACTCGCAATACTTCAGCGCATAAACACCTGAGTCTCCTCTGCAGGCACAATAAAAGCAAATTAGTGACTACTAAGTAAGGGTAAGAGTTATAGAACAAAAAAAATGTTATAAGATGCAAAGTTGTAGAAGATTCCATACCTCATCTCCGTTTGAGGCAAATCACACCGCCTTTCACACGTCCATTTGGTGCCCGAATGGAGTAATTCCGCGTGAAAATTCTTGGCAGCAATGAGAATTTGTGGGAACATCACCAAAAAAGGTTCCATCACTCCAGAAATGGAATTATCCGGGACAACTGTTCTATCGCAGTCATACATTATGAGCTTGCAGAGAGTTACGTCCGCCTCCACCATAACCCAATGCTGTGCTATTTCGTCCACCAGCAAAGGAAAAAATATTCTTTCACAACCTGCCCATTCCTTACCACCAAATATCGGAAGATCGCCCCTAACGTATTCCATTAAGTGATCTGCTACTTGGGGGTTCTCACTTTTACTCCATGCCATGTGCCCTTCCTTGACGGCATCTGCAAATTCTGCGTCCAACATCACAACATTCTGTGCATAGTGCTTCTTGCAACGCCCCTGCCGCTTTCTAATTCCAAACAGGCAATCATTCATTTGCTGCATACATGAAAGTGAATTATATTAAATTTAAATTAAATTGAAAACAATGCAAATAATTAAGGTTCCACCTTACCCTTGCAATCAACTTTTCGTTTGACCGGCTGAGAGTTGTGTAGTAAGACGAGGTGACCTCTCCGTAAGGTGTTTTTGGGATTTCCTCTAATGGTATGTTCTTCCTCTTCAGTTTGCGATCACATCCTTATAAACCTGGGTTGTGGGTTGATCAGGCATAAGAAGAGGGTTCAACTTCTCTAAGTTCTCTTTAAGTCTCCTCTTCTTCTCCTTTGTTGCTTCGTTGTCCCGCTCGTGTATAACAGGAGCCGAGACTTTCGTCGAGCTTGATTCTTCTCTCTCCCGCTTGCTTCTGGCAAGATTCTTTGTGGCAGCCCTCTTTGTGGCCCTTATGGCAGGCTTCTTTGTGTTAGACTTCACTTTTTTTGCAAAAACGCTTACTTCTAGTCACTCTACCTGGAATTTCCTTGGCCTTTTCAACCCTCTTGGTTCACCTCAACTACTTCCTTCTCAACAGACTGTTCATTTTCATTCACATCTTCCCCTTCATTGACTTCCTCACCAACACTTACTTGTTTGTTCACTTCTTCATTAACTTCTTCAGTCACATTTCCTTGTTTGTTCACTTCAACTACAGCGGGCACACCTTCTTGTCCAGCTGTCACTCCTTCTTCTTCTTCTTGTTTGTTCACTTCCTCTTCAACGACTAATCCAATTTTTACAACATTAACATCCTCTCCATCCTTTCCACCAGTGGGCACTCCCACTTCTTGTTGGTTCACATCCATTTCCTCCTCGGGCACTTCTTCTTCTTGGTTCACTTCAACTCCAGTGGCCACACCTTCTTGGTTCAACACCTTCTCACCAACATCCGTCACATAATCGAACATGTCCATGTCATCTTCTTGGTTCTTCTAGTTGTCCTGCCCAGGAAATGATGCTTCAGAACCTGCTCGGAAGTGGTTTGATGGACAGTCTTCATTTTTCCGGGCTGATAGAGCTCCCATGATCGCCTCAAATTGTGTCTTCTGCACTTCCACCACACTTTTCACATCAGCCTGCACTGACAGGACCTTGTTCTTTAGCAGCTCAATTTGCTCCATGACAGCCTTGTAAAGTCCATCATCGGACTGTGGGTGTGACGTAGGAACCTGAACCTCCTCTGGTGCTGCTGGTGCTGCTGGTGGAGCTGACGGTGCCACATGGACGGTCTGATCTTGTGGAAATGAAACAACATAGTCTTGCTCCATCTTTTCCACCATGTTGTCCAACAACGGATTCGGATGTTCTTCTTCTTGGTTCACGAATTCTTCCATCCAAGGCTGCTTCTTTTCTTCCTTAGTGGGGACCAACAAACTTACTATTTCCTGAGCACAAAAAGGAATAAAATTTAACACGTGCAAAATTTATATGAAAACGCATATATTATATGAAAATTAAATTTCTAACCTCCGGTGAGCTTTGTAAGAGTGCTTCCCTAACAGCACTGTAGGACGGATTTCTACTCCACGTTGTCTTCCATTTTAAAATTCTAGGCAAGTCTACGCCGAAGTCTTCACGAATTCTTGCGAACTTCGTTGCTAATGATGGTATGAATTCAAATGCAAGTACCTACGACAAAAGATACAAATCATAAGAGACATCATGTACACTACGATATTAAAAAAATATATGTGTGAAAGATTAGTTACTTACTGTGAGAGGAAGAAAAAAGTCGGCATATGTCATACTACTCTCATTTCTTGGGTCCTTCTGAGCCACCAACATTTTATTTCTCAACTTCTTTGCTTTTATCTGTTTTAGTAGATAACTGAAGGACAGATTACCCCAAGGGTGTGTGTAGAACATCTTCAAGTTATCCACTAAAGCCAAATAGTTTCGATCCAGCTTATGGAAGCGTCTGTCCAATGGCATCAATACTCCCCCGATGATCAACAACAAGCAAACCCTAATAATATCCCAATTAGGCTTCGTAGAAGGCCTAACCTCCATTTGTTCGCCAACCAACTGGGTCAATTTCTTCTCTAAGGTCAACATACTAGCATCTAGTGTCGGGAAGTGTTTCGAGGAAAAAACTTTGGACTTCAATTGTTTTTTTAAAAGTTTATCATCGGGGAAAGCTCCACACTTCAGCCCCGATATTAAATAGTATTCCTTTAAAGAAAATCTGACCGGTCTTCCTTGGACCAAGAACCAGATTTCGGACGACCGGTCCAAGTCAATTTCTCGAACTAACAGCGCCCAAGGAATTTGACAAGAATTGTCACCACTAGGTTGGATGTCCATCAAATGACCAAATGGAGCTTTTTTAAGGGTGCGAAGGTGGATTTCATCATCACTTAACCTCTCAAGTTCTCCTTTGATGAACTTAAAAGTTCTCCCTACATGACTCTTCACTGATATCTTGCAATCGAAATGTTCATTCTCGGTCAAAATAGGTTTAAACTCCGGCAGCTCAATTTGGACTAATCGTGCATGTTCTAGGCTTGCACTAGAACTTTCACCCTCATCATAACTTGGAATTTCTCCGTCGAAGGAAGTTGACCTAGAACTTTCATTTTCTTCAGCATTTGAGTTTTGCCTACTCTCAAGGGATGATAAACTTGCCTGGTAGGGTGCAAACAAGTAATTACAATAACAGAAAACAATTTATTTCAAATTGAACTACAAAAACTATAAAAACACTTCATTTCAAATTGAACTTTAATTCCCAGATTGCAAACCAGAACCGCCATAAATTTAATGACCTAACAATCCATTCTAGAATATCAACTCCCATATTGGGAGCCAGAACAACCCCTGATTTGACGACCTAGAAATCCCTTAAACCGTATCTAAGCATAACGAATAAACCCCCCTAAATGTCTACATTCAAACAGGAATTCAACGTAGCTACACAACAATTAAACACAATTTCACCCAAATTTCAGCCTATCTAAGCATAAGCAGGGAATGGAAACTAGATGGGTTAGGGCTTACTTACCATCTCAGCTCCGACAATACTTGTAGCTCGTGGAGAATGGCCGGAAACTGGAATTCGATCCTTCGAGCTTGCTGGAGAAGAACGGAGACGATTCCTTGCTGGAGATCAGTTGGGTCGAAGGTTTCTGGGTTTTGGGGGGTTTTGGTTTGAGTCGAAGAAGAAGAAGAAGAAGAAAATAGAATTGAAGGAGGGAAAAACGACACAGCTTAACATAAGTTGTTTCAATTTGAAGTTGAAGCTGACTAGGATAATTTGAAGAGCTGACAAGGATAATTTGAAGATGACAAGGCAATTTTGTTGAAGTGCAAAAAGGGCACAAATGTAATCTCATGCATTTTACTGATAAAAAGAAAATCAAAAATAAAAGAAATAAGTTCAGCTAAATTATGGGGTCTGCCACCGTAAGACTTTGCTAGAAAAAGGCCATTTGGGTAAATTGGCCAAAAACGCAGACCACCACAAGTCCTCGCGTTCAGAATTATGTTAATGATGTCCGGATGCCCCTGCTTGTACCCTAATACAATTATTGTTACGGTTAAATGTTCAAAAACTACCCCAAAATATTGGATATGTGTTGTAAAAATCAAGTTTGATTGGAACTAACACCAAGACGCCAATAGCTCATAGTAATATGAAGGTTGGTGTCTACGGGTTGGTTACCAAGCAAGACAAAAAAGAACACTTGAGAATTAGAGAGTAGAGAGAACTTTTATTAATTTCTTGAGAACTTTACTACAAGATTAGAGTGTTGGGTGTGTGTTGGATTGTATATTAGATGATCTAATACACGGGGTTGACACCTCTATTTATAGGAACTAAGGACACATGAGGTAATGTCACATATACTACTAACATGCAATTAGTGGTGGCATGCTAATTGTGGTGGCCACATGTGGCATTAGGATGCCACTTCATAACACTCCCCCTTGGACACCACAATGCGCTTCAAGATCAAGTTGTCTCGTTAAAAATCTCCTCAGGAAAACCCGGTGGGACAAAACTTGTAAGGAAAAGAGTGCAACGCACAAAAGTGCTTGAAGTTGTGCTTGATGTTGCCTCGTTAAAAACCTTTCCAAGAAAACCCTGTGGGACAAAACTTGGATAAGGGAAAAAGAGTGCAGCGCACAAAATTTATCCCCCCTGACTTCAGGCAGGCTACTTTGGTTGCTTGCTAAGGCGGCACATGCCGATTCTGTAAACTAGCTTCTCAAAGATAGAAGTCGGGAAGGCTTTAGTAAATAAATTTGCAAGGTTCTCGCATGACCGAATTTGCTTGACATCTATCTCATTACTCTTCTGAAGCTCATGAGTACAAAAGAACTTTGGAGAGATGTGCTTGATCCAATCTCCTTTGATATAGCCTCCTCTAACTTGAGCAATACAAGCTGCATTGTCTTCATATATGATGGAAGGAGAGTTTGGAGGAGGAGAGCCAATCGAGCATAGCACATGCTTGATAACAGACCGCAAGAACACACATTCTCGGCTAGCTTCATGTAGCGCTACAACTTCTGAGTGATTTGAGGACGTCGCAACCAAAGTATGCTTCGTAGAGCACCAGGAAATGGTTGTTTCACTGCAAGTGAAAACATATCCTGTCTGGAGGCGAGCTTTGTGAGGATTTGATAAATAGCCTGCATCTGCATATCCAACCAGGCCAACGCTCCTCCTGGACTTAGAATACATAAGTCCCAAATCTCTGGCCCCGCTCAGATAACGAAGTATATGCTTGATACTACTCCAATGTCGTCGAGCGGGTTCTGAACTGAACCTGCAAGTACATTTACTACAAACGCTATGTCAGGTCGCGTACATTATACCAAATATAACAAACCCCCAAAAGCATTTAGATATGGTACTTCAGGGCCAAGTATCTTTTCATCTGCTTCTTTGGGACGGAATGGATCTTTCTTTGGATCTAAAGATCGGACGACCATTGGAGTACAATGGTTCACCAAGAACTCGATCGAGTATTCAAAGAAGCACTCTCAGTACTACAACATAAACAGCATAAATTGAAAGTGTTTTGACCACACCCAAACCTGCAGACATTGCTTCTACTTCAAGAGCATCAATATCCAGTTTGTCTTGTTCCGCAACGAGTCCTTAAACTGAAGCATTTCCTCATGGGTATAATAATCAGTTGATGTCTTTCCTAATGAATTGAGATCTTCGAATCGAGTGGTTGTGGATGCACCCTGTAACCTTCTACGTAGATTTCAGATCTGTCGGGTGAGCAGAGCCCCGCAGATCACCGTCAGGAGCCGAGACCAGCGCAGGTTGAGGGCACCGGAGAAGAGCAAGGCTAGAGAGCCGAAGACGTCGGAGAAAGAGACCGACGTCGGAGACCCGAACGAGGCCGATCCAGATCTTCCGGAAGAGCAGAGTCCCTCAGATCTGCCGTAAAGAGCCGAGACCGGAGCAGGTTGAGGGCGCCGGAGAAGAGCATGGTCAGAGTCGGAGAGCCGAAGCCGCCGGAGAAGGAGCCCGACGTCGGAGACCCGAACGAAACCAGCGGCGATGGAGCAGAAAAAAGGAAAGAGGGTCGTGTTAGAATATTAAAATAATATGTCTTAGTGGAGATCATTCATGTATGAGACGTCATCATGATGAAAGTAGGCCTTCACACTTCTCCATAAAGTTAGCTTTTAGAAGCTATTGCCATGCATTGGTGGTCCTATATTTCCATCAAGATTTGCATATCCCATGCCATCATTTTGAGCTCTATGATGGATAGAGCTAGTGCATTGTACAAGGATGGGTTTGGTCCCTAAGCCCACACAACTTAATACTCTACTCTCTCCATAAATTCATAGTGAGCATTTCGGTTTTGGATGAGATACACCATCATAAGGAGAGTTGTGCAAGGGCTTAGAAGCACCAACACCCCAAGGTATCTCTACCTTCATGGTTATGGCGGGAGGTTAGTCGATCTACACGTTTCCGCACTTGTCGATTTAGTTTTGCTTTATTTGGTTGTTGAAAGCATGCTAGATCGCATCTTAGACTTTCAGGTCACGGATGAAGAGAAGGATAAGCTGGAAGGGAGGAACAGAGGCTGAGGGTCCTCGCCGGCAACAACCGTGGCCGTCACCGGTGAGGACAAAGGGGCGGCGGGCAACTGAGATGAAGAGGGGGCACGGTTTTCAAGTCAGAGAAGGATTAGGTTTTTTGGCTATAATGCCCGTGTGCATGTTAAATTGTCCACAAACTGTAACGCTTTGAGGAGCTTACTTCATAAGTTAAACTAGTATGTTTGTCTAGTTATAGAATCAATGGAAGAGGTTTGCTGATAATGAAGCATTATGTTCAAGTTGGTGATTTTGTTTATTTTCGAAGAATAGAATGTAAAATACCTTTCTTGAACCCAACTGACATTATAAAACAACATGTCATCAACAACACCAAGTAACAAAGAAAACGAATTGTTTATTGTTATGGAACTAAAAGTAGAATCCATAAATGGTCCTTCTTAGTAGGGTGGGAATCGGTCGGATCGATATCTATAACCGACATCGTACTGTGTTTCAACGGACAACCTAAAAATCGACAGTTACGGAACCGGCTGGTTACGATTTTTAACCGGCCTATTAGGCTTTCCTTTGGGTCTTCAATTAAAGCCCAACATAGAAAAAAACATTAATTTCATGATATTATTGTTCACATCAAGACAATAAAACCCAATTATCATCTCTTAAAACCAAAAACGGCAAGTATCACAAATCTTAACCATCTCGAAATAAATATATTTGCATAATAACGAATGAATAGTGTTTACCTCACATGAACAACAAAGCATTATAATATATTACTTTCATTATTCTACAATTTAACTTGAATAACCAACTCACTGCATGATTGTTTATAGGCAATTTTTTGTATAAAAGTAAACTAATCTCCTACATTTACCTTTGCTAGGCTATTAATCTAATACCAATGTCAACATTTAATTTATTTTAAACATCTTGTAATACTATAACCATCAAATTAGTAAAACAAAACATAAACATTTTTATATACACACTAAAGCCGGTCGGTCAGATTTTTACCGGTTTAGAAGATAAAAAAGCCGCACCCACCCAAAATGTTGTTGGGTTGGTATTTTTTTAAACCGTAACCGTCGCCAATAACACAGGTTCGGATGATTTCGATGATGGAGACGGCCGGTGACGGTCTGTTTTTGATAACGGTCGGATAGTTGCACAACCTTACTTCTTAGTACTTATCTTGTGTTTCAGTATCCAAATCCATTTGCATAAAATATATGCTTCTAATCTGGCCCAATATCTTCTGGGTCTTGATTCGGTTTGTTCCATTGGGCTTACAGTCTAATTAATGAATTGGGTCCATAAAATGACCTGGCCCAAAAGAGTGAGGGTAAATAAATCCAACTAAAAGTCCACAAAACGACAAAGTTCGGTGATTAAAAAAATCATATTAAATATCGCTCTAAATTGATTTATTTTAAATAAAAATAATACTTATCCTAGGCGTTGTCTTTAACAAAGTCGTCTCCTACCCACCAGTACCACTGTGTCGAATCCTTATTTCGATCTCTGCAACTCATTCCCAATCGGTTCCCGCCAGAGCATCGCCTCTCCGATCTCCGACTTCGCTTCAACAGGTCTCGTCGATCCTCTCTAGCCTTCTTATCTTCAAGATCTGCCTTCCTTCCTGTGCATTGTCGCTTCTGTTTTGGTTTCGATTTCGATCCCCTTCTTGTCTTTTCAGTCACTACGCTCTCTGATACATCCTCAATCTCATCAGGTTTATCGGATTTTGATGCTGATACTGATTACATTTTATAGTCGCTTCTGGGTTGTTAGGGATCTGCTGAATTTTGGTTAAATTTTGGAGCTTTTGACAATGTCTTCGATTCGGATCGATCCCGTTAAGCAATACTACGCCACGAGTAGTCTTGTGATTGGGTATGCTCTATGTTCCAGCTTGCTTGCTGTGATTAACAAGTTTGCTATCACCCAGTTCAACTACCCTGGCCTCTTGACTGCGCTGCAGTACCTCACTTCTGCTTTGGGTGTTTGGGTGCTGGGAAAATTGGGGTTTTTGCACCATGATGCCTTCACTTATGAGACTGCCAAGAAGTTCTTACCTGCTGCATTTGTCTTCTATCTTGCCATCTTCACCAACACCAATCTTCTTCGCCATGCTAATGTGGATACCTTCATAGTGTTCCGATCCTTGACACCCTTATTAGTTGCTTTGGCTGATACAGCCTTTAGGAAGCAACCCTGCCCTTCAAAGCTCACTTTTGCAGCTCTCGTGGTCATTTTGGGTGGTGCTGTTGGGTATGTAGCCACTGATTCCGCTTTCACTTTGACTGCTTACTCCTGGGCATTTGCTTATCTCATAACAATCACCACCGAGATGGTTTACATCAAGCACATGGTCACAAATCTCGGATTGAACACTTGGGGTTTTGTGCTTTACAACAATCTATTATCATTGATGATGGCCCCCGTGTTTTGGATTCTCACTGGGGAGTATGCTGAGGTCTTTGCTGCTTTAAGTGCAAATGCAGGGCATTTGTTTGAAATGAATGCATTTTTAGCTGTGTCTTTGTCATGTGTGTTTGGTTTGCTCATTAGCTTCTTCGGTTTTGCTGCAAGGAAAGCAATCTCAGCTACAGCATTTACAGTAACTGGTGTTGTTAATAAGTTCCTTACCGTTGTCATCAATGTCTTGATATGGGATAAGCATGCTAGTCCTTTTGGCCTTGTGTGCCTCCTTGTTACTATTGCAGGAGGTATTCTGTATCAGCAATCTGTTACTGGAGTTTCAAGTGCACCTGCACAGCGTGAATCAGCATTGTCTAAGCAGAGCGATACTGATAATGATGATGATGGGTTTGGTGACGACAACCAAGGAAAGGCTGTATCCGGTAAACTTGCTTCTGTCTAAAGATATTTTTGTTTCTCTACTTTCAAAGTCTATGTAAGGTTAGTAATTATTTAAGAATTTATGTGTTCCATTTATGGAAATCATATCAGAATTATTGTTTTAGAAATTGAATTAGGTCACAGGTTACTTTTTCCTGTTTCATAATTGATAATGAACTGTGTTTTAGTTTTCTGTTTTGCTTTGTTGGAAAGGTTGGTCTGAAATGATATATGTTCACTGGTAGTATTCAATTATTTTTGGGTTTATTCTATAAACATACTGTGCACAATTCGCAAGTTTTACATGATCACAGTGTAGTAAGAAGTGGATTATCACGTGATCTCCACTTTTCCGTTAAATCTAACCTCGTCAGGGTAAAATGAAGCTTAAAAATTATTCACTGAAGTTCTATAATTCACTTTATAGTGTACCATAGTCATGTAAAATTACTAAATTAGTGAACTGTATACTGTTTGTTTATAAAATAAATCCATTATTTTTTTCATCTGTCTTCTATATATATTAATAATAAGCTTAGAAGACCAAAACGCTTCATATTTTCAACTGAAATTACAGAATATGTTCATATGTAGTCCTCAACATTGATCTTCGTATGCAAATACTGCAAATGAACCTTGTGAGAATATTGGATACAGCATAATTATTTTATGGATAGATTTGTGCCTTGAAAATTACATTTTTAGATGAGTTTCTTGACCGCCGAGCTCTTCTGAATATACTTATTTCAATTTGATTGTATATCTATTTAACCAGTGATGTTTTAGTTACACCACGTGTGAGCTTTGTTTGGGAAGTTCCTTAAATGGCACAACATACATAACACAATCGTATGATTGTCATAGAAGTAACAATTGTAGTATCAAACAAATGGCATCTCCAATGGACACAAAATGTTTTTTCTTCACTAATCGTACATGTTAATTGAAGTTTTTCAGTTTTTTTTTTCCTTCTAAAATGTTTGGACTAATTAAAATGGAGACTTCTCGGCATCTTGGTGAAGCCTTGTGGTGCATTTGATATATAATATGTGGGCAACATTCTCCTCGTATGAATTTCGTAGATAGGTTGAGTCAAATTCATTGATGACGTTTTTGCAAAATACAATTCTATAGTAAAGCTTATGAATAGATGATGTGCATTTTTGGTAAAGATTGAAGTTTGGCTTACTGTTGCTATCAAGAATTTGATGAAAATAATTGTCGTGCTCTAACAAACTCTACATAGTGCGAATGAATAGATCTTTCATCATTCGTAATCGATGAGGAAATTGTTTGTTGTTGTCTACCATCGAGATTGAGAAGTTCTCGGTCATGGGCTGTATATCGTTTCTTACGACCTCTGTCTATATGTATTCAGGGTCTTTTCTTCGTCTTACGGTCACGGATTTTCATGTGACTTTTCTATCCCTTCTAAGCTTGACATATTCTTTGGATGCAAAAAAAAAATACGTGGGAACTAATGATTTTTGAATGCTAAGAGAGAAGTTAAGTATATGATTTTGGGTTCATAAAAGCATTTATAGTGAAAGTTGGGAGTTCATTACATATTTATTTTTTATTGAAAAATTGTATGCGTATGGCCGACGAAAGTAGTCGCAGGCTGTCACTCGAGTGATTTCACCTCCCCAATTCACCTATAAATCTCCCTACCTCGAACGGTTACTCCCGAAGAATATTTAATAACCATTGATTCACTTCTTATTGCTTCCCATAAGAGATGTTCTAAAGAAGATTAAAAATGAAAATGACATATCATAGAGACGCCATAAAAGAAGCGGCGGGTATTGGTTTAAGGTTGGGCTGGATTGAACCGAACTCAAATAAGTATAAAGTCTTAAATCAAACATTAGACCAAATTGTTTTAAATAAGAAGTTATTGAAGTTCATTTGTTAAATAAATAATACACATGAAGGTGTGTACATCATATTAACAACAATGTTTTAACCCGTTTATCGACTCTAATACGATTAAATAGTTATTGATAAAAAATATCTACAGATTGAATTGGTTGAGTTAGATTCAATTAGACAAAGATAATAAATAGTTGTGAATATCACAAACTACACATAACTAAAATATTTGTCTGTCTGCAGTAACAAACTACTCTTTTTTTGTCTATTTTCGGACGAACATGACCCTTATTTTTTAAAATAACAATTGTACCTTTGTATACATTTTAAACCTAGTACTCTATTATAATCCTCATTTTTTGCATCCTCACTCCCCTCCCGCTCTTGCTCACCCGTCTTTTTCCTCACAAAATAGATTTAGGCTTGATCTTTGCTTTATCTTTTCTTCCTTTCCTATGACGAGGGGATACCTAGAAGTACAATTAGAGGAATTAGTCGGAAAATATGAGGTCGTACCACCTCTTTTAGACAGACCTTGCTCGAAAAAAGACTGGAGGAGGGAGGCAAGCGATGACATGATCGATTGACCTCAGTGGAAACTTGTTCCATATCTTGTTGTCTATGCTCATGCTTATGGTATTAAAAGCTTTCGTCCTCATGCTCATATCCATGCTCATCTTCCGAGTGTTGGATTTCAATTCATATTAACTATGAAGCCTATACGGGAGATAGAGCATTACGAACAAATCAAACATAAATCCTACATTATATCCAACATTCACATTCATATGACATTCAATATATTAGAGAACAAATACCTAATCCCCCATAACCCTATTATGGGGGGTTCAGTTACTCATGGAAGAGGAAGAAGAAGAAGCTATTGATGAACACAAACAAACAAACTTCATAATCAAAAAGTGTAGAGAATTACAATACTCAAATCTGATTACAATGATGTTCTTTAATGCCTTTGATCTCCTTTCCTCCTAGCTCTCAACTATCCATTTTACTAGCTTAGCTCAAGTACAAGATAACCCTATTCTAAACCTAATTTTTCAGTTATAAAGGGCCAAAAATGAGTTTCCGACAAATCTGAAACGAAGATGGTAATTTTTGGGCATCTCCGCACGTCGCGGGCAATGTACCGGCTCCGCATGCGGGTCCGTGACGGGCTCCATCACGGCTTCTGGTCACTGCCCGCATGCGAGCAGAGAGTCTTGGCTCAATTTCAATACTTTGTCGTGTTTCTCCTACCGGCTCCGTGTCGAGGTCCTTTACGGGCTCCGTCACGGCTCTGAGTCCTGGTCCGCATCAGAGCAGAGCTTTAGAGTTTGTCCTTTTTTGGTCTATTTTTGGTCATATTCCACTCCACGACCTGATAACTATTTGACAAACTGAAAACACGTAAAATATAGGAGAGTGAGATTGAAACGGGGCTAATATTACTCATAAAATCCCCTAAATGTGGTACTTTTAGTGCTAAGATGCGACTGCATCATTCGCATTTATATCTGAAACCAAACTAGATTGTTTTTTAAAGGTAAACAAGGAAGTTTTGATTAATTGGTTAAAGTCAAAATATATGCAAATGCATCAGGAACAATAAATCTTGAACACGAAAAGACAAACATAGAACACATCTCATTAGCTAGCTAGTGAGGAATGACGTTCGCTGACCTCTTGATGAATTTGAGTTTGACATCCTCGATTTGCATCGTAATGACTTGGCAATATTGAAGAATAGCTCCTAACGGAGATAGGACTGCACATCCGCTGATAATAATGTTGACCAAGAGTTGTGCATCATACAAACAATCACCAGTGGCGTCCTATCATCTGAACCCAGAAGAGGGTTGCCCGGATAGCCTAGGCTCGGGAGAAATTAGTTTTGATCCTCTATAATCGTCTTGTGCTCGTCCCAACAGATAAAACCCCAAGGTGTTTGGCCAGAATCCTAAGATAGTGTTCCATCCACGTTGATTGTTATCCATTCGGGTGATGGTGGTTCCCACGTCGAGGGCGGAGACCAGAAAGGGCCGATCCCTAGGGCCTATTATTTTCCTCCATCCGAGCTTTAAAGTTTGCAAATATTATAGCAGCAGTGCCCTCTAGGGACAGGCCATTCATGTTTTAGACGAGATCATTCCAAACTTTCCAGATTTCCCACAACCTCATCGCCGCTTGAGCTTGTCTAGGGATTGATGGGAGACGCAAGACAGAACCCCACTAGCCTGTAAAACATTCCACATTATAGGGCTTACCCCCCCCCCCCCCAAAAAAAATGATTCCAGTAGTCTTGATCAAACGGGCAATGTATGTGATATGTTGTTTCCAATGTAGACTGGATGATTGAACAGGTCGGAGAAATGGTGACAAATCTGATCCGCATAATCGTTGCCACATGAATATTGTTGGATAGGGTTCCCCATCAGAAAACCTTGATACCGAGGGGATACGAAGATCCCACATGACGCTCCAAACTAATGTCCTGGTCGCATCCGACCATTCCTCATTCATCTAGTGAAGCTTCTGATACTTTCCCTTAGATGTATAGATCCCCTTCAAATCTTTGTGCCTGTAACAGCTATTAGCTACCCGAGTGAGGGCCAACAGAGTATCCAAGATATCTTGTTGGCCCCGATCTAAGAAAAGGGCTTGTATAAAAGGTGTGAAAATCTATCTGCAAATTTGAACGATCCACTCATCCACTTGATCTGTGATCCATATGGGTCTCTTTTGCGGATTGTGGATGAAAATTTCAAATCCGCAAAAGAATAGGCGGGTCGCGGATTAAGGAATTCCAGTTTACGAGTGACCCAACTCGCCCGCAAATCTTAACTAAGTTACAATTATTTGATGTTCATTTTGTGTATGTAGATTATATATTGATAAACCTTGAACCACTGGGTTCTTATATATTGATTATTATCTCTTTATTTTATGAGATTTTAATGTTGTTTTAGTTAGACAGAGAATTTATGTGTTTATGTGACTACTTTCATATCTATGGAACCTTAAAGGAATTCATTGTATTTCATGAAACCCTTTAGATGTTAAGCAAAAGGAATTACAAAAATCAATCAACAAGGGAACTTTGAAAACTTTCATTTTGCTTACATAATAAATACAATCTAAAAGCTTAAATTTGATCGGATTCCGAACTAAGATTGCACCTTATAGATCTTAAAACAAAAAATTGGCTTTCAAATAACAGAGTTGAATATTCCAAATTTGTGGAAGTCACATTATATTTGATGATTATCACTAATATTTATTTACGATTTCGTTGGCCAATTGTTCTTTAGAAATTGAATTTACGTGGATTCTTTCTTTGGATCTCTTTATGTTGCCCATAGAATTAGGATTGATTTTGAAATGGTAATAGCTAAATTAGGACCTCACAATCTACACCAATAAAAAAATTGGTATTCAATACATTGATATAGAAAAATCATATTTGTTACCATTGAAATCAATTAAACCGTGTTATAACAAAAATAAAATTGCAACCCTTTGATATTGTGCTTTTAAAATGTATTGTAACAATGACATTTATGAACACGAAATATTCTTACGAAATTGAGGCCTAAACCTAGCCTTAGCCCTAGCCAACTATGGTGTTTTCTGATCACTCCGTTGTCGTGTCGGCTGTCGTGGTTCTATCTAGCGTTGTTGGTGCTCCTACGCGTGAGGCCTGTGTCGTCCCTGTGGCCACTGACTCGGCCCTGTCCAATCCCTCGTAGACCGTGCCTGATGTGGGGGATAAGACTCGTCGAAGGAGGCGCCCCAAACCACTCGGTTTGAGATCTCCACCCCTGCTTCCCTCTCCTCCTACTCCAACGATGCTTCCGGCCCTCTCAACTGTGTTGGTGTCCTTCTCTATGGGGGTAGTCTCCCCTCAGCGATAAAGAAACCAAGGCGAGGACGTCCAACACGGTGGACCACGGTTGCTTCGCCTCCAAGCAACCGACAATCGCCTCCTCTTGCGCCGCATGTGGTCTTGCCTCGGTCTCCATGCAACCTTATCCTGCCATGCTCTAAGCCCCAGGCTCTGCATTCATCCGCCCCTAGCGGCGCAACTGCTAGGGTTGTAGCTCATGTTCAGTAGCTCTCCTCGCCACTGTCTTCTCTCGATGCCACCGTCCTTCCGGCTGATGTCCCCTTTCAAAGGGATCCGGCAAAAGGCAAAACGCAGATGGTGGACCTTCCTCGAACGGCGATGGAAGCCCTAGGGTTGGGTAGGTGTCTCCCTAATAGGGATCGGATCTCGCTTGTCCCTGCTTCCCTTACAATCCCGGGAAGGATGTGTCGGGGTCGAACACCTACCCGAGGATTGCCGAATCCTACGCTGACCCATGTTGATGGGGATTCAGATCTCCATGCCTCTCTAGCGGCTCTCCAATATGGGCTATTTTCATGTTCTATTGAGGACGAGGAGGAGGTTGAGGTGGTCGTGCCATTCTCTCCGGCCATCTCCACGGCCATTGCCAGACAACAGTGGGGCATGGTAGGGAAGCTATGGTCGCCAACATCCCCCCGTAAGAAGACGATGCTGCAGATCATCACTACCGCGTGAGGGAGAGCCGCAGAGGGTCTGGTTGTCAAAGAGTTGGGTCCGACCCTCTTTCGCTTCTACTTTCGTTCATCGGAAGCACGTGCATAGGTTCAGAGTAATGAACCATGGTGTTTCAATGGGCGGGCCCTCCTCCTTTGGGGTCTGGATCCTTGCGCCCGGGACTTGCCAGTATTGGATCGTATGCAGTTGTGGGTACATGTTCGGGGTCTGCCACCTCTGGTCCGGACGAAGGAGACGAGAATGTCCATTGGGACGCATTGGGGACCTATGTGGAGGTCCCGAGTGACCAATGGAGGATCTGCTGAGGAGGCACAATTAAGGTCGCTTCTGGCGCCTCATTGAGCGGCCCCTCCGATAAGGACTGGTCATGTGGTTCAAGGAGTTCTCAGACTCAGTAAAGATCGAGATAACCTACACCAAACTCCTGAGATTCTGCTACAACTATGGGAGGCTCGACCACATCGTCAAGGAGTGTGAGTGGGAAGTCTGAGGCACCCCAAGGTATGATTCGTCCCTCCTAGATTATCAGAAGGGAAAACAAGTGAAGCCGTATGACACATATTAGAGCGTGTCTGCTCGACCGTCCACCCTGCCAGGCTCTGGGGAATTTTCCTCGAGCACTGTATCTAAAGGCTCCCTACCTGTGAGTGGGAATCCCCGGGTTTCCCCGAGCACTGTACCTAACCGTACTGTGGCTCGGGTTAGCACCCGATTGAGGACCGACCAGTTACCGGAGGGGTCGGTCCTTGAAGTTCCAATGTCCGTTCCTAGGGAATCTGATGTTGTGGGAGATGTTGGGACGAGAATGCTCAAGAGGTTTGCCGCTGGAGAGCCTAGAGATGATCAGGCGAGGGTTGGGAAACAGCCCCGCCAAGAAGGATGTTAGACCACTTGAGCAACAGGGACTGGCCTTGGGAGGGGTCCCTGGTCGATACTTTGCCTCTCACCACTATTGTTGAGTTCCTTGGCCAGTTTTCAGAGAAGGAATTCCAGTACCACCTTCTCTTCCCTCGTATTCTATCATTGCATATATGGCATTCAAATATCGTTTGTGACGGTTCTAGTGAGAAAAGATCAGTGAGCTATTGCTCTTTCTGTCTGACTTTAGTGGCCTAAGAGCATGTTCCCTAGCGTACACTGATGTTCTGATTTAAACATTTATAAAATTTTAACTTTTGTTCAAAAAATATGTACCGTAACATAATTATACCCTCGTGATATTATTTGATGTCTTTGATATATATATTTTAGTATAAAATATAAATTATATTTAATAATCTATCTTTTAAGTCACCCGATCCGCAGTCCTCTGGTCAGTTTCGACCCTCTCAACAGCCATATTTGTTGCCTCGGCCAGCAGATCTGTCAGCCACCGTCCGCTTCCCCTCCGTCCTCTTTCTCCGGCGACGACGATCAAGGCAGACCAATAGCTCTTCCCCTCTAGAGTCAGATCCCAACGAGCATGACCCGACTACCACCGACTGAGCCTCTTAGTCATGTTTGTTCTCCGGCTCGACAATCACATATGCACCCAGCTTCCGTTGGAACACTGCAGCTGAAGCCGATAAGATATGCTTCTGCTCTTTGTGTTTACCCGGCCAGTCCTGTGCACCAGCCCCTAGTGGATCGGATCTGTACCCGTCGACGCCATCCACCTCACCTCGATCCAAAGCCCAGACATCGGAGGCCGGTCGCGCGTAGTTCCTCGGTCGTCGTTGGTTTTTTAGTTGTTTATCTCGTTTCCTGTTTATTAGGATTTTGTTTGTCCTCCCTATCGGAATCTTGTACTCCCGGTAGGTGTGGCTGCTGCCTCTGGTGGCGTGTCCGTTCGAGATTCTTTACTGGTGGATCTCTTCGGAGAGCCGATAAAGAAAATCGACCTGGTAGTAGTGGTTATCTTGGCGTTGCGTCGCCCGTCTCGAGAGCAATTCATCTCACTGATCATTTCTCAGGATCCCGAGAACGATTGGTGGATGCAATGCTTGTTAGGTTTGGTATGTATCCGATGTGTCAGGGGCGAAACCAGGAATATTTTTCAGGGTATTCTGTCGACAATTGTCAAATATATCAATAATTTTTTGAAAACTTTGCTCAAGATAATTTGTATGTATAATTGATACAAAAATATATTTTTTACATGTAAGAACTCTTTATAATATTAATAAAATTACAGTTTTTGCTAAAATAAAATAAAACTAGTTTCCGTATAACTATATCTATCAGACTCTTCTACACGTTCTCTGCTTTAAACACAATTATTCTCTCCTCCTATCGAAACGGATAAATAAATTTTGAACAATAAACAAAAAAAATTGAATAAAAAATATCTCAATACCTAATCATTCATATAGTAGATGATATATAGGAGTTTTCTTTCTTTTTGTATATATAAATAATCGAAGTTGCATTTAACCATTTTGTGTTACATACGACTTCTCAAGTACAACCTGTAATTAGTTTGAATTGGGTTGCTAGAAAGTGTTACAACAGTTTGAAGCTAAAATTTGATTTAGACCTTAAAATATTAAATCAAATGTAACTAAAATATCTATAACATGTAAAAAAATTTAAAGTTTTGTTATTCAATCAAAATGTTTGTGATTGAAATATGAATTTTTTTTTTAATATAATGGTTAAGATTTTGGTTATGGATTAATTTCCATAATGTATTTTAAATTATTGGTTTTACGAAATTTGTGATGTCTTAATTTACATGTAAGATATATATGTTATTTATTATTTTAGAAATACATGTCCTATTTAGATTTGATCTGATTTGGGATAGCATAAAAATAAAGAGAATGAGAAAAGCCATGAACTGGGTTGCAGAAATCATGACAAGAAAGACTCGGCCCAAAGCCAGGGTATTCCATCTTGAGGAATTGAACCCAAGTGGATGATTCATAAGAATCACCTTTAACCATTAAGCTAACTTTGCTTATGCTTAAGGTATTCCATGGAATACCTTTAAGTTGTCCTGGTTTCACCCCTGGGATATGTAAGGTTTATTAAGTTATTGATGAATTTTTTTTTTCAAAAAAAAGATCAAACACCATATATGGTGCGGTATTCTTACCTAATATCATTATACAAATGAAACATCTGATGTAACAGAGGCCTGATATTTACACTATTTATAATGATAAATCAAATGTTTTGATAAGGATAAAATTCCAGAATATATGAAGTTGACGGACCCTACACTCACTCTATGTCGGCCTAAACTTTGTGGCCAACAAGGAGACATATAGTCTAGGTATAGAATTAGAACAAGTAGAGGAGAGTTGTAAGCGCACCCACATCAAGGCGAACCCTGCGAGCGAGGCCGGGGCAGGAGCAGAGGAGGAGGATTCGGGGTTCGGGGTTCGGACGGGTGTGGGGTGCCGTTGGTGCGGGGCGTGCGGGGCGGGGCGTGGGGGAGAAGGAGAAGGGTCCAGGGGGCGGGGGCGCGAGGATTATTCCATCCTCGCTGCCTCGCGCTCCTCTGCTTCGCCGCCGTCCTCTCCCATGCGGACGCGTGGTCTGGAAAAAAAAACATAGACGTAGACTCAAGGAAGAAGATGTACAATACCCATTATTAATTAGGTTAGGTTATTAGAGTAAGTTAATTAGGTTAATATATAGTAGTTAATTAGATTAATATATAGTAATTAATTAGGCTAATATATGGTAATGTTATTAATTAGATATTAATTGGGTTTTTACAAGTAAACAAATAAGTTTTAAATTTTAAAAATCAATTTTTAATCTTAAAAATCAGTTTTTTATTTTAAAAATCATTTTTATGTCGCGATAAAAAATGTCCGACGACGATGCCAAAACGTTATTATTAAGAATAGTAAATGTCAGTGTTTCATAAAAATATATATGGTATTAGTAACGGTCATCAAAGAATTCATCACTGCAAAAGCTTATATCGACCAAATGAACTGTCAATTTCAATTATGTATTTTTTATTTTTATGTAATTTTTAAATTTTGTATTTTATTAATGTAATTTTATTTCTATTTATGAATTTTATTTTTATTTTATTTAGTAGTTGTCGATTTAAAAATAACGTTAACAATTCAGTTAAAAGCTTAATTAATTACACAGTCAGCATTTTTGAAAATCAAACCTCCCATACAAACCTCTCTAATGTGCAGGACACTTTTTTAGGGCAGAATCCTGAATCCTGCCCAGTCAGCAGAAGATTCTGCCTCAAGGCCCAGGGTTCTGCCCCCTTAATGTGGGTGCTCTAAGTGTAAGGGCCATTAAGCTACAAAGACGATCAGTTTAGCCACTTAACCCCAACCCAGGCCCCCTTAACCCTTAGGGACAGTTAACAGCCACCTATGTCTACAACGGTGACTCCAAATGTCAAATCAAGCGAGGGTCCACATCATTATCATCATCGTCACCGCCTGTCCGGGTCATAATCCACCTCACACACACTCACTACTCTTGTTCCATTTCATAATATTCTTCTGTTTGGCGTGCCTTTTGCAACCATTGCTAACGCCACTCCTTCATTTTCTTTTATTATCAAACAAAACTTACACGTCATCGTCTTCACTACAATAACGTTTCCTAAGTGTCACCCTGTTCCTATTCGCCACCGCCCAATCCTCCCAGGATGCTTTGTCGGTAACTTTGTCCTATTTAACCCTTAGTAATTAGTGTCTCTTGCCTCTTTTTCATCTAAACTCACATGAATCTCATCCATATTTAAGATATAAAAATGTTCCAAGTTTTCCTATTTTAAGCTCGAAGACGAGTATCTGATCATGTTCACTTTGATTTGTCGATGAAAATAAACTTTTCATGTTTTATCTGTAAAATGGCATGTATAATTTATATTTGATCAATCATAAAAAAACGTTATTGTAAAATATGTAACTCTTATGAGTTTGTTAAACTCTGTCACTGAGTTTGAGATGAGGGCATGCCACAGACTCGATCAATTTTCTATTTTTGAAAACAAAACAGAAGTATTTTTTTTTTAATAATTAGTTTTATAAACTTTAAAGCAATTGTGTGACTATAAAACCAGGGCCATCGAGCAGTGTTGAATCAGATTTTGGACAAAAATGGAGATTCCTAGCCGTCCGAAATCTACGGCGAATAATACGGTCGGGTTTTGCCTCCTCCCGTCGGAGCTCATACAGGACATATTGCTTTATTTGGCTCTGCCGGAAATTGTGAATCTGAAATTGGTGAACAAGTTCCTGGGCAGCGTCACCTCCGACCAGAATTTCGTCCGGGAGTGCAATTCCCGGTCAAGGAGCGCGTCGTGGCTCTTCGTGTACAAGAAGCGGTGGCGGCACGAGGCGACGCTTCATGGGTTCACGGAAGGGTCCGAGCGCTGGTTCAAGATCCCAATCAACGAGGTGCTGGAGCCGTTCGTCTTCCCCAGCGAGGATCTCTATTTCCTGACGGCGTCAGGGACCGTTTTCCTGTTCGCATCCAACACGCGGAAGGAGGTGATCGCCGTCAATTTGGCGAGGAAGACCGTCAAGAAAATCCCTCCGTCGCCGCTGGGCCCACGTGGCACGCCCTCCTGGCGCCGGTCCGGGATGAAGCTGCTGGCTGACTCGGACCACTTCCGGTTCATGTTTGCCGAGTTGGTCAACGATCGCCCCGTTTTGCTGGAGTACACGTCAGAAACCGACGCGTGGACATCGACTGAAGCAGAGGAAAGCGGTTTGCCACGTGGCTGTATGTTCCTGAACGCGAAAAACGGACCCTCGGAAAGCGTGGTGATCGGCGTCGGGGGCGACGCGCCGGTGGTTGTGCGGCCGAGATTTGGCGGAGAAGGGAACAGGGAGCGACGGATGGCCGTTGGATTCAGCTGCGGGGACGTGATACACGTGTACGGAGACGGGTACCTGATGATCATAAGATCGGAGGGAGTGAGGGGTCCGGAGGATAGAGTTCGGGTGTTGAAGGGCGTAGAGACGTGGGGGCTGAGCTCGAAATCGGACGGCAGGTACTGGGAACACGTCAGTAAAGCACCGAGCGGAGTGATGGAGCAGATCACGAAGCCGTACGGAGTGATGATGGGGTGCTTGGAGGCGAGGGATGGTAAGATGAGGGCCGTTTTGATGTCCAATTACGAGGGATCGTGGGACATCACTTGCCTCTCCTACCATCTCAACACCAACACTTGGGATTGCCTCCCATTGCCTGATTGTAACATGAAGGGTCTCAACATGGCCGGTATCAGTTTCTCGTCCGGCCTCACCTTGTTAACTTAATAATAATTTCTCTCTTTCAAAACTGTCAATGCATGAGTGATTAGCATATTAACTAGCGAACATTTCAATTTAATACCCTGACAAACACTTATTTGCAGTATAATGCCCTAGCTTGTTTTTTTTACATTTTAATACCCTGGCAAACATTTATTTTCACTTTCATACCCAACCGTTAACTTTCCATCCAAAATGGATGGAAAGTAGTCATGTGCTTTGCACATGACCTTGTTTTTTCAAAAAATACCAAAAACACCCTTCAATCTTTGATTTTTTAAATATATAAAAAAAACTGATTTTTTTAAAAAATATTTTTTGAAATAAAATATAATTTTTTGAAATATATAAAAATCTGTTTTTTTTGTAATATAAAAAAAACTGATTTTAATTTTTTTTTTAAATAAATCTGATTTTTTGAATTACATAAAAATCTGATTTTTGAAATATATAAAAATTTATTTTTTAAATATATAAAAACTGATTTTTTTAAATATTTTTTGAAATAAAGTCTATTTAAAAAAAATATAAAAAACCTGATTCTTATAATATAAAAAAACTGATTTTTAATTTTTTTTTTGAAATAAATCTGTTTTTTTAAATTATATAAAAATATTATTATGAAATATATAAAAATTTATTTTTTAAATATATAAAAACTGCTTTTTTTAAATATATTTTTTGAAATAAAATCTATTTTTGAAAACATATAAAAAAAATTAATATATAAAAACTGATTTTTTAAAATATTTTTTGAAATAAATCTGATTTTTTAAAATTTTATAAAAATATGATTTTTGAAATATATAAAAACTGATTTTTTAAATATTTTTTGAAATAAAATATAGTTTTTTGAAATATATAAAAAATCTGATTTTTTGTGGTAGGTTTTGAAAATATGATTGATCTCAAGGGGTATTTTGGACTTTTCATCCATTTTGGATGGAAAGTTAACAGTTGGGCATGAAAGTGAAAATAAATGTTTGCCAGGTATTAAATTGCAAAAAAAAATAAGCTAGGGTATTATATTGCAAATAAATGTTTGTCAGGGTATTAAATTGAAATTTTCCCTATTAACTAGCATGTACACATGTCTAAACCAGGTCTTTAACAGTAAAACATGACGCTCTTCACATTGTCCTTGACTGCGGGTAAGGGCGACACACAAGACCTGTTTGTGCGCTTCTTCGCATTCTCCACATCAGGCTGCATGTAGAATCGGGCCCGATACGCTGCCAGGTGGGCATAATATGCTGGAGGCACTGCACGTTCCAATTATATGTATCAGACACATGTATGTTTCTTAACTTCTCCTAAAAAGGATGTTTGGTTGGACGAAAGGCCAAGAGAATCTAACATCGTCCGGGTTATTCATCCATGCGCGCACGGATGAAAAGGGGAAAATGAGGTTGTGGCCACTTGTCACACGACATGTGACAGTGTTAAGCCCTATCACCCCAACCTGGGCTAATAGTCTGATACAATTGTGGGACACTAGACTAAAATAGGACTAATACCATTGAAGATGCTTCTACTTATGATATGATCATGCTTATATGATATCAGAATATTACCTACAGAGACAGATCGTGTGCACCGGGCATAGCTGAAAAGGAAGAATCAACAACTCAATTAAATGATATTAACGATAAATTTCTTCTTTAAATATAGCAAGAAAGGCACGCTTCTTACGTGTAGCATAAGTTGTTAGTAAGAGATTGGATCTCATCTGGACTGAAATTGTTCTCATCCCATAGAACGTGATAATGAGCAGGTCTGCTTGTCCCCTACCAAAAGTACATATTGTTGTCGTTACGTCTTAGTTTTATGCTACTCCTTTTTTTAATAAATGACAAAAATATCCTTCATTAATTTAACACGTCATTGTTTGTCTATTGTAAGGGTACTTTTGTCATTTACTACACTCGCTAACACTTACAGCTTAAAGCTATGTGATGATCTCACAAAAGTACAATAATCTTGTCACCTTTCTCACTTAACTACACCAGTCTTTTTAATTTTCTCACTCTACTAAATAAACTTTCAAATTTTCCCTCTTTACTCTATTTTGGTGATAAATGACAAAAATCCCCTTCATTAGTTTTCCAAAATAAGACACTGTTGCACTAAATTTTGCATGAGTTCCCAAAATTGTTGTAAAGGTATTTTTGTTATTTATTACCAAAATAGAGTAAAGTAAGCAATTTTGGAAGTTTAGTGCTTATGTGAGAAAACTTAAAAGTATGTGTAGTTGAGTGTACTTTTACAGGATATCTTACATGTATTCCATACCATAACTCAGAATTTTAAAGTACTCATACCTGTATTCCTGCATGACTACATAAATAAAAGTCAAAGTCTGTAGGATGACAGATTTTCGAATCCACCACCGTACCTGCATTAGGAATTTTCAACTAATCAGACATCTTCAGACCAAAATTGAAATCAGAGAATTCAAAATATTTCAATTTCCATATATGTAAGAGCAGCTGAACAAGTAACGGTTACATGACTTCTTCTTTTTTTCAGAAATATGACTGTGTTAGTAAGTATTTGTATTTGTTTCATATCAGTTGAGAAAGTAATTTCAACGACATGAATCAAATCTACATCATTACCTGGTAAGATATTGCCACTCTTGTCAATACTACTCCTGTCATTGTGATTGCTTGCAAAGAGTCTAGTATGGTGACGCTTTTGGACCACAATGAATGTTACCGGAGGTTGGTAACTATGTTCTAGTGACGCGCATGCCTGGACATTGGCAAAATATGAGCACAAAAAAACGGTTAATTGTATGTAAAAAGGATTCAAGAGTTCACAAACCTTACGAATAGCATCGAGTTCATACAAAAGAACCTGGTAAAATTGCCCATCACTGACACCGTCTCTAGATTGATTATGGAAAATTAAAGAACCTTTAGTAAATCAAACAAAAAAAAGGGGTAAAAGGACAATGTTGATAGCTACTTAATAGCGCATTAATTAAAGAACCTTTAGTTAATCAAACAAAAAAAAGAGTAAAATGAAAGTGTTGATAGCTACTTAATAACGCATTATAGTTGACTACCTGTAAAATATTATCCTCTCTGGTTTTTGCCCAGTGGCTTTCTGAAACGAAAGTAGTAGCTCTCTGCAAAAGCATAATCGTTAAGATGAATGGAAACTTTTATGAACACCCTAAAACTACTCATTCTCACGCCCTACTCTTCCTATTTCAATTTAATTCCGTTCTCAAAATCCTCCACGGAATCAAATTGAAATTGGAAGATTAAAGAATGAGAATGAGGAGTTCTACGATATTTTAAAATTATGATGAAAAGATCGATTATTTTTATGGTTTCTGTCTATTTTGTACGATGGTAACATGTGGAAATTCATGAGGGTAGTCAAGTGTCTGTGGAAACTTAACAGCGGGGTGACATGTTTGTGGACAATTCGTAAATGTAATTTTGTGCAATTAACCCTATTCACTAATATAATAGGTGGAAAAGCTGAATGAACAGTATCTATCACCTGATCATGCCACCTGAAACCGTACCCTTTTGAGGATCTTTCCAAGTTTTGAACAAATCTTGAATGAGTTCTTCTCTATGAGGTTGAGCGCATACTAACCCAGCATACTTCGTCACCTCTGGCCAGTCTTGGGATGCCACAACCTGTCAGAAATTACTCAGTATTTCTCAAACATAGAGCTAAAAATATATCGCGTTTGAAATGCTCACAGCCGCTATGGATGGACTACAATCCTCTCCAGATTCTGGATGAGTTACATCAGCTCCAAAAATTATGGTTGGAATGTCGCTAACCAAAGGAATTTTCCAACTTAAAGCATCCAAGAGCACGGTGTTTCTTCCACCCATCTAAGAAAATTGGGGGAAAAAATATTACTTCAAGTTCAGAGGAACAATTTATTCGAACAGATCATTCGATAATGACGTACCTTAACGTTGATTTTAAGGGACACATTTGCCAGGTACTGTCTGTTAATCTTGAAGACATATTTGGTAAGGCAGCACTGAGAAATCAACCCTAGTTCTGTTTCGCAAATTCGTTTGAGATCACCTGAGTACAGTGCATGTCTTTATTCAGAACACATGGTGCACGTCTGATCTATGAGGCGAAATGATGAAATAAACTCATGTAAAAAAAACATAAAATTGAGGGTATTTTTGTCATTAGACACCCAAAAGTTGACGGCGTTGGGGGCAAATAGAGACTATTTTTTTAAAGGGGGCTGTCAAAAAAAATTAAATGTAAGGGTAGTTGATTGAGATATGTGCATACTAAAGGGTAGTTGAGTGAGATTATCCCTGATATTTAATTTAGGGCGCTATTATAAGTTACTGACTCTCCTTTAAGTTAATATATGAAACTTAACATTGAAATCAATTTCATTACTTCAAGAACCTCTAATGAAGGGTGGATCTATCAAGAATAATGCGCTCGAGGTTATTATTGTCAGATAAGAATGAAGCACATACCATACAAAGAGCCATTATTATCTGGGAGGATGGCAATAAGTAACTCTAACTCTTTCCCATCAAGCTTGTTCACTACAGAATGATAAACATATTTCAAAGCCTTTTTAACCTGATCCGGCTTTGCAGAATATATTGGAATTACTGGATCTTGATTAAATTCCTGAGTTAAATGCAACCATGCAACATATCAAAATCAATATTGCCAGTGCCTATTTCGAAGCCATTTCTAGAAAACATGATATGGTTAAAAAGTACGAGTCATGAAAATTTACCATGCCAGTGATTCGGCACATCTGAACCAACTGTTGACAGAAAGCACGAGCACTGCTATCTTGGACACTCCGTGAGAAGTTGATACAAGCCCAGTATCTGACATTGCTTCCATTTACCACTTTCTGCATGACAAGGCAAAAGTTGTCATTTGGTAATCTGACTCTACCACAATCATCAATTCTGTGAACTTTTACTCTCTTTGTATGGTTTGGCATACCTTGTTCATCATGTTCCATTGACCAAATCGAGGCTTATATTCTTTATCTTTTCCAGAGTCATGATATTTGAGCTATCAGGAGAAAAATATCATGTAACTAATGTTGTAAAGAGAATGATGATGAAAACCGTGTGAAGGATAATCTCACTCAGCTACCCATAAGTATGCATCATTCTCAACTAACCACCCCTTATTGCCAACCCCCTAAGTTTTTTTATTCTCACTTTACCCCAATTCCGTCAATTTGGATGTGAAATGACGAAAATACTCCATGAAAAATAAGGGCATTTTTGTCGTTTCACACCCCAAAGTTGACAAAATTTGGGTAAATTGAGCTTAAAAAAACTTAGAGGGTTGTCACAAACTTTTTAAACTTATGGGCAGTTGATTGAAAAAGATGAATATGAAAGGTAGCTGAATGAGATGGTCCCTTCATTTTATCTGATTCTGGATGTTAGTTATAAATTACCCATGGAGCTGGAAGAACCCGGGCCTCAACTGCTGCAAGTTTATTGTCTATACTGATACCAAACTCCTTTACATATGGGTCCTGCTCATAGCGATTCTGATCAATCGTCTGCAGAAACACATAACTCTTTAATGAGACATCAAAGGATAAAAAAATTCTAAATGATTCGATGACGCACACCTGTAAAATATCTATTTCTTGTTCTCTTGGTCTTTGGCAAGAAACCTTCAACAGAGAAGTGATCTGCTTTTCATTCAGCCCTTTAGTGTATCTCTGTCCTTCCACTATTTTGCAAGCCTGCAAAACAAAATCTATATGAATTTATACAAACAAACTGAAGCTGCCACTTAAGAAGAAAAAAAGAAGAGGAAGTAGCAATACTTACCTCCATTGGTAAATAATTCACCTTCCTCTGATTTCCTACTTGCAGGCATGGTAAATGTGGATACTGAATCGTATATCCATACACTTCTTGGAAGTAATCCACCACTGATTTCATGTTCATTTGCTCATCAACTGGAAAACTGTGGAGAGAGAGAAAAAGAAATCAAGAAGAGCAATATCTTTAAAACAAGAAATAAGAGGCTAAGTTCGAAAATTATTTACGTAAGCTCTCTGGTAGGCTGTGATGTCAGTCCTGCAACCCGGTATTTCCTTCTTAGATTTCCCCTGTGGGTAACTTCAACTTTCACACCCCTAAGGGCTTTCTTAACCTATGAATATTGGTAAAAAAAAACATTTAAATCCATGTTTTTGAAAAGTATCTGTCTACTTAATTATGAAATTGATTATGGGATACCTTAACACAGTCTGCATCTGATAATGTTCGTGATGATACATCTTTACACAAAATTTGAGCAACAAAATCAATGACAGGGAGTGGCTGAATGAATGCAGTTGTTGACATGTCTGGGCGGTAAAAAATGTAAAAAAAAATTGAAAACCATAAATAAAAAATCATTTGACAAATAAAATTTAGGTAAGTTGAAGTAATGTTTACCAATGTTGAGAGATAATCCCATCTGAGTAGGTCTTATACTCTGGTAAAAACCACGACATAGTTCTAAGCCACCACCTAGTTGTTGTGATTTCTTAATATCTGGAGAATAAAGAGACCTTCCAACCGATATATACCTACAAAAATTGAAAACTTAATGACAATATATAAAATGAAAACACAAATTATATAAGAGGAAAAATGCACCTCTGAGCTGCAAGTTCTCTCAATACAATATCAAATATACTAATGGCTTCTCGAGGCGTATCCACTTGTTTCCCTGAGAGAAGCTCATGTAATTGGAACATACTAGCCAGAGCTACAAACTCAATTGTCACTCTAAATTCATGTTCCCTGATGCAATTAGCAAAAAGTTATTACATACCTTGACAAATGTGTAATAAGCACATAATTAATTACGTAATTAGCAAATGGTTAATGAAACAAACCTCTTACACCCAGTCCTCATATCAGTGTCAACTAATATAATTTTGAAGTCCTTAGAAGTAAACGGTAGCAACCCAGCTGTGTAAAGGTTCCTTCCTCCATCATAAACAGGTAGTCTCAATCCTAAATCTGATTCTCTATGAAGTTTCACCAACTGGGTCATTATAGCTTTGTTCACTTTAGAAGTAGTCTCGGGAGTTATAGTAACCTACACAATTATAGTAAAACAAAATAAAATAATGAGGACAAAACAAGCACATGGATTATGGAATGAGTGTTCATAAACATGCATTTCCTATATACCTAAAGAAAATTCCTGTTCTGGGAGAAATGGATCTTACACTATACTGAACCAAATCTGACCGCGGTATCTCCACCAAGAAATGGTTGGCCTTAACCATGCATTTGGTTCCAAGTTGGCCATAGCCGGGCCTGCACTGGAACATAAGACTCTTACATGCAGGAGGAGACCCGGTAACTTTGTCAAGCCTTCTTCGATTTCCTTTCTGCATAATCTCTACACTCTTCTTCATTTGGAATGAGTGTCCATAACTTTGACACTTCTCTTGATCAAGATCTTCCATTTGCATGAAGGGCATTTCTGCAAACCAAACATCAGCTTCTCCTCATGGTTTATTTAAGGCAATAATAAGATATTGATTCTTGAGATAGACAAGCTGTATCGAAAGAAGAGAGATAAAGAGAAAGATTGAGGTGATGGCTTAGGGACTAGCATGGAAGATACTGGCAGCATGTAAAAATTTCCACATTTTCTCTGAGAATCTTTGGGCATATCTGGCTTTTTATTGATAGAAGGGAAAGAAATGTAGGGAAGAGAAGAAGCATTGTAATGGCTGCAACTTAAAAGGAGAGAGAAAATGAAGAAGGAAGAGGATAGCATCAAATCAAACTTCAACGGTTCATTCCTTTCCAGATAGGCACATGTGTGAACAAAAACTATCAGCAAACAAACATGAAGAGTAAGAAGCAACTCTATACAAAAAGAGCTCAAGAGCTCGACCTTCAAAAAATTCACAAATCCTAAAAGAAGACAATTCGTTTTTCAAGAAAAGGAAGCTGCAAAGATACAAATCAAAATTATCACCAAAGGGGCAATTGAAAGAAACAATTTTGTAGTGCTCAGAGAACCAAAGCAACACATCAATTGTCAGTGCAAGTTTTGAATTAAATAGGAAAGGCTAGCAAAATAGACAGTCTGCATGAAATGAAGTCATATAATAGAGCATGGTGGGGATGATTACCAAATCACTTGACTCCGTTTAATCCCTGGGCAAATCCTTGCTGCCCAAAAAATAAGACATTCCATGCAAGTGACCCAATTGTTGAATAAAAATTAGGATGATTTTGTGATAGTGAGCAGTAAAGTTGAGGTCCAAAGACAAGAAAAAGACACATACCCACAACCCATTTCTGGTTGCACTGTCTTGTTTAGGAGGAGATGTATAATAATGGAGCCAATTAGGCATGGTTAGGGACTGAGATAGAAAAGGTGGGGATTGGGCAAAAAAGTGTAGTAAAAGGAGCCATTGAGGCTAAAGGTTGAGGTAATGCTATGGTCCCAAAATCCAATGGAATGGTTGAAGTTTGCAGGACAGGCACAAGACGACCTTTTCAGGGGACATAAAGGAGCTTTAACTCATCCCAAAGCCAATAGGTACAGTGACAAAACAGAAGGAAGTAGAAGTAGAGCAGGAGCATTCCTATAGTACTCCTCAGCGGACATTTCACAAACACCTAATGGGCATCAATAAACCAGTACAAAAAAGCATTAGCAGCATTTACATACAAGACCCAATTGCCAACCAACAAAAGAAACATAGAGTGATGAGTCAAATTAATACCCAACTGAAACTCTGACCCATCTTCATCAACGTGGATGATCGATCATGAGATGTGTGGTCAGGTAAAAAAATTCTCGTTGCAGGGAAAAGAAAAGGTGAGTTAATGGGGGTCACTGGTATGAACCCATGGGGGGTCGCAACTAGACCACAAGAACAATCAACTGAGCGGTCACTTTCATGGGTTTGGGAGCTCGGGCAGAGCAGAAATGGCAGAACCCAGAAACCATCTTCAATTTTTCGGAGGAAAAGTCTTCTTCCGAGTAGAAATTTACCATAGTTGGGACTGAGAGGGGACCAATTGAATTGAAACCCAATCGAGAATGAACAGAATAGAAGATCGCATTTTGAGGGACTGTACGAAAATTCATATTGAAGAAAAATGGTTCATCTCCGTGAAAATGGCAAGAATATTGATGGGCCTAGAGCTTGAAGCCCAAAAAAGAAAAAAGAAAAGATTTAATAGATAAATGTGAGTGGTGGAGCAGAGTCAAAATTCAAAAAGCTGGCTCTCCACCGAGCAAGTGAGTGACCCAATACAGTGAAGGTTGTAGACGACCATTGACTACACTTCCTCACTCATCCAACTACTGTGTTGTCTTCAAAGTTGGATCGTACCATATATGCGTCTTATACTTTTGTTATTTAATATATATCGACAAAGTTTTTTTTTTTGGAAAGAAAAGTTTTATTGATAATTAACAAATGTTACACACCCCACAACCCTGCGAACAATACAAGTGTTGTATTTCGGTTGTTTTCAGAAAATTAAGGAACGATCAACGAGATGTATAACTCTTGAAAAATGCGACTTAGTGTCTAAATAAACAACAATTATCATATCGTTTTTTATCGACTCTTCAAAAAGATCTGTTGATAGAGAGACACGATCGGATACGCTATTAAAAACAACAATCACACCTACCGGAGATCCAAGATCCCAGTAGATGGGATAAACAAAAACCAGATAAAATACAAACAAAATAAACAACGACGAGCATTATATCTCGCAACCAACCTCTGAAATGAGGGGTTGGGATCCGAGCGAGGGGGAGGTGGACGACGTCGACGGGTACAGATCGGATCCTCTTGGGACGAGGACACAATACTGGTCGGGTGAGCACGACTGAACGTCTCGGACTATGGAGCTCTGGCGGAAAGTGGGAGCATATTTGGCCATCTGGCCGGGGGAGGAACATGGCGGAGAGGTTTGGTCGGAGGAGCTCGGGTCGTCTTCGTTGGGAGATGAGGTCGGAGGGGGAACGGGCAGTGGGAGGCGTCGATGGAACCCTACCGGTAGATCTAAGGGCAGCATCCACACCCGACGGTTTGGCGAAGCGGCGCGTGCGGCTAAGGGGGGATAAGCGATGACGAGTTGGGGCGAGGGGCGAGAGGTTGAGGACCAGTATCGGAGGAGAGAGGCGGAAGCATCTAGGCAACGAGAGCCAACGACCACATGCTCAGAGGCTCGACAACGCCGACAACAAAAAGAGTCCGAAAGGGAGAGACAGCAACAACAATAAACCAAGAGGCTGCCAACAACATAGGACAAAGATGGAGCCAACAACAGGTAAAAAGACTATCGACGACTCCAAAACAACACCTGAGATCGGCGACTTAGCCACCGACGGCCCTGTAGTAGTAAAGGAGATAGAGTTTTCGTTTGTTTTCTCAAAATGACTCTATTTTGTTTGGTTATATCGACAAAGTTGACATAATACAAATTCTAGGGATAATCTATTGAGAACCACTCTTAACATAGGTACCGTGAGAACCAATCCTAGCCACACACACCTAAGATCCAAGATTCACCATGATGCCACATCATCACCCCAATTCTACCCAAATTCACGTCACTTTCATTCATTCTCACACAAGCAAAGGCATAATTGTAATAGTATGGTGTCATGTGGACAAGTGTCCATTTTTTTAACCAATTCACTAAATTAATATTTCCCGATTCGTTTGAACTCCGATTAACTTCAAACTTGCGCCAATATTTTTATTTTTTCAAGGGCTTTAAATTAAGATCAGTCATGAATATATTTTGAAGCACGAAAATAAAAATTTATATCAAGGTGATAAAAATAAGGGATAATTTCAAAAGGTCGCATAAAACTATACGCGTTTATCACCTACATATTCACTTCTATTTTTATTTCAGATGGCACCCCAAACTATACAATTTTTATCGCCGTTTGGTTTTCTGTCAGTTTTTCTATTAGTTTTTTCAGAAATGACGAAAATATCCCTACCCTTATAAACCCTAATATCAACCATGGCTTTCACATAATTACGAAAATGCCATTACACATAAAATAAGAAATCAAGATTAATTTTTATTTATTTTCAGAAAATAAGAAAAAATAATAATTTATTTTCAAAAAATAATAAAAAAATAATTATTTTTTATTTAATTTCAGAAAATAATAAAAATAATTATTTTTCGTTTTCTTATTTTCTGAAAACAAATAAAAAATAATTTTTTCTAGAAATAATTTCTGGAAAACAAACAAAAAGTATTTTTTAGGTGAAAATTTATTTTTTCTTATCTTTTGAAAATAAATAAAATATAATTATTTTTTTCTTATTTCCTTGTTTTCTAAAAATAAATAAATAATATTTTTTTATTTCTGAAAATAAATAAATAATATTTTTTATTTCTGAAAATAAATAAAAAAATAAATATTTTTTCTTACTTTTTGAAAATAATTAAATAAATTATTATTTTTCTTATTTTCTGAAAATAAATAAAAATTAATTCTGATTTCTTATTTTATGTGTAATGGCATTTTCGTAATTATGTGAAAGTCATGGTTGATGTTAGAGTTTATAAGGGTAGGGGTATTTTCGTCATTTCTGAAAAAATTAACAGAAAAACTGACAGAAAACCAAACGGTGATAAAAAAATGTATAGTTTGGGGTGCCATCTGAAATAAAAATAGAAGTGGGTATGTAGGTGATAAACGCGTATAGTTTTATGCGGCTTTTTGAAGTTAACCCTAAAAATAATGTTGAGCGTTGATAAATCTTCACTAATAAATGTTTTATATCAGAGTACCAAACTAGTGTTGAATGTTGATAAAAAAACATGTAATGAGGTGATAAGAAACAAATAATGAGGTGATAAAAACCATGTTCAATTTTGATAATAAGTGTGATACACTAGAGTTTAACGTTGATCAAAAAAACTTGTGATGGAGTGATAAAACACACGTAATTCAATGATAAAGCTATTGTTTAGTGTTGATAAAACTTGTGTTCATAAAAAGCACGTGATGAGATGATAAAAATCATGATCATTTTTGGAGAATGGGGTGATAAAACCAGTGCAAATTGTTGATAAAACCAGTGTAAAGTGTTGATAAACCCAGAGCAAAGTGTTGATAAAAATTACCCAGATATAATTTCTTTAAAAACCAGCCCCGAAATAAATAAAAATTCGTGCTTCAAAAAAAACATGTGATGGGGGTGATAAAACACACGTATTTTGAATGATAAACCTATTATTTAGTGTTGATAAAACTAGTGTTCATAAAAAGCACGCGATGAGGTGATAAAATCATGATCAGTTTTGGAAAATGAGGTGATAAAACCAGTGTAAAGTGTTGATAAAACTAGTGTAAAGTGTTGATAAACCCAGAGCAAAGTGTTGATAAAAATTACCCAGATATAATTTCTTTAAAAACCAGCCCCGAATTTTTTTTTCGTGCTTCAAAAAAAACATATGATGGGGGTGATAAAACACACGTAAATTGAATGATAAACCTAGTGTTTAGTGTTGATAAAACTAGTGTTCATAAAAAGAACGCGATGAGGTGATAAAATCATGATCAGTTTTGGAAAATGAGGTGATAAAACCAGTGTAAAATGTTGATAAAGTCAGTGTAAAAGTGTTGATAAATCCAGAGCAAAGTGTTGATAAAAATTACCCATATTTAAAAAAAAAAAAATCAACCCCGAAATAATTTTTTTTTCGTGCTTCAAATCTATTCATGACTAATCTTGATAGAAAGCCCTTAAAAAACAAAACTAATGGCGCAAGTTTGAAGCCAATCGGAGTTCAAACGAAGCGAGAAAAATTAAATTAGTGAATTGGTTAAAAAAAGTAATATGATAGTTTTACTAAAAAGCCCTTACCACTTACTAAAAAGTGTTGTTTTTTGCAGTCAACTACTCAATTTCATCTCATCCATCCATTCTTAAAATGGATGACTTAGATTGGCTTTCGCGAATCATACGTTAAAACATGGTTCTCACCAGATTTCTCCTCATACAAAGTCAACAAGTTTGATATATTTCAACTTGTTTAATTAAGCTAACAAATTCTTAGATTATCACGACACTTGTTTCGAAAGAGAATAAAGATTTTGCACTGACTTGTATATTTTTTTCTTGAAATGCGGCTTATATTCTAGATACATCATAATAAAATATCCATGTACCATAACTTTATCATTTTTGGTATGATTTTATTTGTTATTTACGGTTATCATTATGATAACATGTTATGTATAACAGCATCTACTATTGGTTTTTGATACAAAATCTGTTAAAAGGCAGACGACAGACATCAGACGATTTCGTGATGGAATCAACCCGCCCCGAGTCGATGATACGAGTATGTCAGGATGTCTACCTCCTTATATTTTGTGCAAACGGAAGTTGGCGATTTGAAAAAAAAAATAGCCATTGAGGATGCAACGAAAATTTGGTTGAGGGGATTCGGCCGTTAACGACTAGTCTTTACCGATTAAATTGTCTCCTTGTTTTATAAAACCATATAAGAGCCTCTCTTTCTCCTCTCGTATTATAGTTACTTTTTCTTTCTCTTTCCTCGGTCAATATAGTTTTCTCCCTTCTCCTACCATATATCAAATAATTAATTAATAGTCGGACGAAAAAGAAGGCCGACTAATTGTAATATGACTCTCCCATTTGAAGGTTGAGTGTCTACTACAATATAATCTATTTAAAACAATTACCAGAAGATTACACATCATGTGTCCTTGTTTGAAGCCACAAACAAGTAACAGATACATGATTGAAGATTATCAATGGCGGAACAAGTTTTTTCAGTGAGGGGAGCATCAAAAAATTTCAGTGACAATACGTGACTGTAAAAAAAATCGAGGGATGAAGGGCTCAACTACAAAATTAAAAGAAATTAAGGGCTATTTTTGAAAAAAATAAAAAAAAACATATAAGATTTTCAAAAAAAAAAATTAAGGGGGGCACGTGTCCTTAAGGCCTATGTAGCTTCGCCACTGAAGATTACTAAGAAATATAAAGAAACTTGACAAATCCAAAACAAATTGATGAGCAAGTTTTAGATGTGACCGATGTCTAATACATCAAAAATGCGGAGTACTATTTAATCAAAAACATTCTTTTTTTTTATAAACGATTGGATATTTCATTATACTAAAGGTAAGTACAATGAAAGCAGAACAATACCAAAGCACCCTAATCTGTAAAAACCAAAACATATAAAAGGAAATAAAACACCAAAATTGTTTGTAAAACAAGTAACAAGCAAACCAAAGCCCTAAAGCAACAAATCATCACCAGCACGACGAAGGATTTCTCTGCCAATCAACGAACGAAACATTCAAGTTCAACAATCCTACAGATCGAAGTAAAACATATGAGAGGCTCTGTAATCTCCCCAAAATAATATCAACCGGTTCCATAACATTAGAGAAAACTACAGCATTACGCCTCAACCACAACAACCATATAGCCACATAACCAACACGTAACCACTTCAACCAGTCTCTCTTCCGCCATAGACTTTCTCAACTAAGAATCACTGAATTTATTGTGCTAGCATGTATAAACACTACTGCCCACCGACGATAAATTCTCATCCAAAAGTCCCAAGCAAATTGACAATGTAGAAAAATATGATCTACATCTTCAAAAATTAACTTGCAAGACTTACAAAGCATATTGGCTAGGGAGATACGACAACCTCTACTTTCCAAGAAAACCATGGAAGGCACCGCTCGCATAATAATTAACCAAATTAGCATTGTATATTTGGGAGGCCGTCCTTTGATCCACAGAAAACCGGCCCAAGGAGGAGGAGAATTATCATAAGCCTCAAGGAAGGAGTATACAGTTCCAGGTCTAAAAATAGAAGCTTTAGACCAAACCAGAGTATCATCCTCTGAATATCGAATTGGAACCTGGCTAAGCAACTGCAGCAAATAACTAGCGTCTCTATCCTCCCAAACAAAGCAATCCCGCCTAAAGATCATTGTCCATGCTCCTGATTCACAGATATCAGAAATATTCTTCCACTTCATAGTTGAGATCGAATATAAACGCGGGAATTGATCACATAAAGGCCTATCTCCAAGCCAAACATCCTCCCAAAAGCAGACTCTACTTCCATCTCCAACCCTCCAATGCAAACTTTGATTGCCAAATAAATTAGTCTGTGCAAGAAAAAATATTGCGTTTCCAAATGGATAATAGACCTCCAGAGGCTCCCTCAGCTGGTGCACATATAAATTGCCAATCTCCAATAAACCCACAACTGCGAATAATGGAAGGAGAGAAAGAATCGACCTTGGTTTCTTGAATAATAGCAAAATCAGGGCGTTCCCGTCTGATTATGCCACTGATACTCCGCCTCTTATGGGCAGAGTTTGTACCTCTCACGTTCCATGAGAGAAATTTCATCTTGTTAATTCAAAGCAAGAGGATGAGGATTGAAGCTCAATGCTTCCAAGTCCTCATCACCACATACATCTTCGTACAGGCCGTCCTCATCATATTCTAGTTCCAAATGCTCTGGTACTTCCACATCCAAGTTTTCAAATTGATCCGCCACAAGACTAGCAGACTTCAACGCTTTGATGCCCACTTGATTGACATAATCCCATTCCCCTTGCCTTAAAGCTCTTTCTCAAATATGAGGGCTTGGTTGAGAAATGATAGGGATCTGATACATGGTCCTAGGTCTTGTGCTTTGCGTTTTCTTCTCAGCCTTCGAATTAGAAGAAGAAGCTTGAGCCGCACGCAAATAATTAAATGACTTCTTCTGAGTAGAATCGGTCTTACCAATGGAAGCTTGACAAACATGTGTTGATAAGCCCAACTCCTTGCTAATATAGCCCAAATTCATACCGATATCTGATCTGTCCTTATCAACTTGAATAACATGGGATTTCGAAATTGAAATTCTAGAGTTGGAGTTATCCTCTGAAACTGAATTCTCAAAGACTGGATTAACAGAGTTACCCCAATCTTTTTCCTTGGACAAAGACATTCTAGTAAAAGACAAAACATATTAACGATATTATATCCAATTAAGCTCATTGGAGAAAAACTATTGAAGTGATTTCATTTAAGTATTTTAAGTTATATTTCTTATCATTATTAAATATCAGAGTTCTCACCCTAGTCTCCATTTTTCTTTTTTTGGCGATTAAGGTTAGTAGTTCCTTTTTTCTAATGGATATATGTTATGGATGGTGATGGCATGATGACACTGGTGTTCTCCTGATCGACTCACATTAAAGGTATTGAACTAGACACCCCATTTTTAGGTTCACTTAAGGGATATCTATTTTCGGCTTCGGTGGTCAGCCCGTTTGGGGTTGACCTAGTGGTGGAGGAACCACATCCGACGTTTACGGCACCCTACAATGTAAATGGAAAGGTGGTGGCACGATAGAGACATGGAGTAAAGGTTCGTCCCTCTGAATCTGGGTCGGGTGTTGTGGTCCTCTAGTCCGGGATAGGGTGAATTCGCACCGCCCGAACCCAAGACTTGACGAGCCGAGCCTGGGAACACTAGTAGGGGTTGGGCCAAGCTAGAGCGGACACCCGTTGGTTTGAGGTATAGTGACTCCGAGACATATCGGATCGTCCTCTCCCACACACAAGGTGATGGACGATTTGGGAGACCGATTGGGCAGTCTGGGCATACAGGCTTAACTTCGCCTATGCTATGGAGGCTCAGGTAATGTCACCCCAGACGTTCTTCTGGCAATCCCTTGTAAATTGGATGGCGGACTTCTGGAAATTTCCCGGTGTGGTGGCTAGGTCTATAGAAGACGGAGTAGTGGGCTTCTTTTTTCGGTCGGCAAGAGAGATAGCCCGAGTTTTGGTGGGGGAACCATGGGATTTTAGGAGATATTTGGTTCTTCTAGAGAACTTATGTAAAGACCGCTCCTGGTCAACGCTGGTCAATCGGCGGAAAAAACGGAAATTTTTTAAAATTTTGGACATACACAACCTAAAATTGACCCCTAGGGTCATATCGGACTTAAGTTGACCTCGATATCGACCAAAGTGAGTTCTGGGTGACTCAGGGCAACTTTTTGACCAATTCGGAAAAAGTTGACTTTTTGTAGTAAAAGTCAACCGAACGACGCTTTGGTCTGTTCGAGGCCCGTTTTGGATCCAAAAAGCTTAGCCTTCGTTACAGTGGTCTTAGTTGGGCCGTTTTCTTATAGCACATGAAATTTCGTAATTTCTTGGAAAATGGGCCCGTTCGGGGCCCGAGACGACCGAATTTCGCGAATCTGACTGAAAAATATCTACAAAGATATTTTTCACTTGCCACTTGTCACACAAGTGGTGGTGGTTGGTATTTTTGAACAAAATAAAAGAAAAGGAAATGAAGGGTAGTTTTGTAAATAGAAGGTGTGGTGTGTTTTTGAAACAGAATAAAGAGGAATTGGCAGAGAGGGTTTCGGCCAAATAGAAAAAAAAAGGAGAGAGAAAGAAGAGAGAAGGAGGAAGAGAGAAAAGGAAAGGAAAGGTGAAGTGTTGTCGATTTCTCGACGATCCGACCGACGAATCGTCTCAACGATTGCGTATTCGAACTCCCCTCGTCATTCCCTACGGTGAGAACCCAATTTTTTCTCGTTTTGGTACGTTTGAATTTAGGGTTTGATTTTAAACGAGTCAAATATGGTTGGGTTTTGGTTAGAATTGGTTTAAAGACGAATGGCTGAAGTTTGGGGTTCGTTAGGAACGTTTTGGGGCGAAAAGGAAAATTTTCCATTGTGGCCGTGTGGGGCCCACTTGCCCGGGCCTCGGGTTTTTCGTGTTCGGGTGGTTTTTGACGATCTCAAGTCGATAATTCACACCCAGAACGAATTATGGAATTAAATTGTGAAAATTGGAAATGACGGGTTTAGAAATTTTAAACACGAATTAAATCGCTTGGAAGTCGGAAATTGATTCCGTCAATTGCGTTGGAACCCTTGAATTGTTTTAGGATCGTAGAAACAAAAAAGGGAATTTTCGGAGCCCCGGAAGGGCGTTTTCCGATCCCGGGCAGATTCGCCGAGCCGGGCGAATCGGGCCTTTCCGGGCCCGTGGTTGACAATGTCGAGTAATTGGGAGGTTTGGGAGTGATCGACATTGTCGGGGTTGCTTTTGGGCGTCAAATTCATTAAATTTCAGCTTTTCCTGCGAACTTAAAAAGTGTTCCAATATGTGATAATTGTAGACCGTGTCGCCGACCGTGGAAAGAGGAGGCTAAGCGGGAAATATGGAGCTTTGCCGGAGCGAGAGCATCGGGTTTGACACGCTTCAAGAGGTAGGGAAAAGTAGCCGGATATCGGTCTTGACTAGGGAAAGTTATCAATAGAATTGCATGTGACACTTGGTGGTGTCGTAGGTTGAGTGAACCTGTCGAATAATAGAAATGCATGTGACACTTGGTGGTGTCGTAGGTTGAGTGAACCTGTCGAACAATAGAAATGCATGTGGCACTTGGTGGTGTCGTAGGGTTAATGAACTGATTGTGGTTGTGTGTGGCCAAGAGTGCATGTGGGGCGTTAAACCTGTATGGTTGTTGACTGACTTGCTGAGTGGTAGCTAGTCATTATGTTAATTTCGCTGGTTGTTGAGTGTTCGTGTGATTTGTGTGATTGGCGTGGAGGTTGGCCCGCCTATCGATTTGCCATCGATAAGGGGTGCCACGGTATGGCCATGAGTGCATGTGGGGCGTTAAACCGGTATGGTTGTTGACTGACTTGCTGAGCGGTAGTTAGTCGTGTTGTCAATTTTGCTATTGCGGAGTATTGTGTGATAATTGGCTGTGACTGTGATTGTTCTGGTGATATCTGTTTGAGTTGTGCCCGAGAGGTGTGTCGTACCTTCCAATGTGCGGTCGGTAAAGTGCTGAGGGCTGTGGTTCCCGTTAGGTGCGTCGTACCTTCCGGCGCGTGATTGGTTAAGTGTTGAGGCTTGAGCTGGGCCCAAGAGGTGTGTCGTACCTTCCAATGCGCGGTCGGTAAAGTGCTGAGGGTTGTGGTTCCCGTCAGGTGCGTCGTACCTTCCGGCGCGTGATTGATAAAGTGATGAGGCTGGAATTATGCCCGAGTGGTGTGTCGTACCCTCCGATGCGCAGTCGGTAAAGTGCTGAGGGATGTGGTTCCCGTTAGGTGCGTCGTACCTTCCGGCGTGTGATCGGTAAAGTGCTGAGGCTTGTGGTTGTGGTTTGCGATCCTTTGTGATCTTGGATGGTGTGCGATCCTTTGTGATCTTGGCTGGTGTGCGATCCTTTGTGATCTTGACTTGGTGTGCGATCCTTTGTGATCTTGGGTCTTGTGTGATCGGTTGGTTTTGTGTGACCCTGCGTGATTTTGATTACTATTGCGTGTGTTATTGAGGTCGTGACTGCTGGATCAGGTCTACATTACACGAGCGGGTTGTTCGAGGTTTCCCTCACGTGAACGGGTGGTTTGAGGTTTCCCTCACGTGAGTGGGTTGTTTGAGGTTTCCCCTACGTGATCGGGTAATTGGGGCGTTGATATGGTGAGCAATAGTGTTTGCTTAGTTGAGAACGTGATCCCCGTTTTGAGGTTTCCCCTACGTGATCGGGTAATTGGGGCGTTGATATGGTGAGCAATAGTGTTTGCTTAGTTGAGAACGTGATCCCCGTTTTGAGGTTTCCCCTACGTGATCGGGTAATTGGGGCGTTGATATGGTGAGCAATAGTGTTTGCTTAGTTGAGAACGTGATCCCCGTTTTGAGGTTTCCCCTACGTGATCGGGTAATTGGGGTGTTGATATGGTGAGCAATAGTGTTTGCTTAGTTGAGAACGTGATCCCCGTTTTGAGGTTTCCCTTATGTGATCGGGTAATTGAGGTGTTGATATGGTGAGCAATAGTGTTTGCTTAGTTGAGAACGTGATCCCCGTTTTGAGGTTTCCCATACGTGATCGGGTAATTGGGGTGGTGATATGGTGAGTAATAGGGTTTGCTTAGTTGAGAGTATTATCCTCATTCGAGGTTTCCCTTACGTGAGCGAGTATTTGAGGTACTGATATCGTGAGCAGTTGTGACGGTTTGGTATCAGGTTTTGAGGTAGTTGTTTGCCTGTTTAGATTGGTAAGTTGTTGATGCTTTACTAGTATGCCATAATCGAACAGGTATCCGTGGAGGTGAGCGGAACGCTCATCCCCTTTACTACTTTTCCCGCATGCCTTTGAGGTAGGGACGAGTAGCGAATACTGGTTTGGTTGCGGAAAGTTACAAGTAAATGCACATAGGATCGTGTTCGGGTTGTGCTTTACCTTGTCGGTGTGACTTATGGAATGGTTGTTCGGTGTCTGATTTGGGGTTTACATTACGTGTCCGGGCTTTGAGTTGGTTGGGAAGTTTTTAACAGTTGTATTGCGTGACCGTCAGTCTAAATTGTGTTTTTGGGGTGGTAGTCCCCGGGGTTGTTATTGTTGTCGGTGTTCCCGACATTTCTGTGGGTATGCCGTGGTCAATCCGGTATCCGTGGCGGTGAGCGAAGTGCTCACCCCCTGCTGTTTTTCCTGCAGGTACTGGTCGTGAGGCGGACTAGGAGAACCCTCGAAGCTTGAAGAGCTGGGAGCGGAAGTCCGGGTCTTTGGGTAGTTAGTGACGTACCTTGTAGCTCGTGTTGTTCATTGTTTTGAACGTATTTTTCCGCTGTAAAAATATTGTTTTGATTAATGTAAGTGGCAATTTTAAAAAGGTTTATTAAAATGTTTGAAAATCGTTTTACCGTTTCACCGTTCGCGTTCCGGGTTCGGTTTTACCGAATTCGGGGCGTGACAACTTACGCCCTTAGATGCGACCTCATGATATCGTCTTTTCCCATTTCTTTGTCTGGGATCGCATCTCCAATCTACCGGTCTGGACATAGAATAGGGGAGTTGGTTTCAGGTTGGGGAACTCACTTTGTTTCTGCCAAGAATTGGATGGGGATGTTGATGGTATGCAATGGGGAGACTACATGAGGAACCGGGTTCGAGTGGGTGTCAGCGTGTCAATGTAGAATCAAATGTGGTTTAGACTCTCTAAGTCGAAAGACTTTATTGCACATTTACCAAAACCATTTCTATGGTTTCAGTTGTGTCGGCCACCTAGTATCGGCATGCCATACGGGAGTAAGGTACCGGAGACCTTCGCTTCTATCTCCTACAGACCCAAGATCAGCAATGGCCAGAGATAGACATGGTAGACTAACCCCGGGGACCAATTGGTCTTATCTAGGGAGATCCTCGGGTCAACCTAACCAAAACTTTAATTACATTTGTCAAACCTCGCACTGGAGATCGAAAGGGGAAGGGGAAGGTTAGGGAGGAGGACATTCCGCCCTTCGGACGAGCCTGATTATTTCACGCCAGAACAACCCACTCGATCCGAGACCCTTAGCCACAAGCCAGGTCATTTCCTATCAGAGAGGGAAACCCAAGTTTCCCGGGTTAACCCTCCTCATGAGGAAAGGAACCTCAAGCTTGTATGGGACAACCTCGGGTATCCTTTAACTCTTTTCCACGGAGTTGGGTAGAGGAACAACCGGAGGGACAATGCAAGCGAGTAACCAACTCCCTCCTAGTAGGGAGGAAGCGCCCGACAGGAGACACCTAGGACTTGGAGTTGGAAGACTCTTCGCGTATCGATGGGGCAGCTCGTACAACGACGGGGGGGGGGGGGGGGGGGGTAAGCACCCTCGCCTCGCTCAATAAGGAGTTTGTGGTCCACTAGAGGGTCGACCAACAACACTGACTCAGTGGACGTAAGGTGGAAGTGGTTACACCAAGGTCTGGTATGGTACTCTCCTACTATCTCGGAGGCCAGCATTCTCGCGTTTCTAGAGCCTTACTTTATCATTTCAGGGAGGACGATGCACGCTGACAACCTGGGAGAGTTCTCAGTCTGCCAAAGTACTACCCTGAAAATGGGCCGGCTTTTTGTTTTCTATATGGACCTCAACTTTTTCGTAGCTTTGTTAAAGACAGTGCTCCTTCTGGGGGTTAAGAGAGCAGCTCTTGGAAAGACGCCCTTCTCAAACCTCCGAAACGGAAGAGCTGAACCCCTCAGTAGTCATCTGATTATTATACTGTTAAACTAAGAGATCGTTCTTGGAGTCGTGAAAGACTCGTTAGACCTGTCGACGTTTGGAGACAGGTCGCGCAAACTCGATTCGCTCGAAAGGCTCCTAATAAGCCTACTCAAGCGAAGGCTTTTGACAATTTGACCTTAACTTCTTAAGCTGAAGAGTGAGTCACTGATGAGGATTGATTTGCTTGTTTTTGGACATGCAGTAGTCCTCTTGTTTTAGAAAATGTTGTCCAACGGTTTAAGATTTTTTTTTTGAGCTCTCTTTATAATCGTTTTCATGGGCCTTTCCCTTTAGATGTTTTCTTTCTCGAATAGTACTTTTTTCTAATAAAAATTTGTGCTTATAAAAAAAAAAATTGTGACCCTAACAACCAAGTCCCTTCCCATTTTCTGAAGTTCATTAAATCATCGTAAGCAACTAAGTATTGAAGGACTATCATAGTGAATGTTATAGTATATATATTTAAATTGGATAAACGGGACGACCCAAATACAACAACACAGAACTGACCATGTGGTATATATGTTGAACAGACCTGGCATATGACACATTTATCTAGCATGATAATATTTTGGTATAGAAGATAAGGAGCAAGCAAGTGCACAAAAGGGATGAAATGGAAAATAAGCATAGCAAAACAGTAAATAAGAGCCAAAAAGAAAGGCTCCCAAATATCGGAAACTAAACCATGAAATAATTAACTGGAATGTAACAATTAACAACACAAAAACATAAATAAATACATAGACATATATTTTTATCATTATGTTTTTTTTGTAAATAAATTTCAATCCTCATCAGGTGGCTATGGATTTTAAATATATATAACTGAAAGGGAGAGCGCCGACAATATAGTAAATGAAGAGTTGAGGTCTGGTTTGGACTATACATATAATATATGTATATGTCATGTCATGTCATGTTATGTATGCTCATAACCATTAATATGCTATCAATAGCTTACACTTAGAGATCTCTATACATGACATAGGTCGGCCAATTCGGATATTTTTTCCTTATGCATATATCCATGCACTTGACTGTCACCATAGGGTTCTAATCAACCTGAAGTTTCAGAATCAGAGGTATACATAATTAAGTATAATATTATTAGGGTTTAGGTTATGAGATATGATGAGCTGTAGGTCAAAGATCTTCTACTAGCTGTGGGTTTATTTGCTGACAAACTAGAAACTTGGAGTGGTTTGTGTACAAGGCAACATAATTCATACTTATTACATGCAATATGCATATCAGGTGGTGTAACTCAAACAATCATCAATCAATCAATATATATAGGATGGTATAACCTGATAACCAGGTTTATTATACAAACTGCGGATGCACAAGAAACCCAGAACCAGAACCAAAGAAGATGATGAAGGAGAGAGAGAGAGTAGTGTTAGTGTAGTGTAATAGCTAAAATTAATGGAGTTGATGATGATGATGATAACTTACCTCTCAATTTCAAAGCAAGAAACGGTGCATCCATAGGTTGGATTTGACAATAATATGCAGCTTTGAACTGAGCAGCTCAGTCTGAGCTTGTATAAGTAAACTTCAAAACAACAAGCTGTTGTTGGGCACAAGAAACCGTAGAAAGTGAAGGTAACATAAGTATATATATATATATATAGGTATACATTCAGGTGTTACATGTATTTATTTTGTTAATTGTTACCACATTTTGGATTATTAGATTATGTCAATCCAATGGCTATGATATGAGTGGCACATTGTTGTAACTAAAACAAACATTTTTATGTTTCTGTAATTTTACCACACAAAAGGACAAAATAGACATTTAATATGCATTTTACTCCAACCCTAAAACCATATTCCCATCACACCCAATTTTCATTACGACCCTCCCTGCATTTACGATCTTCTCTTCCTCTTCGTCACACACAGCCATCGCCTGCTAGTTCGTCCGCGTTCACCAGTCGCATCCGCCGCCATTTACGCCATCGAGGAGGCCGAGTAGAGAAGTAGCAGATGAAGCTGTTCAGTATCTCCGTCGAGTTCGTCTCCCATTCGTGCATGTCCGTTCTCCACTCGGATCTGCAACTCAAGCGAGGGTTGTTTCCGTGCAACATCGAGGTGGCTTACCAAACCTAGGGCTCGTCATCTGTCACGCCCCAATTTCAGTAAAACCGAACTCGGGACGCGAACGTTTAAAACAATAAAACATTTTGAAACCTTTTACATAAATCACTTTAAAATCACCATTTGTTCAACAAAATAATCATTTACAACTTAAAAGTACGTCCCAACAAATGGACAAAAAGCAAGGTATACGTCGCTAGACTCAAAAGTAAACCCAGAATCACGCTCCTAGCTCTTCAAGCTTCGGAAGCTAACCTAGTCCAACCTGCGACCGGTACCTGTAGGAAAAGCAGCTAGGGGTGAGCGTTCGCTCACCACCACGGATAACAGACTAACTACGGCATACTTAGCAGACAATGCCGATAACACCAACAACAACCCAAACACCGGGGATCACTATCCCCAACTCAAGTAACCCGACCGACACACACACACTGTTACTTTCCTCAACCGAATCAACACTCGAACACGTAATGTAGACCCGACACAACGATTGACTACCTCCTCCAAAGACACGACAGACAACCACGCAACACCCAAGATCACAAAGGATCGCACACCAAACAAGATCACAAAGGATCGCACGCCAGCTGCTCAGTAACCCCCCTCTCTCGCCCTTTACCGATCCCAGTCAGGTCAGGCGGTCGACCTGTCGCGCAACTTCTCCCAATCTCAGTCGGGAGGCTAGTCCACAACTTCTCCCCTACCCCCGATCTCAGTCGGGTGACTAGCCACACCCGTGCGCACCTTCTCCCGATCCCAGTCGGGAGGCTAGCCCACAACCTCTCCCCTACCCCCGATCTCAGTCGGGTGACTAGCCACACCTCACGCAACTTCCTCGACACAAAGTCGGGTCTCCAACCTCAGGTAACCATAATCACAATCACAATCACAAGCAAAATTCAACAAACAGCAACAACCCAGGTTCAACACTCCACGGGCACTCATGGCCACCCAAGACACACCGACAATCACTCACGGGCTCAACAGCCCCACGGGCACTCACAGCCTCCCAAGACACACCAACAGTAACTCACGGGCTCAACAACCCCACGGGCACTCATGGCCACCCAAGACACCAACAGTAAAAACACGGGCTCTCATGGCCACCCCAGACACAACGGTAAAGTATGGGCTCTCATGGTCACCCAAGACACAACAGTAAAGCACGAGCTCTCATGGCCACCCAAGACACAAACTAAACAATCAACCTCCGGGCATGGTCATATGCCTCCAGTAATTCTAATATCGACAAGTTCACTGCTCCTACGACACTACTAAGTGTCACATGCATTTCTAATGCTCGCTACGTTCTCGTATCATACGACACTACCCGGTATCACCTGCCTTCCTAATATTCGGTAAACCTACTTAACCCACGACACCCCGGTGTCACATGCAATTCTACTGTTAACTTTCCCTAATCAGGGCCGAGATCCGGCTACTTTTCCCTACCTCGTATGCTTTCTCCAAAAGCGCACTAACAAGCTCCGGCGTGATCTCGATCACTCGCCTAGCTTTCCCTTTCCTCGGTCTGTAGCACGATCTAAAAAGAACACAATTTTAAGTACCTTTAAGTTCGCAGACATAGACTGGAATTTAATAAACTTGACGCCCAAAAGTAACCCCGACAATGTCGATCACTCCCAAACTTCCCAATTACTCGACATTGTCGATAATGGACCCGAAAAAGCCCGATTGGCCCGACATGGCGAATCTGCCCGGGTTTTGGAAACGCCCTTCCGGGGCTCCGAAAATTCCCATTTTCGTTTCTACGGTCTTAGAATAATTCAAGGGTTCCTAGGCACTCGACGGAATTAGCGTTTAAAGTTTCTAAACCCGTCAATTACAACTTTCACAATTTAATTCCAAATTTCGATCCGGTTGTAGATTAATGATTCGGGGAACGTTCTAAACCACCCGAACACTAAACCCGAGCACCCGAGCAAGTGGGCCCCACCTGGCCACCCTTGGCCGTGGGTGGCTAGGGTTGTCTTGGGCCCGGCTTCCCATGGTGGTGGCCGGCCCTAGCTCCGGCCAACCACCCCATGGCCGGCCGACCACCCCCTATGGTGGCCGGAGCTTCCCCCTGAGCTCCCGGTCACCGGAAAACGTCCCTCTTCACCCCCAAACGTCTCCAAAACGTCGCCAACTATCCCCACACCTCAATTCCACCATAAACTACTCATTTTAACCAAACCCTAACTTTTGAAATTAACCAAAACGAAGATCGGATAGTTGCTCACCGTAGAGAATGTCGAGGGGAGTTCGATTCTCCTAGATTTGAGACGATCCAAGGGTTGGATGATCGGGAAACGTCACAAATCCTCCAAGAACCCTCTCTTTTTCTCTCCTCCTTCTCTCTCTAAAAACCTAATTTTTTCCCCTTTTTTTTGAGTAATGGACGAACCTATCCTCCCCTCTCTCCTTGTCTTGCTTCAAAATTACCTAACTCCGCCCCTTTTGTGACATGTGGCAAGTGGGTCCCCTTTTTAAACAAAATATCTTGTAGATATTTTCTGTCCGATTCGCGAAATTCGGACGTCTCGGGCCCCGAACGAGCATTTTTTCCAAGAAATTACGAAACTTCACGGGCTACAAGGAAACGACTCAACTAAGACCGCTGCGACGACGGCTAAGATTTTTGGATCCAAGACGGTCCTCGAATGGACCAAAACGTCGCTTGGTTGACTTTTCCAGCGAAAAGTCAACATTTCCCAAATTGGTCAGAAAGTTTCCCTGAGTCCCCCGGAACTCACTTTGGTCGATATCGGGGTCAACTTAAGTCCGTTATGACCCTCGGTGTCAATTTTAGGTTTAATTAAGTGTCTGTCTTAAATTTTTTAAATTTTCATGTTTTTCGCAGGTTTGACTGGCGTTGACCAGGAGTGGTTATTACACCATCGTCTTAGGCCTCGCCACCGAGGCCAAGCCGTGCCGTGGAAATCGGGCCGCCATCGCTGAACCAGAGTAGATCCAGTCGTGCTCCGAGTCCTCCCTGCGCCGTGGCTCGTACCAATCTCCACCGTGAGGAAGGTTGAACTCGTGCTTATCTCCTCCGTGAAGCAATTGGTCTGTGAGGGGAGGACCGCCGCCGTTGCCGTGACCTCACTGTTCCGTCTAATCAATTTTGTTTTGTTTTATTTTATGAGTTAAATTGTTCGTTTGATTTTTTTCGTTTGGTATGCTTTTCAATTAGTTATATTTCTGTAACTCTCAATGTATATTTCTGTAACGTGGAGTGTATATTTCTGGAACATTAGGGTAGAATTTTGTAATAGATAGGATATATTTCTATAGCTTGTGGTGTATATTTTTGTAACGTATATTATATATTACTGTAACACGTGGTTTATATTTCCGTAACATTAAGGTATATTTTTGTAATGTATGTATGAATTTGACGCATAATTGTAAATTTCTGTAACTATAAGTGTAGATTTTTGTAACATATGATATATAATTTTGTAAAATTCTAACATTACTTTTTGTATAGAAACATCGATACAAAACTCGGAATGCCAACATACATTTTCTGTAATATCCGATATAAATATTTGTAGTATTATACATGATATTCTGTAACGTTAATTTTTTTAATCGTATTTAAAAAGTAAAAAAAAATCTGCAATAAAATAATTAAAAGATGTAGAGTTACTAAATTACCCTTTTGTTACTTTTTTATTTTGTTTATGGATAATTAAAGCTAAGAATCTACAACCATTAGATATAATACATCTAATGGTTCATATTGAGATAACAAGTAGCAAAATTCACTATGGTAACGCATGAAAGTGTCCATATATATATATATAGGTACACAATTCGTTGTAAATAGGTTCTTAACTTGTAAAATGTAAATAAATCCCATTCATCAGATTCAAAAAATAAAAGGCCGAGATTATTTCATCATTATTAATGGCAATATTGTAATATACAATGATTCTGATTTTATTTTTGGGATTTTACATGTGTCTAAGGGTGTTTTCGTATTTTAAACTCCTAATTTTACCCTAACTATTATATCCACCAAACCTAATTCTGATTTCATTTGTTTTCATATATCTCGTGTCCTATTCGCAGCCGTCGTCCCGCCTCTCACGCTTCCATTAAGAATCGCCGCCGACCTGCCGGAGCTGCCACGAACCAGCGCTGCTACCCCGACCTTATCCTCTCAGTCCCGCCACAGTTGCTTGGTTGCAGATCCGAGAAAGCCTGTGGTTACAACCACGTCGTGATTCGCAGCCACGCCAGAAATCTAGAGCCACGAACAGCACCACACCCTCGCCGAAATCTCTGCTCCAGTCCTCGTCACTGTTCCAACAGCTCCTCCGTTCCCGTGAAGCCCGCCATCGCTCCTTCTCTTCCATGTCAAAAAATTACAACGTAGAAGAGTAATTGGCATGTCAAAAAATTACAACGTAGAAGAGTAATTGGTATATGTTTTCCATACTTTTACTGTTTTCATTTTGAACTCCAGTTACAAAAATCATGAATGTGGGCTCGAGGTAGTCTAATTGAGTAAGTAGGCTCATCATGTCCTTAGGTGCCACTTTTCATTTTTTTTTGTTGAAACCGGAACTATATTAAATGACAATTTAAAGGAATAGTATCCTGTAAAAGCTGAAAATGATCAGTGATATTTATCACATTAGGCAAATCTGGTGGAAAAATGATCATTAATTTTATTTTTCTCTTCCCATTTAGAAAGATAGTGGCATTGTACCTTTCTAGCAATATAGTACCAGACAGATCTTCCCTTGGATTTGGTTCAGTATAATCGAGACAAGAATAAATTGAAGAAAAGGAGGAATCAAACAAAGAAAGGTAGAAAGTGCTCTCCGTCAAAGGTCGCCATGGCGGTGATGTCCAACATCGTGTTCCTCAGTTTGGGGTTTTCTTTTTCCTTATTCTAAGGTCCAACATCGTATTACTGGACGACTATATGGCAATTTCGTATCATGTCATACTCTAACATTATGTGATTATGACTGTAACAGTATCCAGTATTTACTATAACAAGGTTATAACTATGCTGTAATCCTTTTACCACATGACTACATGAGGCTGTAATGTTGAGTTATATTAATTGGTATGACTGTAATATTCACCTTGATATACTATAGTAAGATTAAAATCATGCTGTAACCGCATTGTTGTATGTCTTTATCTAGTAGTAAGTCGTAATGTCATACTATAAATTATGTGATTATGACTGTAACAGTATCCAATACTAAATGTAACAAGGTTATAAGTATGTTGTAATTCTTTTACCATATGTCTATATGGAGCTGTAACATTGAGTTATACTAATTTGTATTTGTGTAGATTCTTTTGTAAGGTCGTAATTCGTCAGTCATGTAATATTACTTACAAATTACTATAATATTGAGTATAGAGTTTTGTAACATTATTTACAAATTACTGTAATATTAACTATAAATTACTGTAATATTGATTACAAAGTACTATAATATTAGCTATAAATTACTGTAATAAATTATTTGTAAAATTGAGTATAAATCACTGTAATATTGATTACAAATTACTATAATATTATCTATAAATTACTGTAATATTGACTACAAGTTACTGTAATAAATTATTTGTAATATTAAAAATATGAATATTTGAATAAAATATGTACCAAAAATAGAATATTAAAAAAATGATAATTTCGAATTTATTAAAATAATCAGATTTTTTAACCGTAAAAAAATCAAACTACAGTAATAAAATCAGATTTACCCATTCCATATAAAATGTCTTTAATAGATTTAAAGTTCCTTATATATACATTTATGCCATTAATGACTATTTTAATCTCATCCTTCCATCTAATCTAATCTAATCCAATGATTACAATCTATTTACATTTTACAACATAAGCTTCATTTACAACGGATTGTACCCCTATATATATATATATATATATATATATATATAAGATAACAATCAGGTACAAACTTATATCTTTCGTCAGAACGTAGAACTATCAATCTGGGCTCTTGGATCATATAATTAATGTCCCAAATTTAATGCATATCTTTTAATATCTTTTTTATTAATGCAAATCTTGTAATTGATTTCGTGATCAATCATCCCCCCCCCTGAATTTTCGGTGGCCATCCGATCTGGGTAATCAATGGCTCAGATTAGTTATACGTTCTGGCCTGAAATAAGGTTTGTACCCGAAAGTTCCCCTATATATATACACACACAAATGGAGTTGGTCTCGATATAAACACCCTTTGTGTCCAAAATTTCTGATTTTATTTTTTGTTAAAACTTGTAACACATTTTGTTGGAACATATATTAATACACATAACATATTACATCTAGAATAAGTTTCTAACATAATATATCAGAGGTTTAGTTTGTCTTTTCATACATAATAATGAAACCGTTTGTTAACGTGAACTTAATAATCGTTTGATAAAAATCTCAAAACATATATTCATTGCTTTAAGTTTTTATGTTACATTTGATTTTAACATTATGTTCAATTTTTTTTATATATTTTCGTTTTATAATTATATTTTACCAATATGAAACCTGAGTTTTTGGGTTAAAACAAGTTGAATATATAATGAAATGATTGTAAAGTATAATGGAATAACATGGGGGATTAAGGAATGAGAACATGGGGTGTGGAGTATATTTGGAAATGCTTCTTTTAATTTATATCTGAAGTAGGTCTTAATTACTTAAACCAAAAGTGAAAAACAAACAATATCCACACAAGACACATAACCCACGTACACATGTAAGCTTTAATTTAAGAAAAGGAACTTTAAACGATCGATGAAAGGGGTGTTTATGGTCTTTTTCCAAACAAAAAACGAGGAGAAATCAAATACAAACCATGTCTTAACCTAAAAACTAGAGAACCAATCTAAGTCATCCATTTTAAGAACGGATGGATGAGATGCAATTGAGTAGTTGACTTGTTGACTGCAAAAAAAAAACAGCACTTCTAAATAAGTGGTAAGGGCTTTTTAGTAAAACTATCATGTTGTTTTTTTTAATCTATTCACTAATTTAATTTTTCCCGCTTCGTTTGAACTCCGATTGGCTTCAAACTTGCGCCATTAGTTTTGTTTTTTTAAAGGCTTTAAATCAAGATCAGTCATGAATATATTTTGAAGCACGAAAAAAAAATTATTTCGGTGTTGATTTTTTTTTAAATCTGGGTAACTTTTATCAACACTTCGCTCTGGATTTATCAACACTTTTACACTGGTTTTATCAACACTTTACGCTGGTTTTATCACCTCATTTTCCAAAACTGATCATGTTTTTATCACCTCATCGCGTGCTTTTTATGAACACTAGTTTTATCAACACTAAACACTAGGTTTATCATTCAATTACGTGTGTTTCATCATCCCCATCACATGGTTTTTTTGAAGCACGATTTTTTTTTTAATTTCGGGCCAGGTTTTTAAAGAAATTATATCTGGCTAATTTTTATCAACACTTTGCTCTAGTTTTATCAACACTTTACACTGGTTTTATCAACACTCTACACTGGTTTTATCACCCCATTCTCCAAAACTGATCATGATTAGTTTATCACACTTATTATCAAAATTGAACATGGTTTTTATCACGTCAGTACATGTTTTTATCAACATTTAGCACTAGTTGATACCTCCGATATAAAACATTTATTAGTGAGGATTTATCAACACTCAACATTGTTTTATCACTCCGATATACCTTTTTATTTTCGTGCTTCAAAATATATTCATGATTGATCTTGATTTAAAGCCCTTGAAAAAATAAAAATATTGGCGCAAGTTTGAAGCTAATCGGAGTTCAAACGAATCGGGAAATATTAAATTAGTGAATTGGTGAAGAAAAAATGGACACTTGTCCACATGGCACCATGTTTTTACAATTATGCCCTTGCTTGTGTGAGAAAAAATGAAAGTGGCGTGAGTTTAGGTGAAATTGGGGTGATGATGTGGCATCATAGGGAATGTTAGGTGTGTGTGGCTAGGATTGGTTCTCTAGTTTTTAGGTTAAGAGTGGTTTGTAGCCGATTTCATCTCACAAAAAACATATTAATTAATATTAAAAAAGAAAAGTGAGGATATTCCATACTTTCTTTAAAGCTTGTTAGCGAGTGTGTTATTTGTATAGAATATGAGAGGTAAGTGAAAAGGAGATGAGTGTCAGTTTGCTCCTGTCTTAGAGATTATATATCGGTCGCCGCTCTGGTGATGAAGTTATTAAAAGAAAGTTGAATATTTAACGTGAGAAAGAGAGAGATGAAGAAGAGGTGATGGTGGTTCATGCTTGTGCTCTGATAAAGGCGTTTTTAGATGCAGGCTCTATCCTCTATGCTTTTGTTTCTTTTCTTTTTTCGGGTTCATCAAGGACACCTACTTATGAGTTATGATTCTAATTATATAATAATATAATTAAAAAAACGTTGAAAATCATCACCCCTGGTGTTTATTCATAAAAGAGATAGCCCTAAAAATATATCGTATCTGTCATTTCTTACGGCGGATGAAGGTTAAACATATTCTGTATTATTTTAGAGCATATACAATATTTTTATAGTAAATCTAAACCTTTTGCTATAACTTGTTTTACGGTATGAAGCTTATTATATTGACCGGATGCTGAATGTATTTTTAATAGTGTTTTGTTGAATTTATTAAATATCGTTTTAAAACAATGAATACTAAAGAAAATTAAAATTTATTAAACAAAATAAATTAATAATAATATCGTGAGAGTTAGGGGATTCTCTCTTCTTCAACTTCTATTCTATCATAGCCGCCTCCCATTTTTCAATTGTCACAACTCCTTCACTCAACAATAATGATCAAGTCGCTACTAACCTTTTCCCTAATCGCACGATTGGTTGTTCTCACCCAACCCTAATAAGATGGAACAATCGAATTTGGAGACTGGTGAGACACCCCTAAAAAGCCTTCACCAGCACCAATGTATTTGTGAATGTGTCGCAACTCGATCACACTACCACATTGCCATCAACACAACCAATACCAAAGTCGCCGATGTCCCCTACCAGCTCCCTTCACCAACACGCCTAATAATGTCCCCACCAGCCCTTACCATAACCGCGTGGTGACCTGTTACCATCCATCCTCTCTTATATGGACTAACAAGATATATAGTACTACTAATCCGCTTAACCAGGGCGACGACCTCTCTGGATCATGCCTCCACCGATGGGTTTTATTAAGTTGTTGCGATCGGGGAAGAAGGCAATTCGGCCCTCTCCTTCGTCTCTTGTACCGCCTCTGCCTCCTACGCCGCCTCCGCCTCCTGAGTCGCCTTCGGCTCCAATGTTGTTTCCCTCAACACCACTATCATCCAAGCCACCGCAGCAGGTCATCCCATTCCCTCGTTTGCCTCTAATGCAGCTTATGGGCTTGAGAGATTCAATCGCAATAGTGACTATGATTCTCTCTACAACCGACCCTAGCTCCCAATCGCCATTCCCCCGTCGATCCACATGCCACCACTAGCGTTGTCGTTTATAACTCAACAGCTACTAGCGCCGCTACCGCCTTCTTTATCACCAGAGTCGCGGTCGTCCTCGCTTCCTCTACTACCAGAACCACCACTTCCACCACCTCCTCCTCTACCACCAGGTCCACCAACGCCATCTCTTCATCTGCCACCAAAGTTGTCACTGTTACCTCCTGCTTCACCACTAGAGTCGCTACCTCCGCCTTCTCCTCCGTCATATGTCTACTTCCTCAACTGCTTGCCGATCACTCACGATCATCGGAGGTCAACCTTGGATCAGGTGTCATGACTGTGGCGCATTCGATCAGTCGGGGACTCCGTGAATAGACGCCTCATTCCCATCCGTTGGATCGGAACCTTGACACCCCCGCTCGGAGTTAGGGAAACTGGAATAAGCAATTGTATCCTGTTGTCCACTAGTGCAAAATCGGCGCACCAACCCTATCCGCTGGATCGGGACTCTGGCACCCCCGAAGTGTGTGTGGGGACGCACACCTCGCCCTATCGATGTCGGTGTAAATCCGCCATCCTGGTTCCCATGTTTGTTGGTCTTCTCTCCAAATGCCCGATTTTCCTTTAAACGACTCATATCAGATTACCCGAGCATTTTCATATCGAGACAAGAAAAGAACCTCGTGTCATTCACAAAATTGCGATTCAAAGTAGTAATCCACTAGATTATCCATGGATTAGCTGAGTCTCTGGTTATAGGGTTAGCGTATGGTACTTACGAGTCGAGACTTCTGTCTCACCCTTTTATTTTATGTATTACTTTATTTTTTTTACGATTATACTTGCGTCTGTATCACCTTTTTCTGATTAATAAACCATCTATATGCTCAAAAAATACATTAAAAAGTATTTTGAGAAATTGCTCAAGTTAAATGTAATAAGGATATTTTCTTTGCCAATGTTATTTTCTACCACTTGTACAATTTGAACGTCGGTGGCCCTTTGCCAACAATCGAGCATGATCATGGGTTTGGTGACTTGACTCATGCTGAGAAGAATGCTTTGGACGTTGGTGTAGTTAGCGTTTGTGATAAATCTGTTCGTTGTCCATCATCGACTACTTCACGGAAGAATTCAAGTGCAAGATCATCGGGGACGAAGCAGGTTCTCTCTTCTGTTGGGTTTTTTGTTTCAGGGAGCATCTCCAATTCAGCCCTTGAACCGTGACTATTTTCCTCCTACGCTGACGATCGACAAAGGATTTTCAAAGATCGTGGCAACAACTCAAAGTAGTAAGATTCTCATTTATAACTTATCATATTATGCAAATGAGGATTGAGTTCAAAATACTCTTGGGTTTTATGGAAAAATAATGTTTGTCATTATCCTCAAATGAACAAATATAAAAGAATGTTATTTTGATTTCGTTGATTTTCAAACTCAAGAATCAGCTCAAAAAGCAATTGAGGTTTTTAATGCTTTCAAGTACAATGGTTTTGAGTTTATTTGTGGCGTTTTCTCGCCCAACCAAAGAACGGAATCCAGCATGGTCGGAGTTTGCTCCAAAACCGAGAAAGTCCAATTTGTAGAGAATTGTCTCTTCCAAGAAGACGAAGGTTCTGAAGATGAAGTCGGGTTGTGAAAGGATTCTTGAGCATCATACTCAATAAAATATCGCAAAAAAAATTCGAACTCCGTTGAATGTCGCAAAATAGAGCATCACGCCCCCAACGAAACTAAGCTCGGAAAAGATAGTTCAAGATCAAAACCACTCTCCATAGACTTCTCACGATGTCTCTCTAACGATTATACTCTAATTAGGGAAAACATGTGCTTCTGATTTTCATCTTTCGCCGGATATGCTGTCCGTTGATAGGTTCGTTACTCGGTCGGATGTAGGACCTGCTTCTGTGATCGACAGAGTCAACGCCAAAAGTTGAGATGTGGCTGAAGTTTTGTCGGAGTCATCATTCAGAGGGAATTAAGTGGATTTGGTGGAGTTTTAAGTGTTGGAAAATCTAGTATGTGGTACACGAGCGATTTTTGCAAATTTTAACGAGATTTTCAGAACTGATTTTGCTACCTACTCTTAACTTTTGAGTTGGATTGTTCCTTATTGATAGGGAGATATACCAAATATAACAGATAAATGGTAAACAACGGATTCAATTCTCCCACACCTATGCAAACCTAATGGGAAACCAACAAACAAAGACAATCACGAAACACAATGCACACAAGATTTTAGCATGGAAAACCTTCTCAAGATGAGAAGTAAAAACCACGGGACCCTCTAGGCCTCTTAATCATCCACTATCAGCAATAACGGGTACAACGTCTCTCTAGACAAACTAGAGGCATACACAATATCTCAACATAACATAGTGTTGGAACTAGCGACAAAGCACATGAAAGAAGAGAAATCTCACCAACTTGGTGGCACAACTTGAAGCGCGTGTATCTGAAAAACGGACCTTTGAATTTCAAATTCCACCGTTCACTTTGAAGACCTATATGTGTAGAACATTCAATCCAAAAATCAGCTTCATCGTACCTTGGATGAACCTCCGATCGGGCTCTTGAAAGTGGAAGGTCGGACACAATTTCTACGAGAAAAATTATGCTCTTCTTCTCTTCTTCTTCTTCTCTTTCTTTCTACAATGGAGGCACACCACTCACTCCAAATCTGATTTCTAGTAACTATAGAAACCCTAACATCAGTTTGGGCTTAAGTAACCATAAATGGGCTTTTGGGCCTTTTCCATTTAAATGAAACAAGCCCAACAAATCTCCCCCTTTTCAATAAATGAAGGGCATTGTCATTCCGTCAATCTTGCAACATACCTCAAGCTTCTTCCGCGGCTTTAGTGCACATATCGGATCCATTCTCATCCGTGTGAACTTTCTCAATCTCAAACAACTTCTCCTGAAGAGCATCTCTAAGCCAATGATACCTCACATCAATATGTTTCTATTTTGCATGAAATGTTGATTTCTTGCTCAAGTGGATTGCACTTTGGTTATCATAATAAACCACATACCGCTTCTGCTTAAGACAAGCTCTTGTATGAATCTCTTCATCCACAACAACTCTTTACATGCTTCAATTGTTGCAATATACTCAGCTTCTGTCGTATAAAGTGCGACACACTTTTGAAGCCTCGATTGACATGAAACTGCTCCACCTACAAATATCATCAAGTAACCGGAGGTGGACTTTCTGTTATCAACATCTCCTGCCATGTTTGAATCTGAGTACCCAATTAATATAGGTTCTCCACTTCCGAAAGTAAGTCTAAAACTAGAAGTACCTCAGAGATATCTCATAATCCATTTGACTGCATCCCAATGCACTTTACCTAGATTAAATAGAAAATGGCTAACAACTCCAACTGCATGAGCAATGTCGGGTCTAGTACATACCATAGCATACACCAAGCTTCCTACAGCCGAGACAGATGGAACTCTCTCCATGTCTTCCATCTTCTTCTCTGTAGAAGGACTCTCCTTTGTGCTTAGCTTAAAGTGAGTAGCAAGAGAAGAGCTAACCACTTTAGCCTTATTCATGTTGAACCTTTGCAACACCTTCTCACCATAGTGCTCTTGTGACATATACACATTCTTCGCGTCTCTATCGCGAAAAATTATGATACCAAGAATATTCTTCATAAGACCTAAGTCCTTCATAGCAAAATCTGACACAGTTGCTGCTTCAATCTGTCAACTCTAGAGATATTCTTCCCAACAATCAGCATATCATCAACATATAGAAATAATATGATATAATGATCATCAGAGAATTGCTTCATAAACACACAATGGTCACACTTAGTTTTCTGGTAGCCTCCCCCCCATAACTGATTTAAAATTCTTGTACCACTGTCTTGATGCCTGTTTCAAACCATAAAGACTTTTTTGCAGCTTGCACACATACTCCTCTTTTACTTTTTATGCGAAACCCTCTGCCTTCTCCATATAAATCTCCTTGTACAAGTCACCATGGAGAAATGCAGTTTTCACATCCATCTGCTTAATCTCCAAATCAAGACTAGCTTCTAAACCTAAAACAACACGAATAAATGACATCTTAACAACCAGAGAAAATATTTCATCAAAGTCAATACCTTTCCTCTGACTGAACCCCTTGACCACCAATCTAGCTTTATATCTTGGGTGTGAGGAATTCTCTTCCTACTTTACTCTGTACACCCACTTGTTTTTCAAAGCTCTCTTACCTTTCGACAACTTAACCAACTCAAAAGTATGGCTCTCATGCAATTACTTCATCTCATCTTGCATGACCTCAACCCACCCCTCTTTGTTCTCATCTTCAATAATTTCTTCAAAACTTTGAGGTTCTCCCCCGTCAATTAGTAACACATACTCATCAACATAATACCTTGAACAAGGATGAAGATCTCTATAAGATCTCCTTAGTGGAACAACTGGTGGAACGATTGGTATTGACAACTGCTCATGGATTTCAGTATTCATCTCAACCTCTGTTGGAATGTCAACATTGCATATATCTTGTTGATCATCATGAACTTCATCTTCAATTTGACTTTGTAAACCCGTAGAAGGAACTATATCAAAGTCAATCAAGTCATCACTATATGGAGGAAGATCTTCAACTTTCTCCATATCTTTAATGTTCTGGTTCTCCATAAAAACCACATCGCGACTTCTATCTAGTTTCTTCTATACAAGATCATAAAACCTGTATCCAAACTCATCCAAGCCATAAAGGATGAATATGCACTTTATTGTCTTCACATCAAGCTTATATCTCTTATCATGTGGTACATGCACAAATGTCTTGCACCCAAAAACTCTTAGATGATCATAGGAGACATCCTTACTTGTCCAAACTCTATTTGGAACATCAAACCCAAGAGGAACACTAGGTGTGAGATTTAACACATGTACTACCGTACTCAAAGCTTCACCCCAAAAGGATCTCGGTAGTCTTGCTTGTGAAAGTAAATATCTCACCCTCTTAACAAGTGTCATGTTCATCCTCTCAGCTAACCCATTCAACTGAGGTGTCTTCGGAGGTGTCTTTTGGTGTCGAATACCTTGATTCATGCAATACTCATCAAAAGGACCAATATATTCACCTCCATTATCTGTCCTGATGCACTTCAATTTCTTCCCAGTATGTGTCTCAACTAGGGCATGAAACTGCTTGAAAACTCCAAGCACTTCAGGGAATGCTTATTGACCGTGTAGAAGAACTTCAGGGAAAGCAGGGTATTGCTCAACACCGATCCACCTCGGGCGAGTCGAATCAGATTCTCAACTCAATGAAGGCCTTCAGCTCGTCGAGGTCCTCATTTGCAACGCTCTTGCTCCGGAGGCGGCTCTTTCTCGCCTCTTTCCGTCGGAGCCATGACTCTTCTAGTCGACTTCAATATTTTCAACGCCTCACTTTGTCGACTTCGATTGACTTCACTCCTCAGGTGCTTCGAGATCCACCGCTCAATTGGGTGGTCTTGGGTCTGATTGGATTGCCTACTCGATTTTTGATTTTGGGTTCAGATTAAAAAGGGTGTATTTTTATTTGGCAGCTCGTTTTTTAGTTATGATATGATTAATTTTCTTGTGGTTAATTTTCTTGCAAGTGGAAGACTTCATTGCTATAGCCCTAAATATTTGTTTCATGACAATGAAGAGTCAAATGAAGGTGAAAAGAGGGAGGAGAATAGACGGTTCAAAAGCATGAATTGACCGCACAACAAAAAAGAGGGACGCTGAAATTACAGGAAAATAGAAAGAAAATCAGAGAAAAAAAGACCTTTTAAAATGGGTGTCTAAGAAGTTGACACCCGTCCTTATTCTTTTGTTTTTAGATAGAATGATATTTTAAAAAATAAAATATGATTTTTATAAAATTTTAAAATAAAATATGAATTATATATATCTTAAATTAAAATATAATTTTTATATAAATATATGAAATTTAATTAATGAAAATTATAATGGCATATTTTGAAAATTTGATAGTTAACGAAGGACTTAAATGATATTTCAGCATTTTTTTGTTCAATGATATGGATTTGAAAATTTAACTGTTAATAATGAATATTATGGACATTTTATGCGTTTTGGACGAAAAATTAGACAAAATCTACTAAAGTGAGACAAACAAAACACAACATTAACGAGACAACACAAAAAATAGTTTATGATAATACTGCAAATACATACCCTGAAGTTGTCACGTTTAACCGACGATTACCCTGAAGTTTAAAGTTAACTGATGCATACCCTGAAGTTACAACTTGTAACTAAAAACCCCTTCTGTCAGCTAAAATGACGAAAATACCCTCAATGATTTTTTTAAATATAAATGAAGTGATTTTTTAAATAAAAATGAAGTCATTTAATAAGTAAATATATGTATATAACAAAAGTGATTTTTAAATAATTTTTTTAACATAATTATTGAAGTGTATTTGAGGGTATTTTCGTCATTTTAGCTGACAAAGGGGTTTTGAGTTACAACTCGTAATTTCAGGGTATGCATCAGTTAACTTTAAACTTCAGGGTAATCATCGGTTAAACATGACAACTTCAGGGTATGCATTTGTAGTTTACCCTAATACAAATGTAATATGAAACATTTTGGATAGGGAGTGGATTAACCCAAAAATATGTATGGGCCAGAGTAGAGCAACTCAGTACTGGCCCAATCTCTCCATATTTGGGCTTTGAAGTCTGGGATCGTCCAAGCAAAGGCATATGAAGAAAAGGGCCGATGATGCATCTGGTGTCTGCTTCGTGAATCATCAAAATAGGTTGGGTTTGTTTTGGGGGAAGACGAGGAGGAATGACAGTAGACGACGACAACTCAGTCTACGTCGGAGGCATCCCTTACGATTCCACCGAACAAAGCCTCCGACGAGACTTCAGCTTATACGGCTCCGTCGTCGCCGTCAAGGTCAGCCACCGTTTCTCTATCTTATTTATTGCCGTTTCTCTTCTTTCTTCGTTTGTAGGGTTTTTACTCGTGTAGAAATGTAGTGTTTTGCTTGTTTGGAGGCATTGTCGATTGCGTCCCGCGAATTGGGTTTTTGTGATTTTTAGCAGAAATGATTTCACGGAGGTGACGAAGGTATATGAGAATCACACTTCTGATTTGCATTTTAGCATATTTAGTGATTGGAGGGTTAATTTGCATACTCGGCTTTAGCATTCTGGTGTGTATGAGAGGTGAGAACAATGGAGCTCACAGCTGAACACTTTGCTTACTAGTTACGAGTATGCACTTGGTAATTCACATGCAATTCAGATTTTTCTCTTTTGGTGCCTTACTGCTCAGCCGCACAGAGTAAGTAGTGCATTGTTTACTTGTGTGAAACAGATGATAATCGAGTGTGTTAATGTGCCCGCTTTGCAGATCGTTAATGACCATGGAACTAGGGGAAAATGCTATGCGTTTGTTACTTTCACAAATCCTCGATCAGCAATTGATGCAATTGATGATATGGATGGCAAGGTAATTCGTTTTCCTAGTTTATCTTCATTCTCATTTGAAAATGTCGCGCATCTCTGCTTTCTGTCTATCATGCTGGCTGCTTGCAAGTTTGTTTAACTGTCCTTTGGGTCTTTGTAATAGACTATAGGTGGACGAGTTGTGAGGGTTAATGGGGTAAAGACAAGAGGTAGGAGACCAAATATCGGTCGAGAAAGCATGCGGCGCAACATTGACAGGAGCGCTAATTGGGACAGGGGGAGAGACCGAGAAAGGGATAACGATATTGACAGGGACCGACATAGGAATCAATACAGTGATCGTTCTAGAGAGCGGGATAGGTCTAGGGATGATGGCCCGGACAGAGATATAGGGTATGATGACGCGTACGATCACAATCAAACAAGAGATTATATATTGGATGGAGATCGAGACGAAGATAGATATGTAGATGATAATGAGCATGGCCACAGTCGAAACCAAGATCAAGACTGGGAAGATGATCACGATCTAAATTTTGATAGGGATAGGGAGATGGACAGAACCGATGATCATGGTAGAAGTGTTGACAAAGATAGAAGCCACCAGTCAAGGAAGCGAAATGGGTAAGATTGTGTCTTTTATTTCTTTGTTCTTCATCATTGAGCCCAACAATATGCGAGTGTGCTTTATGCTTCATGCTTCGATGTGCTATACCTGTTGCATTGTCATAATTTTATACTACATTTCAGTTGTTGGATTGTTTGTCTTGCATGATTTGTTTTTATGAGAAGACATACTTCATGCCATATGCATAGGCAGTCTAAATCAAATTCTTAATGACATAGCTTGTAAATATCTTCCTGGCTCAAAGAAAAAATGACGGAAAATATATAGAATTTCTTACTATTACGCTGACGTGATGATATAATTGGCTTGTAAGTCATCAATTACATATCAGTCACTGTTGAGTTCATACTTGAGGAGTTAAATTAATCCATTTTTTCTGTTGTCTTCAAAAAGTCTATTGGTCAGCAAAAAGAAATATAGATAGTTGGTTTGGACTTGATTTCTAGGCATAAGCCCGGCTTCTGAAAAATGTTAAAAGGAAAAAATTAAGACTGGCCTTTCACTTTGTAGATTGCCAAAGGATCATATTGTTTTGTTGTAGGATTGAGTTCAACTTTAAAACCACATTAAAGTAGTAAGTTTGTAGCTTGAACCACATTAAAGTGTGAGCATCAGTATTGTACTTGATTATGGACTTTACCGCTGCAGTCGTAAAGAAAATAGCATTCATTTCATTAAGAAAACCAATTGGTTGTGTAGATCTGGAGTACTTGGATTAGCTATAATATAAATACTAAGGAAACGTTGGTAATGCAGCTCCACTATTACTGATTGATTATTATCAAATTTTATTGATATTTCTTGCTATTTCTGTCACACCATATAATTGCATATAAAATATTTCAATATGGATGTCTTGCAACGTGTTTCATAAGCAGCATCTATGTTATTCATTATAACATTTACGAAGGATTACTAAATGTTAGGGGTATAGTTCCATTTGCCATGCTTCATTCTTCTTTGTTATGCTGTTCCCAGATCTGATAGTTATGACCAGCGAGATGAAGATCTTTCATCAGATTCATCTGATGATTTTCGTTATAAGGCAAGTTCACTCTTTGACTTTGTTGTTTTGGCCGCTTGTAGCAACTTCATTACAAGGCTAGTACATTTATTCACTTTTCTACCATTATCAGGTAAAAGAAGAATTGGAGCAAGCAATTCGAAGGCGTGACGAGCTAACAAAGGAGGTTTGCCTTTTCTTAGAAGTTGATAGTAGTTTGGCTTGCTATGCTTCTATACACTTATTTAGTTCTCCAATCCGCACCACACGATCACAGTAGCACAATACACTTTCGCTTCACCTTGTAGTCTACCTGGGATTGATTATTCAACCATGCAGCCTTCATAGCTTCATGTAGACTTCATTTATTTGTTTATTCCTTCGTCATAGCATTTACCAAAGAAAGTAAAATTTATTTCCCTTCAGATTTCTCAGATGGAAGGGAGATTAGGAGGGAAGAAATTACACGTGTTGGATTTGCAGAAGAAATCTCAGGTGCCTTGTTTTTCTAGTTAGTCATTTTTGGATTACCATACTTTTCCATTTATTTGTTTCAGTAATTTTGGCTCCTTTGAGTAGGGCTGGGTAAAACAATCCACCCACCCACCTGACCCGCCCAAGAAATCCACCCTACTCACATCAATTGGGTTGCAACCCACATCTTAGCGGATTGACTGCTGGCTCATTTCCCAAAAACCAAGGCCTACTGGTGAGGATGCGGTCCAAACCAATCCCCCCGCTGCCTGTTACACCTTAAATATCACTAACCTAACTAGCTGTCTTCAACGCCACAAAACCCTAATTCACTTCACCGTATTAGTATATAAATGATATCATCCTCTCTCGCTCTCTCCTCTTTACCCTAATTTACCTTTGTTGTTTTCTTTGCCGCTTCCTCATTTCCTCGTTTCAGATCTACATTTATCAGTACCCAAGTCACATATATATTAATTCATTAGCATATATGGTATTATTTCGTAAGATTGTGTTGGATCCATAGTTTATTCAAGTCTCTGATTATATCTCTCTCTCTTATTTCTTCTTTTTGTTATGTTATTTTACCTAATTGAAACTTTGTAGTTTAAGATACAATGAGTATTCAGTTGGTCTTATATGATATTTTGATTCAACTACATGAGAGCTCTGACTGTATTTTTTTTAATAACGTTCATTTATGCTTCGATGAGTTGTGATGTAACTTGCATCTCAGGATTTGGAGATATGTTCTCAAAAAGATAATGAGATAAAAGGCCAAATCTTCCAAGCATTATCAGGATTTGTGGGATTATAAGAATAAACTGGTTTACAAAAATATTGTATCACAAAATTAACCAGTAATATTAGCGCTTACCTCCGTAGGCTGGACGCAACCGACCCGTAAGTTGGGTGGGCATAACCCACTTCAAAAGATCATCACACGGGGCAGTGGTTTCTTATTTTATCAGACTGCACTATGCGGTTCGGGTTGAAAATTCCGTCCACGGTGCGGGTACCCGCACTGTATCGACCCCTACCTTTTAGCTTCATAAGCTTATAGCCTTATCATGTTCCCCAACTGAATGCTAAATGTTTATGACAGAAACTGGAGGATGCATTGAAAGGTGCAAAAAGGCTGTCCTCGCAGCAACAGATGTTACTGGACAAGGTAATACTATAGTTATCAATTTACCATTTGAAATTCTTCTGGAAGCCTGGAAATAATGGATTATCTTTTGTGTGAATAATGCACAGCTGTATAAAAGCTTTCAGCAAGTGGATGATTGCAGTGAACGACTTAAAAGATCTGAACAGGAACTCAAGGTCAGTTTGATTGCTACGTTTAATCATAATTCTCTTGCAACCATGGAAATAATATCGTGCATGCAATGATTTAGTGTGAGTGTTATTGATGCCAATACTTTTGGTAGTGCAATTTGCAACTAATCCCAATAATATCGAATTCTCATGTGAAGATCTAGTCACTTTCAGGCTGAGATCTTTGTCTGGTGATGAATGTCACTTGGAAATTCCCCTTTGAAGTGGCCTAATTGGCCAAGAATCACATTTGCCTTTTTTTTTCTCTTGTATGTTCTTTAAAAAGTAATCTTTACACGATATGGTCTGCTTATTCTCTAAGAAGCTCTTGTCATTTTTTCTCTGTTACGATTCCTACACATCTTGTGTATCGTTATTATGAGATTTTTGTTCAAAGTTGTTGATAGTGTAGCAGGTTTTCATATTATCCAATATGTTTGAGATATATGGTTCTTTTTATTCTTGTTCTTGAAATTGAATCAAGTTTGTTTGGCATATGCAAGATAAATTGCTAATAGTTGCTTTGACATTATTTTATAAGTAAAGCAACATGACTGTTGCAACTTGAAATGAGCTCTTGACTATTTCCGGCCAATATGTGAATCTTAATCTAGACTAACAACTTCTGTTTGAATAAAAGATTTACTATGCCATTAACATTTTAGCCTCGTCATGGCCAAGATTCAGTGATAGTTACATATGGTTTCAGCCTGTGGTCCTAAATTTTGTTTAGTTCATTAGTAATAATATAGAAGAAGCTAAGGATGGCGAATGCTGAGTTAGGTTTCTTTTCACATTTGTTTCTGCAGTCTCTTGTTGATATTGCAAGGGGAGAGATTAGTGCTGGAGATGAAGTTGGCTTAAGGGATGGAACCCTAGTCAGTGGCAAAACATGAGTTTTGTTGAACTCTGAGATGCTGTAATGCAAAGACAACGCTAATTCTGTAACTTTGTATGCAACGAGTCCTATGCATTTTGGTTTGGGATATAAATCTGTAAATTCTCTAGTTTCCTATATCGGATCATCATTTGACGGCTGATTTCAGAAATGTACCTTCTAAATGGCATGGAATCTTGTAAGCTCAGATTTCAGGTAGTAATGCCCTGTGATTATGAGTAGTTTATTGAAGTACTTATCATGCAAGTCCACGCGGATTCTGGGTTTAGGATAATCATCATTGTCATGTTGCTTTTTGCCACATCCTGAGGCTATAAAAAACAATATTGTGCATGCTTTTTTGATGGTAGTGGTTTTGTGCTAACCATATAGTGTGTTTCCAGGAATGCTGAGTAGAAATTTGAGAATCAAGAGATGATTGTAATAGAAATAGGAAAATTATCTTTAGAACTCAAGTATTAGTCACGTATCTAAAGTTTAAAGGGTAAACTACAAATACAATGCTTTTCTCTTCATAAATGTTAGGTTTCTGGAGAGAGAAGCTCTCGCCTCTCTCTAGAAACATCTCTGTTCTCAGCCGCTTCAACCCTCCCTTTCCTCTCTCGTCTCTGACGGTGGTAGTGGTGGCTCCGGCTGCCATGGCTACCGCTGATTCTTTTCTTCTCTTTTCCTTCACCCTCTCTCCCTCTCCTCCCGTTTGTTTTTCCTCTCTCTCCTTCGCCAAATCTGTTTTCTTTCTCAGACATATTCTCCTTGTCGTGGGAGAGGTGTAGATTTGGAGCTCTCAAGCCGGTTTCTTCTCCTTCCCGTGGTGCTTGAGGTGTTTGGTGAGGTTTGAGGTCGCTGGTTTTGTGAATTCGCTTCTGTTCGGAGTCCAGAAGGGGCTCTGCTCGTAGATCTGGGCTCTCCAAGCCAGATCTACGACTTTCGCCTTTGCTCCGCCGCCTTGGTCCCCCGCTCACCAGTCCCAGCTCTCCTTGGTGGCTCCTCAGGCATCCCCGGCCTGTTGGAGCTTCCCATGGTCAGGATCCGTGGCTCCCCCCTCTCGCCTCAGGCAAGGAGAAATCCTGGTTCTCTTCCCGCGTTCTCGGTGTTGGCCGGAGCGTTTCGAGGACCCGCCGTGAGTTCGAAGTCGTCTGATGCTACCGCCGCGCGAGGTTCATAGCTGTCCTTCACCTGCATCATGTTGGAGTGGCAAGGGCTCGGGTCGCTCTGCTCAGGGGCTCTCCGGCGAAAGTTGGGACGCGTGGGGCCGTGAGGAAGCAGCTCAGTTCGTTGTTTGGTGGGGTTGTACGTTCTAGGGCTGGGTTGATGTGGTATGCCTCTCATCCCTACTCGATTTATTTTCGGTTTCTTCCCCATCTCCCTCATCTACTTTTACAAAGGAAAAGCTGGTGTTTTTGGCCACCTCGGTGGACCGGACTCGTCGAATCTCGGTGCTGGCCGCCGGCGAGGACATCGGGCTTTTGCCCTCTGTTTTCTCCTTTTTTTAATTTAGATGTTTGGATCTTGGTTCTCGGCCTGGCGTGTTGGCGTCGGCAAAACCTCGCGATCCCCTAGGGTTGCTGGTTTGAGATCATGGGGTTGCTGTAAATCCGGATTGGAATTGTGTAGGGGGGATCAAGGGTGTTTGGAGTCTTAGGTTTTTAAGCGCTTAAGGTTTGTTAAATCTGGTCTCTAGGGCTATTTTCAAATTATGGCTTCATGTTAGTCAAATTTGGTTATTAGACCTTCATTTGTTTTCTGTCTTGGAGTTGTGTTTCTGTTTGTAAGGTTTCATTCATCTAGTTCATGGTACTGCCCGAAGATGAAGGCTGCGTCCTTCTAGGGGGTGGGGTTTTCATTTCATTCCCATGTTGTTTCTTGGTATGGTGTTCTTTTTTGTGCTTTGATCTGTAGTGAAAGATCGGCCATGTACTCCTCTATTCCCTCGTTGGAGGTTTTAATTTAAATATGCCTTGCTGATAATAATAAAATAAAAAACTACAAATACATACCCTGAAGTTGGCACGTTTAACCGATGATTACCCTGAAGTTCAAAAACTACTGATGCATACCCTAAAGTTTCATGTTGTAACTCAGAATCCCTTCCGTAAGTCGGATCCGTCAGTTTACTGTTCATTTTTTCAAAAATACTCAAACTACCCCCAACTACCTATCAATATTACACAACTTACCATTACTTTTCTTTAACTATTTTATTTTTTTCATTATTCTTTATTTTTAATTCTTTTTAATTTTAAAAAAAAAACAATTTAATTTTTAAAAATCAGTTTTATGCATAAGAAATTAAATTTTATTTTTAAAAAACAATTTTGTTTATAAAAAAACTATTTCATTTTTATATATTTTCTTTTTTTATTATTTTTAATTCATTTTACAAAATTGTTTTTTCAGTTTATTTTTTAAATACAGATTTTAATTCAATTTCAATTTTTATTATTATTTTAAATTCAGGTTTGATTCTTTTTTGGTTAAATTTAGATTTTATAAAGTTCAGTCAGCCCAAAATTCATATTTGAATCTACATCTCCTTCAAATCCTATAACTGAGCAATTTCATCAAATCATTTCAGCAATTCCATCCCCAAAATCAACCACAATTTCATACCATAGATTCAGACCAGATTCAATAAAAAAAAACCTAAATCGTAAATAACTTCAAACATTTGAAAATAAAAATAAAGAGGAGCTTCGCCGGCACTGACAACGCTCCGGCGAAGTCAGGGAGGAGAAGAACCCTATTTTCTCCATCATCAACAATTTACACAATCTCGCGGCCAGCAACGACTTCGAAAATCCTCTTCTCTTCCTCTAGAAACTGATTGAGCCGATTGTTGTGTCGTATGAAAGGGACGAGATCGGTTTTGGGTTTGATTTGGTCTCGGTAGGTATCGAACAAACTTGGGTTTTGGTTGAGGAAGGTCGTGGCTCGAACATGGAGGCGGAGGCGATCGCGAGCAAGGGTCGGAACTCACGAAAGAAATCCAACCGGGGGAAGCTCCTTGGCCATGAACTTTTCTCCTTGGCCTCTCAAGGTTTCAGATCAGGGATAACACGAATTGGAGATCTGTTCTAGGGGCCGGGAATCGAATTGGGGATCGTTTGTGGAGGAGGAATGAGGGTTTGGGGTTGGAGCAGGAGAGGGATTGGATAGAGAGCAGCTGATTTAGGATTAAGCTCATTATTAAATTAAATTATAAATATATTTTATTTTATTATAATTTATTTTTTAGTAAATAAAAATAATTTGTTAAAATGATTACTGAGGGCATTTTGGGTATTTTGGAAAAAATGAACAGTTTACAGACGGAGCTGACTGACGGAAGGAGTTTTGGGTTATAACTTGAAACTTTTGGGTATGCATCAATTGTTTTTGAACTTCAGGGTAATCATCGGTTAAACGTGCCAACTTCAGGGTAGTCATTTGTAGTTTACCCAAGTTTAAAAGTGTCCAATAAAATACCCAAAGTTTTGGTCATATTCATTTTAGAAAAAATGGACAGAAAAATCTATTTTGTTAGTCATGTTACATCATGTGTTGGTTAATGGAGAGTGAAATTCCAATTTTGGATTTACTTATTTGAACCTTATGAATTGCAGAAGAAAAATTACTATTTTACCTTCGTTTAATAATAAATAAAATTAAAAAATAATTATACTAGAATTTAAAACTTAATAAATTTAAAAAATAGTTATAAAATTAAAATTTGAAAAAACATAAATAAAAATACACCAACTTTCTCTCTAAAATCCTTACACCCAAAGTCTCGTCGACGTGGTTGTGTAGTCCACCACAATTGGAGATATATGAAAACTCGTCATCACTCCGTTCCCCACAACCGACACAACCCATCAGTGGGGAAGGTCCGTCAGATTTATTGCTCGCTTGCTCTTGGCGATATGGAAACTCGTCATCACTTTGTCGTTCTGTCGCCACAACCCTTGTAATAACCCATCATTCTGTTCACGTCTTCACCACGAACCAGATCAAAGCCACTCCTAGGCGTTTTCTTCGTCAAGATCCCTGTTGGGCTTCTAACGAGGCGTTCTCTTCGGGTTCACTGGTCAACGGTGAGGGTTCTCAGAATAGGTGGATTCAATTTCCTATTTTGTAATTTGTTGCTATTGAAATTTCAAGTTGCATATGACTGCGACCACACCGCGACAATGGTGGTGTTGAAGCAAATGTTGGGGTTGTTGGGGAAGAATTGTAGGGACTTGGAGAAGCACGGTGGGTCGACGTTGGAAGATCTGATTCCGAGCGAGAAAAACGTCAATCCCTTTTGGTTGCGTGAGATGGATTTGTTGGGGGTATACCTTCTGAATTGTAGAAGAAAAATTACTATTTTACCTTATACTAGAATTTAAAACTTAATAAATTTAAAAAATAGTTATAAAATTAAAATTTGAAAAAACATAAATAAAAATACACCAACTTTCTCTCTAAAATCCTTACACCCAAAGTCTCGTCGACGTGGTTGTGCAGTCCACCACAATTGGAGATATATGAAAACTCGTCATCACTCCGTTCCCCACAACCGTCACAACCCATCAGTGGGGAAGGTCCGTCAGATTTATTGCTCGCTTGCTCTTGGCGATCTGGAAACTCGTCATCACTTTGTCGTTCTGTCGCCACAACCCTTGTAATAACCCACCATTCTGTTCACATCTTCACCACGACCTAGATCCGCCACTCCTAGGCGTTTTCTTCGTCAAGATCCCTAGTGGGCTTCTAGCGAGGCGTTCTCTTCGGGTTCACTGGTCAACGGTGAGGGTTCTCAGAATTGGTGGATTCAATTTCCTATTTTGTAATTTGTTGCTATTGAAATTTCAAGTTGCATATGACTGCGACCACACCGCGACAATGGTGGTGTTGAAGAAAATGTTGGGGTTGTTGGGGAAGAATTGTAGGGACTTGGAGAAGCACGGTGGGTCGACGCAGGAAGATCTGATTCCGAGCGAGAAAAGCGTCAATCCCTTTTGGTTGCGTGAGATGGATTTGTTGGGGGTATTCACTATTGTTTCATCTATGATGGAAAATCAGTAGTCGTAATCTTGGGTTTTAAAAGCATGACGACTGTACAAACCCGAAAGTTAGAGGAGTTCATGAATCGTAATGTTGTATGTCTCTCTAGACCTAGATTAGAAATAACTAGGCGATCATATTATACTAGGGTCCTAATTCGATCGAGAGATGTTTAGGACCAGTTGAGAGAACTTTTATTGCCCTTAAACTTACCTTATTTGCACATGTAAACACAAATCCCTGCGAATCAAATGTCATATCGTGACCCCGTTAAACGTCCTTGATCACCTTTTCTCCCAAGTTTCACAAACACTTGAAATTTGTTCTCACTTTACTTTAATTGATTTTTCGACTGCTATTTAAATTTTCAAAACCAAAACCAAAAATTTTCAAGAAACAGATTAATAGTGGATTTTAAATCGAGTGACTGTTTTACTGCTACCTTGAGTACGATAACCAGACTTGAAACGATTTACTACTTGACGACCAGTGCGCTTGCCGCGCCCTTTCTGTGAGTTAATTCTCAGGGCGTCAGTAACTCCCTCTCCACCTCCAAATCCATAAATAACAAAAGGACAACCTGTTACCCAGAGATTTGATCACCAGTTCAAAGCTTGTTTCAGCTCTAAAATCTTCCTTAATTGCTTATAGTGAGGAATTCTTGTGTAATAAGGCAAGATGACCCTTGACAGAAGCTCCCTGTTCTCTTCAACCACTTTCCCCACATGAAATGGCTCCTTAGGTGCTGTGACAATCTCCTTCTTCTTCCAAATCTCAACAGTTTCGGTTCTCCCTCTAACATTTCCTTTTCTCCTGGCTTTCACAACAAAAAGTCTATAGCCCTTCAAATGATAACCATTAAAAATCTACAGAGCAGCATTAAAGCTCCCCAAGGAATTGAAGCAGACAAATCAAAACTATTTCCCATTGCGATTGGGCCTAAGTGATGCCTCCATCTTGAGAATCTCACAACATTCCTGAAATAAATTTCCTACCCAATCCCTAGAGGTTCGAGGAGGTAGATTATGAACAAAGATCCAATGTTCCCCTCCTTGTGATGAGAAAACGTTTTCCTCCCCCAAATTTTACTTTCCTAGAGTTTGATTTGGAGGAGTGATGACAGATCTTAACCTCGGCCCAATGCCCACGGCTTCACAACTATGTGATTGATCTAATTCAATAAGACTTGTAGCTACTGTTCCTTTTCTTGAACCCTTCTCAAAGCTCAGAGGAGGACCAAAAGAGGAAGAAGAAGCCATGATCGGAAAATTAGGCAAGAACGAACACTAAACTGAGTGTAAGAGGACCAACTCAACTAAAAGGTTAAGCTAATAGTTGAAGGCCCAATTATATATATATCTAACACACGCCCTCACGGACAAAGCCATTTACAGGCTTGGAGGTGAATTAAATTTTGATAAACTGAGAGAAATTAGAATTTTTTTGTAGAGAGTAGGGTTTGAACCCGGGTCCATGAGGTGCGAAGGCTCTGATACCATGTAAGAGGACCAACTCAACTAAGAGCTTAAGCTAATAGTTGAAGGCCCAATTATATATATATCTAACACTGAGCACTTGAAGATCTTCAATACTTTGAAGAAGAACACTGTAGTTGGAAGATGATCTTTATGTTCTCCTTGAAGCAATTGTAGCTCATAGAGAGTTTGACGGAGATGGTGTGCCTTTTTTATCAGGTAGAGTTGTAACCCTAACCTAATTAACCATATCAAATTAAAATTTATGAGCTATAGAAACGTCTATTTTTCAAAAGCAAGGTACAACGAGGTAGAGCGAGTTTATATATATATATGTATATATCTGCATTATTTTAGCGAAAAAAATTATATTATTAATCTATTAAAAGAGTTAATACAGAAAACATGCTACCTCAGTCCGATACTTATAAGTCTTGTAGCAGCCCTCGAAGCTAAATTCGATCTTTGTATAAAAAATAAATAAAAACAAAACACATCAAAGCCAACTGAGGAGTTCTGTCTAGGTTGATTCCTAAACGTTGTTTGATCCCGTAGTAAAGACCCAATTCTAGTTTAGAGTGCGACTTAACAAAACTCATTTCAAAAGGCGGAAGAATCCGAACTAGCTCCTGGTTCCCTTTTTGTCCTAAGGCCCTAAAGTTCTGCTCACAAATAATTGAATCTAACGAGGTTGTTTATCAACCCTCACTTGATCTTTTAGTGGTTCATCTACAGAAATCGTTTTACAACACATTATTATTGGATTGATAATCAAATTAATAAATATGTATATAGCTTGTAAATTGTGATTAGTTTATCTATCTTTGGCATATTACACAGAAACATTAAAATTGCAAAAATTAAATATTTCTTTATTGTTACTTTGAAAAGGTGTTAATTCGGGTTTGAGCTTGTTGATTAGGAGTAAGAAAAGAAGAAGCTAATATACTCATTTTACTTGTGCTTGTTTGGATATGCTAAAAAAAGCATCTAATAACTGAAAATATCAGTATCTCCAGCTAGCAATAATCTATATATATATAGTATTTTAATCTTACCGAATCTATCCAAAACATAAAATCAAAAACGGAATATAATATTTACGAAAATATGAAACATGTACCATCACTTTATAAATTATAAGAGTGAATTCAAATATGAGATTCTACTTATACATGACGAAACTGTAAATGTATCTATCGTTCATTTGCACTCAGCAAAACCGAAGACTAACTCATCAAGAATATTTCATCAAAATGATATAACACACTATGAAAAGAAGGATAATTTATTCTTAGCTTTTAAAACCCATTTGGGAGAGGGAGTTGAATGAAGAGGTGAAGCTTGAATTTTTTTTAAATATATTATTATATTAATATGGTATTTCAATGCTACGGTAGAGTTTGTGGCCAATAATTTGATTCAGAAGAATCGAATACTATATTATTTCTTATCTCTGACTCAAGCTTTATATTCTTAGGACCGATCCAAGCCCAAGTCCAACAACATCTTTTGCTTAGATGATTTAATTTGTAATGTGTTTATCTTACAACTCATTTTTGTTGCATACACGATGTCATCTTTTAATTGGTTGCCTGGCGTCAAGCGGGTATTTGCAGGATTAATAGATTACACTAATATATAGAATTGTACTATCTTTTTTTTGAAGATAAGAGGATCAAACTTTCATTATTAAAAAAGGCTCTCTGTCTACCTCTTCGTGAGATTTATTTCTACCCTAGTCAGGGTCTCGTCGCCGTCCATCGCCATCGCCGATCTCGCCTGAATAACTGTCCCTCTGCCCGCCGCCCATCGCCCTCGACGCTCTCGCCTGGTCGCTCCTCTCTGCTTCCCGACGGTCAGCCCTATCGAGCCCGTCCTTACGCGGTGATTCCGACGACTCTGTCGCCTTCCCCTCGTCGTCTCCGCCCTCCCCTGTACAAGATCCGATCGTACCTTGCCGGCTTCAACCGGAAATGACACCTACCGATTAGATCTATCCCGTCGACGAGCTTCAACAGCCACAGGCCCCGACCTGGTAGGGTTCCTTCCCGGTGCCACTTTCACGCCGCCATCCACTGAAGACCCCCCCGCCCTCTGTCGGACCATCGACGGCCGTCCGACCCTCTTGCCCTGAAGGACAAACCAGGTACGCAGCCGAACGCCACCATGGTTTCTGGGGCTCTATTGGCCGTCTCGGCTCAGGACGGGAGGCGATTGGAAATGGGGGAGGGTCGGACATTACTACCTCCCCTTTCTCGGCCACAGCCACCGGCGGAGGTGCCTAGGTATCGCCCTCCGACAGATTGGGTACCGGACCCGAGTAGTCGAACAGCCAGCGGATCTGGGTTGAGTGTATGTCAATATGAGGTGAGCTCGATCCGGATCTCCCTGGTCCTGGACTTGGAGGATGACAATGACGAGGTGGTGGTCTCGGAGGAAGGGGTCCCGACTTTCACCAAGGGCACATATCAGTTTTCCCTAGCAGCCCGGGTTGTAGGGGACCGGATCCACAATCAGAACGCTGTTTGCGCGATGATGTTGCAGAAGTGGAAGGTGAATGGAATACAGGTGGAATTCATGTCCTAGAAGGTTACGGGTTATCATTTCCCCTCCGCTGAGACGATGGAGAATATCTGTCATAGGGGTCCCTGGACATTTAAGGGTTTCCCCCTCCTGTTGGAGCCACTCAGGCATTATGTCCCAGCTAATGAGATTGACTTCCATCACGTTGAGCTTGGAGTCAGGGCATTGAACGTCCCGATGGGAGCCAGGAATTCATATATCCGCGGCCTTATTACAGACAACATTGGCACTCAAGTGCTATCGGCCCCGATTCCCTTGGTTAGGCAGGATGATATATTCTTATGGTTGCGGGTACGGATGAAGCTGAACCGACCTCTACGGAGAAGACTCCGACTCAGATTCCCAGGCACTACATCCTCCTCTGTGATTGAGCTGCAATATGAGAGGCTAATGGATTTTTGCCGCAGGTGTGGGCTGATGACCCACATGATTATCGGATGTACGACTCACTTGTCGGGTATTGGTCGGGAGGAGGACCGATATGACTCGTCTATCCTGGCCCCAAGGCAGATGGATGTGGATCGGCTGCTGAAGACGGTCTAGAATACACCCCCCGATGACACATCCGGCTGTTACTGACCTGCTGAAAGGTCTATCCATGAATCCTCTGATTCGATCCAGGGAAATTGTTATGGGAGAAAGACTCCCCGGTGCAGACATTCCTTCAAAGTCTGACAATCTGGCTAGGGTTACCCCTGGAGGGGTAACCAATGTACTGCAGAAGGCGTCAAGTCTCTGGAGGGCCCTTGGGTTTTACAAAGCCTGACAACCTGGCTAACGTCCATCCTGCTGCTGATCATGTTGGCCAAGCCGAGCCCGGAGATATTGTAGTGACCCAGGAGGGGAAGGAGAAAGATCCCCATTGAAAGGAGAAAGATCCCCAGGAAGGCCTAGGGAAAGGGGGGCCCAGCCGAGGAAAGATCAAGACGACTACCCTGAAGACTAGGAGCGGGTCGCTGTATGCTCATCCGCTGGAGTCAAAGAAGTCGCTGGATCACCCGACCCTCCATGTCACGCCCCAATTTCAGTAAACCGAACTCGGGACGCGAACGTTTTAAAAACAATAAAACAATGAAACCTGTTTTGGATAAACACTTTAAAATCTCCATTGAATTAATCAAAATAGTATTTACAACTTAAAAACACGTCCCAACACGTGGACGAAAGTACAAGGTATCCGTCACTAGACTCAAAAGACTGAACCCGGACTCCGCTCCTAGCTCCACAAGCTTCGAGAGCTCCCCTAGTCCGTCCTGTGATCAGTACCTGTAGGAAAAGCAGCTAGGGGAGAGCGTTCGCTCACCACCACATATAACAGACTGACTACGGCATAATTAGCAGACAATGCCGGTAACACCAAAAACAAACTCAACTCCGGGGATCACTGTCCCCAACACAAGTACTCTGACTGACAAACACCCACGGTGACCTTCCTCAAACGACTCAACACTCAAACATGTAAGTAGACCGACACAATGATTACGACCTCTTCCAAGGACTCAAAAGAAACTACGCAACACCAAACAAGATCACAAAGGATCGCACACCAAACAAGATCACAAAGGATCGCAAACCAGCTGCTCAGTAACCAATTCTGTTTCTCTCGCCCTTTCCGATCCCAGTCGGTCCAGGCGGTCGACCTGTCTTACAACTTCTCTGTCCCTCGCTCTTTCCGATCCCAGTCGGTCCAGGCAGTCGACCTGTCTTACAACTTCCCTGTCCCTCGCTCTTTCCGATCCCAGTCGGTCCAGGCAGTCGACCTGTCTTACAACTTCCCTGTCCCTCGCTCTTTCCGACACAAAGTCGGGCCAGGCGGTCGACCTGTCTTAGTAACCTCTCTCACTCAAGTAACCACAATCACAATCACAAGCAAGTTCAACAACAGCAACAACACAAGTTCAGCACTCCACAGGCACTCATGGCTACCCAAGATACCAACCATAAAACACGGACTCAACAGCCCCACGGGCACTCACGGCCTCCCAAGACACACCGACGATAAAGACACGGGTTCAACAACCCCACAGGCACTCACGGCCTCCCAAGACACACCAACAGTAAGGACACAGGTTCAACAACCCCACGGGGACACACGGCCTCCCCAGACACCAACAATCAAACACGGGCTCTCATGGCCACCCAAGACTCAACAGTCAAACACGGGCTCTCATGGCCACCCAAGACTCAACAGTCAAACATGGGGTCTCATGGCCACCCAAGACTCAACAGTCAAACACGGGCTCTCATGGCCACCCAGGACACACCAACAGTAACTCACGGGCTCAACAACCCCACGGGCACTCACGACCACTCAAACCACCAACAGTAAGGACACGGGTTCACAACCCCACGACACTCATGGCCACCCAAAATACCAAAGGTAAAGACACGGGTTCGACGACCCCACGGGCACTCATGGCCACCCAAAACTAAACAATAAAACACGCTCGCAACTTGCCGAGACTCTAACTCACCAACCTTAGTACACGGGCTCTCATGGCCACCCAAGACATAACAGCAAAACACAGGCTCTCATGGCCACCCAAACTCAACAATAACACGGGCTCTCAAGGCCACCCAAACTCAACAATAACACGGGCTCTCAAGGCCACCCAAACTCAACAATAAAACACGGGCTCTCAAGGCCACCCAAACTCAAAAATAAAACACGAGCTCTCAAGGCCACCCAAGACACCATATAATCAATCAACCTCCGGCTTAACCAAAGCCTCCAACAGTCCTAATATCAACAGTTTCTCAATCAACCTCCGGGCATGGTCATATGCCTCCAGTACTCCTAACATCGATAAGTTCACAAACAACCTCCGGGCATGGTCATATGCCTCCAGTTTTCCTAACATCGCTAAGTTCTCTGCTCCTACGACACTACTAAGTGTCACATGCTTTTCCAATAATTGCTACGATCTCGTATCATGCATTTCTAATATTCGATAAACCTACTCAACCCACGACACCCCGGTGTCACATGCAATTCTACTGTTAACTTTCCCTAGCCTCGTGCGTGTTCTCCCAAAAGCCAAACAACGAGCTCCAGTGATGATCTCAGTCACTCACCCAGCTTTCCCTTGCCTCGGTCCGTGGCACGATCTAAAAGAACACAATTTAAAGGCACTTAACAACTTGCAAGAATAAACTGAAAATCATTAAACTCGAGGCCCAAACTTAACCCCGACAATATCGATCACTCCCAAACTTCCCAATTACTCGACATTGTCGATAAGGGACCCGTCAAGGCCCGATTCGCCCAACATGACGAATCTGCCCGGGTTTTGTAAATGGCCTTCCGGGGCTCCAAAAGCCTCCGTTTTCGTTTCTACGGTCTTAGAATAATTCAAGAGTCCCAATGTACTTGACCGAATCAAATTCCGACTCCCGAGTCAATTAATTTCCGTTTCAAGTTTCTAAAACCCGTTAATTGTAACTTTTCCAATTTAATTCCAATTTTCGATTCGGTTAAGGATAAATGGTCCGGGGAACGTTTTAAACCTCCCGAACACAAAACCCGAGCACCCGAGCACGTGGGCCCCACCCGGCCCAACCTAGCCGTGGGCCCTAGGGCTTAAATGAGGCTCGGCCACCATGGTGGTGGCCGGCCCTAGCTCCAGCCAGCCACCTCCTATGGTGGCCGGGGCTTCTCCCGAGCCCCCAGTCGCCGGAAAACGTTCAATCAAGCCTCCAACACCTCTAAAACGTCTCCAACAATTACCCCAGCACCAAAACCACCTTAAACTAATAGTTTTACACAAACCCTAACAATTGAAAATCAACAAAACGGGAATCGGTTTGGTGCTTAATCAAGAGGAGAACGAGGGGAACGAGATTGCTCCTTGCCTTGAGACGATCCAAAGGTTGGATATGACGTGAATAGTGCCCAAACCCTAGCTTCCTCTCTTCCTCTCTTCCTTCTTCTCCTTCTCTCCCTTTCTTCTCTCTTCTTTCTCTTTCTAAAACACTAACTCATTTTCCTTTTTTTTTCTTTTGTTTTAACATGTGGCCGGCCACACATAGGCACCACCACCCATTTTCCCCCCAAATCGGACGTTTCGGGCCCCGAACGGGCACTTTTTCCAAGAAATTACGAAACTTGGCGGGCTACAAGGAAACGGCTCAACTAAGACCGCTGCGACGACGGCTAAGCTTTTTGGATCCAAAACGGTCCTCGAATGGACCAAAACGTCGCTCGGTTGATTTTTCCAGCGAAAAGTCAACTTTTCCCAAGTTGATCAGAAAGTTGCCCTGAGTCCCCCGGAACTCACTTTGGTCAATAACGGGGTCAACTTAAGTCAGGTATGACACTCGGGGTCATTTTAGGTTCACTTAAGTGTCAGTCTTAAATTTTTTAAATTTTCCCTGTTTTTCGCAGGTTTGACTGCGTTGACCGGGAGTGGTTATTACACTCCAACCAGACATCGTTTGGCCGGTATACAAGGAAGGGGATATGGGAGAGCAGGCGGAGGCACAACAGCCTCCGATGCAGGAATGACCCGACCCGGTAGGGGTGGGTAGAGTCGCTCTTGGACTATACCTACAGACCCGGGACAGCCAGTGCTGGGAGGTCCCGGGAAGCCTGCAACAACAACTCAATATTATTATCTGCTTTCTCGTTTTTTTTTTATTTCTGGAACAATTTCTTTCATATTTGGTTTAGGCCTTTTTACTTTATGTCTCGTTGTTTTGAGACGATGGTAAGGAGCTGTCTTGAGTTTGTGCCTACGATTTCAAGTAGGCTATTATGATGGGTCCATGAGCGTCGGGCCTTCTACAATCGGCTCGGACATACATCTAGAACCCGGGGCGGTCACGCCCTGTCTTGTTTGATTACCTATTGGTATTTATGAAAGTCTCCGGTTACCTATTTTAAAAAAAACTTTCATTATTATGAAAAAAGCTATTATATGTTTGATCTTTTAGACGGGTCGAATAATAACCCATCAATAATAAAACGTCTACGACGATTTTGAATAAAATAGAAAACTGTAAATAAAAGGTACTGAAGAACACTGCTTAAGGTGTGGCCGAAACACCGCTCAGTCCCCTAAAGAGGACCCATATCGTCTAGGTGAAAACGAAACTTGTGTTCATCAATAATGAAGGAAGGATTGGCTTGTTTCAAGTATCCCTTCCAGCAATCGTCCCTAGAGCCCTTGGTTGGACTCATTTTCCTTGGCGAGGCTGCTACCCAGCCCTTGCCTGGTCTTCACGGGGTTCTCTAGAGGAATCCTTCTTTGTTCTGGCACCTTTATCGAGGGTGCATGTACCCCACTTAACGAGGGTTGGACTTCTATCAAGATTTTCCAACCCGGAAGATCACCTCGCATACACGTCTGTTAGGCGCCATGTTGTGGGTTACAATAGGTCCCTCACTTCGAGGTGGGGTAGGCTCAGGTGTGATGTCCAGGGTAAGAGGGACAAAGCCCTGCGGCGGACGGATAGACTTTGTCTATTCAGTTCATAGAGCTTGCTCTGCCTCTCCTTTTGATACTCCAGCAGAACTTGTCAAACTTGTGAATCCCTGGCATCTCTATGTCACACGCCGACGGAGTATGGCCAATCCGCCCATGTCCATCTCACGGCTTGGCGTGAAACAGGTGCGATTACCCCCCCCCCCCCGCATGACCATCTCGGTGGACTAAGCCACCTCAAGGTACTGTGACAGTAAATGTAGATGGAGCAATTTTTCAAGATTTGAATCAATTTGCTTGGGGACTTCTAGCCTGAGATGTAGAGGAAGCGGTTTGTCTGACAGCAAACAAAATTTTCCCTGATTGTTGGTTTCCCATTATGGTGGAGGCTTGTGCAATCGCTACAACATTTCGAAATATGGCCAGTTTGGGGACGGGCCCATTTAACATTCACTCAGATGCTCAGGTCCTTATCAATATTATCATGAAGGGGGAACCCTCCGGCATCTCCGATCGAGAACATCATACGAGATATTCGTCTTACGCTTTCTCATAATGAAGGGATTACCTTTCAATTTGTAAAAAAAACTGCGAACAAAGCTTCTCATTGGCTAGCAAGAGAAACTCGTTCTACGTCAATTTTTTAGTGGTAGGTATCACTTCCTGATGCACTACAATGTATCGTAACTTTTGATTTTTAATAAAGGGATAATATCATAAAACTACTCTTAACTTTCATCTATTTCCAAAAAATTACACTTAACTTTTAAAAGTAACAAACTGATACCTTAACTTCAAATTTTACTCAAACTAGTCAACGAAGTTAAATTTTCAAACAGAAAATGGCCATGTGGATGGACATGACCCAACATTTTTTTAAATGGAAAAAATACCCTTTACCCTAATATTTTCCATTTTTACTTACTGTTACTACTTACTACTGTTACACCATTTATTTCTATCATCTCTCTGACAGAAGGATCCAATGGAGGTGTTGGGATGGTGGTGATGGGTATGGTCAGTGTGGTGGTGGTATGAGGCGTGGCCACCGGAGCTCGAGACCTTCACCGCCTCCCCTTACCCATCCTCGCCGGCGAGTGCAACAAGATTTCTTCTGATATTTGTGCACAAACGAGAAGAATGATGAGAACGTGGGGATAATATGGAATTAGGGCTAGGGTAAAAGTGGTAGCTAAAAGAATATATTACCCTCACATCAATATAAAAAGACAAAAAGAAAAATAAAATAAATAAGATTTACAAATATGCCATTATAATTGCAGAAGTAATCTAAGCTGTTCATTTATTCCAATCTAGTGTTTGAGATTCATTTATATTTTACAACTTAAGTACCCATTTACAACAGATTGTGTACCTATATATATATATATATTCACTTATTAAATCACTTCAGTTTTATTTATAAAATCTCTTCAGTTTTATTTAAAAAAATCATTGAGGGCAATTTTATCATTTTAGCTGACAGCTTGGGATATTTGTTATATAACTAAACATCTGAGTAGGTATAAGTTAAAAAAACTACTTTAGGGTAGATATTAGTTAAACGCCACAAGTTTTGGGTATGTATTTGTAATTTACCCAAAAAAGAATGCAAAACAAACATATGAGAAATTCACTGAATGTTTGATTTGATATCTCATACTTCCCTTAATAATCTAAAACCAATTTCTAAGAAATTCAAATAATGAAACTATTCATATAATGATGAATATTAAAGAATATCAATATTCTCTTATTGAAAAGGAAACAAGACATGTATATATTAACAACCGGTGCTAAAATGTCTGATTTTTGTACGAATATGTTTAGTAAAAAAAGATCATTTATCGAAAAATAGTACATGGAGTTCATGGACTAAAAGCATGAGTCTCATTGTGTTTGACAATATTGAAAATCGGAGTTACTAATATACACTATAAATTGTCTAGAGAAGATTTCAAGTATAGAAAGTTCTAGAAGTTGATGATGATAGCTAGCCATACACGACATCACCTATAAGCTAGCATAATTTGGTGTAACTGTCTAGAATTATCTTGAACCCATCATATTTTAACTTAACATGAATGTATCGTGTTTATAGATAAATGTGAATACTTAAAATTTTAGATTTTAAATAAGTAATAGGCTACGTCTGCTAGAGTTTAGGGTATGCGTGAGCAGCCTCCTTTGCGCAAGGCTCCATGGGTGCAGATGCTGCAAATCATGGAGGTTTTGCAGAGATGGGTTCCTGTCCTACTAGGGCTGCTATTGGCGCTGGGAGGTGCGACACTGGTGGTGTACGGCGGCGGCAAGGGAGGCGCGACAGTGGTGGTGCACGACGGCAGCAAGGGACGAGATGAGGACCCGCTTGCGCAGCTTGCCATGGCGGCTCCGACTTCGGCACCGGTTGGCCCCGTGGTGGGGTTACAAGAGTCACAACCGAGGGTTGCGGGGCCGAGAACGGAGGGACATGGGAGTGGCGGGGGTCGAGACGAGATCCCTTCGACGAGGTCTGTCGTGGCGGTTTCGGATCCGGCGCGTGTTGGGAGGAGGATGTGCTCGGGGTGGGGGGGGGGGGTGGGCGATCATCGTTGGTGATGGATTTTGTAGAACATAAAGATGCCGTTGGTCGCAACTACTTAAGGGTGATCTCAGGCGGCCAAGGCATCGACGATAGCAGTGGCGGGGGACAGAATGGAGGAGGCGGGAGTAGTCAACCGGTACCTCGATCCACAACTGTTGTTCGCCTTACTGAACAGTGGACAGGTACTGGTGGGACCTTGTTCTCAGTTGGCGACAGATTGTACATGTCTGCTGTAAGCGGTCGGATGATTTCAGTGGCGGTGGGCTTTAGGCAGCCCCGCCTCCAAGAATGAGAGCCTGGAGACCCAGGAAGGGTTTGGTCGACTGTATCCCCTTCCTGGCAGTGGTTCTGCCAACAGTCGATGAGATACTCCCCTACCACTTCGGGGTCAACATTCCCGCGTTCAGGAGCCCTACACTTATCACTCAAGGGAGGACGACGCACGCTGACATACCGGGGGAGATATCGGTCCACCAATGTTCGTTATTCAACTAATTTGCTCAATCAGTACTTTTGGTTGGAGCATACTGTATCGGTGTCCCTGGATGCTACCGCAGTCAAACCCCCCGACCGCCCCTATGCATATGAGCACAATTTATTTCTCAGCACTTCTGGTTATTTCCTTCTGAATTATTGCTTTGTAAGGGTTTCGTCATATGACGAACACCCAGGTACTTTTACTTATTAATGATATTTCCAGTTTCCTCTAAAAAAAAAAAAACTTTTAGATTTTTGTATGAAATTCTAGACGGTGCATCTTATCCATGGAGGATGTCTTGTTAGAAATTAATCTCCATCATTCATTTTAGATTTTGAGTGTTATAAGTAGATGTTCAAGATCATTCGTTCAATACCAAGTATAATCTTTCTATATGAATACATTTACTTATTTTGTTTATTATATTCTTATATATAAAGAAAAAAAGACATCGATCAATTCTCGCTTTAGACCCCATTGGGTTGGCCCTGCGAGGGAGTGTGGTGGTGTAGTGACCAACAGTACTGTATCATATAGACATGATCGCTCACTACAAGACAAAACCGTGATAATTACTGCTACGATTTTCGCAGGCAGGCACAACGATTTTACCAAGCACGAATGGTTGACGGCCACGTAGGACTGTACGGATCCTAACAGACTCAAATTTTCTTCCTTCCCAAGTCACATAATTGGGCCAGGCCCATTAAAGAAATAAAATCACGTACCAACGTAATACACAATGATTTTGAAAATGCTTGGATTGAAGAACCTGAATGTGGTAGGATAATTTAGCAGGAATGGGCACAACCTGGTGGTCGACATATTAAGACAAATATAACGGAAATCGGGAAGTCACTCGATGTTTGGGGTCAAACTATATACAGAAAAAAAAACCAACACAATTCGACGATGTCAACAACGACTCCAAGAACTGAATGATAGGGGCAAGATACGTTCTGGCGACAACGGGCAAAACAACATTGGTTGTCCAAGGGGGATAGCAATACAAAAAATTTTATGGCTGCTACTAGGAAATAGCAAAGCATAAATAACATCAGGGTTCTTGAGACAGATGAAGGCGCTACAGTAACGTGGAATACGGGAATGCAATCTTTCTTGGTGGGCTATTTCGAGAAGATTTTCACGGCCGAACCAGAATGGGTGGAGGTGTTGTCGATTAATGTCCCATGACTGATTACGGCGAACAAAATGTGGTTTTGGGGACACGGGTTGAGGCTGAGGAAGTACGGACAATCGTGTTTCAGATGGGACCAAATAAGTTCCCAGGCCCGGACGGACTCAATCCCCTTTTCTATCAGCATTATTGGTCGACACTGAGCAAAGAAGTAGTCAAATTTGTTGCACATGCAGTGGAAACATGCAATATAGACCCCGATGTCAACTACACAACTTTGGTACTCATCCCAAAGAATAAGGGCCCGAAAAGGATAATTGACTTACGCCCTATAACTCTGTGCAATGTTATATTTCGGGTTTTATCGAAGGTCCTTGCAACAGGTTGAAGCCGCTATTGGACCCAATTATTTTACCACACCAAGGGGCTTTTGTGCCGGGCCGTGCCATACAAGATAACGTGCTTATATCATACGAGATTATCCACTCTTTGAGAAGAAGAACATAGGGTGTGAAATGGGTTTATGACACTCAAACTAGACATGAGTAAAGCTTATGATCGGCTTGAATCGCCTTTTAGTTTGGCTATGATGAAGGCATTTGGATTTGGACCAGAATGGAGAGAATTGGCTTGTATGAGATCCATTCAGTATACAGTCAAGGCGGGGGGTAAACAAACTAAGGCTTTTAAGGCTGGTCGGGGAATTAGACAGGGTGACTCGTTGTCCCCCTATCTCTTTTTATTCTGCATGGAAGAGCTGTCCAGATTACTAGTGCATGAAGAAAGGGATGGCAAGCTACAGGAAGTATCGGTGGCAAGGGGAGCTCCAGTTATATCTCATATCTTCTTTGCAGATGACTATTATATTTTCTGCAGGGCGGACAAGAAAGAAGCTGAATACTTATAGGGTATCCACCATACCTTTGGTCAGTTGTCGGGGCAAGTGATCAATAAGCAGAAGTCTTCGATCTTCTTTAGTATGAACATGACCCTGACCAACAGACTCCTTTGCTGCCCTACTTTGGGCATCCAAGAAATTTCTCAGGCATCAATGTATTTAGAGGTCCCAAACATGCTTGGACGGAAGAAAGGACAAAGTCTTCAGTTTGTGTGTGACCGAATTATAGCAAAGATCAACTCTTGGGATTATCAAATGATATCAGCTGGAGGAAACGAGTTGATGATTAATTCAGTGATTCAGTCTATGCCCATCTATGCCATGAGCGTCTTCTTATTACCGCGGTCCTCGGTCTACAAAATTCATGTGGCTCTTGCTCGATACTGGTGGGCGAGCACCCCAAGGGTGGGGAAACCTATTATATGGAAGGATTGGGCAAAATTGTGTAACGGCTAATCCACCCGAGTTGAGGGGATACCATGGCTTATGGGAGACCTATCGATTATCCCTCTGGGGACGGGACCTCGAGAGGATATGCTAGTGTCGGAACTTTTAAATGACCAGGGACAATGGGATGTGCAGAAAATTACTACATCAGTCCCACCCAATTTTGCTTCGGAGGTGCTGAATATCTCAATACTAAATCGTACTAAACCGGATAGGTGGTTCACACCTGATTGTGTCCCTATATATATATATATATATCGACTTTCCAGCAAATAAAGAGATATAAAGAGATATACTAAACTAGCGTTTCATATATGAAAATTGGCCCTAGGATAGGGTCGATAAAGCCCAACAAAACTCTAAAGACAAACTAGTTAGGCCTGGGCTGGGACCGATAAATCCCAACAAAACTCTACAGACAAACTAGCTAGGACCCACTAAACTCGAAACAGCGTCTTCTCCGGCGTGACCCATAGCGGCATCCCAAACAAGCCTCCAAACTCCTCTCACCGGCGCGTGGTTTGCACGATGATCGGACTTGTCCAGATAGCAGAGACATCAGGCAACTGCGAAAAGGAAGATATGGGTGCAGGGGGTCATAGGAAAATCTAAGAATATAACTTAGGGTATGCCATCGACTATTACCAAATGTGATAGAAAAATAAATGCAAACTACTTTCACATGCAGACTACATGCAATTTATGTGCAAATTACATGCATGCCAGATCTTAAAATGACCATAATTTTTTCATACGAACTCCGATTTAGGTCCGTAAGATATCAAATCGAAGGTAACGGAGAGCTCTACGATTTCATATAACCTTTTAGGACAAGGGTATGCCATGGCATACCCTATACCCCTCTAAATCCGCCTCTACAGGGGGTGTCACCATCTTGTCCGTGAAACCAAAGTGACCGTACTCTACAAGTAGAGAAAGGATCGATTATGATGCGCATACACCGATTGCTTTGACGGTATGTAACACATCCCGATTATCCACCATCTTGGCCGCCAGCATGGCTCTGACAGAAAATGAACCGTATGAGAGACATGCCCATGGCCCGTACACCTCTAGCATGTCTGCCAATAGGTGGAGGAGGCAGTTCAACAAATTGTTGAAGCCGATCGTCAATGGCCCCGACGCCGGGATGGCATACCTGAACAGAGCGGCCAGGGCGGTCGGGTACCCGAACGTCGAGCCGAGCAGCGTGAGATACCGGGCCCACATGGATGTCTCGGCCGTGAACGGCTGGTAAGGCACCAAAAACATGTCGTAGTCGTAAACCCCGACATGAACCAACTGAGATAGGCTAGTGAGTAAGCTCCAAACGTTTGACCACTGTTGCCTCGACATCGGCATCACCATCGCCATAGGAGAGCGAGAGCGTTCAAGGAAGAAACGAGGGAGCAGGGCCGACTTAAGCTTTAAGCGAGTTAAGCAATCGCTTAAGGCCACCGATTAAAAAAGGCCCCGTAAAATAAAGAATAAGCCGTTTAAGACATCGGGTGAAAAAGACCCCATAAAATTAAAGATCTATTGTTATTTGATCAAACTTAATCAACCAAATATATTAGACTTCTAATCTTGAAATTAAAATTTAATAACTAGTTAGGCTTAATTTTGATCTTTATTCAAATTTGTTTTTCAGAAAAGCATTTTTCATCCAAATGGAAGACAATTTTTCTTGATGGTTGAACATTCTAACAACTCTATGGATGTTTATTTCGCAGTGAAAAACTATCGTTAACGAAACAAAATATGCAAATTCCATTTATCAATGATCAATGAATTAAAAATAGGGATAAAGAACAATGGAACACATCAAAAAAGAAGCGTGGATATTTATATATCAATACACTATAGTACTTGTTTGAGGAATGACACTCAATTTATCAAGTTCATTACGGAAATGTTCAAACCAAAATAATCTGAAAAAGTAAGCTGTCAAAATTGCAAAAACAATTCAATATTGTATATAGATGTCTGATCAGAGCAAAAAGAAGGGTAAATTACAAATACCTACCTTAAACTTGTAGCGTTTAACTGATACTTATTCTAAAGTTTGTTTTTAACTGATACCTACTCAGATGTTTAGTTATATAACAAATAGTCCAAGCCGTCAGCTAAAATGATGAAAATACCCTCAACTACATTTCACTAATTATTTTAAAAATCACTTTTGTTATATATATATATATTAAAACTAAAATATGTTATATATATATATATTAATGAATTTTGATTTTTATAAAACATAAAAAGAATATTTGAAATTTAATCAAAATTTATAAATGAATTTTTGAATAATAATAAAAAATAATTAAAATATTTAATAAAAATGGTATTTTTTAAAAAAATTGTTGGTTATTGAACGGTATTTTAGTCATTTTATGTTTTTTTTCTTCTGAAAATATGTGGAGTGGCAGAAGTTTGAAAATTATATTGTAAGTGAGGGGTAGTTTAGACTTTTTATATTTTTTGGATGCAAAGTTAACACCGTTAACTAGTTTGAGCAAAATATGAAGTTAAGGTACCGATTTGTTACTTTTAAAAGTTATGTGTAACTTTTTGAAAATAGCCGTAAGCTAAGAGTAACTCTATTATATTATCCCTTTAATAAATTTGCAATTTCTAATAAAAAAAGATAAAGAAGATACAACTAATATAATTGTTGGAAAACTAGAAAGCTCATATTTTGGGGTTGATATTGGACAAACAAAAGTATCACTATCACCCATTATTAAAGAATCCCACAACCGATAGAATACACAATAAGAGAATATTCTTTGAAGTTGTTTAGACGCCGGACAAAAAGGATATTCAGAGTTGACGACATGGGACATTATCAGGACACGTGTCAATTCTAGAATCTTTATTTTCTTGAAATAATAATTTAACACATAATTTCTAAAATAAAAATAGAAACGAAAGAGAAGGAGTAGGAGGAGAATCTAAAGAAAAGGAGTGAGTTGGAGCCTTGTAAGAGAAGTATGGTTTTAGAAAGCAACCAAACCATTCATATTTATCATTCACTTCTCAGCGAATTCGATGCACTCTTTCCTTTTCCCTTTCAAGTTTTCCATCATAAAGCCATCTCTTACCTCTTCCTTCAAATCCACTTTCTCCTTTTCTTTTACCATGGTCCGGTCCGATTATTTTGAGTTTATACTTGAGACTAAAAACGTTTAATTCAATTTTAATAATAATATATTAATCGAATTAAAATATTATTTGAAAACTATATATTTATACTACCATTGAGTAATGTCTTTACAATATTGATATAAAATAAAAAAGGTTAATTACTCTAATGAAATTAGGATGAGAATCTATGTTACCTTCCTAGTTCCTACCCACTTCGGAGCACTATAAGGGAGGGGAGGAGATTCTAATAATAGTATTAGTAATAAGGAGGCTACTTTGCTTTAGTATAGTTATTCTTCCTCTTTTTTTAAGCTTTAGGGTTTGGATTTTCTCTTTTAAGCTTTAAGTGTTTCTTCCCCTTGATTTAGAGTCATACAATTCCACCTAGCTTCAACAAGATATTCCTTCCTTACACCCAAAATATATTTTATTCTCTTATATAATAATGCATTAAATAAGATCAGAGATATATAACATATATTCTCTATATTATTTTCAATTGTCCTCTCAATGCACTAAATTTTATGGCAATTATGCAACTTTTGAAACCAAAAAGAAAGTTGCATGCTGTATTCTATACTCCATTAAATGTGAAATGGGTGTTGTGTTGGGGGTATATGCAGTTTTGTGCACACTCTTTGCTTTTTCTGATTATTAATAATCATTAGGAATTAGAATCACCAACTCATTTTTCAAGAACATCAGCACACCATTATATAGAAAATGCTATTGCAAATAAGAATTAATCCCTCAAAGTACATATTGGCCGTGCAGGTGTAGTTCACCCATTCCTACAGTTAGCCCTGACACATGATTGGTTGCTCAATGTTAATTACTGGAGAATCATCATCATATTAGAATTTAGAATCCATAGTAAGATATACATTTATCTTTTTCCCTATGTCATGAGTTAAATCATCTACCATGGAAATAGACCGAATCAACTTATTTTTTATCCAATTAAGTGAAAATTATAGGATTTAGTAACAAATAAACCTCGTAAAATGGGTCTAATGTGTTTATGGTCATAGTGGGATGGGAATATGATGCGGTCTATCCCCGTGTCATTTATTATGAATCAAAGGAAAAAAAATGTTTAAAAAGAAAAAGAAATTATGACCATTAAGACAACACTGGTCACTGATTCATTTTTATTTCAAATTTCTCCTCTCATTAGTTTCTTCTTTAACAACTTTAATACTCCTAATTTGTGATGCATATCGAGTTTGTTCAATTAACGAGAACACTACTACCAGCGACATAATTGAAAATGAGTTCATAAAGAGATAATTTGAAATCGTTTCCTCAGAGCAGGTGTACATCATTACTAATTGTTACACGTTCGACTTCCACACACCACCACAACCCATTACTCACTACTACGATCTATTCCAATAGGGCTTGTCCCTCACGAGGATCTATTAGTGCTTCCATACGAAGTAGTGCTCGTATTTCTCGGCGTATTCTTTCTCTAGATCGACCATGACCTCAGCGCCGGAACGACCTGGTTGGTAAATGCGCTTCAAAGTGGACTAGCACAACTGGAAATTCTTCACCTTCCAGTTGGTGACGGTCCAATGATATTGGTAGTTTTCAGTGGGCCGCTCCGTCGCTGGGGTTTGGCAGGTTACATGGGCGAGCTTCGCACGAATTCTTTTCCAAAAGTCGCACATATAACACCAGCAGTGGACTTTGCATTCCTAGTTCGGGCAAGCCGTGATATGTCGGCGTTAAGCTTGATCCCAGGGCCGTGGGCAAGCCATCGATTCGAGAGTTCTCGTTGTTGGACACTGATGGATAAACACCGGTGGTGAGATTGTGGCTGGTTGGAGAAATGACAGTGGTGAAAGATGGCTGAGTGGAGAAATGACAGTGGTTTGAGGTAGCTGGGAGGAGAAACGACGATGGTTGGATGGGAAAACGACGGTGGTGAAAATGTCGTGGATGGATGGAGAATCGACGGTGGTGAGAATGTGATGCAGTCCAGATTGAAGACGCAATGAGGCAACAATTGAAGAACTCAGAAATGCATTAGTGTCCATATCTGACAAAACATTAGCATTTTTTGGGTCGAAACGGGCTCCCGAGAAAAACTCATCACCGTCCTTTTTCGGTCATCCGAGGTCATCTGGAGGGACAAATTTGTACTTTTGAAGTTCGGGTGTTTATTTCCTGTTTTGTTTTAGGGTTTTGGGATTTCCTTATTTTGTATTAGGACTTTGGGTTTAGTTTCCTTATTATATTAGGACGTTGGGGTTTAGTTTTCTATATAAGTACTTGTGAGCTTTGATTGAAATTCATATTTTGACGTAATAAACACAAAAAGAGTTTCAAACTAAACTATCTCTTTCGGTATTAATCACGGATCAACGAATTTGATAAAGATTTCTCATTTTCCGCTACGCACTCTACCTTACAATGTGTTGCGTGTTTGGAGAAACGCTGGTGGTGAGAATGTCGGGTTGGGTGGATAAACGACGATGGTGAGAACGTCTTGTGTGGTTGGAGAAATGTCGGTGGTGAGAATGTCGTGGTTGGAGAAACGAAGGTGCTGAGAATGTCGTGGGTGGACAAACGCCAACATCAGTTGTAAAGGAATCTGCAATACATGAAGAAGACGAAAAGTTGACACCGAACTTTAAACATGAAACTCTCGCCACATGTCGGCCCACAGTTCGTTGGGCTCAAATTCGATTGGGCCTAGATCCGCCGAATGGACCGACATCAGGGTCTGCAGATTCCTCGACGTCGATTACGCGACTTTGAAGATTCGACGCTGACCCGACTCTACAACACAGATTCGACACGAAAACCTTACGAATCGACGACGAGATCAGATCACAATTCGACGCCATTGTGTATGATCTTAGCATATTTGGAAGTGAACGTATTTTTTATACAAAAAAAAAACTGTATATTAGCTAAACATTTATTTACATACGTTTTTAAACAAGGCATATTTCTTAAAATTCAAACATAACTTGAAATAAATGATATGTATGCATGGACATATAGCAAGCAAAAATTTGCCATGCATTGTATGTATAAATGGTCGGTTGCAAACTCTTCCTTATACATTACAGACCACTTATCTTTAGATTAGTAAAATGACCGGTTAATATTAAATCTTGCATGTATCTCATTTTTGATGTCGTAGATACCACAATAGATAAAGATAAGAGGGACTTACATATGAACTCATCCTACATATACATCTATATATCTTCATCAAAAGCATAAAGATTAAAGAAAAAGGAGTAGCTAATTAGTTATTTAAATTATAGCCTATTTGATGTGAAGAATGAACCATTGTGTTTGATGAAGCATGGCATGCCTTTTACTGGTAAGACTTTAAGAGATTTTACACTACAAGTGCTAGCAAGTATATATATATATATATATATATGCAAAATGGGGTTTGATTTTAATCAAAAGCAGGAGGGAGGATAGAGGAATATTATAGAGAATTTTATAGGTTTCTACAATGAAAAGAGGAGCAAAAGAAGAAAAAAGGAGTAGATAGTAAGAAGTGTGAGAAGAGAAAGAATAACTGAAGAATCATCTTTTGGTTTTGTGATTTGAATTAGAACAAAAAGATCCTCAAACCATGAGAGAAGGGTCCTAAGCACATGAGTCATGACCCCTTGATTCCTTCTCTCAGAGCATATCTCTCACAAACACACACACTCACATTTAGCTTTCTTTTATAAAAAAAAATGACCCTTTGTTCTTTGGAAGAAGCTACCATCCCTCTGCTTTTCCTTTTTTTTCTCTCCCTCTACCTTTATTCTCCTTGAGCTCACCTCTAAAAAGAGGCATAACACCTCCCATTTGTTAATCCTCCTTGTGCTCGAAAACCACCATCTTCTCTCTTTTCGATCCAAGAAAAGGAAGCAACTACAGCTCTGGCTAGAAGCCACAAACCCTCTTTTTTCCTGCTCCGATCTTGTTTGTTCCTCTTGCACACATATATAGTTTTTCATCATCATCATCATCATCACTAAAGTTGAGAGTAAGAAGACGAAGAGTACTTATTTTGAATGGGTTCACCGCCCGAGCTCAGTCTTGAGTGCAAACCCCAAGGCTACTCCATGGGGTTTGCACTCAATAACTTGTGTGGGCCTGGTTCTGATTCCGATCATAAGCTGGAAGACTTCCACGCTCGTCTTGAGGAAGAGCGTCTTAAGATCGATGCCTTCAAGCGCGAGCTTCCCCTTTGCATGCAGCTTCTTACCAATGGTATATTGCTATCTTTATCATACCAATGAAATCACAAAAGATGTATACTTTATCTCTCTTTTCTTCTTCTTCTTCTTATTATTTATACAAGTAGGAGAATTGCTTTCTTTAGCTTTGAAATTTAAAGTAAAGACTAGATTTTTCACCTATTGAATCCGATGATCATCAGCTTTAGAGGCTTCAGGGCAGCAGCTACGGACATACAAAGGAAGTAGCAAGGAGATGACAAGGCATGGTGTTGTTGAAGAATTGATACCCCTGAGTCTATCAGGCTCCGAGGCATCATCGGACAAGGCAAGGAGCTTGTCTGATAAGACGACATGGATGACCTCAGCTCAACTATGGAGCCAATCAAGCGATGTAATTACAAAACAGCAATCTTCTCTTCCTTTATCTTCTTCCTCTGTTGATTTGGCTCTCAACAACTCGGTGGATAAGGACATGGAAGAGATGAAGCATAATAATGGTGGAGGAGTGGTGATTGATCATCAAACAGCCAGAGAGAAAGAAACAGGTAATAACAGCAGCAGCTCCAACACAAACCAGAGTCATAGGAAGGCAAGGAGGTGTTGGTCTCCAGACTTGCACCGTAGATTTGTTAATGCCCTTCAAATGCTTGGTGGTTCACAAGGTATATATCATCATCATCATCATCATGTATATATATAGACAATCACGTGCGAATCTTCCTTACGATGTGAACCTGCAAATCTTAAATTTGGTTTGAAAAAATAACGATCGTAGTTTGAGAAAATAACATCCCAGTTTGAGAAAAAAAAAAGTTTGATAAAAAACATTATATTTTAAGAAAATATGGTTTGTGTAAGAATATTCAGCTCAAGCCGGAACTGTTATTTCCTTAAATCGCATATACAATATCTACAAGTTCATCGTAACAACTGATTCGTATCTGATTACAAGTCTGTATACGATAGATATAATTAGTAACTTTTGGTGATATGTGTGTCGAATGATGATTTTCAGTGGCCACACCAAAACAAATCCGGGAGTTAATGAAGGTTGATGGTTTGACCAATGATGAAGTTAAAAGCCATCTGCAGGTTACTTCTGTGACTTGTATACATATATATAGAGAGAGAGGCATGCATGCATAACATATTGACGTTAAAAAACAAATTCATATATATATATATATATATAAATGTTGTTTTGTGTAGAAATATAGGCTCCACACAAGAAGACCGAGTCCAAACCCACAAGGAGCGGGACAGCTGGTGGTGCTTGGCGGCATATGGGTCCCACAGGAGTACGGTCACCAATCCGGCAACCAAACCCTATACCACCACGGCGGCTCCGCCCACTACTGCGCTCCGCCGCCGCAGATGCAACTGCACCACCTTTACAACAAAGCCACGTCGCATGCAAACAGCAGCGCCGGGGGAGAGAGCAAGGGCCTACGCGCGCTAAGACAAGACGGAGAAGAGAGCAATGGGAGCGACATTACTCTCAAGTTCTGAATAATAATTAAGACCAACAACTTAGGACTTTTACTATTTATTATTGATTACTAATTACTTAATTAATTAATTATTTGTCAGAGGGGTAAAAAGGGCATAACCAAAAAAGTGAGTGTTTGTTTCGCTTTCCCTCGTTTTGGACTTGCTTTCCGAAAGAAAGAAAAAAACAAGTATCGGATTTTATTTGGTCATATATACTCGTTTTCTGAGTATTTTTCACTTCTGTAATGACATATTTACCCTAACATACAGTGACAGATATTTTCTTGACAACATAAATCATTGTTTAATATTCGTCACCATTTTAAATTAGCTTGACCGTGAGAACATTTCACACGGGGATCTTATTAACAAACTTTAGAGCATGAAAGGTGGAGGGATCATGTATCACTACACCAAAGTGTTGTATAATCTATTAAAATTATATTTCTCAGTCTTTGTTGATGACAAAAACGACTGAACAAAAATCTCAGTCTCTATTCAAATTGACGACTAAGAATTGTACTTAGTCTCCTGACATAAGCGACTAGGCTCAATCGCTATTCATCTTGGCGACTAAGAATTACACTTAGTTGTATGACATAAGCGACTAGGCTTAGTATACATGCTCAATCTCTACTCATATTGACGACTAAGAATTGTATTTAGTTGCCTGGCATAAATGACTAAGTTTAATAAGCTTAGTCTCTGTTCATCTTGACGAGTAAGGATATTATTTAGTCGCAAGACCTAAGCGACTAAGTTTAATAAGCTCAGTCGTTATTCCTCTCAAAAAAATTGATATATGGTATAAATGATAATTATTGATTAACCTTAATCTATATAAATAAGAGAAGATAAACAATCACACAAAATTGTCAAGATTTTTTTGAAACGGGTAAAGAGGTATTGTATTACTGTAGCACAACAACTTTACAAAGTAGGACATAACTGTCCAAGATTTCAGATGTTTGTCCCAACCGGTCGTAGCCCGTCAGGCGCTCATGGATCCATAAAGATAGTCTGCTTTGACTCGCAAATCCGAACTCAAGAGTTCCTCGTACCAACATTTCAAAACAATAATATTCCAAAACCCTAATCCTATCTAGCCAAAACTTTATTCGACCTAATACAGAAAGGTAAACTATAAAAAGAGCCTTTAGTGCGGATTTCCCGAGACCTCCCGACTGCAGTAGTCCTGGTCTGTGGGTATAGTCCCCAAGCGGTCCAACCCACCCTCGCATTGGGAGGTCATTCGCCCCTCGAGGGGCTATAACCCCCCGGTCGTAATACCTGAGCCAATCTGATAATCCCTGAGGGCTCCTGTGTACTCGGTTCTCCAGCAGATGCTCCTGCCTCCTTCCTTGTCTTGGCCTTCCGTGGACGGGGACCAATTCCAGGGTTGTATCTCAGTATATCTCGACGAACCAGCGATATCTCTCTCTGAGTATAGCGGTTCACTGGAGGCTTAGGACAACACAAAGGCCCCGGTGCAGGAGAGTCCTCCCTCAGGGCGATCACCGTCACCGTCCTAGATCTCGGGGGCTTTGGGCCATGTCGCCTGGCCGACGGCATGAATGGCACAAAAACCCTAGGGGAATCCAACGAGCCCTAGGGTTTGCATGCATCCTAGGGGGCGGCGACGACGGAGCTGCATAAACTGGAGGGGACGCCACCATGCGTGGGCCGGGAGTAGCTCGTTCCGGTGGAGGAGCGGACAACAGTAGCGGGGGTGATCGCCCTGGTAAGGCTCGGCAAAACACCATACCTGTTCCGGGCATCGACGCCCTATCCGGGCACCTGGTTCCGGACGTAATCCCATCGACCAATCGTCGTCGGGCCGACGCGGAAACCCGCTCAGGTGATCGGGAGGCAGTCGGTACGACCACGAGGGCCGGTGTACATGTCCTTGCATGGGCCAGGTGCAACGACTATTGTTTGAGAATGCAAACAAATTAATACCAACAGTCCACATTATAACAAATTATCACGTATATTTTAAAGTTCACAAGATTTAATTAATTACCACCAACTATCAACATTAAATAACACTTACTTAATCTTTTCCATTCACCTACCTAAAACTTACCCGCAAACCAGAGAATCTGTTTTGGATGAGCTCTTTCTCATCACAGCTCATAGGAAGTCAAGAAGGAGACACGAGGAACTCATCTTTCTGCGGTGTCAGACACGTACATGTAATTAACAACTTGATTTGGTTTCAATGCCTCATCTAATTACTACCACGTATATGCAATATCTCCCTCACACCAAAACCAACCCATGATCAGCCAACTATTTACAATAAACCAAAATATTTACAATTTTGTTCCTGAACCATATTGAAACTACAAAAAATGCTCTCAAAAAAAGCAAAACGTTTCACCGCGACCCAAGCTCGCGACAGCGACGGAAAAGTACGGCTTCAATGCTGAATCGCAACCCACGGCGGTGTTAGTTGTCCAAACTAACACCACACCAAAGTGTTACCTAAGCGACTGACAAAGTTAGTCGTTTATCTGCATAAATTATTCGGTGATGGTATTAGCGATTGATTTTTAGTTATCTCAGCTCAGTCGCTTATTCTTTATAGCGTCTGCCTTTTAATTTGCTTAGTCGCTAAACAGAATATCGACTAAGAAAACAACATAGTCGTCTATTAAATTTGAGACTCAAATCATACTCCGTCACAAATACTAAAAACGAACAAATATAGATCTTAGTCTCAAACTATAAATGAGACTAATCAAAGTAATAGTCTCATATTCTAAAAGATACTAAGTATAGATCTTAGTCTCGAATTATTAAAATGACTAATAGTTAGTAATAGTCCCACATTTAAAAAAAGACTAAAGTATAGATTTTAGTCCTCAATTAAAGAGAAGACTAATTGTAATTAATAGTCTCATATTTTAAAAGAGACTAAATATACATCATAGTCCTAAATCATAAAGAAAACTACAATCTAAACAATAGTCTTATATTATGAAAGAGACTAAATATATACAAGACGAGTCTCATATTCTAAAAGAAAGTAAGTAAGTAACCATATATATTAGTTGAATATTAGTTGAGTAGTTAATGATACTAAACATGTGGCGATAACGTTAAGATTACATGAATCCAGAATTCAAGTCCTCTTCATCATCCTCATGTTCATTCTCATCCTCATCCTTAGATTGGATAGTACTGGTAGTGGAGGAACAAAATCCATGAGTGCAATATGCATACACTCCCTCTTCATTTGTATTTGTTGGTCACGCTCTATATCTTTTTGCTCTATATTATTAATCTTATGTTGCATAGATTGAATGAGCTCTACATTGGCAGTGCGCTTACGTTTGGAGTCCAAAGCCCGGGATGTGTGTCTCATATGTAACCCCAATGACATCTTCTAAAATCTGAACATGTGTCTCAAAAGTTACAGACACAGACTGCATTGAACTTGTTCCACATTGTGACACAGTGTGTTGTGGTTCTACTGTAGTTGCTAGTTCAATTACTCTAGCCTTGAGCTCTTCCTACATCAAAAACGAAATGTTGAAGTGTTAAATAAATTATGTTCTATTAATAGCTTAACTAATACTCCAGATTCTTAATTCCAAGTTCCATCAAAGCTTAGCATATGCTTGTATAAACTACTAGCATTGTAAAGATTGGATTACTTTATACAATGACAATCAAATTTTATAATAACATATAAATTATCATTATGAACAAGATGACAACTCAAAATAACATGAGACTAAGATGTGACTATTATCCACATTAATATAAGTTGTGGCATTAATAATTCATCAATACTCTAATAGCAAATGGCCTCAGGCAAAAAGACATTATAGTAAATTATCAGTAGTCCTTTTTTTATAAGCTCGGAAATTTTTATTAATAAAAATAATGGGTTCAAGGAGGACCGGATCGGAGAACGCAATCATTACAAAGAAGCTGCGGGACCAAATCCCAAACAAAAAGGACTATAAGTCCGAACCAAAATAGCTCAAAGGGAACGCAGTCCACCAAAACAAGGACAAAGCAATTGTAAGACCAAACTAAAGCCCAACTTTACATCTCGTAACACTCTAGTTTTCTTGTATAACTGAAAAGTCCATTTAACAGCAACTGAAATCCCCACAAGCTACGGAACACAAATAAATGGAAAACGAAACAGAACTCGATTCCTGATACAGAACCATCGGGTGTTCTCGACTAGGGACAGATCCTCCTTATGGGCCATGCCACCCAAACAACTACACGAGCCTCATCATCAAGCCTAAGCCCGTGATGGGGACAGGCACAGGCCACCACCAAATAGGGATGGAAAAACTCCCCGCCCCCTACGGGGATCCCCGTCTCCGCCCCGTGCGGGGCTGATTCGAGATGGGGATTTTTTAAGCGGGGCGGGGTACAGGGCGATAAACGGGGATTTTGGCGGGGCGTGAGGCAAGCACTCCCCGCCCCGTACCCACACCAGTATTTCACAAAAAAATATTATAATTTATATATACATAATAATAATAATAGTAATAATAATGATAATAATAATAATAATAATAATAATAATAATAATAATAATAATAATAATAACAATAACAAAAACAACAACAACAATATACTTGTCTAAGAACATTTTCTCATGTTTAAACCTTTGATGTGTGGTCATGTTTGTAGAAATAGAGCAATGTCTTTTTCTTCATTTACAGATAATGATAATACAAAAATTGTTCTTGTTCGATACCGTGATAGTGTAAGAACCACTCCCGGTCAACGCCAGTCAAATCTGCGAAAAACAGGAAAATTTAAAAAATTTAGAAAGACACTTAAATGAACCTAAATTTGACCACGAGGGTCATACCGGACTTAAGTTGACCCCGATATCGACCAAAGTGAGTTCCGGGGGACTCAGGGCAACTTTCTGACCAATTTGGGAAATGTTGACTTTTCGCTGAAAAAGTCAACCGAGCGACGTTTTGGTCCATTCGAGGACCGTTTTGGATCCAAAAAGCTTAGCCGTCATCGCAGCGGTCTTAGTTGAGCCGTTTCCTTGTAGCCCGTGAAGTTTCGTAATTTCTTGGAAAAAGTGCCCGTTCGGGGCCCGAAACGTCCGAATTTCGCGAATCTGATTGAAAAATATCTAGAAGTGTGGGACCCACTTGCCACATGTCAATTATGTGGTGGTGTTAGGTTTCTTGAACAAAACAGAGATGAGACTTGGAGTGTTAGTTTTGTAATTTAAAAGGTTGGTGTTGTTTTTTTAAAACAAAACAAAAGGGAAGTGAAGAGTATGTCTAGGCAAAGTTAGAAAAAAAATGAGAGATTTGGAGAGAGAAAGTGGAGAGAGGAAAGAGAAGGAGAAAAGGGAGAAAAAGATAAGAGAGTTTGGGGGTTTTGCCATTTCTCGATCATACGACCGGTGGATCGTCTCAACGATAGAAGAATCGAGTTCACACTGTCATTCTCTACTGTGAGCACCTAACCGATTTTCGTTTTGTTAAATTCGAATTTTAGGGTTTGAGTTTAAACAATTCAAATATGGTTGGGTTTTGGTTAGAATTGGTTTAAAGATGAATGGTTGAGGTTTGGGGTTCGTTAGGAACGTTTTGGGGCAAAAAGGGAATTTTTCCATTGTGGCCGTGTGGGGCCCACATGCTCGGGTTTTCGTGTTCGGGTGGTTTAGGATGATCCCCAAGTCGTTAATTCACACCCGGAACGAATTTCGTAATTAAATTGTAAAAGTTGTAATTGACGGGTTTAGAAACTTTAAACGCGAATTAAATTACTCGGAAGTTGGAAATCGATTCCGTCAAGTGCATAGGAACCCTTGAATTATTCTAAGACCGTAGAATCGAAAACGGGAATTTTCGGAGTCCCGGAAGGGCGTTTTCAAAACCCGGGCAGATTCTCCATGTCGGGCGAATCGGGCTTTTCCGAGCTCATTATCGACAATGTCGAGTAATTGGGAAGTTTGGGAGTGATCGACATTGTCGGGGTTGAGTTTGGGCGTTTAATTCTTTAAGTTCGGGTTTCGCATGCTTACTTAAAAAGTGTGTTAATTGTAATAATTGTAGACCGTGTCGCCTACCGTGGAAAGAGGAGACTAAGCGGGAAATTTGGAGGATTGCCGGAGAGCGAGCATCGGTTGTGACACGCTTCAAGAGGTAGGGAAAAGTAGCTGGATCTCGACCCTGACTAGGGAAAGTTAACAGTAGAAATGCATGTGACACTTGGGTGTTGTGGGTTAAGTAAGTTTATCGAATATAAGAAAGGAAGGCGACACCGGGTGGTGTCGTATGATACGGGAACGTATCGAACAATAGAAATGCATGTGGCACTTAGTAGTGTCGTAGGAGCAGTGAACTGTTGATATTAGAACTACTGGGGGCATTTGGTTATGCCCGGAGGTTGATTGTGAGCTTGTTGATATTAGAACTGCTGGAGGCATTGGTTATGCCCGGAGGTTGATTGTGTAGTTGTGTCTTGGGTGGCCATGAGAGCCCGTACTTTACTGTTGTGTCTTGGGTGGCCATGAGAGCCCGTACTTTACTGTTCGTGTCTTGGGTGGCCATGAGAGCCCGTACTTTACTGTTGTGTCTTGGGTGGCCATGAGAGCCCGTACTTTACTGTTCGTGTCTTGGGTGGCCATGAGAGCCCGTGTTTTACTGTTGGTGTCTTGGGTGGCCTTGAGTGCCGTGGGGTTGTTGAGCCCGTGAGTTATTGTCGGTGTGTCTTGGGTGGCCATGAGTGCCCGTGGGGTTGTTGAGCCCGTGAGTTACTGTTGGTGTGTCTTGGGAGGCCGTGAGTGCCCGTGGGGTTGTTGAGCCCTTGAGTTACTGTCGGTGTGTCTTGGGAGGCCTTGAGTGTCGTGGGGTTGTTGAGCCCGTGAGTTACCGTTGATGTTTTGGGTGGCCTTGAGTGCCCGTGGGGTTGTTGAACCCGTATTTTACCGTTGGTGTCTTGGGTGGCCATGAGTGCCTGTGGAGTGTCAAACTGGCGTTGTTGCTGTTTGTTGAACTTTGTTTGTGATTGTGATTGTGGTTACCTGAGGTTGGGGGCCCGCTTCATAATAATGGGGGTCCTGTGATTGCACTCGTCTGCATGTTCAGACGAGGTAGGGGGGCCGCCCGTGAGGAAAGGGGTCCTGGCCGCGCGTGCGTGGATTGGGGTGACAGGTCGACAGCCTGATCCGACTTTGTGTCGGGAAAAGTGCGACAGGTCGACCGCCTGGCCTGACAGGGATCGGTAAAGGGCGTGAGGGGGTTACTGAGTTGCTGAAGTGCGATCCTTTGCGATCTTGTTTGGTGTGCGATCCTTTGTGATATTGGGTGTTGCGTGGTTGTCTTTCGTGTCTTTGGAGGAAGTCGTAATCCTTGTGTCGGGTCTACATTACGTGTCCGAGTGTTGAGTAGGTTGAGGAAAGTGACGGTTTGTGTGTCAGTCGGGTTACTTGAGTTTGGGGATAGTAGTCCCCGATGTTGGGTTTGGTGTTGATGTTACCGGCATTGTCTGATAAGTATGCCGTAGTTAGTCTGTTATCCGTGGTGGTGAGCGAACGCTCACCCCTAGCTGCTTTTCCTACAGGTACTGGTCACCGGATGGACTAGGTGAGCTTCCGAAGCTTGAAGAGCTAGGAGCGGGAGTCCGGGTTTACTTTTGAGTCTAGCGACGTATACCGTGCATTTTGTCCGCTTGTTGGGACATACTTTTGGGTTATAAATAATTATTTGGTTTAAGTAAATGGTGGTTTTAAAGTGATTTAATTAAAATGTCTGAAAATGTTTTATTGTTTTAAACGTTCGCGTTCCGGGTTCGGTTCTACTGAATTTGGGGCGTGACAGATAGAGTTTATAGCTTTTGTCTATGAAATTGTATTCACAACACAATATATTTGTGGAAATATTAAGTTTAACATGTTTAGGTATTTGAGTTGTGATTATGATTTGATATTGATATAAATGTTAATCATATATAATATAATATAATTGTATCACCTTATGTATATGTAAGTTACATGTACGTAAGGTAATATAATTATATTATATATGATTATCATTTATATCAATATCAATATCAAATCATAGTCATAACTCAAATATTTTAAAAGTTGGCATAACAGGTTAAAACTTAAAATTTTCAACGTGGTGATTCTATTTGTACCATTATGAAGTCAAGTTGGGAACTCTAAGTTTTATGTTATAAGATATTTTGTTATGACACTTTCTATTATGTGTAAATTATTATGAGACATGAATATCATTTTCATGTGATCTTTATTTTATATGTATGTTGTTTTAAAATTATGGATTGTCTATGCATGTTGTTTAAAATTATGGATTGAGAATTGTCACTTCAAATGTGCATTTTTGGGGGGTGATGAGAATGGGGCGGGAACATGGTAAGGATAAAATCCCTCGCGGGACGAGAATGGGACGGGGAATAAAATCCTCATTCCCCGCCCCATCCCCGCGGGGTAGGGTCAACATGGGGTCAATGCGGGGACGGGGCGAGTGTCGGGGACTGGGGTCTCCGCCCCAACCCCGCCCCATTGTCATCCATATCACCAAACATCTTGAGCATGTATTGGTTGGACAAGCATATGCCCACAAAGGGAAACGGCCCAACTGCCCTACACATATTCAGAAGAGAAACGTAAGCCATGGACCCAAGCTCGCCGGCAACCGACCCTTCATTAACTTCTCCATTCAATCCACCGAAGTCCAATCCGAGACAAACAGTATCATAAGAACCCCACCCAACAACAAGGGGTTTCGATCCACCTCATCCTAAAACCGATCACCCCGCCTAAACTGGCGTTAGACCAAAACACCACGACCAACACACCGGCGACGTGCGGGAAAGGGAGCCAGTAGTCCCGATCTACCGTCCAAGGTCAGATCCACCAAGAACGCCAGAACTGACACTAGAGCCCTCGACGTCTCGCTTATGCTGCATCAATCTCTTGTTTTGGTCGGCAGATAGAGGCGGTAGAGCTTGGTCCCTCCTCGGGATAAAACTCACTAGGGCGTGCGTAGAGCGAGAGAAGGCCGACCAATTAACTTGTAAATTATCTGTAGTTCTTGATTTCACAAAATCACCAGTTTATTAACAACACTACAATATCACATAACAAATGCAATACCACTGTTCCGCGCATGTTTAGAAATGATCAATAAGACTGACAAGAAACAAAAAAACTTTGAGGTTTATTAAAAAATACATGCATAATTGAGAGAGGAAAATAGTGATACTAGAGAAAATAGAAAGAAATAAAAAATCGTCATAAAGTTGAAATCAGAGACAAAGATCAATAATAAGTTGTTCATGGAACATTATAGGATTACTTATAGCAACATAAGGAATCTAATGCATAAAGAAGTTACGAATATGAATGCACCGTGGCTTTTTTGTTGCTCGCCTTGTACACATCGATGTAGGCATCAAAGAGAGGAGCAACACTTTCATTTTCACGATGAGCTTTGGCATGGGAAAGGAATGTCCTAGTAACAGAGGTATGGAATATCTTCAACTCCTTACGCGTCGTTACCATATCTTTAGATTTATCCTACAACATGAAAATAGAAAATCTAAGTACGAAAAACCAGTACAAACGGTTGTGGATTATCAAGGTACCAGCCAAGGTAAAAGTGTTAGGGTGGAGGGTGCTAGTGGGAGCGCTGTCAGTTAATGTCCAACTTTAAGGAAGGCATGTGACGGTCACGCTGGGATGTGGTCTTTGTGGGGAACTGGAAACAATAAAACACGTCTTGTTTGATTGTCAATGGGTTAGGCAATTAGGGAAGAGTGAGTTTTGAAATCAAGGACCATTAACGGATGACCTCAAGGATTGGTTGAGAGGTCGGACTGAATTGGACTGCGGAACCAGACTCAGGGCATTACAAGGATTTCAGTTACAGTATGTGAGTACAAATGCTTATAAAGCAGCACGCACATTGGCAAGAAATGTTGTAACATGGCAAGGGAGAAATTGGGATATTGATGTAATACTAGAAAGCTTGCTTAGTATTCTAAACCAGGACTTAGTTCCTGCTCATCAATATGAAAATCAAAATTGGTGTAAGGAGAACCGCTCAAATTGGTGTCTAAACGCTACTTGATCCTTGTTTTTCAAAGACTATTTTCACCGTGAGGATTCCGACTGAATTTGAACTCATCAGTAGTAACAGGATGCTCACTAGTCATTGACCATACAAAAAGGAAAACAGATAAAGTAAAACGGACCCAATCGATTAGCCTAATCCAAAATGGAGAGAGAGGTCGAGGAGGGTGCATCGATGCAGGACAATGAGATGAATGCCCCGGTGGCGGCTTTAGAGACAACGGGGTTGATCAGGGGAGATAATCCAATGTAGAGAGGATAAGGGCTCCAAGGCGACGAGGTCGACTGAGGCTGAGGTGGGCTAGGCGACGACTATCGTAGTTGCAGAAGCGGACCCGAACAATATCGGGACACACGTCGTTGGTGGCGGGGGGGGGGGGGGGGGGGGGGAGTGAACAATGCGGTCTCGAAGGGAACACTAATAGAAAAAACTAAACTAACATAGCTTAGAACTAGTAAAGCCATTATCTTTTGTTGACATAGTTGATTGTTTTATCGGTCTTATTTGGGGAGGTTTTTGGTGCTGCTTATTTTATGGCTTCTTGTGGTTTTTGTGCTGCCTTTTCTTCGGTTGGGAGGTTGTTTGTGATGGGTTTGAGCGGTAGCAGGTTGTTGGATCTCAGTGTTTGGGTTGTCTCTTCGTATTGTTGTTCTGTAAGTGAATCATTTTTGCGAAGTTATGATACATGTTTTTGGATTGGTTGCTTCTCTTGGTTCAGTTTGGTTTTGGTTGGTATTTCCTTTTTTATTGGTTTCTTATGGTCTTGTATTAATTTGTTTCCTTTGTTTTTGTTAAGTTTAGTTTCTTTGGTCTTGACTGTTTTAGGCTTTTTTTTAAGAAGAAGAAGATTGTTTTAGGCTTATTACTCTTGTTGTCTTGGTTTGTTTCTTAACTTGCTATTATTGTGTAGCTACATCCTTTTGTCCTCTTTTTTGAATCTTTGAAAAAGTGAGATCTGTATATTGCTTTGCTGATAAAAAAAAAAAACTAAATCAACGCAATACTTGCTTGATATTATAAATTTATATTTAATGGATGTGTTTTTTTAGATAAACGAGTGGTATTATAAATTTCAAGAAGTGAACGGTATATACACCATACATCTGTAACGCGACCGCTCCTTCCTCTAGAGGTCTGGCTTGTACATTCTGAAGCTCTCATTTATCCTCCATCCATTCCACAAGGGTCTTCCAATAGAAGGCCCTCGGGGATAGTACCTTTGCAGCCAAAGTAAAACAAAATTTTGGTCCATGACCACATACCTCCGATGGTGGGACTACCACCTCTTTGATGCACAGATTACCCATCTGGGATCCCAACGACCCTAACCATGCTGGATATGCCTGTCACACCCCCTACGAGCCCCCTCTCTCGGATTCTAGTTTGTTTTGGTTATGTCTCAAGATGCCCGCGGGTTATTGGTCAATCGGGTCGGGGCCCCATCTCTGTCCGGGTATGGTCTGGGTTGACCTGACCCTTTCCTACCGAGCCTCTGTCCCTATCTCAGTTGCGGCCCGAGGTGAAGGGAGCTAAGGCCCAGCTCCAAGGCCCGTGCTCCATTCCTTATACTCGGCCTAAGGTTCAAACGTTCCTGGCCCAACATAGCAGTCCGGCCCATCTCCTCCCGGTGTCACTCGGAATCCTAGTAGGCTCCTTCCCCTCTCGTCATTTCCAGGTTGTCGCCGCCTCTTGGCTGGCCTGAAGATCGTCGACCTCCACCTGGTGTTAGACCACTGTAGATTTCGGTAATCTCCCTCTGTACGTCGTCAGAATGTCGACATCCTCATCCACCACCGGCTCCTCCTCCACCACGAACTTCGTCATCTAGTAGGCTCCTTCCATGGTGGCCACCCTCGTTAGATAATCCCGAGGAGGCGAACCCGAAGGTGACCTCCCCCGAGCAGTCCCCGCCAGAGGCTGCACCGTCCTCCTCACCCTTGGTTTTGGGCCCGTCGTCGGCGTTCATCTGACGATCCCTTTAGGCTTGTCCAAGAGAATCCCCTGCGGCCTTCGACCCCTAGAGATCCTGCCACTCTTGTTCCCGGTCTCGGCCACCTTATTGGCCGAGAAAGTGATCTCCGGTCCTCCCTGCATCTTGTCACCACCCTTCATCGGTGAGAACGAGCCACGTGACCGCGATCCTTCGCGAGACAACGCCGGAGTAGACCACAGACAAGGAAAACTCACCATCCCGGTTACTTCCTCGTCGCTCGATATATGACTGCCACAGGTGTTCGATCCGTTTGACCTTGATGTCGCCTCCATGAGTCGCAAAGCGGAGTCTTGATTTTGAGAGAGAAAAAACTCAGAGGGTTGCGTTTTTAAATTAATTAATAATGCTTGCTTGAATCTTAATGGATGCGTTTAATTAATAAACTAATACTATTTATAAGGAAATAATAATATAAAAATAGAGAAAGAAACTAATATTTTTTTTGAAAGGAAATGGAGATATTCATTAATGTAAAATAATTTGGTGACCCCGCAGAAGGAGATCACCATACATAATCCAAACTAGAATAATTGGAAAGACAAGTGCATAAAACTTAAATGTGCTCTGTAGCATAATTGCGGTCGGGGATGTGGGACTGCGGTAGCATCCGGGGATACCGATACAGTATACCCCAACCAAAAGAGACTGACCGAGCAGATCAGAGGATAAACAAACATCGGTGGACCAATTACTCCACGGTATGTCAGCGTGCGTCGTCCTCCCTTGCTTGATAATGGTAGGGCTTCTGAACGCGGGAATGCTGACCCCGAAGTGGTAGGGTAATAACATATCAGCTGTTGGTGATACCAATGCCACCAATACACCAGGAAGAAGGTACAGCCGACCAAACCCTCCCTGGCCCCTGCCAGACTCATTCCTGGAGGCGAGGGTGCTTCGAGCCCCCCGCCGTTTTAGGTGATACCTCATTTGACGCCGCCGAGTCTTCTTCTTCTTCCGGCTCCTCCTCCCGCACTACCCTCTTATTCCCCGATAGTGACGGTGCTAGATCCCTTGCCCCCCAGGCGTCCCGATCCTCCTCAACCCCAGCTTGACTGTGTCCCCACCACCCCGGTCCCTCCTTCCGCCCTGGTGTTCGTGGGGCCTCATTAGAGCGTCCACCTCTGTCCGACCCCCCTAAGTAGGTCCAGTTTGTCCCTGGGATAGCCTTCCCGTGCTTCGCCTTCTCTATGGCCGATGTCGGGTCCCCTGGTGCCCTCAGGGATACTCCCCTAGAGCTCCCCACAACCGGACATACCGGGAAGGGGTGACCCGCGCAGCAACAACCGAAGCAATGTTCAGGTAAGTACTCATATGAAATAGTCAAACGTGTCCGCACCTGCGAGACGGAGAGGCGGAACCAAAGCTGACTCTGCAGGGGAATCCTGATGTCTGCCCTGATTCGGACCTTCATAAAGTCCCCCCAACATAGGCCATCCTTGTCTACATCTACGCCCTGGCAGACGCCCAATGCATTCCCAACTCTAAACCCCACATCCCTCGTCCAGGCCCCAATTGGAAGATTGGACACTCGTGCCCAAACCGAGAAGTGGTGGAATTGCAGGTCACTAACCTGCATATGCGCTCTCAGATCCGTAAACAGGACCAAAGAGTCCCTAAAGGACTAGGGTTCCCCCAGAAGAACCTTTTCCCTTTTCTTTACCGTCTTGAAGAAAAAGGCCACTAGACCACCTTCCAGTGGTTTCGCCTCGACCTTCATACCCCAGACGTCCTCCATTTGTGCCACCACTGACTTCCAGAAGGCGGTCTTGGAGGTCAGGACCTTGAATGCCATCGCGTACTTATAAAAGTTCCCCCTGCCCATAACCTCCTGAACGGGGACCACGACTTCCCTGATCCGCATAGCCCCCATCTGACGGTCCAGCTCCACCTGCTCCCCCTTATCAGCTCCATTACCCATCGGTGGATCTCCCCTGAAGACCGAACCAGGCACCCGAACTGTCCCGACCCTCGGATCCGCCCCGCCCGTAAGGTCCGGCCCACCATGTGCACCTCGACCCGCTCCATACCGGGCGGCCCAATTCGCCACGTCTCCCACACCTCCCCGGGTCCAGCCCGGATGAGGACCCAGCCCAGTCTGCGGTCGATCAGTCCTACGGGCATCAGTCATGAACCCCGGCCCAAGCCCGCATCCTCCCTGGCCCGAACTGGCGAAACCCTAGCCGCCATGGGTTCCTTCCCCTGTCTTCGCCGCCAAGGCACCTCCTCCGGTGCCTCCCTCGCCGCCAGCTCCGTTTCCGACTCCGGTGACCCCGTCCTCCCCTCCGTCCCAGTCACCGCGTCCGACGAGATCACCACCGGCGCGCCACCCACGCCATGCACCACCTCCTCACCTGCAGCAGCACCCTCCCGAGCCACCCTACACCGGCCCTCACCATCTCCCGGCCGGCGCGGCCTGGGGCCCTTCGCCGCCGTACGACGGAGGGTGGGCGGCCCGGATCTGACTCGACCCCCCACCACCCAGCCCTCCTACTCCGCTGGCACGGCCGAGAATTGCATCTCCGGGAGTCCCGAATCCCTCCCCGACCAAAGCCCAGCCGAGACCACCGGCGTGACGTCCTCCTCCGGCGTCTCCTCCGTCGAAGGCTCGGAGCCCTGCTCCGTCTCCTCCTCCGGCTCCACCCATCCGCGACCGAGATCCCCCGCCACCGGGGACACCCCTCGTTCACCTGTCTCCACCAGACATGGCCCCCAATGGACCCCATCTGCCTCACCGCCTTCTCCGCTCGTCGTTGTCGTCGACATAGCCATGGTAGACGGTTGAATCGTAAAACCCTGCAAAATCCTAGAATAGAGAGCACGGCTGCAACGTAGAAAGAAACTAATTAAGATGTGAAGACGATTGAAAAAAAAGAGAACTAATACTATCCCACTCTCAACTGCAAAAAGATTGTTGTTTGGCCTGCGATGCTGAGAACTGGACCAACTGGCAATTTTCTAGAGACCCAATATCATGGCATTAATTCATACCCAATCCAACAACTGGGCCAACTGGCAATTTTATCATGGCATTAATTCATACCCAATCCAACAAGAACATCAAACATGAATAGAGAAACGGAATGCATTTTCCGGAAGTCAACCCCGGGTCTATTGCTTGGAAGGCAATTATCCTAACCGTTGGACTACAAACGCGAGATGACATCTATTTCCGTTTCTATATTTGTCAAAGTCTGTTAAGCTTATCTCTCGAGAGATTTGTTGTGGTTTGTCGTTTTGCTCTCAGCAACTAGCTTTGTAGGAATATTTAATATTGTGGGTCCATTAACCATTTCATTTCTGATGCTGTAGAAATCCAAACTTCTACTTTATTCTGCACATAATAGATAATACCCTAAACCAACTTTGGTTGTTGGCAGTTGATTTTGCAAACAGAACAACATAAGTCCATCATATATGTTAATGTTATTAAATATGGTTTAAGAGAACCAGACAACACCTAGGAATTGTCCTAAGTACCATCCACCTCAAACCAAACAGAATTTAATGCTAATTACAGATCAATACAAGTTTTAGTGAATCAAAAAAGCTGGCGTGTACGTCTATAATCGGCAACAAGATGTCTTGGTTACTAAATACTTCAATGAAAAATTCTCTCTAGCTGCTACAGTTCTCAGCTGTCAGTGTTCTTAATTACTGTTCCATCTGCAACAATCTTCAACCAAGTTCTTTGTTTCTCCACCATCTTCTTCAACATACTGCTCCAAATACCAGCTACAAACTTCTTTCTCCTTCTGGTTTTAGGTGTAGTGTCCTGGTTGTCCACCACAGAACTTCGGACCACCTCAATCCATTCTCATTTCCCCTTCACTGCATTACTCTGTCCCTTCCTTTTAAATGGCTCTAACACTTGAAGAGCTCTCTGGTGAACCACTCCTCCCTCAATCTCCACAAGGTAGTCATTCTAAGCATATTGCAGCCTCTTCTTCCAATGGACCTCCACCAGACTTTGAATTTGTTAAAAGGCTTCAACTCAAAAGCATCACTACAAGGGCTTCTGGTTCATCTTCATCCTCAGATCATACACAGGAATACTCCAGGGGAGGACACACCAAGCTGCTCCATGGCCAGAAACAATTTTATGACAAATACTTTCAACCTCTACACTCAGGAACAGATTTGACCCCGGGCTCACAAAAAGCTATATCAAATGCTAGAAGTAAAAAGCCACATACTCAACCTCAACCAAAGTTTGCAGCTCAAGGATCCTCCCTTCCACCAAAACTACATGCAGCCTATGTGAGGAATCTACCATCACAAGCCACACCTTCTTGGCTGCAGAAAACATTCTACAAACAAAAAGGATTCTGCAAATCTTTGCTAGCAACTAGACCAAATTTGAAAGGTCTATGGTATGGTTTTGTATATTTTGATACTATAGACAATCTGCAAGAGGCCATTAGCAGATACAATGGAGCTATCTTTCTCAAACATAAGCTTTATGTTACCAAAGCTTGGGACAGAAACACCTTCACATCTCCATCCAAAAAGAATCCTGATGCTTGGAAGAAAGCTAAGATCCCCTACAACAACAAGCTAACTGATGCCAATACCAGAAATTTTGAGGACTTCCTACACAAAGGATCTATAGTTACAGCACATTCTGAGGTGCTACAAAATTCTCATCTAGCAATCTCTCATATTAATATCAGTGTTGAGGCCATTCAGAGAGACATAGCATTCCAGGGTGTCTCTGAGATAATTCTCAAATCTCTTGGAAACAAGGTAGTACTGGTACATTGCCCATCCACAAGCAGCTACTGGCAGATGGCTGTTCTTGGCTAGATGAATGGATGACCTATATACCTTCTCCATCCAATTTGTGTCTAAAAGGGGGTAGATTTGTTTGGCTAGCTATACAAGGTATTCCTTTTCATGGCTGGTGTGAGGAGACCTTTCAAGCTGCAGTCAACTCAATTGGAAATATCTTATACACTCATCCAAGTTCTTCAAAGGCTAAGGAGATTGATATTGCTTATGTACTCATCCATACTAAGTGTTTAAAACCAATCTCTGAAGAAGTGCAGATCACATTAGGAAATACCATTTACTCCCTTTTGGTTTCCTCGGTTTTATCCACAGCATTGCCAGCTATGAATTCCTCACAGGTGGATGCAACAGACTCAATAAATTCCTCTGCTTCCTCTGATTTGGATCCACTACTATCTCCTACAGCTGGCTTGGAAACTCAAAAGGAATGTTCAGATATTCTTAAAACAGTAGCAAATCATTTGAGCTCTCCAAATAATGAGCATTTATTATTAGAATTGGATCCATCTGCAGACAGGTTGAATGTTGAGATTCAGGCTCAGAGAAGCATCTCAGAAGCAATTATGATGGTGGGTGAAGAAGTTATTGAGAAAGAGACACAAGTAATACAAAGCCTGATGTTGGTAGAAGAAGATCCTCAGTTAGAAGGAGAAGTTGTGGTGGTGCTGGCTACTCCTACACAGTTACAAAATGAAGAAGGTCTTGTTTCTGGTTCTGCAGCAATCTCAGTACCACAAATCTCTACAAAACCAGACAATCAACTGGATTTACACAAGGAAACTGATTATACTAAGGTCAACATTGTTCAAGTTCACTCAGCAGCATCTCCATCTCAGGCCCAAAGTGAAGAATTCAGTTTGCCTCTTAACCAGGAAGTGAGAAATCTCTCTCCAAGTGCAATACAAAGTGACAAGCATTTATTAAGTATGGAGAAGCTGCTGACATGGGAAAATGAAACATTTATGGGAGCTGACATGGATGGGAATGTTGGTTCCTCCTTGGGGCCACTTGGGCTTAATTCCCTAAATAGTGATGCAATTTTGGGTATTAACAATTCAAATATTCCCCCCATTTTTTTGCAAACACAAGTTGATGAAGTATCTGATTTTTTGGGACTCACCAAGACAATGCAAATTACTCCTTCACCTGGGAGCTTGAAGAAGAGAAAGAAGAAGTCAAGCTCTGCAGCCCCACACTCTTATGTAACCAGATCAAAATTAAAGGTGGCTGGTGGTAATTTGTCACCAAAAAATCAAGTGGCCAAGAGTGATAACTCCTTCCTTTCTCTATCCTCTAAAGCTAAGAGGGCCTTGGGTTTTGCTAAAGCAATTTGCATAAAAATCAAAGGAAATGAAGACACTATATTAAATCAGTTGAGTCTACTAGATGAACAAAAGAACATTTGTACTGAGCCTGATTTGGTCTCTGAGGAAGATTGTGCAGATCTAGATAAGGATAGTGAAGATCCAACAGCCTTCTCTAATTGAAGGATATGAAAGTCCTCTCTTGGAATGTGAGAGGCATCTCTTCCTCTCAAAAAAGGAAGAGTTTCAAGAAACTGGTTCAACAACAAGCTCCTTCCTTCATTTTAATGCATGAGACAAAATTAGAGAAGATACCCTCTTGGTTCCTCAGATCATGTGGCTTAACTTGGGGTTGGGAAATGATATCTTCTCCTGCTATTGGTTCTTCTAGAGGTATCATCACATTTTGGAAATCAAATGAATTCACACTAATACAATCTAAATGTGTGGATGGGGCTCTCATTTGGATTGGAATGGCTAAATGCTTGCAAAAATTGTGTTGCATAGTTAATGTATATGCCCCCTGTTCAAGAATTGGTAGAAGAATTCTTTGGGATGAATTATTGGCTTTTATCAACATTCAGAACCCCTTGCCCTTGCTCTTAATTGGGGGGGACTTAAATGTCACTCTCTCCATAGAGGAGAGATTAGTTCCTAGATCATATTCAAGAGATATGCAAGTGTTTAAGAATTTTATCAATGAGCTGGGTTTGGTTGACTTGCCAATGCAAAATGGCAAATATACTTGGTATGGAAGTGGATCAACTGCCTCTAAGTTAGACAGGTTCTTGGTATCTGGGGATTTCTTATCAAAATTTTCTGCCCTAACACAAGCTGCTTTGCCTAGAGCTATCTCAGATCATAGACCAATAACCCTATTTGATAATCAGGTTGATTGGGGGGCAAGGCCTTTCAAGTTTTTAAATGTTTGGACTGAAGATAGAAGATTTTTACCTGCTGTCAAGGTTTTCTGGGACTCTTTTCAGGTTGAAGGCCTACCTCATTATGTGCTATGGATGAAATTAAAACTCCCCAGAGCTAAATTGAAAGATTGGAATGCATTCATCTTTGGAAGCCTAGACACTCAAATTGCTGATTTGATCAACTCCCTTGATAAGCTTGATAATGTGCTAAATTCCAGAAGTCTCACAGATCAAGAGAGTAGTAATAGAGGTAAACTCAGAGCTGAACTGATTCAAAAATACAAACTTCTTTCTAAACTATGGAGTCAAAAGGCAAGGAAGAAATGGATGGATGAAGGTGATAAAGGGTCCAAATATTATCATAGAATTGCTAATTTTAAAGGCTCCATTAAGAGGATCACTCATATTTGGGCTAATGAAGATACTCTAACTCAACCACATGAAATTAAGCTGGCAGCTGCATCTCATTTCTCAGCCAGATTTTCTACTACAACATCTCAAGAGCTAAACTTGGATGATCTCCCTTTTGCCTCCTTGACCTCTGATCAAGCTTGGTGGCTTGAAAGGCCCTTTGAAGAAGAAGAAGTGCTGCAAGCTGTAATGGCCTGTAATGGTGATAAGGCTACTGGTCCAGATGGGTTTACATTGTTATTTTTCCAAGTGTGTTGGTCTATTATCAAAGCTGATCTCCTCCTCTTTATAAACCACTTTCATCAGACTGGTTTGTTGGGAAAAGGACTAAATTCTTCCTTTATGACTCTAATTCCCAAAGGTCCCTCTCCTCTAACCTTTGATGACTATAGGCCAATAAGTCTAATGGGATGCCCTTACAAGATCTTATCCAAGTTTTTATCAATTAGATTAAAGGCATTGGTTGGGTTTTTGGTAGGAGATGAGCAGGCTGGTTTTATTACAGGAAGGCTGATAACAGATGGAATCCTTATAGCATCAGAGGTAGTTCAGTCCATCAAAAAGACAAAACCCAAGGCTCTCATCTTTGAAGCTGATTTTGAGAAAGCTTTTGACAATGTCAGTTGGGATTATGTCCTCAAACTACTGACAAAAATGGGCTTTGGATCCCAGTGGAAGAAATGGATGCTAGCATGCTTTCAAGCTCATGTCTCAATTTTGATCAATGGATCACCAAGTCCTGATTTCCAAATGCATAAAGGATTGAGGCAAGGATGTGCATTATCTCCATTACTGTTTGTGTTGGTAGCTGAAGGCCTCAATCGGATCATGAAGGCCTCAGTTCAAAATGGATTAATTTAAGGGATTCAGTTGAGTAATTCTTGCCCCATGATCTCCCATTTGCAATTTGCTGATGATACCATCTTTTTCTTACAAGCTTCTCAGGAGGGAGTTCAGTGTCTTAGATATGCCCTACAAATATTCAAAGCCACAGCTGGACTCAAAGTAAATTATGAAAAATCCCTGGCATATACATTCAATATCTCTCATGAGGAAGAAACCTCTCTTACTCAGATCCTAAATTGCCCAAAAGGAACAATGCCAATGAATTATCTGGGATTTCCTCTTGCTGTTAATCCCAATAGGAAGCTAACTTGGTCTGCAATCATACAAAAATTCAAAAAAGCCCTTGGATTATGGGAAGCCAAAATGCTTTCTCTTGGAGGAAGAATCACCTTGTTGAAGTCAACTTTGGGAGCACTGCCACTATATTTCTTCTCAATTATAAAAGCTCCCAAAGGAGTCCTAAAAGAAATGATAAGCTGGCAGAGAAGATTTTTATGGCATGGTAAATCCTCTCCAAAAGCTTTCTGCAAAACCTCATGGTACAATGTCTATAAACCAAAGAGCATGGGTGGCATGGGGATCAAGGATCTGGAGCTTATGAATGTAGCTCTTCTAGCAAAATGGTGGTGGAGGTTTGCCTTGGAAAGGAAGTCTATTTGGAAATTAGTAATTTGTGCAAAATTCAATTGGGATCCAAATGAATGGGACCTCAGTAACTTCTCAGAAATGGAGGGCAATTGCTTTATGATCCACATTATGAATCTGATCAAGGATCCCAGGCTTCAAGACTATTTTGGCTTCAAAGGTCTCACTTGGAGGTTGGAGAAAGGTGATAGGATCTTCTTTTGGGATGATATTTGGTGGGGACAAACTCTATTTAAATTCCTCTTTCCCATGATATATCTGTTGGCACAATCCAAAAAAGCCACAGTAGCTGATCTTCATGATGAAGGAAGATGGGACTTAAATCTCAGAAGGAGTCCAAGGGGATGGGAGGAAGATGAATGGGATCTTATAGTGTTAATTCTTGATGGGGTCCTCCTCACACAACAGGAAGATACTCTGAGTTGGGTCTGGGATGCAAAAGGCTTCACAGTGAAGAAACTCTACTCCCTCTTAGCTATGCAAAGTACTCATACAGCTGATGCTATCTCCTGGTCAAAACAGTTATGGATTCATGGCATCCCTCCTAAATTATCAGCTTTTGGTTGGATGGCCTGCTTGGATATAATCCCTTCCAAATGTTTTCTGGACAAAAGAGGTTTGAAGTTATCACTGATGGAAATTTTGTGTCCCATTTTCCAGTAGGACTTTGAAGATGGAAGTCACATACTTTTACACTGCATGAGAGCTTGGGAAGTTTGGAGTTTGGTGGCTGATTGGTGGGGAATTAAATTTATCATCCCTGGTTCTGTTAAAATGTTGGTTGCTTCCTGGTTCTCTCTGGTTACAAACAAGAGGATGTCAAAGCCTTGGAAACACCTGGTTTTGCTGGTCTGTTGGCACAAATGGCTGGCAAGAAATCTTTACTTATTCCAGGCCTTGTTATTATCTCCACAAGACATATTTCTGAATGTTGTTAATCACTCCTAGTCTTTGGAATCTACAAGGGTCTTGAACATCCCATCTGTCTTCTCCTATACTATGTGGAAGAACAATCCAAGATCTTGTTTCCCTTGGTCTGCTTCTACTTTGCCTCCCTTGCATTTGCCTTTGGTTTGATGGGGTTTTGGGGGTTGGGTGGTTGGGTGGTTTGGGTTAGGTCTAGCTTGAGAGGTAAGGTTGGTGAGGTTGTCCTTCTTTGTGGGCTGGTTGGTCTTTGTTCTGAGTGTGGCTTTTGTCTTTTGTCTTTTGTCTTTTTTCCTTTCCTGTGTGAGGGTATCTGTCTTTAGGTGAGTGTTTGTCTTGTCTTCCTTTTGGCTTGTGTTCTCTTTGGCTTGCCCTTTCTTTGCCTTGGCTAGCTTCTCTGGTCTGGTCTGTCTTCTGTGCAGGTACAGCTGCATTCATTGGCTTCTGTTGTTTCAAGAGTTTCATTTGGTTTTGATTCTTCTCAGCTCATTGCTCTTTCATCCTTGGGTGCTGTGGGTCTCTTGGTTAGTTGGTTCTGGTCTTTGGGTTGGTGATCCTCATCCTACTGGTGGCTCAATGCTTGCTGAAGTTTGTTGGTGGTTGGAGCTGAGGAAGCAATTCTGGATCCTCAAGTCCCTGGATTTTGTTCATGTGTTCTTGTCGTGCGGTGCAAGCATCATCGGCGGCTTTCTCTTTCAATTTCAAATTCAAGGTTTGGTGGATCTTAACGTGTGCTTCAAGTTTGACAGTTACGTACCCTCATGTTTGCTTTTCCTCAAGTTCATGTGCTTCAAGTTTGATAGCTTCTTACCCTAGTGTTTGCTTGTTTTATTTTCTGCTCTATAAGTGGTTAGCTTAACACTTTCTTTCCCTTAATTTCAGTTCTATCCCCTTACAGATAGCTGCGTCTATCTTTGGGCTTTTGGGATTTTTAGAAAATCCATTGTAACTCCTCTTTCACCTCAAAAGAGGTTTCATTTCAATACACAGTCTTGCTGATCAAAAAAAAAAGCTGGTGTGTAAACCACAAAGTGATCCCAATTTAGAAAGGTTTTCTAAACCTTGATCATGTTTGTCAACTCTGTAGCAATACAATCAAATATTTCATTTTATTTTTATTTTAATGAATCTTCTCATTGTCAAGTCAACTAATAAGACTAATCATTTAGATTTGGAGTTCGGCCCGTTATACACAAAGCTCGTAAACTATCAGTGACACATTATGTGCCACAAATTGTTTGTAAAACCGTCCCCATGTCCAACTTGGGCAGAGTGCTCGATCTTAAAAATCTCAAATCAATCCCTACTCGATCAATTTACAACTTACGGATTTCATCCCTGTGATGGTCGACCCGAGGCTTATTTTTTGCTCCACGAATTGCATACACTACTATTAAATTATCATATTCAACATTTTAAACACCATGATTTTAATTATTTTTTCATTGAGCAAAAAACATTGTTTAGAAGTGGTTTGCTAGTGCTTAAAAGTTATCAATTTACGTGTTGGAACCAACTTATCCGATGTGAGTGATGTGTCGCCCAATTATTTAGCTGGGGAATTGTGTTGTCGACTAAGTTCCTACGGTCGAGTCGCGTTTTCCAAGTACTTGGCCGACACACAAAAATGTATGTCGGTGAAGTTAGAACATGGTCGACGGAACCAATGCATCAGTAAGTTAAGACATGGCTGACAGATCAAGTGCGTCGTTGAAGATAGGACATGATCGACGCAATGAATGAGTCGACTTAGTATTAGTCCACCGACGCAAAGGATCCGTCGACCGTGTAGGAGTTCACTAACATTCTAATATGTTGCCTAAGTACATCTTACCTGATGGTTCATGTCCATCAACCAAGTACTAGTTTGATAGCAGATTTAGATAGTCGCCCAAGTACCTCATTTTATTGGCAAGTTAAGTAGTAGATTTAAAAAAACATATTTGCACAACATGCACCCAAACATTCATTATATATACACTTTACTTTGTCCACTTGGGTTAGCCTGATAGTTAGGAGTTCTCTCACGGTCTCACTTTTTCTAGAGGTCATAGGTTCGAATCTTAGTAGATACGTGTGGATGAAGCCTAAACTAGGCTAAATATTAGGATTTCCTTGTACTTCTTTTTGATGAAAAAACATACACATCACTGATTCACATCACAAGTACTCAAAGTCTTAAATGAAAACAAACATTCAAGTATCGTACAAAAAATAATCTATTAAACAAGTTGTCAACAAAATATCTATCAATCCAACCAATTGTTTGAGTCGCATCCTTGATTTGTGGATCCATATTTCCATGAATGCGTATATCAGGGCGACCTGCGGGGCTAGTATGTCCTCCATTTCTTTGCGCATATTATCCTCTATATCTTTGAGTTAGTTCTCAATCTGTGAATATTGTTGAACGAGGCAAACATTTAACTCTTGTAGCTACTTAAACGAAATTCTAGACTGAGAGCTGCAGCAACCTGCTCTCCTTAATGTTGGTAGCTTCACCGCCATCTCAATGCCCGACTATTATAAGGACCTGCAAATTTAAGATTGCGACCAACTATAATTATTTAGATCGTTTTATAGATGCGGATGAGTGTACTTGGTCACATATTCATTTGTTACATGTTTATTCTTTATTTGAGAAATGACGGGAATTTACGAGGAGCCAAGCAATCTATTGAGTCCTCTCCCTCAATTGACGTGGCAATCAAGAACAAACCTATAGGCTGATCTTAAGTTTCCCGCAAGCTTTAAAGACGTGCAATGACATGGGTTTCAGAACTAAAGGTAGGGAGCTTCTTCTAAAAAGCTATTTGCTTTCGGAGAACGAAGTGATTGATCACTGGCAGACCGAGAGTGAAAATGAAGGTGTGTTTTGTGAAGATTCAGAAGACAAAGCAGAATATCTTATTTGAGTTAATGAATATCTCATTCTCTGATTGGATTTGAGTACCCATCTCGTGTCTGATTGGTTCAGCGATCCCATCTCGTGCCTCAGTGAGCTCTCTCCTTTTGAATTGTTTCTATCAGTTTGCTCCTTCATCCCTCTGCTGCTTATGTCTGATTGGTTCAGCGATCCCATCTCGTGCCTCAGTGAGCTCTCTCCCTTTGAATTGTTTCTATCAGTTTGCTCCTTCATCCCTCTGCTGCTTAGTTGTTGTTTTCATTTTATAGTTTATTGCCTTGCTTTGTTCCTTATAATTCGGCTGTCTTAGCTTTGTAATTGGGCTGTTAATGCTGTGTAATTGCATGCTTTTGCAGTGTCCTCCGTCTCCACCTTTTGGGACGATTGGATCTTTATAAAAACCTCGCTGATAAGAAAAAAATTGACTATATATGGTTGCTTGAAAATCAAATAAAAAAACACACCATGTGTTCAACGTCGACCTAGTTCTTTTCTCCCTTTTTTCGTTTGCCTAGATGTAATCGTGGAGTCGTGGAACCGGACAAGATGCGGATTTCTTTGGAATATCTCGTACAGGGGCGCTAAGTGATTTACTCCTAGAGTTGTGTATGAGCTTTTTGTGCGCCCAATAAGCCTTTCACCTTCACTCACGGCCTATAACATTCCAAATATGGAAGTATGAACAAATAATAAACAAACGTGTATAATCTATTTAAGTGGTACGCATGTGTATCTATCTTAAATTTGGGTGACGTGAAATATTCGAGAAGATATACAAACTTGTCAGGACGGTGTGTGAACTTCATCAACACCGGAATGGCATGAGTCAACTCTTTGTCGGTTTTGTGCTTCAAGACCATGTCTCACACCACACTTTAACATCGTGCTTCCAATCCAATGGCATGCTTCATGTTCGTATATTCATTGGCGAAGATCAGGTTGGTAGATGTCAAGGTCATAAATACATTGTGTGAACACAAGATAACTCGGACTTGAGTAATAATAATTAGTTGAAATAATACATATACGTTAAATATTGCAACGTGCTTACGATAAAAAAATTTTCAAAACAATAATCAAAATTCAAGAAAAAGAAAAAGGAGTTTATGAAATTTAAAATGAAATTAAAGGAAAAGAAACAAAAAATTGAGAACGGATAAATAAAAATTAAGAAATAGAAAAAGAATGAACGAAAACTAAAAAACAATTAATGAAGATTTAAAAATATTACAACAAATATTTTACGATTCTTTCTAAATAAACAACGAATTAAAAAGTTAGTAAAATAAATTATTTCAATGACAAAATTGAAAATTTAGAGGTTAATGAAAGTTAATTTTGACATTTAAATTTTACTTTTTGTAAAAAGCAATGATAAAATGATTGTTAATGAGAAATATTTTGTACTCTATTACGTTTTTTGATAGAAAACAAACGAGGTCGAATAAAATGAAGATGAAAAATTATTAGAGTATCACTAAAACGAATTCTATAGTTAGAAATAGTGACATGCAAACTAGGTAGGATACACATTAGTAAATTAAATGATTGTAACGACAAAATTGTATAATTATCTTTACAAAACTAGATTATATTTCACATGGGAGCCTCGAGGAAAAAAGTTAATTCAACATTTTAAAAGAAGAAGAACAAACACAAAATAAAGCGTGTCGTGAAAGAAGGAGATAACATGTTGTCACATTATATTTTGTTTTTTTATGTAGTTTCAACTTATTTTTTGAACCGTAAACATAACTAAGTAGTAGCAGAATAAAAAACGACCCAAAACGGATAAGTCACAGTTAAAACATTAAAATATTGAATAACAGGTCCTAACATCATGAGATAAAAAGGAAAGATAATCTAAAAATCGAGTATAAGTGCTCACATACCAAAATGCTTTACTGAGATTTTCGAAAGGTGATACTAGAATAGCGTCCGAAGAAACTAGTACAACGAATCTAAACGGAAAGCTAAGACATAACCGGCCCATTTCTTGAATGACGCCTAGGCAGACTGTATACTCTCCCAAGGAACCAACACACACGTCCTCCCTGAAATGATAGAGTAGGGCTCCAAGAACGCGAGAGTGTTGGCCCCCGAGACGGTAGGAAAGTATCGTGCTAGAACTTGATAGAACCGCTTCCACCATACATATAGTGACGCGATGTTGCTGGCTAACCCCTCACTAGAGCACAAGCTCCTCATTGATCGAGGCGAGGGTGCTTGCTGCCCCCACCATTGCTCGTGACGCTCCATCGGAGAGTCGGAATCCTTTGTCCAGGAAGTCCCCCACAAATCGTTTCCGTCCCGAGAGGGACCCCGAAACTAGACCAGGAAGCCCACCTGGCCTCACCCGGGCCAGCCACAATAGCGTCGTACTAAGCCGTCAATCTGGCTAGCCGATTTCCTATCGTCCCAAGTCTTTGTTCGTACATCGTCCTAGATGCAAAGTGGTCCTCTATCCCGACCAACACTAGGGTTGATCTGGTTTGAGATCCCTGTGATGCCGACCCGTCTTCGTGTTCCCCAATCACACCACTCGTGCTCAATCTATACTCTCATCCGATCACACCCTTGAGGATGGCCAAACTCAAAGGACTCGTTAGGATCTGAATAGAATTACGTGCACACCCAAAGGACTTCGTAACATCACCGCACAGAGTCGGACCGCCACCGCCACCACGTTGTGTAGAAAAACTGGTCCTCGCTGATGTCGATTATAACTGAAAAACGACTGAATCTCGTGGCTTCTTCTCTCTGGGAACAACGTCAAACTCCCGATCATAAGAACACCGTGAACCATTCCCGATCGACAATCGAACGCCCTCATGCTATTACTATCAAACCCAACTATATTTGTATAGATAAGAGTGAGCATTATTGTTTGTGGACCGGACTGTCCATCAAAACCGACCCACACCATGAACCACAATCCTTGATCTATGGACTATGGATTGGGTCATGGATTAAAAAATGTTAATCCGGTATACTATGGGTCGAACAATGAACCATATCATCTGAGATCCGTCTAGAACCGGCCTACCCGGTGCCTGAAGTGAACCTCAAATATCATACATAGAAAAAACAAGGTGAATCTTTAGTTATGTGAAGATGAAAGATTTAATTATTGGAAGAGCAATATTTCAGTAAAGAAATGAAATATTGTCGTGTTCTTGATGTAATGTTCGAGTTCAAAATTTATAAAATCTGAGGTACTTTGTTAAGGGAAATACAATAGGTGTGATGTTTTTTATCATTAATCAATCTATTCGATTAGCTCTCGAGTTAATCTTTTTGAATACTTCTTAATGTTTTTTTCCACCAATAGGTTAGTTTTACATGCTCCATATATGTTTGATTTTGGTTAATTTAGAGTTTTTTTTAAGAACTTTACAAATTCAAAATGATGGTTTGGTTCAAACCAGAACCGGCTCATTAATATCATTATAAATGGTTCCAAATCTCCATTCAAACGGATCAGTATTGGTCCTTAAAATTAAGAACCGGTACATGACAGAGTGGTTCCAAATTTGGAATAAAAATCGACGCACCCAATCCATACTCAGCCCTAGGCATAGAAGCTTGAGCAACACATGATCATGGTGGTATTGTCATACGTTGGAGCTCCTTTAGTGAAAGAGAAAGTATAACTAGCGGCTGCTTCAGTGGGCAAGGAAGCACAAAAACTCATCTGCAAGTCTTGATTCTCGCAGCCTTCGGCTAATCACAGTGGCGTCGAAACGGTGTGTTTTTTGCTCGTCGAATCTGTCGTGGCGGTGGGAAAAGGCGTCGAATCAGGTTTGCAAATTTGGGTCTACGTTGAATCTGCGAAAGTGCATATTCGACTTCGATGCTTCTGTAGACTCAGTGAGACGTCGAATCGACGGTATCATTCCCAAAAGAATCTCAAACCGACGAACCCGATGTTGACACGTGGCACGATTTGGGCTTGAAGCATGGGTCATACGCTTCGTCTTCTTCATGATTCATCATCTTCACTGTTTGTTCGTGTTCTTGGACCTCTTCCGTTTCTCCACTGTTGTTTCTACCACCAACGTTTCTCCACCATCGTTCCTACCTCCGACATCTCCCCACCACCGTTTCTCCCTCACAATTTTCGACTAAAACCGTTTCTCCTCCACCGTTTTCGCCGCCACCGTTTCTACCATAGCCTTATCTCTACCGGAAGTAGTCTCGTTTCACCCCTTCTGTTTCTCCACCGGCGGCTCGCCACTGCTTTTTCTCCACCAGCATTACCTTTGACCCCTCCCGTTTCTCCATCGCCGCTTGTCCACTTATCGTGTCTCCCACCTCCGATTCTCCACAAATGGCTGACAACACCCCCTTCGAAGGGTCTTCCACGGAGCCGGGCTCGAGGTCAACCACCTCGTATCACGGCCAGCCGGCATCGGGAACACAAATCCTATGGATGGTCAGAAATGGAGTCGGCCCGAGGAGGTTACCTTGGTGTGTACGTGGCTGAAAATGGCGGAGCAAGGGGTGACCAATCCAACGAAGCCTTTTAGGATGACATACGAGGGGAGGTCGCCCATGTGACCCGTCAAACCCCGGGGACTGAGCGGTCCGCGGAGAATAACAAATATCATTGGACCGTCGTCAACCGGAAAGTGCAGTGTTACAATGAGTGTTGGTCGGAGATCAAGCACATTTACCAACCTAATTGGTCTGTAAGAACCGCCCCCGGTCAACACCGGTCGAACCGGCAGAAATCGGGAAGAGTTGACTTTTCACCGAAAAAGTCAACTGATGACTCTAGTAGTCATTCGGGACCTATCCGGGACCCAAAAAGCTTAGCCGTCGTTACAGTTAGCTTAGTTGGGTTATTTCCTTTTAAATAAGTAATTTTGCGGAAAAAAAGTCAGTAGGGTTTTATCGGATTAATTAAACTAGGCTGGGATATTTGTGGGTAGAAATGGACCCCACATGAACACATGTCCCTAAGTCCTTGGAGAAGGAGAAATGGGTGAGAGAAGACCCATTTGACCCCACTTTTGGGCATAAAAGGAAAAGGGCAAATTGGACCTTTCTCTTTTAGGTTAAAGGTCACATGGGAGCAAAATCAGCTCATATTTTCCTCCCTTGGCCGAAAATCACTAGAGAGAGAGAGAGAGGGAGAGCTCCATTGTTGAAGAAGAAGAAGAAGAAGAGAAGAAGAAGAGGAGGAGGAAATGGTCATTTCTCTTGATTCCACCACCAAAATTCTTCATTTCTTCCATAGTTTCCATCTTCTATTCATTTTCTAAGGTAAGCACACAATTAACTCCTCTTTTGATGAACTTAGGTTATGGGTTTTTGTTGAAAATTCATGATTTAAGCTTGGGTAGTGTGGGATTGGAGTTTTCCTTGTTAAATTGATGAGTTATGGTGGAAAGTGGAGGATTGTAGTGGAAATTGATTGGGCTTTATTAATTTGATGAAACTCAACCTTGGGTCTTGGATTTTTGGGGTTGTTGAGGCTGGATTTTGAGGTTTTGGAGCTTAACAATAGAGTTTTGGAGGTTTGGATTCGTTGGGACGAAGTTGAGGGAAAAAGGAGGAAAACTGTCTAGACCCGTCACGGATCCGTGACGGAGACCGTCACGAATCCGTGATGGAAACCGTGACGGCGCACGTCAGGGCTCCGTGACGTCAACCATGACGGCTCACATCACGGCTCCGTGACCCAACCTGTGACGGAGCCCGTCAAGGCTCCGTGACCCACTCCGTGATGGGGCAGAAATGGACCTTTTCAAGTCCATTTTGTTGTTATCGAGTAATTAGGAAGGTTATCTACAACCGAACGTATTGGGGGTTAGGTTGGGTGTTTTCTCTTTAAATCACCCTTGGATTATTATTAAATCTCGTGTTACTTTGTGATCTTAGACGTTGTTCCCGATCGCGGTAGAGGAGGCTATTAGGCTGTTCGTGGCTGTTCGAGTTGGATCGCGGTTGAGGTACGGAAAAGTAGTGGTTACTTATTCAATTAAGGAAAGTTACTAGAATTGCATATAGGATATGAGTAACCGGAATAATTGTAGAATCACATGTAGGATGTGAATAACTAGTGTAGTCGTTTAAAATGTGGTATCACTTGCGGGCCATGTCGTTCCCGTAGGTTTGGGACTTGCCGTGCTGTAGAATCGCATGTGGGCCATGTCGTGCCCGTAGGATTATGTGATGGTTGTGCTTTGCCTGTGTGAATGTTATTGTTGAACCACTTCCTTGTGATATGTTTGGATAATTCATAGACCGATGCTGAGTGTTCCGGTATGATATGTTTGGTATGATTTGTACCTCGATGCTGAGTGTTCCGGGATGATATCTAGGCCGATGCTGAGTGTTCCGGTATGATATGTGTGGTATGATTTGTACCTCGTGCAACAGGATGATATCTAGGCCGATGTTGTGTGTTCCGGTATGATATGTTTGGGATGATGTGTACCCTAATGCTGAGTGTTCCGGGATGATATCTAGGCCGATGTTGTGTGTTCCGGTATAATATGGTTAAGCCGTGCTATGTGACCCGGCGTATTATTGTATACCTACTGTGTGTGTGTTTGCTAATGTTTTACTGTGTGTGTTGACTATTTTTTGTTCATTGTGGTTACTTATGCATGTTATATGATTCTTGTGTAATTAGGGTGTTAAGGCTCTAGATCGAGCAGCAGGTATGTGATCCTTTATGATCTTGAATACATTTATATCTGGGTTCAGTGCATTGTTGTCACGCCCCAAATCTAGTATTGACCGGACCCGTGACGTGACTTAGTGAAATTAAATAATAACAGTTAAAAGAAGATAAAAGATATCTGATAAAGACGAAATAATATAAATCACCAGGAAGTTCAAACCCTGTGTCACGCCCCAATTTCAGTAAACCGAACTTGGGACGCGAACGTTTAAAATAAGAAAACACTTTGAAACCAATTCCATTAAAACACTTTACAATACCAGTTTAGTTCAAAAAAATAATAAATACAATTTAAAACACGTCCCAACAAGTGGACCAAAAAACATGGTATCCGTCGTTAGACTCAAAAACACCCAGAAACCCGCTTCAAGCTTCAGAAGCTCACCTAGTCCAGCCTACAAACGGTACCTGTAGGAAAAGCAGCTAGGGGTGAGCGTTCGCTCACCACCGCGGATAACAGACTGACTACGGCATAATTAGCAGACAATGCCGGTAACACCAATAATAAGGTCAACACCGGGGGACACTGTCCCCAACCCAAGGACTCTGACTGAACATACACTCACTGTTACCTTCCTTGACCAACTCAACACTTTGACACGTAAAGTAGACCCGACACAACGATCACGACCTCTCCCGAGGACTCGAAAGAAACTACGCAACACCAAACAAGATCACAAAGGATCGCACACCAAACAAGATCACAAAGGATCGCAAACCATCTGCTAAGTAACCTCTCTAACCAGACTCAACCTCAAACTCGTAAAGTAAAACCGACACAACAAACAATGACGACCTTCCCCAAAGACACGAACACGGATCAGGCTAGCCGAAGAATGCTCAGAACCTACCGAGCCTCGTACGCGGATCAGGCCAGCCGAAGAATGCTCGTAACCTGTCGGGACCCGGTCACGGATCAGGCTAGCCAAAGAATGCTCATAACCTATCGGGATCCGGACGCGGAACAGGCTAGCCAAAGAATGCTCAGAACCTGTCGAGGCTCGAGTTTGGTCAGGCCAGCCGAAGAATGCTCGTAACCTGCCAAAATCCACACCACTCCCCGACACACAATCGGTTCGGGAAAACACAACCACAAACACAAGCAAGTTCAACCAACAGGCACTCAAGGCCACTCAAGACACCTCAACAGTCAAGACTCGGGTTCAACAACCCCACGGGCCATCATAGCCTCCCAAAACACAACCACTTAACTCACAAGCTCAACAACCCCAAGACACCAATAATAACACACGGGCTCTCATGGCCACCCAAACTCAACAGCAAACACAAGGGCTCTCATGGCCACCCAAACTCAACAATAAATAACACGGGCTCTCAAGGCCACCCAACTCAACAATAAATAACATGGCTCTCAAGGCCACCCAAACTCGACGATAAATAACACGGCTCTCAAGGCCACCCAAGACTCAACAACAAATAGTACGGGCTCTCAAGGCCACCCAAACTCGACAATAAATAACACACAACAACCTCCGACATAGTCGATGCCTCCAACAGTCCTAAGATCACTAGTTTCACAAACAACCTCCGGGCATGGTCATATGCCTCCAGTAGTTCAATCATCGTTAAGTTCTCTGATCCTACGACACTACTAAGTGTCACATGCTTTTCTCATAGTTATTAAGTTCCCATAACGTGCTTTTCTAATAAACGCTACAATCCCGTATCATGCTTTTCTAATATTTAAATAAATCTACTCAACCCACGACACCCCGGTGTCACAAGCAATTCTACTATTAACTTTCCCTAGTCAGGGCCGAGATCCAGATACTTTTCCCTACCTCAACCGAAGAACACCCGCTACGTTTCCTAGCTGGTGAGGTTCTGGCTCGCTACCTCCGAGCTTCACTTCGATCAAAGCCAGACGCTAAAGGTAACACGAAAGCCATGATTAGAGGCGGTTCTCAGGTTAATTTAAAGGTCACGATTAATCCAGTTTAAAACCGACAGTTGTCCTTTAAACTCGAGTGGGATAAAAGCGGGGTCACGACGAATCGGGTTTGAGTACCCGAGCACCGAAACCGGTGCATGTTTCCGAGGCACGGTCCCAATGCACGAATCCCGAGGTCCGATTCGGCGGTCCGCTTTTGTTCCTTTCTAAACCCAATCAGCAGTCCATTTTAACCAGAGTTCCAGATTCGTTCAACTGCTCAAATTCCGTTTTAAAAACCAACTTGATTTAAATTCCTTTTTATTTTAAACCCTTTTTCCTTAAATCTAATTTTTCATTTTACACTATTTTCTTTCCAAAAAGCCTTGATTTTGCTTCCAGCCAAAACAGATCCAGATTCTTAGTTTTGTTTTCGCACTAACAGATTCAGATCCCTAAAACCAAAAGAAAGAACAACTTTTAAAATCAAACTCGTTTTATAACTGTACTGAACCCCTTTTTGTTTAAATCCGAATTTCTTTTCCTTTTTCTTTTAATTTCTTAACTTTTCTGTTTCAATTTCAGTCTCAAACGACCAGATCCAAAATTCCCCTTTTATCAATAGTAAACAAAATTGTTTCAACTTCCATTTTCTTGTTTTGATTTTCAACAAATCAGATCCAGTTTTAAACAGATGCCCAGAACCAACGGAAGTTCGAATATAAGGAAAACAGAAGGGAAACGAAAAAAAAGGTTCGGTCAACTTCCGGCCACCGGCGGTGACCAAACCGACCGGGGCTTCACGGTGTAACGCTCACCGTTAAACATCGAAGGGCGGCGGCGGGAACTGTGTAGATTGAGCTGGTCGTTGAGAGGCGAGGTCGGGACGGCGGCGGCTCGGTGAGGAAGGCGGTGGCTGGACGGAGCGGCGAAGGAGAAGAGAGGGTCGGAGCTGTGCGTGAGGGAAGAGGGAGGGTAGGTGGTGGTCGCCGTGGTTGAACGGAGGTCGGAGACGGCGAGGAAGGGGAGGTCGGGGCGTGGACGATCGAAGAAGACGAAGACAGCGTGAGGGAGGACGGGGTTGGGAGGTCGGAGACGCGTGGGGACGAGGGTGGGAGTAGCTGGCCGGAGATGTCGCCGGCGATGGCGTGAGGATCCGGCGTGGTCGTGGGGGCAGAGGAGGGAGAGGTTTCGGGAAGGGGAAGGCTGCGCGAATGGGAAAATTAGGGTTTAGCCCTAATTTTCGTGCTTAAATAGCACAGGTCTGAGGTTTTGGGCCTCTCGGCCCAGCAGCCTTCAGCTGGGTCAGGCCTGGCCTGGCTGGGCCTTCGGGTCAGACCGGTCCAATTTTTTTTTTTTTTTACAGCTTTCTTTCGCGCTCGAACAAAATTTCTCGATCCGGTTTTCAACCACGACGTCTTAAACGATAACTTAAACAAGTTAAAACTTTTTACCGAGGCGGTCTTCACAATCTACCCCCCTTAAGAGAATTTCGTCCTCGAAATTCAGAACAACGCACTTCAGGAGTCGAACGGGTCGGGGTACTTCGCGCGACCCTCGTCCTCGCGTTCCCAAGTCGACTCGGCCTCGTGGCGTCGTCACAACACCAGTTCCAAGCGGATAACCTTTCCGCGTATGACCTGCTCTCGTAGATCCCTTTCCCACATCGGTTTCTCCTTATACGGGACATCACCCGTTACCTCGACATCCGCCCACTCAAAGACGCACTCAAAACCTCGAAAGGCCCGATACACCGTGGGCTAACTAGCCTTCGCCGCGATTGAAACGCACCAATCCACCTTTCGGACTCACCTCCAAGGATGCATGATCACCGACTGCGGCCTAAAGAGGTCGGCGTCGTCAGTCAGCATAGCTCCTGCTGACTCCGCGCGGTCTTCAACCGTTCATGTTCCGGGCCGGCCGACTCAGCTGTCTCTCAGTCCACTTCAAGACCCAACAACCTCTTATTTCTCACTTCTGCCCAGCACACGGGCGATCGACACGGCCTATCACACAACGCTTCGAACGGTGCCATCACGATACTGGCCTGAAAGCTGTTGCTGTAGGCGAACTCGGCCAATCACTCACGAAAACCATCATGATGTGCCCCTACTTCCACTGTGCAACCCGTAGCGGCTGCAATAAACCAGCGGGACGCTGTTGTTCGGCTCTCACCTGCCGACGGGCGAGGCATCGCGATACTAACCCCGCGGCCGCTCTCCGCATCCCGCTCCACTAGACATGCCACCTGATGTCGCGATCCTCTTAGTGCTATTCACGTGCACTGTTTGACGCGAATACTGCGACTCTCGTAGCTCGTCGCCTCCGCCGTCACGCGGTATGTACAAATCTCCATGATACCGTAACTCCCAATCAGTACAACGATCCCAGCCCTCGGCGTCCGTACCGCCGGCAACTATCTCCCGGATCCTGGTCGTCCACAAAACACCACCACAAACTGATTTAAGAATAGCCGGAATATACTGTTCATCAGGTCCAAGAACGCTGCAGGTGCGTTCGGTAGTTCAGAGTCATCACCCAGAACTCGTAATGTTCATAGTATGTCCGGAATGCAGTCCTTGCGACGTCCCCCTCTCGGACTCGCAACTGGTAGTATCCGGATCACAGGTCGATCCTCGAGAAATACGTCGACCCTCTCAACTGGTAGAACAGGTCATCAATTTTCGTCATCGGGTATCGGTCATTCACCGTAACCCGGTTCAGTTTCCGGTAGTCCATGTACATCCGAAGTTCTCCACTCTTCTTCTTCACGAAGAGTGCTGGCGCTCCCCACGGCGATGTGCTCGGACGAATAAGCCCCTTCTCCCGAAGTTCCTCGAGCTGACTCTTCAGCTCGGTCAACTCGACTGGCGCGAACCTGTAAGGCGCCATCGATATCGCTGTCGTTCCCGGCACCAGGTCAAACCCGAACTCCACCTCACGAGCTGGTGGCAACCCGCTCAATTCCTTAGGGAAGACCTCGGGGAATTCGCACGCCACTCGCAGAAATTCTCGGCTCTGCACAACCGATGCTTCCTTTACTACAGACTAGCCGACAGGAGAAACTCCGCTCCTACTGCCCAGAATACACGAACCTTTCGTGTTTCCTGTTGACACCGTCACTCGTCGCCTGTAACAGTCGATAAAGACTTGGTACTTCGCTCGCCAATCCATTCCCAGGATCACGTCAAGGCGGTCATTTCGTGGGTATCCTTCCCACGGATACATGCACAAGCTCAATCGCTGCTAAAACTCACGGACCCTCGCGGTCTCTCTAAGACTTCGCTCCACTACCGTCGTCGTGCCTACCAACTCCGAACATACCCGATCCTCGGGGTGAGGAGCCCACTCTCAAACCTCCTGTACCGATTCGCTTCTCTAACTCCGCAGGCACGACGGACCCTAGTCAACACCACCCCACCACCAACCGGCGTGTCACGACGCAGGGGTGGACTCAACGGCTCTAAACTCAGCCTCAACCTCTCAGCGCAACTCGACGAACAAGCGAGTGTGATAACCCGGCATCCAATGAAACTGGCGCCCAAAACGGAAACCGAACACCCACTCCATTAGTCACCCTGGTAAGGTCTAGTGTAACCCTCACACGGTCCTCTAGGCATCACTTGTAACTTTCTGCAACCAAACCAGTGTTCGCTACTCGTCCCTTGCGGGAAAAATAGTAAAGGGGATGAGCGTTATGCTCACCTCCACGGACACTCGTTCGATTATGGCATACTAGTAAAGCACTAAAGACTTATCGATCTAACCAGGGAAAACCACTACCTCAGAACCTGATGCCAAACGTCACACTACTCACGCTAGCAACGCCTCAAGTACTCGCTCATGTAAGACAAACCTCGACACGGGAAACACTTCCTCAATTCAGCAATCACTATGGTTCACAACCTGAATCACCCAAATACCCGATCACGTAGGGAAACCTCAAGACGGGAAAACACGCTCTCAGCTGAGCACACACCATTTCTCACACTATTAGTACTTCAGTTATAATCATACGTAAGCGAAAAACTCAACGACAACCCAACCGTACACCAAGCCTACGGCCTCTACAACCCACAACCGCGAACACAAACACGTAAAACCAACGCTCAAACCGCACGAACGTGAACCGAGTCACACAACCACAACCTAAAAGTACAACGAAGCAACAACCACCAAAAGTTTGAAAACGGCCTACTGGACCGGGTCGGTACACGACCCCTGCCATGCCACTCTCCGGGCCGGTAACCTAGCCGGGTCTTGCCCCCTACCGGGCCGGAACCCCATAACCTGCCGGGCCCCTTACCGGGCCGGCGTCCAATGCCTGCCGGGCCCCTTACCGGGCCGGCAACCAATACATGCCGGGCCCCTTACCGGGCCGGCAGCCAAACCGGTCCATTCTACCTACCGGACCAAACCAGTGACCCCGATGGTATAGTGGTAATGACTTCACACTACTTACACCTGCTATGTCTACCCTAGGGTATTCGTAACCTTCCCGGCTAATAGTGACCTGTACACAAGTACGTCGCAGACAACGACCACCAAACACATAACACAGTTACGGCAAATCAAGACCGACCTCAAACACAAGCCAACACCAAAATTAGGGTTTAGCCCTAATTTTCGTGCTTAAATAGCACAAGTCTGAGGTTTTGGGCCTCTCGGCCCAGCAGCCTTCAGCTGGGTCAGGCCTGGCCTGGCTGGGCCTTCGGGTCAGACCGGTCCAATTTTTTTTTTTACAGCTTTCTTTCGCGCTCGAACAAAATTTCTCGATCCGGTTTTCAACCACGACGTCTTAAACGATAACTTAAACAAGTTAAAACTTTTTACCGAGGCGGTCTTCACACCCTGAGTCCCAAGCTCAACCAAATACAATAATTAAACAACGGTACGTCTCTAAAAGAAACAAAAGTAACGATAAGTCTCGGACCCTCGCTAGCCCCATGCTCCGCGACGCCCCCTAATCCAACTCACAGCTAACACCAGTAGAAAACACGGTAAGGGGTGAGCTTGACGCTCAGTAGGGAAAAGCCACGAAAACCACCTCACACAGATTTACAAGAAAGTCTTTCCACAGTTTAAAGTTCATTAAAAAGTTTAATACAACGGTGAAACACTTAAACCATTTAAAGACAATCCCCCCCTTTTCCTGTCCCTCACCAGTCCAATCACACCAACTCTAACTCAGCACCAACATCAGACCAAGGCACACACCGAAGGGAACAATCCAAGTAAGACCCCCAAGTACGTTTCCAAACTACCTTTTAACAATAAAAGGAGAAGGGGACAACGAGAACATGTAACCCAAATTAAACAACCTTCACTTTACTCGACCACAAACTATCCCGAAAATCCTCGTCCAGAACCCCTTCACGACCGACTCACGGATAACCACAAAGACGACGCTTTAACTTACACGGAAGCCACACACATGAACTCATCATCAAACAATCAAAATCAAGTCATTCGCAGTCACACACAACTCATAACAAGGAAAACACCCATAGCCACAAACACAACAACACTCGTTCAATACAAAACATTTTCAAAACACACAACTCGTAACCATCACACGGTCTCGGGAGCAACCCGCTCGGCCCGGCACAGCCGCACGCAACTTCCCCAACACAAAGTCGGGATAGGCGGTCGACCTCATCGCGGAACATAGCGTTTTACCGATTGAAGGAAGGCAGGGAAATCGCCTCTTCATGGCTTGGTCTCTCGCAGTGCTCAACACAACTTTTTACCGAGTGCTAGTCGGAAGGTAGGGAAACCACCTCTTCGCTGGACAAAACGTTTTACCGACTCAAGGTCGGAAGGTAGGGAAACCACATTTCTCGTGTAACCAAAGCACACACAAGCCTCATACTTTACCGATCACGCGCCGGAAGGTACGACACACCTTGCGGAAGTACATCTCTCACACTTTACCGGCCGCGTGTCGGAAGGTACGACACACCTCTCGGGCACAACTCAAACAGGCATCGCCAGAACAATCACAATCACACTCACAATCATAATCACATTCTCAACAACTTACACAACCAACACGCACTTACCGTCACCCCACTCAACGTGGTAACCCCATCGGCTTAACCGGTATTCAATCCCCAACATCCCCAGTTCAACATATCAGATAAACGGAAAAAAGCCACTCAATCACTAATATGCATCACCAAGTTCAACTCTACTCGTTTTCATGTTCGTTATTTATTAACCATTCAAGCAGCACAAAGCACACAAGCATATACACTTCAGCAGACAATCCTACAGGAGTGACATGGCCCGAGTCTACGCTAGTTATTCACATCCTACATGCGTACTAGTTCCTTAACCGGTTATTAAGTTTCCCTATACGCATTCTGGTACATCCGTAGTAAAGTAGGGTTTCGAGGTAATTTCCTACCTCTCAGTCTCTATATGGGTCGCCTAGCTGCTGACGTCCGTGCCTACTCTGGTCTTCTCCTCGCTCGGGGTAAAAGCCTGGGTTTAACATAAAGGGGACGATAGTCAGTCCCGATCCAGTCCGTAACGGTTCTCAAATTATCAATTTAGTCCAGTAGTTTGTCCAAACGTCCTTTAAATTGTCCGATAATTCCTTGAATTTATCTGATTAAAGTCCTTTTATTTAATTAATTAAATGTCCTGACCCGGATCTGACCCGAGTCCGAAACCCGGACCCGAATCCGACCCGGTCAAACCTCAGACCCGGACCTGACCCGAGCCCGACCCAGACCCAGACCAAAACCCGAGTCCGGACCCGAACCCAGATCCGGTCCAGGCCCAAACCCAGTCCAGGTCCTGGTTCTGGCCCGAGGCTTGTCCAAGGCCCAACTCCGTGGCCCGAGTCTCGTTCCTGGCCCAAGCCCGAGCCTCGTTCAGGTTTGAGCTGGAACGGAGACGAGGCGGCTAGGGTTCCAGCTCCGGCAACGGCGGCGGCGTCAGGAGGACTCGAAATGGTTTCTCCACGGTGGCGACGACGTCAGGAGGTCGGGATGACGAGGGAGGGGTCGTTGGTGAGCGTTCAAGGCTCCCCCGTCCAGATCTGACGGCAAGAAGGCTTCACCGGCGTTGGAGCTCGGATCTGAAGCTCGAGACTCCGGCCGCGTCCTTCCGGCCAAGCTCAGACCAAATCGAGCCTACCCACGCTCGATTTTCAGGTAAGGGATGAAGGGGGAGTGGATTCAGCTCGAGAAAAATACTCACCGGCACTGGGTTTCACGAATCTGGTGCGGCGAGGTTCGAGGGGTACACCGACGTTGGTTCGAGGCGGCTCGGGGAAGAAGAGGGGAAAGGAGGAGAGAGGCTTTTGGGTTTCTAGTGGCGAGGGGAGGTCATGGGTGGAAGGGAGAGGTCCGGCGATGGCGATGGGAGAAGAGGACGCGAGAGGGTCGGGGAAGAAGGAGCGAGAGAGAAACGCGAGCTCCTCGGTTCGCTGCGTGAGACTGAGGAGACGAAGCGGCGCGTTTTAGGGTTTTTTTCGCGAGGGTCTTGGGCCCTGGCTCGTGGCGTGGGTTTGCGCGCGCGACTTTGGGCCTGGTCTGGCTCGGCCCAAAGTCCGGGTCTGGCTGGCCCAGGCCTACTCCCCTCTTTCCTTTTTATTTTTTTTTTGAATTCGATCCAAAATTAAGCTCGTTCCCAACCCTCGACGTTCCAAACCATAATTTAAGCTATTAAAAACCCCAGTCTTTACAATTGTTGTGTGCGTTCGCACGCGTGGTTAGTTGCGATATAACCGTGTTCGTGTTCCAGTGTGAATTGTCTGGGTGACGGGTGCTAAGTGTATGGTTGAGGAGAAGTGTCTGAGTGATGGTTCAGTATCAAGTTTGATGTGCGGATTGCTCCTGGTTGGGTTCAAGCGTTGTCATTGGGTTACTTGTTTAAATTGTCTTGTTATTGCTTTACTAGTATGCCTTATTTGGACGGGTATCCGTGGTGGTGAGCGAATGCTCATCCCCTTTACTACTTTTTCCTACTGAGCGAAATGCTCATCCCCTTCACTACTGTTCCTACAGGTTTCGTTCGTGAATTGGAGTAGAGGGTGTCTCGAAGCTAAGGAGCTTGTAGCGAGAGTCCTAGTCTTGGATTGTCTAGAGACGTATTCCCTTTCGTACCAAACTTTTTATTTTGGATTTCGAGCATTTGACTCTTGTTATCAGAATTACTAGTTTGAGCTATTTTTTTGGAGTTTCATTTCGTTTAAAATTGCCTTCTTTATTATTATTTTCGGTTCACGTCTCGAGTCCGGTCAAAACCGGATTTGGGGCGTGACATGGTCCGACACTCAGGTCATGGAACTTGTAGAGGAGGTGTATGCTGGGAGATATGGACACGACTTCGTCTGGCAGCATTGATGGATTCTCGTGCGGGGCCACCCCTAATGTACGGTGGCATTGACACTTCCATAATCAAAGATAACAAGTGTCATGAATGTGGTTTGAAAAAATAGCCATCTTGGCAAAACAGGATGATTCGCAACGGATGGAGAAATACCTGTAATTGTTTTTAGAGGTGTAATGTGCGGACACGACTTCAAATTGTACCTTAGTATTCCATAGTCAAAGATGCCGAGTAACGTGGAAGTTGTAGTGTCATTGATCAAAGAACATAAAAAGTTCTTTGAGCAATGACACTACATCTCCCATGCCATTTGCCATCTTTGATTATGGAATACCGAGAATAAAATTTGAAGTCGTGTCGTCATATTACACCTCCAGACCCATTACTCAATGTCCAAGAAGATGACTCATAGATCTTATTATGTTGTACTTCCATTTAAATATTTCGAGATATAGTAATATGCGTCGGTTCGGTATAATCCCCGGGAACTTGATTGTGTTAGTGGACAGTACGACCAGAAAACCACAAACCGTTTCCGACAACCAATAAAGTGGAATTTTTTTATGTAACTCGATGAAATAAGGAGTAAATAATAAATATGCGTCTGGTTGGCTCGTTTTACATTTTTTAACAACATTATTTTTCACTAAATTCGATTTATTACAAGGAAATTAGACTGGAAATAGACCGATGGTGTTTATTCCTACTACGATCGCTTCTGAATTAGACCACAGAAACAACATCGATTCGACACTGATTTGTCTTCGATGTCTAACTAGACCAGGTCTAATCCCAATATAGATAGTCTGATAGATAAGGTTCCTCTGCTTGAGAGAGAACATAACAGCTGCACAGGTTTCAACCTATGCTAAGAGCATCCACAATGGTATGTCATGACTAGTAGTATGGAGCCATGGTAAAGAGCTCATTTTTGGCTCTCTCTCCTCCATATCGGGGCTCTTACCACGGCCTCTCCAACAACAAACCATGAATAGTGGTATGGAGCCATTGTTTGTAGTTGTTTTGGAGCAAAATATCATTCTCTCTCCTCCAAAATAGCTCCTACCACGGCGTCGAGTCGTTGCAGGATCCTGCCACACCACCCCTGCAACGACGCTCTACAACGATGAGTCGTGACAGCAAATCGTGGTAGATCCACGACAGGCCCTGCAACGACCTTCTTGTCACGACCATTGCAGGTGCTCTAATAGTTAAGGATGAAACAAAAAAAAGTGAATATATAAGAAAACAATGAGTCAGAACATAAAAATCACAATAATCATATATATCTATAAAAGGAACCTTTAGCTTGGGCTGACGTGGATCCTACATGGCACTGTTCTTTGCTCTTTATCGCGTCTTATCTACGTTTTCGCGCACTCGATCCTTTTCCTGCTTAGGTTACGAGTCCGAATTCAATCTAGAGCCCCTTTTTTTCTTTCCGTTATGGAACTGATTTGCTGTGCGTCCATCATCACTACAGGCTATGCCCTCTTCTTCAATGGAAGTGATTGTGGCTTCAAATCAAATGGACGGTTTCATCCGTTTCTGTACATGGGTTTTCAGTGTCCGGCCACGCCGACTTCCTTTATATGAGCCACGACTTTCCTCTCCATTTCCTTACTCATCTCGATTTCAGGTCTTGAATTTCCCGTCACTTTCTCTCCGGTTTTTTGTTGTAAGTGCTTTTTTGTAATCAGTTTGGCGGTTGTGGTTTCTGATTCTTCAGTTTTATGTATAGGATGGAATTGTATTTGTATGTAGCTGCATAATCGCATGTCATGGTTGTTTCGTGTAGAACCCAACTCATGGTTTCTAGGTTCAGATGTTGTTGAATTTCATAATTAATTTTGGAAGCCATACGATTCATGAGCAGTGATTATCTGTAATTGAATTTTTCTCGAGATTTTAGAATGTCTGTTTGACAATTGATTATGGGTTTTGCTGTCCCTTTTTAGTTGTAGCTCTGTGATTGAAAACTGAAACATAAAATCAATTTGGTAGTTGATTTTTTTATGTTCTCTTCTAATTTTGGTATCATCGTGTGGAGTTGTAGGGTGGTTTATATTGGTAATTCGGCTCTTAGAATGTGGTGGGTTTAGTTCAGGAATTCTAATCTAAGGTCATGGTTCAGAATTTGATTAATTGGTTTATCCCTATCTGCAGAAATGAATCTATTGATTATAACCTTCACTGTCATTGTGTTCATGTGAGGGTGGGAAGAAGCTATCAATACCACACATACATCTGAGGTTCAAGCCAGAAAGATTAAAGAAGAGAGGGACTATGAATGGTCTGCCAAAAGCTACTCATTCAAGCATTGCAAATCATATCTTTTTGTTTTTGCTCAGCAGCAAGCTTATCATTTCCAAAGTGTTTCTCAAGACTTCCTTTTTAGCTGATAATCTTCATATGGCTCATTAGTCATTAGACTATATTTTCCTTTTCTCTTTCTCCTTTTTAGCTAAGACTGTCACGTCATATTTGCAAAACATATGTCCACCTTTAATTTTCACAAATGTAATAACGAAATCCACTGTCCTAAAAGGTATTAGAGATTGATGCTGAGTACCCTCCCTAAGGAAGATGTAATGATGTAGGATGAGGCCCCAACATATCTCTACATACTGGTCTATAGAGCAGTGGAGCAGTGGTCGCCTCTCGGTCCAATACCTCAACCTTACATGGTATCTATAAAATCCCAAAAGGCCATTTTCTAATATTAGTTTAATTTAAAATGATTTGTAGTTGCAGGATACCTGGGAGTGGGACTATGGAAAATGTGTAGGAGGGAGGAGCAAAAATGTGCCAAACCAGATGCTAGAGGATGGCCTCCAAAAGCTTTGGCTGAACAGCAAAGAATAAAATACAAGCATAAACACTTTACTCAGTTATGAAAACGAGTGTAAAATAGATACGATCGAGCAGGAAAGAGCTTACAACTGCAATAGTCATACAAACAATGGAGAGCAGGAGGTTCAATCTATTCTAATTGCCACTCAAGAAAGGTACACAAAAATGACCGCTCGGGCATTTCTATTAGTCTAAAAGTGTTGAGCTTGAACAAGAAGAGCGTTACCATACACACACAGTTCCAGAATGCCAGCGCATCAAAAAAGCAACCCAATAAATTAATACTCTTACTGGATTCAACTATAGAGCTGCTCAGAATTGCTGGTAAACTTGACTTTATTGCCAGTAAGTAGAGATGAACCTGAGAAATTCAAACAATTAATTATTAGTCTATTGAAATCATAATACATGAAAAGACAAAGGATGGTGGATATGTGAAAATAAACTTGAATTTCTACATTACCTGTTTGTTTGCTTACCCAAATTTGTTATAAGGATCTTCTTAGAATTGTTGTGATAGGGCATTTTCAAATGGTGTTATCATAAATAGATAATAAATTTATTGGCCTTTGATTTGCTTCATCATCAATTTGGTAATGCATTATTGATCAACATGGGTTTTACTAATTTGTAGATACTAAGACATTTGATAAAGTTGATGCCACAATTTTTTTGTTCTATTTATATGGTTTTCATTTTGATTTGGTGTTGGTTGTTACTGAGTTTTGAAAGACATAATTTGATTTTGAACATTTCATGTGATAGTGTGTCTTGGGTCTATTTGCTTGATTGTGAAGAGTTGTGTAGATAGATGATAAAGAGTTGAATCAATCTTCCTCTCTTCGTCTCTGTCTCTCCACTTTGAATTGCAATCCGCCAAAAAATTGTTTCAACTATTTTGATTGTCTTTTTCACTAAATTGCTTTAGTCTCTCAATCACGATGGTTGGGGTGCGATTCCTGATGACTTGTATGCTCCATGATGGTAGTTCCTTCTGTCGTATATGGTTCCCTAAATTTGTAAGATTTTGTAAATTTTTCGTTCACAATAACTTATATATATATATCCTGGATAGTTTTTGATATTATGTTGTTTGTGTGATTGCAAAAAGACACAATCATTGTTTTGGGGCTTTTTTGATTTCATGATTGAATGAGTCTGCATCCTGGAATGTATGGATGTTTTGGGTTCGTATTGGAGGTAATGCAGTCTTTCTGATAAAATTTTATAATTTTAAGACAGAGATAAAGGTGCTTTGGTATTCAATGTCGAATAGAATTATAATGGCTGTGGAATCATTTACGGGACATAGTTGAATGACAAGAAGATGTTAAGGAGATGAAGGACTTGCAGAAGGGTCCTCCTATTCGTGTAGTGTTGGTTTTTCATTACATACCTTAGCATGTATGTAATGCACATGGTAGGTACAAAAAAATGGTAAACAAACTATTGTACCTATGTGCTCTGTGTTAAGTGTGTTCGTGATTTCAGTATAGATGTCATGCTTAGTATGTTACGGTTTCTCTATTGTACAATATTTGTAAATTTTTTAACCGTCAGAAGGATCGACCCCATGACTTCATGGGTTCCAGTGTACAATTTCAGTAATGTAGTCATAATTTCAGTATAGAAGTCATGTATTTCGGTGTACAATTTAAGTATAGATGTTAAGTTTCTTTATTGCACAAGTTTTGTAAGTTCCTTGATAGTAAGAGGAATTGACTCGCACGACTTTACGGATTCCAGTGTACATTATTTTTATGACGAAATGTAGAAATATTTTTCAGTGTTGGTTTTAGATAAAGAACTATGATAGTCCTTGATATTTATATCGAGTTTTATCATACACCATGTGATGATATGGCATTTTTTTTTTCCTTTGATTTCATTCTCTCGCTACTGGTGTGATTTCATCTTAATGGCACCAGTTGTAATCGATGTCTGCCTTGATTTATATCAGAACTTCTCTTTGGGATTCCGAAGAGAAAAGAGTTGAGAGGTTGGCATTCTTTTTGGGGTCCTTTTCTTCGTTGAAGGCGGATACAAATTTGTGAGAAGGAATAGCTGATGTGTATGCATATTTGTGCTCTTGGTTGCGCAGTTGTACCATTTACGATAAACAAAGGTTTCGATATAATTGATCAATTGTTTTGGTCAACTACACAGATTAGTGAGACCTTTTGGTTATTGGGTTTCGGCTTTTTTCATCTTCCCATTTATGGGTTTGTATTGGAATTTTGTTTTATCTAGGTTGGATGTTCATTAATCTTAATTAGTTGAATTAAGACTTTTCTGTTGAAGGAAATAGTTTTATTGGTCTTTTCTGTCTATTTGATGTGTGTCCTTTCTAATTAATTCAAGGATCAATGCAATTGCTCGGCCTAATAGTTTATTTTTACAGATAGGCTCCAACAACCATTTGTATATACAAACAGATCAAATGATCACTACATGATTCTACGAGTATACTCCTGAATTTGAATACAAACTATGCCAAACCTTGCTTTCAGTATGCAGATGTGTAATAGACTTCGTCCATGGGTTATTGCGCAAGCCGATAATATTGTTGTAACATCATACGCGTTTATTTTATCGAACATTTATCGATGTTCATTGTTAAATATGACCACCATTTTCAAAATTAACATACAACGTACAACTACGACAAATTGATATAATATACAAGTATTTACACCAAATACCACGCATCGCGCGGTGTCCCACCTAGTAACATGTAGAATACGAGTTTGTCCCATCTAAGTGATCTCAGTTTTATATGAAAATGACGTTATGCTATTTCCATTTGGAAATCATCAAAAATGTTCAAGAGCAAACATAAAAGAGAGAATCCTCATCAAATTGATTAACCTCTTGTAATAAACTCAACCCGACCTGTAAAATTATAAAATTCACTACCAAATTTGAAACAACGTTTTGGGTTTGGGCCACTCTTCTTTCACTTTTGTTTTTATAGTTTTTCAAAATAAATTGACTTTACGGCGTCCTCGATTCCTGCGGAGGCGTCTGGCCGTCAGATCCTTTGGACGGGTCATCGGACGACTGCCTCAACCCATCGTCCCGGTTCACCTCCTCAATCAAGCGGACCACCTCCGCCATCTCCGGCCGCTGATCCGGCACCGTCGCCACGCACCCCATCGCGATCTGCAGCAGCTGCACCATCTCCTCCTCGATGTTGTGGTACCTCATCAGCTCCACGTCGAACACCTCCGCCGTCCACTCCTCCCGCACCACCGACTGCACCCACCGCGGCAAATCTATCCCTTCCTCGCCCAGCGACGCCTGGTTCGGCGCCTTCCCCGTCAGCAACTCCAGCAGCAACACCCCGAAGCTGTACACGTCCGACTTGTACGTCACTTTCCGGGTCTCCACAACCTCCGGCGCCCGGTACCCCGCCACCCGGTTCGGCGCCGTCGACGTCCCGAATACCGGGCTCAGCCCGAAGTCCGAGACGCTGGCATCGTGGTCCGGTCGGAGCAGGATGTTCGACGACTTGATGTTCCCGTGAACGACTCTTCCCGACAGGTGTAGGTGGGCCACTCCCCTCGCCGCGCTCAACGCTATCTTCATCCGGTTGTCCCAGTCCAGCGGCGTCCTCCCGGATCCCTTGCTTCCTGTAAAGTTACCGGTTAAGCCGGTTAGATTAGTAGTGGCAGAAACCGTAAATATCCCGAATATAGATCTGGAGAACGTGTACATGAGAATGTTTTTATTAAAAATGAATAATGAAATGTAATTGGTTACCGTGAAGCAGCGCCGAGAGGCTACCGGCGGGCATGAACTCGGTGACGAGCAATTTCTCGTCCTTGGAGAAGTAGAAGGCTCTGATCGGAACCACATTCTGGTGGCTGATCCTGCCGAGGACCTCCATCTGGGTCTCGAACTCTTTCTTGGTCACCACCACGTCCTTGAGGCGCTTCACCACCACCGTCGTGCCCTCCTCCAGCACCGCCTTGTACGACGTTCCCACGCTCCCTTTCCCCAACACCTCCGCCGATGCCCGCAACAGATCTTCCAAATCGAAGTTGTAACCCCCGCCCTCGAAGAACACCAGCTTGTTCCTCTCCGCGTCCATCGACCCTCCCGTAATGTCCTCCTTCGACGACGACGTTCCGGCCTCCACCGTCCGGGTTTGGACGGGGGGCTTAGGCGACTTGCTTGGGTCCTCGCGGCGGCGCTTGCGGATGCAGAGCAACAGGATTAGCAAGAGGAGGAAGAGGAATGCGGCCACACCGACGGCGATTCCGACAATGGCGCCTGTGGAGAGCTTCTTCGACTTCTTTTCCACCGATGGGCTTCCCGACGGCGACGGGGCGGGCGAGGGGAAAAATGGGTTGCAGGGCTTTAACTGGCCGCCGCAGAGATCCAAGTTTCCGGCGAACGAAGACTCGGGGAATTTCAATAGGGTTTTCGGAATTGACCCATTGAGATTGTTCATGGAGACGTTGAAGTTCACCAGTGAGTCGGAATCGATGCTGGGGAGGTTACCGGAGAAGCCATTGTTTTCGAGGAAGAGCCCTGTCAAATGGGTGAGATTGTTGACTGCGAACGGAATTGAACCGGAGAGGTTGTTGTGCGACAGATCGAGGCGAGTGAGTCGAGTCAATCTGGTCAATCCCACCGGCAATTCGCCGGAGAACTGGTTCCCCTGGAGGTAGAGGCCGCGCAGAACCGTCAGATTGAAGACATCGGAGGGGATCCTGCCGGAGAGAGCGTTGGAGCGGAGGCTGAGGACTCGGAGCTGGCTGAGATGGCCGAGAGTATTGGCCGGAATGGGACCCACAAGCCCGACGCCGGGGAGGCGTAGGCTGTAGACGAATGAGCCCGTGGAGTCGCACTCGACGCCGACCCAATTGCAGGCCGAGTCAGACTCGTTCCACTTCAGGCGATTCGAGTGTGGAATCTTAGAGATGAAAGCAAGGAGCGCTTGCTTGTCCCGTGTTGGCTCCGAGTCCACTCGCCGACACAGAACAAGGATTGTAAACAACAAAACTGAACACCACCACGAACCGGCCATTGACTCTAATGAAATCGACGGCGGCTCTATGCGGTGGCTGGCGGTGGTTCCCGGCGAAGACCCATGAAACAGTAGAGGACAAAGAGCGGTTCTGTGAGTGAAGGAAACAGAAACACACACGCGATATCTATCACGAGTCCACAAAAGTGGAAGCAAAAAAACGAAAGCTAAGAGAAAAAAACAGAAGCAGTCAGGCTGGCACTGGACTGGAAACGTTTATTCCTTTCATAAATCCGTACGTTACACGCGCCTCTATCTCGCTCTGTGGGTCGGTACACGCGCTACCAAGAGAGAGTGAGGGATCAGATGAAACGGCAGCAGCATCTATGCACAGCTGGCAAGCATAATTAAAAAAAAAAGAGGGAGATTGAGCCCACAATTTGGCACCAAATGGTGGTTGATTTTGCTAATTGCTTCGGTAAATAAAATATTAAAATCTGGTTGGTTATTGGGCTTAAGGAAAATATGAATGCGATTCAGACAGCAACCGCCAACCAGATCATGAGAACTAGCATGACGTGGCAGGTTTGGTTCCAATTAAGTTACGGTTGGTCTATAGTGTGTGTAGTGTGTACACAACATGTGTATTGTGTTGTGTTTTGTTCAGTTAATGTAAGTGTCTTTAAGCTTAGTTCTCGCACTACGCGTATTCAGTTGACTAAATCCAGTGAACTTTCTCTTTAGATTGGTATATTTATGAATATGACTCAGTATCCAATAATTAAATTTGAAATAACAAAGAGTTGAATATGTGCAGGACTGTAACACTTTCTGATGATGATAACTCAAAAATGATAAAGCAACTGGATTTAAATTTTAAATTTTCGGATGCAAGAATGCAGTTTTTGAATTTCAGATTTAAATCGTTTTATCACCTTTTTCGAGATTATCTCTTTAGTCACTTTTGATTAATAATTCAAAATAAATCTCATCGTTCTAATATTATCCGAATATGTATACGTGGAAAATCATTTATAACTAATAGCTGGAAATCCATCCAGGTACTATATAGCACACTTTGTTTTGTGGATGCAGCAAAATGGGGCAAATAATACATACACAAGTAATTATTAAGTTTTGTTTTTTTTATTGCTTTAATTTTTAATTTATTTAACTTGGGCTGTATGGGAGCCATATGTTTCCACTTCTCCAAATTCTACTTATCTATAATTATCTTTGTTTAGAGAATAATTTTGATTTTAGATCAAAGGAACCCATTTATTACCACGAAAATGAGTTATTACATATTTGATCCTACACTAAGTTTAACAATAATTCAACAACAATTAAACGTCTAAGACGGTTTTGATGAACATAAAATATTGTAATGAAAAAGTACCGCAAAACACTGTTCAAGGTGTGGCCTAATCGCCGCTCATTCCCCTAGAGAGGACCCATATACTCTGGTTGAAAACCGAACCTGTGTTTTACAGCAGTGAAGGAAGGATTGGCCTGTCTCAAGGATCCCTTCCAACAATCGTACCTGAAGACCTGGGTTGTACTCATTTTCCTTGGCGAGGTTGCTTCCCCGCCCTCGCCTGATCTTCCCGGGGTCCCCCAGGGGAATCCCTCTTTGTTCCAGCCGTCATCCTCAAAGGCGCATGCACTTCATTGATCAAGGGTTGTACCTCTACAAAGTTTATTCAACTAGGAAGATCTCCCCCACATACACACTCATTAGGTGTAGTGTTCTAAGTCAGGTGGTCAAAACCCGGTGGTACACGGATAGGTTTCATACAGTCGGTTGCATAGGCTCTGTACTTATTCTCCTTTGGGTACTCTAGGAGGGACTTGTTGAACCTATGGATCCCCGGCATCTCTTTGTCACATGTTGGTGGTGTGTGCTCAATCCGCCCACAATTCCCACAAAAACTAGGTAACTTCGTGTATGTGAGGGCGCAGGTTATCGGATCCTAAAACTTCAAAAACCGAAGCAACAGATTCCTGTAGATAGGGCGGTCCAAGAAATGCCAAAAACGCACTCGGACAGCCCCACCCCAACATTGTCCATAGTCATCACACGGGACCTCCACTGTGGTCCCCAAAACTACTCCAATTTTCTCCACAATCGTCTTGGTCCGAACGCACGGCGGGAGGCCGTGGGCATGAACCCACAATTGGAGTCTATCCAGTGATGGAGAGGCCCTAACAGATGGGTCAATTTCCCCACGAAGCAAGGGATGGCCATCAAAACACTATGGTTCATGACCACGGACCTAAACCCCATCATCCTCATTGGCGAAGTTGAACCCAAAGACACCGGGTTCGATGTCCTTAATCACCAGTCTCACCGTCGAGTTGCCTTATGCGTTGGTGATGGTTTGCAACAAGGTTTCCTTTGAGGGGGGGGGGGGGGGGGGCAGAAGTCGTCTGAGCATACCAAATCGTTGTTGAGCCAAAGCCCTTGGATCGACGATCACATCCATGACGATCATCTCTAGAGGCTCCTCGTAGCCCAAGGAGAAACCCGAGAGGCTGTCTTGAAGGGCCCGAATAGGAGAGTCAGGCGGTGCGAGCCTCAAAGCCACGGGGTAGCATGAGTAGACAGTGGTACCAAGCCCTCCCGACGGAGCAGAAACTCTGGTATAGGTATGAAGGGGATGAGCGGAATCCACTCTGCATTCGGCAACATGAATGTCAGGGGTTCCTTCATTCGCAAGTTACCCACACCAAGACAGGACGGTGACTTAGGGTCATCCTCATCAGCCCCCGGAAGCACGGTAGGGGGAGATAAAGATGACCCTGCAGACAGCCCATCCAATGAGGCCCCAGGGTTTTTGGTGGGCGACCTCGCTGCACCTTCGGCCGTGGTTGAACAGGAGAGGTCGCCCTCGGCTCGAACGCCACCAACGCTAAGAATGGCATAGGAGGAAGCGGTGGTGATTGCATCGACGAAGATTGCAGTAGTGGTCGTTGCAGTGGTGATGGAGACATCGGTGGTAGTTGTAGCGGTGAGGAAGGTAGTGGGGAAGGTTGCGGTAACAGGGGTACAGTAGGCTTGGATTTTGGTTTCCTCTTCCGGTGTCCCTTTAAATGGCTCACCAGGATTTGCGAGAGGCATGGAGGAGGCACACTTATTATCACCGTAGCGGAGCGGCCAGGCGGTGACAGGACGTGCGCAGGCGGCGACATGACAAGAGCAGTAGGTAGTGGTGTGACGTCGTTAGACGACAAAGCAGCCTGGGGAGTTGCAGGGTTGACGTCCTCCTTAGGCAGGAGGCGCGACTGACGATCGATAATGACAGCGATGCGAGAGCTCATGTCTCATAGGGTTTAGGGTTGCTCTCTTTAATTAAAGATCTCAAACTCATTTCTGTAACAATATCAATGAATATGATTATTCACCAGCTTACCAAGAATACGTGTTCTATGTCTATCCTCGTATGGACGGGTTTGATTCACACCAGTAATAATCTATTTTACGTTTCAAAAATCTTGACTAATCAACTTTGAGATTTTCAAGCATTAATTTAGGGGTAAATTACAAATACCTACCCCAAACTTGTAGCGTTTGACTGATACTTACCCTAAAGTTTTTTTTAATTGATACCTACACTGATGTTTAGTTATATAACAAAGGGTAAACTTCACCTCACTACCCTAAAAATACTTGCGTTTCGTCTCACTACCCTAACCAAACTTTGTTGCACCTCACTACCTTAACGAAACTTTTAGTTGCACTTTCATACCCGCCGTCAACTTCACATCCATTTTTGGAAGGAAAATGGTAAAAAGTCCAAAATACCACTCACTAACACTCAAATTTTCAAAAGTATGCCATTGGTTTTAAAAAATTATTTTTATTTATTTATTTATTTTATATAAACCAGTTTTTTTATTTTTTTAAAATCAGTTTATTCTTAGGAAAAATCAGATTTTATTTTTTAAAATTAGTTTTTATTTTAAAAATTAATATTTATTTAAAAAAATCAGACTTTATTTTTAAATTTTAGCTTTTGTTTTAAAAAATCAGATTTTATTTTTAAAAATTAGCTTTTATTTTTAAAAATCAGATTTTATTTTAAAATTTTATTTTTATTTTTTAAAATCAGAATTTATTTTTTAAAATCAATTTTTATATTAGAAAACATATTTTATTTTCAGAAAATCATTTTAAAAAAACAGTTTTCAAATACGTCCCTTCTTTAGAAAAAAAAACTGTTATAAAAAAAATGATTTTTTGGAAATAAAATTTGATTTTTCAAAATAAAATTTGATTTTTTAAAAAATAAAATCTGATTTTTTAAAATAAAAGGTATTTTAAAAAAAAATTATTTTAAAAATAAAATCTTATTTTTTTAATTAAAACTAAATTTTAAAAAATTAGATCTTATTTTTTAAAATAAAATATTTATTTTTAAAATAAAAACTAATTGAAAAAATAAAATCTGATTTTTTTAAGAATAAACTGATTTTTTAAAAATAAAAAAACTGTTTTATATAAAATAAATAAATAAAAAGAATTTTTGAAAACCAATGACATGCTTTTGAAATTTTGAGTATATTGAGGAGTTTTTTTTGGATTTTTTTACCATTTTCCATCAAAAAATGGATGTGAGGTTGACGGCGGGTATGAAAGTGCAACTAAAAATTTCGTTAAGGTAGTGAGGTGCAACGAAGTTTGGTTAGGGTAGTGAGACGAAACACATGTATTTTTAGGGTAGTGAGTTGAAGTTTACCCTATAACAAATAACCCCTCTCCGTTAAACTCTATTAGTCTTTTATTGTTAAATGACTAAAATATCCTCAACTACCTATCAATATTACACAACTCTGTCATTCTTTTTCTTTAACTATTTTAATTTTTATTTATTCTTTGTTTTTAATTCACTTTCTTTGATTATTTATTCTTTCTTTTTTTCTCATTAATTAATTTAAATTTATTTTTTGAAATTTCATATTTTAATTTAAAAATATATAAATTATTTTTTTTTCGAAATTTTATTTAGTTTCACATTTTAAATTCATTTATTTTTTATTAATAGAATTTTTAATCTTTTAATTCTTTTAAAAAATTCAATATATCTATTTCATATTTTTTTTTATAATTTCATTATATCTTATTAAATCAGTTTATTTGAAAAATCACATTTTATTTTAAAAATCAGTTTAGTTTGTACAAATTTAGTTTTTATTTAAAAATCATTTTTTATTTATTCGTTTTCTTTATTTTTTAAATATCTTGAATTCATCAATATGCTCATAGTATTCTTTGATTTTTCAATATACAATAGCTAGATCCAATAAATTCTCAACATAAACTAGATCACTCAAAATACTTCATATGAATCATTTCTCCTTCAAACACCAGAACACTTCCATTAAACCTAGAGAGATTTAATTCCCAATCTGCAAAAAAAAAATGAAAACAAGAACAAGCTCATGTGAACACAAACTGGTACTCAAATTGGTTTAATCAACACCATCAACAACATCAAAATTTTCATATGTACAATGAACAAAAATCTGAAAATCGAAACCCCTAACCCAATAAACCCCATAATCAAACCCTAAAATAGAAAAGTATGTGAACAAGGAAATCAAACCCAACAAAACCGAGTTCAGATCTAAAATCGAGAAAGAACTTGATTTCATATTTGAACTCGTTAGAGAACTCGAAAGGGGACAAAGACGCATCGCTGTCGCCCATGCCTCCGAACTTGCGTCGTCGCCCGTGTGCATGTGGTCTTGCCTTTCCATCGCCGGAGACGTAGTTGCACCAGAGACAAAGATGAACCGAGATATGAGAAAATTCCAGATCTGGACCAATCCCTCGATGAGCTCCGACCAGATCGAAGAACCTCGCCAGATTTGGACCAATCCTTCGTTGTTGTCGTCGCCGCGGGCCGAAGGTGGACAAAGTTGAGCGGGGAACGGGGATGAGAGTGACTGTAGGTGGACGAATATGGGGATAAGGGTAGGTTCTGATTTGTAAGGGATAAGGTAGGTTTTATGATAAGGAAAGAATATTTTTTTTAAAATCAGATTTATTATTAAATTAAATTAAATAAAATCATATATATATATATATATTAGGGGCATTTTTGGTAGTTTTGAAATAATGAACAGTATACAGACGGAACTGACTAACATAAGAGATTTTTGGTTACGAATTATAACTTTAATGTATGTATCAGTTAATTTTAAACTTAAAAATAAATTTCAGAACGTGACAAATTAAAAGTATGTATTTGTGATTTACCTTTAATTTAGTTTTGTTTGTCAAAGATGCCGGCAGAGACACATGTTAGGACCAGCCCAGTGACCGGGGCCGCGGTTGCCAGCCTCATGATGCCTACGGTTCTGGCCAAATGGCGCCCATGATTTTTTGTTCTAAACATGTCCTTTCTTTTGGACGACTCTTTCTTACTTTCTCTTCACAGTATTGCTTCATTTTCAATCCAAAATTATTAGTTCACATGACAAAAAGTATCTCATCCTAGGTTTAATCTACTTTCTTATAACTGTAATCAGGTCATAAAAAGTGTACATACTAAAATTCACATAAATAATTTTTTGAACTAGTTAATTATCTAGACGACATAGGTTATTACAATCAACCAAATTTATCTTGTTTGGATACATTTTAATTATAATAGAAAGGAAACGTTCTCTTCTACCTCCAGGTGAGGTTTCACTCTACTCTACTTAGAGTTTGTTGCCGCCGTTAGCTCTCTCCGACAACCGTCTCTCTCTCTGTCACCACCATCGCCATCACGCAGCCGTTATCGAGCCCGACCCTGCTCTTGCTTCTCTGCGGCTCCTCGCTGCATCTGCTCGGGCTCCAGCGCCACCATCGCCTCCCTCCGCCAACCACATCCATTTCTACCTCTACAACGTCGGATCTACCCATCCCCCGTCATTCCCGGTCGGAAATGACGTCCACCGGTCAATTTCAACCACATGCAGAAGACGTTCACCACCTTGCGGTCTCCGACCAGCGAGGCCCCCACCATGGTGACGTCCTCACGCCGTCGTCCGAGCATGATCCAGCCCTCCCCGTGCGGATCCCCGGCGGCCGCCGAGCCTCCTGGCTCTGAAGGACAAACCTGGTGCGCACCAAGTCGTAACCGTGCTTCCTGGGACATCGGCGACGGTCCCAGTTCACGACGGGCGTCCACCAACGGCGAGGGAGGCTCACCAGGATCTGCCAACCCTCTTTCGGCCTCCTTCCTCAACGGTGGTGTCTCGATATCGTCCGCCGTCGGAGCGGATACCGGTCCCGAGCCCTGGGTCTTCGGGCGGAAGAGGCTCGATGGGTTCTCCATCTGAGGTCCAATCGACCCGTATATCCCAGATCCCGGATTGGGAGGACGAGGATGATGAAGTGGTGGTCTCGGAGGAGGGGGTCCCACTGTTCACCAAGGGCACGTACCAGTTCTCCCTCGCAGCCAAGATTGTAAGGGACCGGCCCTACAACCAGAACGTCGTTTGCGCGATGATGCTGCAAAAGTGGAAAGTGACTGGGATTCAAGTGGAGTTCCTGTCCCCGGAGGTCACATGCTATCATTTCCCGTCCGCCGAGACGATGGAAAATGTCTGCCATAGGGGTCCCTGGAGCTTCAAGGGTTTTCCCCTGCTGCTGGAGCCGCTCAGGCAATTTGACCGGGCCAACGAGATTAATTTCAACCATGTGAAGCTCGGGGTCCGGGCACTCAATATCCCGGGGGGATCCATGAATGACTACATCCGCGGTCTCATTGCAGACAGCATTGGCACCCAAGTCATTTCGGCCCCGATCCCGATGGCTCGACGGGAGGACATGTTTCTATGGCTAAGGGTTCGGATGGAGCTGCATCGACCTCTGCGGCGTAGGCTCCGCCTCAGATTCCCAGGTACCACTACATCCGCTGTGATTGAACTGCAATATGAGAGGGTAGTGGACTTTTGCCATAGGTGTGGAATGCTGACCCACAGGATCTCGGGTTGCACGAATCAGTTGCCGGGAATCGGCCGGGAAGAAATTCGGTATGATCAGTCTATCCTGGCCCCCAGCCAGTTGGATGTGGACCGGCTGCTGAAAACGGTCTGGAATACACCCCCCCACAACGACACGTTCGAATACCACTTATCTCCTGAGTGATCTGTCCCTGAACCCGTTGATTCGTTCCAGGGAAATCATTATGGGTGAAGATCCATCAAGCGCAAACATCTCGAAGTCTTACAATCTGGCTAAGGCAACCGTAGGAGGGGTAACCAATGTACTGTAGGAGGGAGGGCGTAGAGTCTCTTAACCGCCACCGGGCTTCACGAAGCCTGACAATCTGGCTAACGACCACCCTACTGCTGACATTGTGGACCGAGCTGACCCCGGAGCTATCACAGTGACCGGGGAAGGGAATGAGAAAGATCCCCATGAGGGACTAGGGAAAAGAGGGCCCAGCCGAGGCAAAGGCAAGATGACCACCTTGAAGACTAGAAGCGGATCGTTGTATGTGCGCCTGCCGGAGTCGAAGAAGTCGTTGGGTGACCCGACCTCCCAACATCAGATCTTGTGGCCGGTCTACCAGAATGGGGAGAGAGAAGAAAAGGTGGAGGCATAGCACTCTCCGATGGAGGAATGAACCGTCCCGGCAAGGGTGGATGGAGTCGTTCTCAGACTATACCTACAGACCCGGGACAGCCAGTGTTAGGAGGTCCCGGGAAGCCTGCACATTCAGCAACCTTTATTTATCTGTTTCTTTATTATCTGTTTTATCTTTGGGACATTTTATTTCTCGCTGGCTTTAGAACTTTTTACTTTATGCCTCGTTATATTGGGACGATGGTAAGGAGTTATCTTGAGTTTGTGCCCACGATTTCAAGTGGGCTATTATTATGGGTCCATGAGCGTCGGGCTTGCTACGGTTGGCCCGGACATACATTTGGAACCTGAGGTGATCACGCCTCATCCTGTTTGATTACCTATTGGTATTAATGAAAGTCTCCGGTTACCTGTTTCAAAAAAAAAATTATAATAGATAAAGAAAGTACTAAGGTGGTAAGACCTAGTTATTGTCATATCATATCGACTTTGTTTCGAATAGATCTTCCAGAAATTCATCTGGATTTCATTGCCAGCATTAAAAAATAATAGAACATAACGTCAAACTGAATTCCAAATGCATGTCGAAGGAGAAAAGCGGTGATGTTGTTGCTACTATCATGGTGATTGATCACCGTATCATGTCATGGTAGGGGTATATGCCCAAGTTAGTTATTACGATGTGTTTGTGAAGTTCTCGGGCTGCTAGGATTCATAGCAGTAGAGTGTCTTCTTCGATAGACGACGAAAACAGAACTGTTCTGACGATGACGACGATCACCTCCATTTGTAGTGAACCCAGGACATCTCCCTCCGGTTCACTAGATGATTTACCATTCTCCTTTTCGACGGTGGGTCTTTTTAGGCTCGATCCGGCGACGGGGGCAGGGCTCATACTCTCCGTACAAGCGACAGTAGAGGAACCCCCGTAGTTACTGATGGCGTGCCAAGACAACTGAGGGCCCTCATCAGGAGAACCCTTGCGCGGGGACCTCGTCCACGACAAGTTCGTGTGGTGGTGGTCAAGAGTCTGGAGCCAAGGTTGACATCCTTGCTCGATCGAGGGTTGTAATCACCGACGTCTTGAGGAGTGGGGTTGCGGTATGATAGGGGTCTAGGTCCGAGGGTGTAGGGTCGATGTTGAGGATGGGTAGTAGTTGAGGAGGCCCTTGCGTCCGGCGGCAAGGCTAGTGGTTGAAGTGTACCGGCGACCCACATGACAGGGCGGCGAGGTTCTCCGGGAAGAGATGGGGACCACGGGTTGCGGAGGCGGGAGTTTTAGTTTAGTCCTAAGGTTCTTGATTTGGGCCGGGCTTCACGAGTTTGGCTCGTGCTTAGGTTTGGAGGCCCAAACTTTGATGGGCCGATAGTGGTTGTAGGTCTGGTGGGCCAAGGATTTCGGGAGGTGGGCTCTACACGTCCCGAAGAGGCGTATCGTACAACGGCGGGGGCATCAAGAACCCTCGCCTCGACCAATGAGTGACCAGAGGTCCAATGGGGGTCGAACAGCAACACCGCCCCATTGGACTTAAGGTGTAGTGGTCCCACCAAGTTCTGGTACGATACTCTCCTCAATCGGGGCATATGGTGGGATGTTCAGGCTACGATACCGTTGTGGTCTTTTAGGGTGAAAAGTCGTGGCTTCAGTAGGTCGGCCCTCGTCGGTAGCCTCTGGCGGCCAAACCGGCCTTCGCCACTAGGTTGTGGTCTCGGATACAAACCCTGGAGTGGCGGCCTCAGACGAAGCTCTAGTGAGGCAGTCACAAGGACGATAGGGCCAACTGAATCCCCTCAGTTCGTCGAAAAGGCGGTGGGTACTCTAATGGCTATCGAAAGCATCACCGACACTAGGCGGAGAGGAGGGCACAATGTCTTCTTCCTCGCTCGCTTCGGTTTAATAAACTCCCTCACCCGTGAAGGGGGAGCCAAGGGCATGATACAGTTCACCTAGGGCGGCAGGTCCACGTGGGGTCCTTGAAACACATCTACCATCGTTGTTCTCATCCCGTTGAAACTGATGAAAGCAGGTTTGGTCGCACTCTACAGAGTATGCAGCGTTTAAGCAACACCTTGAGCAGTTATCGTCATATTTCCAATACCGTTTATAACGATTATACTGTTAAAAGAATAACGAACAACTGTGTTCCATGTCTATTCTTAATGGCCATGGAATGTTTCTTCCTGATGCACTCGTTTGTAGTTGAATTCTAAGTTTAATGAAATTGCACCTTTTAGTAAGAAAATCGCTTAAAACATTTTTTTTGCTGAACCTTGATGGAGTGTCATCACTTCGGATTCATCTTTCATTAGCCTTCACCAATGATTTTTTAGGAATTGTCCTCCACATTCTTGGAAGTATTAGACATTAACTGCATCTAAAACTTGTCTATCGATCATCTTAGGGGGGCGATTTTGTTTACATTGTCTATGTAAATTGTGTTGAATTGCTTGATCTTTTTGTTCGTTTTCGACCGATGATATTTCACTTGTTTGCATCTTCGAGCGGTGATATAAGGTGTGCACACATCCTACAGTAATCTAAATACCGCTCCCAACGATCGTTGGTCGACGATATCGTAGACTCGACGTGGGTCTATTCTTGTTGCAGGGCCAAACGACGTCCAACTATAGACGGAGCCAACCTCCTATCGATTCTGCGACCAAAGGAGAAAGGAAAATCATCAAAAGGGTCCTGACTGAATCAATGATTAATGAAAATGGAAACTGAAAAATCGAAAGACAGGATATGATGAAGATGGTGAAAGTGTTCTTCTCGTACCAACCGCATTGGAACATGCCACTGTGACCATACCTGTCCAAAATCTTGACAAATATGTAATGATCCGACCAACTGTCTCCAAATGATTCATTTCACGCTTCAATTGCACTACAATTTTTTATTTATTGAATCGTATGTTGTTTAAAATAAACTTGTAAGCTAGGTTGTTTAAAACTTTCTTACCATAACTTTCTTTCATCATTGAGAAATGCAATTAGACCGTTGACATTTTTGTAAGCAAGGAAAAATATTATATTTTGAATTGTCAAATTTTCCTCCAATAAAGCCAAGTGTTGTATGGTTGAGTTTGAGGTAACAGAGGACACAACCAGCTTTTTTTAGTTGGCAATGGCATAAATGTTAAGCAACCAAATAATTGAAGTGGAGAAGTAACTGTACAAGAACCTAAAACCTAACATTTTGAAGAATTTTTATAACTATACAATGGGAAGGGGCTTGCATGTGGAAACGGGAATGGTTAAATGCATAACTGTGCTCAAAATACAAATCCAATCAAGGAGAACTGACTTTGAAAATCATGATATATATAATACTACCTAATAATTTGTTTTTATATATATTTTCATTTTCTTTTACAAATTCATCTTTTTACAATTCAGACCAATAACTAGGTCAGACATTTAGCACAATTTTAGGTGTTATTGATTAGTATCAGAAGAAATCACTCAATAAGTTGATCATAATGTTTACAAAACAAAATAAGGAAAAAATGTATTTTCTAAGAGCAACGCCAAATAAACCGTGAAAAAATGTATGGTACACACCACTAATCACCCTTACTTTGAGAATTAGAATCCAAGATGTTAGACAAAGAAATAGTACTCTTAAAGTCAATCTAAGACTACGCATCTCTATGGAACCTTAGGGTTGTTACCACGTTGTCGCCGCTCGACTCTCGTACTCGACGAACCACCCCTCCTCTCCCTGCCGTCTTCTCAATCATTGCCACCGCAACCATGACCACTACCACCATAGCCATGGACACCGACCATTCCGTCGCTCGAAATACAGCTGCAGCCATGGCTCCCAACCAACCTGCAATGCCGATTATCGCGGCTCAGTTCCCGTCTCGACCTTCCCCTACCGTTGTGCCGAACTGGAACTCCCCCCCTCCGACTTTCATCTCAGATCCGACGACTTCGGAGACCATGCCGTTGTCTGACACTCCTCTAGGAGTCATGCAATCTGAGTGGCAGCCTCGACCACGGGCCACTCGATCCCGCTCTGCCGCCACAAGGCAAGCTTCGGCCTGGCTGGCGCTCCGCCGCCCCCACGCCGAATCCGGACGGGCTACATCGCGTCCGCGAGAGCCACCGGAGATCTCGTCCAACACGCACCCAGCTCAGGAGCCACAGGTGGAGGGACCACGCCCTACTTCAGGAAAATGAGAGGACCTGGCAGGGTGGGAAGGTCCATCCAGGGCCTATACCCACAGATCTGGAACTGCTAGTGCTGAGAAGTCTCAGGAAAACCGCATTTAGAGCACTATTTCTAGGCTTGTTTTATGTTTTTTATTGTCTTCCCTTAGTTTGGTTAGGTCTTTGGATTTGGTGGTTTAGTTACTTTCTGTTTTGTAATCTTGAAATGTTAGTAAGGGGATCTCCTGAGTTAATGTCTACGACCACACGCAGACTATTTCTACGGGTCTATGAGCGTCGGGTGGACTACGGTCGACCTGGACATATATCTGGAACTCTGGACTGTTACCCTCTACCCTGTATGATTTACGTTTCATAGTAATGAAATTCCTCAATTACTCGTTTATAAAAAAGAACTCTTAAAGCCTGCTTAACAACATATATTTTGGGTTATTTACGATAAGGTACCCTAATGTTTCGTTCACGAACGATAAGGTACCCTTATGAATTTTTTGTCCGATAAGGTACCCTAATGATTCGTCCACGAACGATTTGGTTTAAAATTGGCATATTCCGTTAAAAACTAACGGAATATTCCTCTAAATTAGACATGTGTAGTTAAGTGGGGTGTGAAATGACGATTTTACCCTTTCTTATTTTAAGCTTATAAATTTAATAGACAAAATTACCATTATACCCTTAGTTATATAATACAATAAAAATATAATAAATAAATAAATTTAATTTTTTTTAAATTTAAAAATTAAATTATTTAAAATAATAATAAAAAATTTAAAAATATTAAAAAATAAAAAAAATTAAAATTCATTTTTATTTTTTTAATAAATTAATTTTATTTAAAAAAAATCGTTGAATTGTTCGAGCTTCGTCCCCGGCCACCTCTGGCGTCGTCTCCGGCCAGCCCCTCCTCCGCCGTCGTCGTCCCCGGCCACCCCCACCTCCTTCGCCTCCTCCTCCCTCTTCCACCTCCCACCGTCCTCACCGTCCTCGCAGAGCTGAAGCTCGCGATTTGGTTCAGATATGAACCAAATCGCAGAGCTTCAGCTCCATATTTGGTTCAGATTTGAACCAGATCGCGCGCTTCAGCTCTGCGAGGACGGTGGGAGGTGGAAGAGGGAGGAGGAGGAGGCGGAGGTGGGGGTGGCCGGGGACGACGACGGCGGAGGAGGGGGTGGTCGGAGACGACGCCGGAGGTGGCCGAGGACGAAGCTCGAACAGTTCTGCGATTTTTTTTAAATAAAATTAATTTTTAAAAAAATAAAAATGATTTTTTATATATAAAACTGTTTTTAATAAAAAATTATTTATATATAAAAAAACTAATTATTAAAAAATAAAACTAATTAAATATAAAATATGATTTTATAATATAAAAATCTGATTTTTTAAAAATAAAAACTGATTTTTGAAAGAAAAAAAAACCAAATTCAGTTTTAAAAAATATAACTTTAAAAAAAATGTAATTTATTTATTTTATTTTGAAAATTAAAATTAATTAGAAAATATAAATTAAGGAAAAATAATAACTAAGGGTATAATGGTCATTTCACTCTTAAGTCAAAAGTCAACTGAACTGTCAGAGGGCAAAATAGTCATTCTACATAATTCAGTTAGTTTTTTAACAGCATTAAACCAAATCGTTCGTGGACGAATCATTATCGGACAAAAAATTCATAAGGGTACCTTATCGTAAATAACCCATATATTTTTTTATCACCAAATTTTGTACTATACTCTATATTTGGAAAAAAAAAATGAGGTAAAAGAAAGAATTCCTCAAATAAGCTTATAAATAAAGCTATTTCCAAAGTGCATTTTGGGACCGTCCGTCCATTGGTCATTGGGTGGCAATTTTCGTGTTGGGCAGTTGTGGGTGCCGGCTTGTGCCTTAGTTTTTTTGAAAGGTATGGTTGGATCGGATTAGGCTAGTATTCGGAACGGGATCCGGATGATGGAGCAAGTAGTGATGCATGTGTATTTGGCGACGTGGTGATTGGTAAGGTTGTCTGGTTTAATCCATTCAAGGCCTGAGTTTCGGGACATATTAGGTTGTCTTTAGTTTACTGTTGGAGTTTTCGTATAATGAAATAAGGGGTCTTGTTTTTTAATATACCGTTATGTTTATTTTTATTGTGACGTTGAGACGTGAGTTGGTTGGAGTCAGTATTTTACAAATTATTTCCCCCCAAAAGATGAAAACTATTGATCCACAAATGGTGCCACTATGAGGAGTGAGGAGGTGAGGTTAGCAAAGACTGTGGCAGGCAGGTTCGGCGTGGATTGGGGGAACAACCAGCCAATCTTGCTCTCTGGCTCCTGCCTTATGATTTTGAAAGCCCTCTAGTCCATTTCACGTGAACCCATTACGCAAAACCAGTTCGACCCATCGAATACGTTTACAGATACCGTTTTCTTATTCAAATTCGTGCTATCCCAAAGAACTTGAATGGTTACATGTGTTGCGCTTGTACAAATAAGAATCTGATGTTTTTCCTTCTTCTAAAGTAATCCTTGTATACAGTTACATTAACATTGACAAGACATACTAACAGATTCTCAACATTCATAAAACAAATCATGTGATCATCCAAAACAGGTTAAACGTAGCATAAATTGTATAAAATGATTATTTAAAGGCCAATCATAACCACAATCATTATAGCCTTCTCTTCAGGACTCACTCCGTCGGAATCGTTCAAATTGAAACCTCGAAGAAGGCGTCCGGTGAAAACTCAAACCATTGTTTCGGGGTCAAGCACTCCTCCACCGCCCCTCCCTCGCAGCGATGAAGGTACTGCGTCGTTGGCACTGCTACTTGGGAACCCTACGCAAGGAGAAGAGCATATTGCTGGCGGATTAGGGAAGGAGACGTGGTCATCACCACGCACTCCGATCAATCTCCCCAATGTTGATCGTATTATGGTGATCCCTACAGCATTGGATGTCCCTGCGGGCATGTTTCGTCGAGGAGCCACATCGTTGCCGGCAGAGGAAACCCTAGGGCCGGCTGTTCCGATACCGCCGAGTCTGCCCAAGGGAATTTGTCCCCCATGGTGAGTCTCCAGGAGAGCCTGTCCATATGCTCTCTCGAGGAGGAAGAGGAAGCGGAGGTATTGGTTCCCTACTCGCCCATTAATGCGAGTGTATTGGCACGCCAACAATCCGGTCGGGAAGCTCTGGGTCTCCAGACCTCCTCAGAAGGAGGTATTGCTGAGGATCATTACCAATACATGAGGCCGGTCGACATCGCGGACTGGTTATCAAGGACATCGACTCAAGGATCTTTGGATTCTACTTTGCATCCGAGAAGGCTCGTGCATAGGTCCGGGGTAATGAGCCATAGTGATTCGATGACCATCCTCTCTTCCTAGGGGACATTGAACCGATGGATAGGGAGCTCCCGGACCTGAACCGTCTACGGTTATGGGTTCATGTCCACGGTCTTCCACACTGGTCAGGACAAAGACGACGGGAGAAATCGTTAGAGCTACTCTAAGATCCTACGTGGATGTCTCGTATGATCAATGGTGACTCTGTTGGGGAGGGACGGTAAGAGTACGGTTCTGGCATCCCGTGGAGCGTCCTTTTCACCGGAATCTTTTGTTTCTTTTTCGAGAGTTCTGAGATCATGTTCCGGTTTCGCTGACTTACACCAAGCTGCCTGCTTTCTGCTTCAATTGTAGGAAGATTGGGCATACGGAACGGGGGTGTGACCGGGAACTGAATGATACCCCACGGTTCGCCACCTCAATGCTGGAATTCTAGAAGGACCCGAAGGCCAAGTAGTACGCGACTGATTGGGAGGTTACGACATCCCCAGAGGTCCCACTAGGCTTTGGCACTCTGACCCCGAACACTGTACCTAAGGGCACCTCACATCGGGGCAACAACCCGATAATATCCCCAAACACTATACCTGACTGTATAGTGGGAAGGGTTGGTACTCCAGACAGGGTAAGGGATCCAGGCTGGAATAATTTGGAAGTCAATCAAGTCTCGAGGAGTAGGGAGACCGAAGCCTTGGGTCATCCTCAATTGGAGTTGTGGGAACGAAGAGGGGGTCGGTTAGAGAACCCCGTGAAGATCAGACGAGGGATAGAAAACATCCTCGCCATGTGGGATGATAGGGGACTATGGCTTCAAGAACTTGACTCGGGAGGGGTCCTTGGTAGAAGCCATTCCTCCCCATACTAAGGAGTTTAGGTTCGGTCGAACCCCACATGGTCATATACAACGGTTAGACAATACCTTGAGCAGTACTCGTCAGTCCATCTTCCAATCCCCACCCTTTTTCCTACCTACCAATGCGACAACTTCAATATTGTGTATGACAGCTATAGTGTCTTAGAGTTGTGTTCTGGGCCTTTCGAGGACCTTTTACGTGTACTAGCTTTCGAGGACCTTTATATGGGCTAGTATAATCTAAATGATAGCCTTGTTGAACAATCACTATGAGTTTTGATATACCTTATTTTAGGGTTTCCCTCTATCTCTATTGTCGTCGTTTCGTTCTCAATCATGTTGATCTCCTCCATCTATTCCTCCCTTACATTGTCGTTGTGATGGAGACAACTCTTCCTCGCCGCCTCCCCATGGAGAATATCCACAAAGGCGCTCACAAGACTACCTGCAGGCACCTATGGTTTGCGAAGAGGCAACCTTGTCCTCCCTCGAGGTCCCCCATCGAAGGTTTGGCCGGGATTTCCATTGCAACCTCCTACAACCACACAAGGCCAACAACCCTTCTCTGATTAGAGTCCGCATTGGTCCCTGCTCTGGATGCCCCATGCATCGCCCCGCTGCTCTCTAGTTCAACCGCATGTCATTTTCAGGTTGGGACAACTACTCCCAATCGTTTCCTCGGCCCTCAGGGCTGTTGAGGCTGTCAGGACCACATCAGGGCTTTCTCCCTCAAGGACGATATGGACGACGAAGATACCGTGGCGGTCGTCCCTATCGAAGCTGTCTGGGCTGCGTCTTATAACGGTATCGCCACTCCTTGGCATCATGATTCACGGTGGAAGGTCCAAGGATTAGAGGTCGTGTGCCTCTCCAAGGAGATGATGCCATTCCATTTTTCGTCCAACACGATGTTGGAGAGCATCCACCATTAGGGCCCATGAGGGTTTAACGGATACCCGATGATCTTGGTACACCCTACCTTGCATGCAGCCGAGCACCATCTATTTTCGGTTCATAGAGATAGGAGCGCGGGCATTCAATTTCCAGGGAAATGCTCGGAATACCCCCGTCCACTCCCTCTTGGCCAAGACCTTGGGAACAAGTGACTTCTACACCCTTGTCGGTACTTCGCCGATGGGATGATTACCTTTGCATCTGGGTTAACCTAGACGTGGATAGACCACTCCGCCGACGAATCTGCCTCTGTTTCCCGGGTCACTTGGAGCTCACGACTATATGTCTCCAATTTGAAAGACTACCAACGTTCTACGTCTGATGTGGGAGGCTCAACCATCGGATCTGGTCCTTACAGGCTCTTATCCCGGGAGCCGGACGGGAAGAGGCATGGTACAATGATTCCCTCTGGGTCCCAATGGGGTTGGATACAGAGTAGCTGCTTAGGACGGAGTGTGGGATACCCGGGGAACAACGGGTGCCCCGGTCGATGAATCGATGACCTATGAACCCAAGTCCGTCAAAAATCAAACTCTGATATTATATTAAAGGACCAAATCAATCAAAACCTTAAACAGATAGTTGAAGCCTAACTATAATAATATTCAAACTCATGATCTTAAATGGTGCAAAAAACTTGAGCAGAGAAGCTATCATCAGCGTTATTAAACCAAAGACGAGAGTGTCCCACTCAAATTTCGTGTTCACATTGTGGATTCACATGGGAGATAATAACTGTACTCAGTTATGAAGAAAAGGTTGCTTCTTTGGTCAAATGTTGGGAATGATACCAGCCTCAATGAATTTGGTCAAAAATTTGGGCCCAGTGATAACTACAATCGAGCCCATATCACCCAAATTTCAAGGTAGGTTCCATGCAAGTGCAAATGGCAAATGCAATGCAAGAAGTGTGATCTTCAAACTAGAGAAGCGGACTGACTAGAAAGTTATCATTAATCCATGTTAGATTCTATAATCAATCAAAAAACCTTGATCAAGGACAATTTAAACCAAAGATTTAAGCGTGGTGGGGGCATATAGATATAGTGTCCAAAAGTCTTGAGCAGCGACAATACAAAAAAGTGGACCTTTTCATTAATGAATGAAGCAATACAGATTTCGGATTGGGTTTTGCTTATCGCGCGATCGAATGTGTGGTTCATCGGTTTCCACGAGTGCCTCAATTCGATTCATGTCAAATTTTGAAAATCTCCACGCCATCTGATCACTTGACAGTCCCAGTGTTAGAGGAGCTTTGTTTTCTTCTTCTTCTTCTCCTCCCCTCCAACGCTGCACCTTCAATGGCTTCCATGTCTAGATTCGTCCTCAGGGACCTAAAGTTGCATACTTGCGATGCCATTTACAGACCCAGCTCTTCCTTTCCCGATAGGAAGCTCCGGGCTCATTTGGGTATGTTTGGTTCTTATGTTCCTCGCTCCTTTTCCTTCTGGCTACTGTTGATTTGCTACTATGGCTTCTGGGTTGTTGATCATTTGTGTTTTCGAGCGCTATTTGGTGTGTTTTTGTGCATGCATGTTGGTGTTTCATCATTATCGATTTCCTCTCTGCCTTAGATCTCAGAGGTTTCGGGTCCGTAGCTGAGAAAGGAACTAGTCTGGCGATTGAAAACAAATCACGAAGCCCGATTGTTGCTCTCTCAACAATTCCTTCGCTTTTGCAGAGCTCAAGGTATCTATGTTTTGCATCCAAATGATTGATTTTATGTTTCAATTTTGAATTTGGAGTTGTTGAGGAAATTTGAACTTGCATGTCCGGATTTAAGGTTTGTGGAAACTGAAAAGAAAAAAAATATGTGAATGTTTGTTGATTATACTATATTAAACAAATGTAGATGTTCATTATCAGATCATTGTTATCAGTTTTGGTCAAATATACAAATTGCTAGGTCACCTGAGCCTTCATTCTTTGGGTTCCCTATGAAATGGCTTATCATAAGACATTTTGGTGATTATACTATATACATTGTCTGCATTTTTTTTATATCTGTCTAATGGTATCTGTAGGAACACTCAAGTTTCCTGCAAAGCTACAACAGATTTATCTGGAGATGGCACTAGTGGGATGAGCCAGTACGAGAAAATTATTGAAACCTTGACAACGCTTTTTCCTTTGTGGGTATGTATTACATTTGTCATTACAATCTAATGTGGTGTTAATTTCATGTGACGTTCTTCGGGTCTTGTTTTGTAAATTTAATGGATCTTTTTTTCATACCTTTGAATCTACTTGCATGGACAGGTCATATTGGGCACTCTTGTTGGCATCTACAAACCTTCTGCGGTAATATTAGTCCTTGTGAATCTGTGATTCTTTGATGAGTTATCTGTTATTGCTTCTCTGATGAGTGTTGGTTTTTTTTACAGGTAACTTGGCTGGAGACGGATCTTTTCACTCTTGGGCTTGGCTTCCTCATGCTCTCGATGGGATTGACTTTGACTTTTGAGGACTTTAGACGGTGTCTTCGAAATCCATGGACTGTAAGGGCAATTCGTTCTCATATAATTTAGAAAAATGACAATTTTTCATGAGCTGTATGAGATAGCTAGTTAATTGCTGCAGGTGGGTGTAGGATTCCTGGCTCAATACTTCATCAAACCTTTGTTAGGCTTCATTATTGCCATGGTATTTCTTCATCTAATATTATTTTGCCAAATTCACTTCTCACTATTAGTTTAAACCTACTTGATGTTATTGCTAACAAGTTGTTTCTATGGCTTCAGTCCTTGAAGCTTTCTGCACCTCTTGCAACCGGTCTTATTTTGGTCTCGTGCTGTCCTGGAGGTCAGGCATCGAATGTTGCAACATATATATCCAAGGGCAATGTAGCTCTCTCAGTTCTCATGACAACGTATGCTCAACTTGCATCCATTTTTAATATGCTTTAGTTGCTCTGTTAAAGCTCAACCAATTTAAAAACTCGAATGAATAGGTAGAGCCTCTAAGATGCTTATCGAGTGACAAACAGATCCATATCTTTTCAATATAGGACCTTGAACTATGGGCCTCTGGTCCAAAATAGGCTTGTCTGCTAACATGGTGGCATGGAGGGGATGGTTTGCTATGATCACATATTGAATCCCAACCTGCCTAAAGCTCGATCTAATAGGTGGAGATCTCAAGCTGCTTATCAAGTGGCAAACGGTTTCACATCTTTTTGATGTGGGACCTTGACACTATGAGCCTCTCGCCCTTAAAAGCTGGCCCGTTAGCATGATGCTGTTATGACCCTACCTTCTGGATCGCGTTATAGAACCGAATACGGGCTCGTTATAGAGAGAACCCGAAGAACTCGTAGAGACCAAAGTATTTCTTTAATTCTTAAGTCTATTTTATTCATTCATCTTTCGTGGTATAAATAGCCACGGAGGTTTCCTAATTATAATCTGACATTAATTGTAAACTACAAACGTTTCCAAATCCTACTCTAACTTGCAAACTAAGACATTAATTAAAAGGAAACCAATTAAATTAAGGAACATTAATTAAAAGGAAATAATTAAACTAAACCCTAGCCGACTAAGACTACTCGGCAGCAGCTTTGGTGGTGGGTTTATTCCACCTTGTACAGGCCGTACGGCCCGTAACAGATGCCAAGTAGGGGTTCAAATGTAGATGAATCAAGCTCTGATACCTTGTTAAATCCCAACCTGCATTTGAGATTCAGTCCCACATCGGATAAATGTGAGCTAAAGGAAGTGTTGATATACACCTGGGACTTAAGACCTAATAAATTGTGTCCAATTTGTATATCATAGGCTTCTTTGTTGGTGCCCCTTTCTTTGACAAAAAAAAATACTTATCAAGTGACAAGGACAATGTGGGACCCTGACAACAACTATCTTAGCTTTGTGGAGCATTTCAATGTTAAACTTACTCATTTTTACCCTTCACACATATTCTGTGTATTTGTGTAGCTGTTCAACTGTTGGAGCTATCATTATGACCCCACTCCTGACAAAACTTCTCGCTGGTCAGCTTGTTCCAGTTGATGCGGCAGTATGTATATATATCATTGACTAATTATTATACTTGTAAGTCATGATGGTGTGTAAGTATTCATATCACCATCAGTGACAACTACTTTGTCTTTGCAGGGCTTAGCTCTCAGCACCTTTCAGGTTGTTTTAGTGCCGACAGTAATTGGAGGTAATTAAAACGTGTATACCATTTATTTTGTACCATGATTTGATATCTCAACATTTTCTTCTCTTGACAGTGCTAGCAAATGAGTTCTTCCCGAAATTCACTTTGAAAATAATCACAGTGACCCCTTTAATTGGAGTTATTCTCACCACTCTTCTGTGTGCAAGTCCTGTAAGACGCAAAATTTTCTCTGATTTATTTGGAGTTAAGGTAATAACTATATAACGTGTACAGTTTAAAGAGCTGATTATGTTTATTATTAATTAGATTGGGCAAGTAGCAGAAGTATTGAAAACTCAAGGAGCTCAATTAATATTGCCTGTGGCCGCTTTACATGCTGCTGCTTTTGCTCTCGGTTACTGGCTTTCCAGATTCTCGTTTGGTGAATCCACTTCTCGGACCATATCCATAGAATGTGGCATGCAGGTATATATACCGCTTATTAATTAGTAATTCTAATTACATGTTAATCGCACTTAGCTACACCTAGGTTCCAATTTTGTTTTGCCGCTACCCGAGGTTGCAAAAACAGAGAGATCCTTTTCGCCTGAAAATGATGAAAATGACCTTGACCGTAATCTCAAAAAAGACTCGATAACCACCCAAAACATTTTGATTAGATTAAAAAAAAAGGTTTACTGGATGTAAAAAGACTCCTTAAAAGATGAAGCTATTATAAAGATGAAAAAAGAATATATTTTAGATTGGGGTCGAGGGCATTTATGTCATTTTCCGACAAAAAAGGAGCCCTGTTTTTCGAAACCTAAGGTACCTGGAAAATGAATTTGGAACTCGAGTGTATAGATGAAAAACGAGTAAACTTAAATGTAGTTAAGTGTAATTAACCCTCTTGACTAGTAATTTTAACTACATGTTAATTGTACATGCAGAGTTCTGCTCTGGGATTTTTGCTTGCCCAGAAACATTTTACCAACCCCCTTGTTGCTGTCCCGTCTGCTGTTAGCGTTGTTTGTATGGCGGTAAGAATTAATTCTGTAACAGAATTGAACAGTCGTTATAATTAGAGATACTTGCAAAAAAATATCTTGTACTATTCACCTTTTGCGAATCATACCCTTCTTCTTTGGTAATGGCAATAAAGTGCCTTGAACTAAACATGTATTTTGCTGCATTTCGTATCAATTTGTTCAAAATGATGATCTTGCTCTTAATGTTTTTTTATATCAAGACTGTTCATGGTGAAAATTCTGGATATTTTGTTTTCCACTTTTATTTTTGAACTTAAAATCACAAGGGTAAAATCATCAGTTTGACACAGTGCAAGAAAAATACAACTTTTTCTGCCATTGTGGAAGAACACTATGATTTGCAAAAAGTGAATAGGCCATGACGCTTTTTTGCAGTTATTCTTTCTGCGGAGTGTAAATGTGATTATGTGATTTGTTGCAGCTCGGTGGGAGCGCTCTTGCGGTGTTTTGGCGTAACAGGCCGATTCCGGTGGATGATAAGGATGATTTCAAGGAGTGAGGATTTTCAGTGACATGTGTGTGTAATATTAGCTGCTCTAGATGTTTTGGCATGTTGTATTAGTTTCTTTACCTTGCTCCTACCTTTTTTGTTTTGGCATGTTGTTTAGGCTTAAGTAGTAGAGGGAAGAGTAGGATTTGATATTTGGCTATTGGTCATGCCTGAGAATATATGAACTAGGAACTTCATAAATGATTGTCCTTTAATTTTGGAATTGGGAACAGGGAAAACTACAGATACCTACCCTGAAACGCGCCTATTTAATTGATGGTTACCCTGAAGTTTTTTTTTTTGTAACTGATACATACTCTTAAGTGTCAAGTATTAACTGAAAATCCCTATCGTCAGTCAGTTCCGTCAATTTACTGTTCATTTAATCAAGGGATAATTGTCAAAACATGCATTAATGTTTCGTCCACAAACGAAATAGTGCACAATATTTTGTCCACGTCGTCTGGCTACCCTTATGAATCGTCCACACACTTCTGTTAGAAAAATTAACGGAATATTCCATTTCTGTTATACATGTGCAGTTAAAGTATAACTGAAATGACCATTTTACCCTTATCATGAATCTTTTGATTTTTCCTTTTGACTATTGCATGAGACATTACCATTTCTAATAAAAAATAAATAAATAGACAAATAAAATATTTTTTATATATAAAATCAGTTTTTATTTTCAAAAATTCAGATTTTAATTTTAAAAAATACATAGAAATCAGTTTTTTTTATAAATTCAATTTTTATTTATAAAATTTATTTCGATATTCAAAAATTCAGATTTTAATTAAAAAAATACATAAAAATCAGTTTTTAAAAAAAATACATAAAAATCAGTTTTTTATTTAATTATTATTTAATTATATTTATTTTTTTAATTTTTTCATTTTTTACCCAAACAGACAAAGACGAGGATGAGAGATTGGGGAGGTTTTGGGTAGAAAAAAGAAAAATAAAAATATATAATTAAATTTTTTTAAAAAAAAACTGATTTTTTGTATTTTTTTTAAAAAAAACTCTAATTTTTATTTATTTTTTAAATTAAAATATGAATTTTTTAATTTCAAACCAAAAGGGAAAATTTGAGGGTATATCAGTCTTTTAACTCATTCTTATTTTTGAATTTCAAACCAAAAGGGCAAAATTATCAATTCAGGTTCTGCTGTTACACTTTTCTAACAAAAGTGCGTGGACGATTCATAAGGGTAGCCAGACGACGTGGACAAAACATTGTGCACTATTTCGTTTGTGGACAAAACATTAGTGCATGTTTTGACAATTATCCCTTTAATCAAATATATCCAAAATGTCCCTAATATATATTTGATTTTATTCGTATAATATTAAATAAATCTGATTTATTTATCTAATAAATCTTATATTATTTATCTAATATCTAATATTAACCCCTTCACCAGCCTTCACTCTTCGTGTTCTCTGAACTGGTTCGTTAGAGCTGGTTTGCAAATCGGAGATTGATGACTGCAAAGCCGACAACGGTGGCAGATCGAGAAAGAGGTAGGGGCGCCGCCGGCGTCGTGGGAAGAGTTGTGCTTGGTCCGGTGTCGTGGTCCCTCTGGCTTCGCCGGACCTCCTCGATGTGTCAGGACCGTTGGAGAAGACGAGCTCAACGCATTGTTTTGAGTAAGTGAAGTCGAGCGAAACGCACCGTATCGATAAGTCAGGACACGGGAACGGATAAGTCGACGTGGCGCTGACGCGGGAGTTTGTTACAAGTTGTTACGAAACCGTTAGAGAGCAGCCAATAAGACCGGGACGCGTGGCGAGGTCAACGACAATATAAGCCAGCTCAGCCTTCTTCTTCCTTCAGCTTTTGTCATTTTCTATAAACGGTAGTGAAGTGGAAACAAAGAGAGCTTGGTTGAGTGAACCAGAACCTTTTGTGGCTTCGTGTAATAGCTTTCACAATCAACAAAACTTGCAGTTCTAACAGTGGTATCAGAGCCTGGTTTCGTGTAATAGCTTTCACAATCAATAAAACTTGCAGTTCTGACAGTGGTATCAGAGCCATCGATCCCGCGAACACGACATGTTTTCACTGGAGATGGGCAGACCGAGCACGTCAACCAGTGCCTGGAGAATTTCTTGTGGCTCACGACACATTATCTGCCTCATCAGTTGTTCCATTGGCTGGCCATGACGGAGTTTTGGTATAATACGGTGTATCATACCGCCATTCAGACAACACCTTTTGAAGTTTTATACGACCACACACCACCGTCGCCAAGTAATTCGATCTTCACCATGAAGGTCGCGGAGGTCGAGTCCTTTGAACTCAATCGCCAGGCCATTTGGAGCTTGGTCCGGGACAATCTACAGGTTGCCCAAAACAGAGCAAAAAGCCAGGCTGATAAACATCGCATGGATCGCGCGTTTGAGGTGGGTGAGATGGTGTGTCTCCGACTCTAGCCGTACCGGCAGACATCACTGGCTCTTCGCCGGAATATGAAGCTGGCAGCTCGCTACTATGGGCCATTTGAGATTGTGACCAAGGTCGGACCCGTGGCGTACACATTGAACCTGCCAGCTTCTTCGTGAGTGCACCCCACATTCCACGTCTCTCTACTGAAGAGGAAGGTGGGCCAGTCCCAAGTACCAAGCACGACCTTGCCGGAGACAATTGAGGCAGGGAAAATGAAGGTCGAACCTGTACGCATCCTTGAGACATGCATGCTCAAGAGAAACAATGCTACAGTGGTCCAAAAGTTGCTCCAGTGGTCGGGCTCGTTGCCGGAAGACGCGACATGGGAGGACATAGCGTGGCTCCGCGCACGCTTTCTCGGTCGCTCGTTTCACTCTGAGTCTCGAGGACGAGACTCGGCCGAGGGAGGGGTATTGTCAGAACCGTTGGAGAAGATGAGCTCAACGCAGCGTTTTGAGTAAGTGAGGTCGAGCGAAACGCACCGTATCGATAAGTCAGAACACGGGAACAGATAAGTCGACGTGGCGCTAACGTGGAAGTTTGTTACAAAACCGTTAGAGAGCAGCCAATAAGACAGGGACGCGTGGCGAGGTCAACGACAGTATAAGCCAACTCAGCCTTCTTCTTCCTTCAGCTTTTGTCATTTTCTGTAAACGGTAGTGAAGTGGAAAGAGAGAGAGCTTGGTTGAGTGAACCAGAGCCTTTTGTGGCTTCGTGTAATAGCTTTCACAATCAATAAAACTTGCAGTTCTAACACGCTGGTGTTCTCGAAGCCACGTTGACGTCGACCTCGGCTTCTCCATCACTCGAACCCCTCGCCGGCGTCGACCTTTGCTTCTTCATCCCTCGAACCCACGCCTGGTTATCCCTCTAGATCTGAAACTCCAGATCGTTTTCGGTCTCGAAGGCCTCTCCTCCTCACTCTTTCTCTCCAACCTCATCTCCAGATCTGACTCTTTTGACAAGCAGCACAAGAGTTTCTTATGAAAATAATTAGATTTGATATGGGATTATTTTTAGTGTGTGGTTTAGGTGACTTCAATGCAAGATTAAGATGTTGAGTTTTGATTAGTGAAGAGTGTGGCTTGGTTCTCACAAGTTTAAGATCTTGCTCCATTTGATTAGTGAAAATGGGTAATCGATATCATCACTGTATTTTGGACCTGCGATGATGAAGATTTTGTTGTTGAAAGTTTTGCAAGATTTTTTTCGCTAAATTAAAATCTGAAACTAAAAAATAAATTTAAATAAATTATTGAGAAAAAAAAAGAAAGAAATTGATTTTTTAATGTATATTATAAAATAAAAACTGAATTTTCAAAATAATTATTTTCATAAATTACTTTAAATTTATTATTTTCAAAATTTTGTGAAATTATATATTATTTAAATTAAAATATATATTTAGAATAAAAATAAGTTAAATTAAAATATGAAATTAAAAAAAATAATAAGAAAAAAGAAAGAAAACAAATAATAAAATGAATTAAAAATAAAATAGTTAAAGAAAAGGAATGGCAGGTTGTGTAATATTGATAGGTAGTTGGGGTTATTTTCGTCATTTAACGAAAAAAAGACTAACACTAACTAACGGAATGGGTTTTTAGTTATTATTTGATACTTAAGGGTATGTATCAGTTACAAAAAACTTAAGGGTAACCATCAGTTAAATGGGCACATTTCAGGGTAGGTATTTGTAGGTTTTCCTTGGGAACAAATACTTGTGGGTGCAGAGTAATCTGATTCTTGCTAAGAGCATCCACAACGCTGGGCGGGGAGCTACTGGCGGTGAGGAATCGTCGCCAAGGAGCATGCGGGGGAGCTGGCGATTCAACGCTGGCGTTGAAGATGAACGTTGAGCTAGCCACAAGCTTTCACCGCTGGTATTGAGAGCCGTTGGAGCCTCGAAGACAGCGCCGACCATTGGACATCTCCTCGCTGACAACACGTGACAAGGCATTGGCAGACACCCTTTTCACTTTCTTCCCTATATAAATAACAAACCCCTCTCATTTTCACACCAACAAAATTACTTCAAACTACTACTCTATTCTCTCTACACCTTTTTTTTGTTCGCAATGGATTTTGATCTCAATCGGGGGCCATGTATCCCGAGTGAAAATGCTTGCTTCGGCCAAAACCGAAGAAGAATATGAAAATGCTCTAAAACAAATCCTGCAAAGTATCAATGACTCTACCAAAGCTTCGTCAGAAGAAGGATCCGAGTCAAACACGTCGTCCCAAGCACCAATAATCAACCTTGTTGACGATAATAAGGAGCAATCGTCTTAACCCCCATTCTTTGTGAACTCGGGGTTTTGATATTGGTAAGCTTTTGTTATAAAAAAAAAGAGAAAAAGAAAAGAAAAAGAGAAAAAAGAGAAAAAAGAGAAAAAAATAAAGAAAAGAAAATAAATGAAAAGAAATGCAAATAACACAATTATCTTTCTTTTTATGTTGTACTATTCATAATACGATTAAATCGTAAAAAAATTAATAATTAATAATAATTTATTATTATTATTATTATTATTATTATTAAAAATCTGAAAATTGAAAAAAATACAGCAAGTAATTATTACTTGGGTAGCACATCATTGGTTGCTTTATCTCCCACTTGGCAAAATTAGAGCATATGCATAATTGGACCAAAAAGACAAGTGCATTTCAACTCATCCGTCCTCATGTGCATGATGAGCCTTGTCTTGAAGTGCTTTAGAGGTCCATCTCACGAAGACCCATGCTCTTTCAACATGGAGGAGGAAGAAGACAACCTCTTAAATAGTTGCTCGGGGAGCTATAAATAGAAGGTTGGATGCATGACTCCAACACATAACAACTTTCAGAGAAAAAATTCCGCAAAGTTCAACTCCTTTCAAATGGTGTTTTCTAGTTAGCAAAATTCCCATTTTGCCCTTCGTTCAAAGTTCATGTAAGTTAATTTAAAAAAATGTTATAATTATGGTTGTATTATAATTCCCGTTTTGTTAATTAATTCCTATTAAATAAATGGATGTTACACCGCCTGTTTTTATTCATGTTTATTCTCGTTATAGTATTTAAGTTTGATATAAGTATGTTTATTATCGTATAATTATTGTTGTTATCTATTTATATTTAAAAAAAATTGTTGTTGTTTGAAGTTAATCTTTATGCTTAATTAATATTATTGTTATATCGTTTTAATATTATGTATAATTTTTTTAAATAGTAATTGTGTTGTAAGTGATTATTATTTGTCATATAGTTGTTTGTTGCATATTAAATTAGTATATTATTAGTTTTTGCATGTTGATAAAAGGGGTAACCCCATTTCGGTACAGTGGACAAATGTCGTTTTTCAAGTAGGTACCATCGAGCTTTCACGATATTATGTCATTACCAAAAGTCACTTTCCATTTTCAAACAAAAGACAAAAACTGTTAAACTTAACGGTTTATTTGGATGGAAAATACATGTGCTACTCACATGTCCAATTTTTTTTTATGGAAATACCAAGTCTACCCTTCCTCTCTTATAGAAACTCTCTAATCCTCATCTAAATCATGTCCTTTCTCTCTTCTTCCCCGTGAGCTCATAAGAGTTCTCCACATCGGGTGAGGGCATATGGAGCGGCGGTTCTGCCCTTCCCCGGAGCTGCTCCTCTTTGCTCCCTTCTCGTTCCCTTCGCCGCCACATCGGGTGAGGACGTATAAATCGCTAAGGTTGATTGATAATTAAAAAGAAAAGAAAATGTTTACTGTATTTTCGTTTTATTTATTTGTTAATAAGTTTTAACATAAATAAAGATACCGAAATGTTAAGGTTTAAAAGGGAATGAGATTGGGATTAAAAATAAAAATGCTTTTTGTAAAAATGCTTTTTAAAAATAAAATGAAATTAATTTTTTATAAATAAAAACTGATTTTTATAAATAAAATTGATTTAAATAAGTAAAACTGATTTTTTTAAAATCTGATTTTTTAAAATTAAGATTAATAAAGAATTATGAAAATAAATTAATATTTTCAAATAATTAAGGATAATTTAAAAATAATATGATTTTTTTTTTCATATTCATGTATCAAAAAATAAAAAAAAGGTCAAATTATTAGTTGGACATGCAAGAATAGTTAGAGGTAATTTAGACTTTTTCAATACTATCGTTAGCTCTGTTACAGATTTTGTCCTTATCTGATAATATCGAAAAGGTGGACTGTCAGGACATGAAAACAAAGGTGAGGACAGTCTTTCGTGCGAAAAAAGGTCAAATTATCGGACTGATCCGAAGTTTCCCCTTGATAAAACATATGCCTATTTTGTCATCTAGTGTAATATGTCATTTAGTTTAATTAGTGTGTTTTAATTTGTCAAAGAATTAATTAGTGTGTTTTTATGTTAGTCTAGAGTAATCTTGTTTGTTATAATTATTGTTATTTTAGTATTAAGTACTTATTATGTTTAATTATTTATATAAAAGAATAAAATTAAAATTATTGTTGTTGAATGTTATTGTTGTTATGTTATTTTAGTGTATATTTTGTTTGAATAATTACTATTGTATTGTTATAATTATTGTATAAAAAAAATTAAAATATTAAAAAATTAAAATTATTGTTGTTATGTTATTTTAGTGTATATTTTGTTTAAATAATTATTATTGTATTGTTATAATTATTATTCTATTAACGTTTGGTGGCCCAACTCACGCCTCCCCTTTTTAAGTAAAAGTACTTGGGTGTTCGTCATATGACGAACCCCTTACAAAGCAATAATTTTAAAGGAAATAACCAGAAGTGCTGAGAAATAAATTGTGCTCATATGCATAGGGGCGGTCGAGGGGTTTGACTGCGGTAGCATCCAGGGACACCGATACAGTATGCTCCAACCAAAAGTACTGATTGAGCAAATCAGTTGAATAACGAACAGTGGTGGACCGATATCTCCCCCGGTATGTCAGCGTGCGTCGTCCTCCCTTGAATGATAAGTGTAGGACTCCTGAACGCGGGAATGCTGACCCCGAAGTGATAGGGGAGTATCTCATCGACTGTTGGCAGAACCACTGCCACCAAACTGACAGGAAGGGGATACAGTCGACCAAACCCTTCCTGGGTCTCCAGGCCCTCATTCCTGGAGGCGGGGCTGCCTAAAGCCCCCCGCCGCTGAAATCATCTGACCGCTTACAACAGACATGTATAATCTGTCGCCAACTGAGAACAAGGTCCCTTCGGTACCTGTCCACTGTTCAGTAAGGCGAACAACAGTTGTGGATCGAGGTACCGGTTGACTACTCCCGCCTCTTCCATTCTGTCCCCCGCCACTGCTATCGTCGATGCCTTGGCCGCCTGAGATCACCGCTAAGTAGTCGCGACCAACAACATCTTTATGTTCTACAAAAGCCATCACCAACGATGATCGCCCCCCCCCCCCCCCCAAGCAAATCCTCCTCCCAACACGCGCCGGATCCGAAACCGCCACGACAGACCTCGCCGGAGGGATCTCGTCTCGACCCACGCCACTCCCATGTCCCTCCGTTCTCGGCCCCGTAACCCTCGGTTGTGACGCTTGTAACCCCACCATGGGGCCAACCGGTGCCGAAGTCGGAGCCGTCATGGCAAGCTACGCAAGCGGGTCCTCATCTCGTCCATTGCTGCCGCCGTGCACTACCACTGCCGCGCCTCCCTTGCCGCCGCCGTACACCACCAGTGTCGCACCTCCCTGCGCCAATAGCAGCCCTAGTAGGACAGGAACCCATCCCTGCAAAACCTCCATGAGTTGCAGCATCTGCACCCATGGAGCCTTGCGCAAAGGAGACTGCTCACGCATACCCTAAACCTTAACAGACAACCTTTTCACACCACCAGTACTACTCACGCCTCCCCTAGTGGTATCAATATATATATATATATATATATATATATATAACACAAAAGTTATTTAAAAAAAATAATTATTGAAGTGTAGTTGAGGGTATTTTCGTCATTTTAGCTGACGACTTGGACTATTTGTTATATAACTAAACATCGTGGTAGTTATTAGTTAAAAAAAAGTTTAGAATATGTATCAGTTAAACTTGACAAGTTACGGGTAGGTATTTGTAATTTATTGTTTACCAAACCTAATCTAATAACACAACCTCATCTCTAATATTATCTGAATAACTAAACCAACCTAAAGTTGAGCACATAACAAAGAAATATTTTCCCTCTCTCGTGAGAACACTCGAAATCCTCAGCCGCCACGTCTCTGTTCCCGTCCCCACCGGTGTCGGCCGAAGCTCCGGCTTCCCCTTTACCTCCACTCCTACGCCCTCTCCGGTGGTCCATTCTGCTCCGCTGCAGTTTTTCCTCCAGATCCGCCTTTTTTGGATGGAGATCGGCTAGGATCGAGAGGGACGTCTCCTTCCTAGGCTCAGGGTTGTGGTGGATTGTAACGAACCCAACAATGAACACGCTTTTAAGCTATAATTGCTGACACTATTTGATTAAAACGACGATCCAATTACAAAGATGCTCCAAGCTTGAGCTTTTCCTTGCTACAAGGTTCTCTACAATTTTATCTACACTGAAATGAAACAGAAACCTAATACATATAACCAAACTACAGACACGATCATTTAATTAAAGCTACTTTCTTCTGAGCCCTCTTTTCCTCCTGCAAGTCGTCTCTGAACCTCTGCTCTGTTTTTGGCCCTTTCCTCTCGCCGTGCCGACCAAGTCTCTGAGGTTGAAGACGACGTTTTGTGGCTTCCAAAAACGACAGCGTTGCAGTAAGTGACTCCTTCTTCGCTTGGGCTGTGCGTCACGGGCCCAACCATTCTTCTTTCAGGCCCAATATCAGATGAGGCCTTGACAATGCCTTCCTCTTGGATTCGACTTGTCCTCAAGTCGGGAATTCTGAACTCCGGGAACCTTGATCGGAAGGCCTGAGCTTCTTCCCAGGTGGCGTCCTCTTTGCTCAGTGGATCCCATTGGACAAAGTATTCAGCTACAGCTTGGTTCTTCTTCTTGATTAAGCGTAGATCCAGGACCTCATGGGGTTCAACTCTCAATTTCCCTTCTTCTCCCATTTCTGGCAACTGCGTGACGATTTTGTGTTGATCGCCAATCCGTTTCTTCAGCGAGGAGACGTGGAACACCGGGTGTATTTTGCAATTCTTAGGGAGTTTCAGTCTATAAGCCACATACCCCAGCTTATCAATTACCTCAAAAGGACCATAAAATCTCGCGGCGAGCTTCATGTTTTGTCTCACAGCCAAGGATGATTGTCGGTAAGGTTGTAACCTTAAGAATACCCAGTCTCCGACCATGAACTGTCTCTCCGACCTATGTTTGTCCGCTTGCGTTTTCATTCTTTCCCGGGCACTTTGCAAATTGGCCTTCAGTTGCTGGGAAATGGTGGCTCTGTTCCTCAAGAATTCTTCAACAGCTGCGACCTTTGAGTCCATTCTTGTCAAGCTCAGCGACCTTGGTTCGTACCCGTACACCACCTCGAATGGGGTCATTTTGAGCGATGAGTGATAGTTGGTATTGTACCAAAACTCTGCTAACCCCACCCATTTGCTCCAGCTTTTAGGCTTTTGATGAACCATTGCTCGCAAGTAATTCTCTAAACATTGATTCAATCTCTCCGTTTTCCCGTCTGTTTGAGGATGGTAGGCAGAGGACATTTTGAACTGGGTTTTTAACAACGAGAAAAGCTCCTTCCAGAACCCGCTGATGAAGATTTTGTCACGGTTTGAAACTATCGAGGTTGGCAACCCATGGAGCTTGTATACATTATCCACGAAGATCTCGGCTATCTTTGAGGCTGTGAATGGGTGTTTGATTGGGATGAAGTTCCCATACTTGGAGTAACGATCCACCACGACCATAATGCATTCGAACCCTTCTGACTTTGGGAGACCTTCGATGAAATCCATGACGATATCCTTCCAAGGATCAGAGGGGGTGTCAAGAGGTTGAAGAAGACCTGGGTATGGTACATTTTCATTCTTACACCTCTGACATGTCGGACATTCTTTTACGAAGCTCTTCACTTTCTTAGACATCTCCGACCACCAGAATTGTTGTTGGATTCTCTTCAGGGTGGCTGTTCTTCCCGAGTGTCCTCCCAAGGCTAAGTTGTGGAAAGCCTCTATGATCCTTTTTCTGATATCAGACCCTTTCCCCAAGTAAATTTTGCCTTCTACATAGAGCACTCCTTGTTTCAGCCAATGGTTTGGTAAGGTTTGGGGTGTGATCTCCATTTAAAGCATCAGCCCTTCTGCTTCTAAATCACCTTTATAGCTGTCAACTACCTCTTCCATCCATGCTGGAATTGAAATGGAGATAGCCTTGCAGTCACCATAGTTTATTCTTGATAAAGCATCTGCAGCCTTGTTTGTTGATCCCCTCTTGTATTCTATGACATAATCCAGCCCCAATAATTTGGCTAGCCATTTTTGTTGAAATGAGGCCGTGAGCTTTTGATCTAGCAAGAATTTCAATGGCTGGTGGTCTGTTCTGAGGATGAATTTTGAGCTTTGCAAGTAGTGTCTCCATTGCTTAGTTGCTAAGACCACTGCTAACAACTCCTTCTCATATGTTGAGAGCTTGCAATTCTTGGGTCCTAAAGCTTTACTGAGATAAGCAATAGGTTTCCCTTTCTGCATCAGTACTGCCCCAATTCCCGTCTCGCAAGCGTCCGTTTCTACTACAAATGGAAATGTAAAATCAGGTAATTGTAGTACCGGCGCTGAAGACATTGTTTCTTTGAGCTGCTTGAAGCTCGCTTGAGCTTCCTCTCCCCACTCGAAAGCGTTCTTCTTCAAGAGATTGGTCAAGGGTCTAGCTATAATTCCATAGCCTTTTATAAACTTCCTGTAGTACCCAGTGAGCCCTAAAAACCCTCTTAACGACTTCAAATTCGTTGGTACCGGCCAATCTCTCATAGCTTCGACCTTCCTTGGATCTGTGGCAACTCCATGGCCGGAAATGATATGCCCCAAGTACTCAATTGAGGTCCTACCAAAGTCACACTTGATTTTTCTTTCAAACAGAGCCTCTTGTTTCAGTTTCTTCAGCACAAATTCTAAGTGCACACAGTGTTCTTCCATTGATTTGCTGTAAACCAGTATGTCATCGAAGAAAACTAAAACAAATTTTCGCATAAAATCCTTAAATACCTCATTCATCAAGGCTTGGAAGGTTGCCGGCGCGTTGGTGAGACCAAACGGCATCACTCGCCATTCATAATGGCCATGGTGTGTGCGAAATGCCGTCTTCATTTCCTCTCCTTCCTTAAGGCATATTTGGTGATACCCAGAGCGAAGGTCGATTTTTGAGAAGACCTTGCTCCCACCAAGCTCATCCAGCAGCTCATCAATGGCGGGGATGGGAAACTTGTCCTTCACGATAAGATCATTGAGCTTCCTGTAATCTACACAGAATCGCCAACCTCCATCCTTCTTTTTCACTAAGATTACTGGGAAAGAGAAAGGACTTGAGCTGTGCCTAATAACTCCCTTCTGCAACATCTCCTCCACCATGGTTTCCACTACGCCCTTTTGTTCATGACTCAGTTTGTAAGGACGAATGGAGGGTGGGTTGGCTCCTTGAATTAATGGAATAACATGATCCAGGCTTCTGTGAGGAGGTAGTGACTGGGCCTCTTGGAATACTTCTCCATATTTCCCAATCAACGCTTCTAATTGAGGATGAATCTCTGCTACATAACCTTCTTCTTCCACTCTGCAAAATTGCCCCAACCATAGTTCATCTCCTTGCCTTGCTTCTTTCTGTAATATTGTGAAGTTAATCAATCCCTGAGAGGAATTGGGACCCATAACGGCAATGGTAACATCCTTGCCCTTAACTCTCACCGTGATTGTTCTCTGAATATGATCAAACGTCACCGGATTTACACACTCCAACCAGTCAGCTCCCAAAATTACATCACAATCTCCCAGGGGCATAATCATAAAATCCCCCACGAATTCGAATCCAACAATCATACAAGTGACTCTTGACTTGGACTGGCAACGGAATTTCTTACCATTTGCGAGTCGGATCCTCCTGGTAATGATCTGTACGCACTTCAATTTGAGTAGCTTGGTCGTATTCTCGTCCAGAAATGAAGATGTGGCTCCCGTATCTACAAGAATTGAAATGGGTTTCGCCTGGATCAATCCCTGGATGCGTAGAGTCTTAGAGGTACTTCCGACACCTCTAATGTCCCCTATCGCACAGATTCTCTCCTCAATTTCTGCCACAGCTTCTATTTCCCCACTGAGAGGTCGGCGCCGGACTTCACTCTGAATAATCGCGTCCTCTTGGGTATCAGACCCATCGTCATCCTCATCATCGGATTGACTCAGCATGTAGAGTTGATTCCTGTTCGGACATGTGAGCCTGTGCTCCTTGGTGTATGGGGCTGGACAATGGAAGTAAAGCCCTTGCCGGCGACGATCTCTCATATAAGCACGATCCGCCGTTGGCCACGTGTTTTCTATTGGTGGTCGTGGGCCTTCCCTTCTTGGGCCGTTGGGCCTTAAGTTAGACCCAACACCCTGTTGATGGACGGGCCTCGGCCTGAACTGGTTCTGAGGGGGAGCCCGTGCCAAGGTGAGGTGTTGAGTGGGACCCTTCCCCAGTTTCATCTCTTCAAATCGCGTCAGACGCATCGCGTGTTGGAAGGAAGTGAGGTCAAATTGCTGGACGCCTGGCCGGAGTGCTGGTTTCAGTTGGGCCACAAAGGAAGAAGTGAAAAACCTTTCATTTAGGTCTGGGTGTTCATTAAAAACCATCGCCCTTGCAGCATCGAATTTTTCCTCAAATTCTGCCACCGAAGATGTTTGTGTAAGCTGGAGGAACTCAATCACTGCGTCATCATGCCCCAACGCCTCAAATTTCCAGGCCATATCACGAATAAGCTCGTCCCAGCCTATATGCTCACGGCCTCTCTAATACATCAAGTACCAGGATTCCGCACGACCGAAGAAGTGTAACGAGGTTAATCTGGCCTTGAAGTCATCTTCAATGTTGTAAAAGTCAAAGTACGATAATCATTTTTGGATCCACATGGAGAGGTTCGTGCCATCAAAACAGGGAAAGATGATGTTTGGGGTATGGTGCTGTTGTGGGAGAGGTTGTTGTGGTGGTGGTGGTTGTTGTTGTGGAGGAGCTGGAGCAGGACGGGGTAGAGGTGGGTGTAGTACTGGAGGTGGTGGTGGAGTTGGGATGTTGGGGTGCGGTGTGTATGGAGTAGGAAAGTTTCGGAAGGGGGAATCGGATCTGTATTGTGGGATGGATTGCTCTGGGTCAGGGGTGTGTGCAGCGTCACGGTTCTCACCCGCGTAGCTTGTGGAAGCCTGGGCAGGTCCGTGTAACTGTTGAAGATGGGTAAGGATGAGATCTAGTGTGGCTTTGAGTTCAGCTTGGCCGACATGCATCGAATCCATCCGAGCATGAACCCCTTGCAAATTCGTTCGGATTTGCGTCTGGATACCGTCCACCTTGCCGGCGAGGGAGGCCAGGCTCGGAGGAGTTGTGTCTAGGTCTGTAACTTCCGGAAGATCCTCCATTTGTCGCTGGAACTGAGACTACTGATACCAGTGTAACGAACCCAACAATGAACACGCTTTTAAACTATAATTGCTGACACTTTTTGATTAAAACGACGATCCAATTACAGAGATGCTCCAAGCTTGCTCCAAGCTTGAGCTTTTCCTTGCTACAAGGTTCTCTACAATTTTCTCTACCCTGAAATGAAACAGAAACCTAATACATATAACCAAACTACAGACACGATCATTTAATTAAAGCTACTTTCTTCTGAGCCCTCTTTTCCTCCTGCAAGTCGTCTCTGAACCTCTGCTCTGTTTTTGGCCCTTTCCTCTCGCCGTGCCGACCAAGTCTCTGAGGTTGAAGACGACGTTTTGTGGCTTCCAAAAACGACAGCGTTGCAGTAAGTGACTCCTTCTTCGCTTGGGCTGTGCGTCACGGGCCAACCATTCTTCTTTCAGGCCCAATATCAGATGAGGCCTTGACATGGATATTGGTTGCCGGAGTTACTTCAGACAGGGGACTGCTATTCCGTCCGAATTCCTTCCGACATCCTCACGGTGAGGTTTGCTCTGACCCGGTCAAGCTTCATCTTGGTCGTGTGTGTGGGAAGTTTCGCACAGGTGAAGGCTTGATTCTGGGGTTTGTGTGGTACTCAGCACTCTCTAGCCTCCCCCCTCCGGCCTGGGTGTTGAACCTCGACGGATGCTTCAGGATCATCGATGCCGCCGGTTTAGGTTCTGTAGGTGGTTGTTCATATGTGGTTCTGCTTCGTGTTCATTTGAAAATTGTTGTTGAAATAAATCAGATTTGGATCCACATTCATGTAATTTGTTGAAATTTGTTGTTAGATTTGTTGTTCATCTGAGATTGATGTCGAAGTTTGTGTTCATCTGAGATCATATTTGAATTTTTTGTTGATTCGTTATTCATCTGAGATGAATATTTTTTTCCTTTTTTTTCAATTTAATTTCTTTCCCAAATTGTTAAAAAATGAAAGATTATGTAATAAAAACTATACTTATCTCAAATATAACCTTATTTTTAAATTCAAAATTATTATTAAAATGATTTTAAAAAATAAAATCTGATTTTTTTAAAAAAAATCTGATTTTTTTAAAAAAAATCTGATTTTTTTATAAACAAATCTGATCTTTTTAAGTAAATCTATTTTTTATAAATAAAATTGATTTTTAAAATAAAACTTATTTTTTTAAATAAAAATATGATTGATTTTCTAAACTAAATCTGATTTTTATAAAAATACAACTAATTTTTAAAATAATAATAATAAAGGATTTTTTAAAAATAAAAATGATTTTTTAATAGTAAAAATAGTTTTAGTGTTGGTTTTAGAAAAAAAATAATTAAAGAAATGAATTAAAAAATGAAAATTAAATAAGAAACAAAAATTATTAATGAAGGATAGGATGTGTAATACTGGAGAGTAGTTGAGGGTATTTTTGTCATTTAACAAAAAAGGAATAACAGAGTTGGACGGGGGGGGGGGGGGGGGGGGGGGGTTGTTAATTGTTAATAAACGAAACATGAAGAACACATGAGAGTAAGTATCAGAGAAACGTGAAAAGTTAGGATATACATTTGTAGTTTTCCCTAATCTAAAATCTAAATCTAAAAGAAAATAAGAATGCATAGGCTAAGGAGAGGCACTATGCGTGCGGGGTTCACTCAACGCAGCTCTCTCCTTCGTCCTCCTCCTCGCCGGCTCTTTCGATTCTCACCATTGAATGTAAGTATCTGTTCCGATTCTTCCCATTCAATATTCTCTGCCCTTACGTAGGTGCTTCAGTTAGATGTTGGTCGTTTTTTATTCCGATTGGGGTTCGCATGGGTCTTCTGGAACCACTAGCTCCACTGCCCCCTCAACTTCCTCGATCCCCTCCCCTCTTCACCTTCATCCTCTTAATTTATCAAGCGAACGACAATCGGTCGATGATTCTCTGGGTGTTGGTATGTAATTGTGGTTTCGCTTTTCCTTAAACCTATTTGGCAAGCCGGTTGCAGATTTAGGGTTCAAAGCATTGTGACGTAATGAAAAACCGTGTTTGATTTGTGTTACTCAACATTAGTTCATTGCATGCAGGTTTAAAGCATGTTTTGGATGCCTCAAAGGAGGATCTTTTGGACGTGTTACTGGTTTCACTCTCAAACTTGCTTCTAAATTGTTAGTTTTGATACCCAATCAGGTAGAATTTTATTGTCTATAAATTATAATGATTTTTGAGTGCATACTTTTATAGTTCGCAAATTCATTTGAAGGTATGAAATTTTGATGTCGCATAGAGAGATTATCTATACTTAGATTCTTTTGGAGATACTATTATTGGGGAAATAGTCTAATTATCATCCTCTTTTTTTGAAATTAATTATTGTCTCCATTGATAATGAATTTGAATCTTGGGTAGTAGTTGTTGAGGACTTGGTTAATGCTGCATAAGGTGATTTATCTATACTTAGACTCCTTTAGGGATACTATTATCGGGGAAATAGTCTAATTATCATCCTTTTTTTTTGGAAATTAATTAGTCTCTTCATTGATTAAGAATTTGAAACTTGATTAGTAGTTGTTGAGGACTTGGTAGTTCCATATAGTAAAGGGTGGCCGTGTTTGGTATTCTCATTGTGAGATATGGTTTTTATAGAAAATTTGTTAGTCCTTTTATCTTCTACTAGGTACGAGCAACGCGCGATGTGTGGTAATTGGCGAAAAAGTGTATTCAAGTTTTTCGACCATACGATCTGAATTAGAAAGGATGTTTTTTTTTTGTGTACGTTAACATGGTCCGGTAGATATGGGATAAAGTAATACATAAACGCTCGTATCCACAATAAATGTCATGAGAATGATATAATTTGGAGGGGATTTTTTGCAATTTAAGAGAGCAAAATCATGTGTACGTTAAATTTTAATCTATATTTTGTATTCAAATACAAAAATAATTGCCCTTATTCCTATGGCAAATAACGAATTGGGATTTTTCAAATACAAGCTTTTATATATACACGGTTTTGTATCGTCAAACACTGCTTATGTGCTGTGAAGAAGTTGCTGAAAAATATCGGCATTGGCTCCGATTATTGCACATCAATTTGCAATTGTGGTGTCAAATTGTAATTTATTATACAAAATTGAGTCTCCTTACCACTTCCTACCTTCACTCTAGATTGTACCTGTCAAAAAATGGGATACGAAGATGGGTTTCAATGTTTCAACTCATAAAGCGAAACTGTTCTAAACATTGGTTATTCTAAAGCTTTAAAGTTCCTCCATCCGCAGTCGGACTTCACTGATTGTTAATCATCTACATTATTTTAGGTAGGAACACATTGAGGATTTTACTTAAAAATTGGTTATGTTAGATTTTCTTTCATTGGTGGAAACTGAGTACGGTAAATTCAAAAATATGGAAAACATACCAATTAAAATTCTGTAACCTTAACAAAGTTCTTACCTTCCCATGTTCATATCAATCAGTATCAAATTAAATTGGATGAAGCGTGACAACACAATAACGATTCACAAGGAATCAACATATTCTTTCTAGTCATACTAACCTAACTAAGAATATTGAGAAGTTCAAAGTTTCAAAAGACCAACTCCCAATCAAGGCAAATAATCAGCAAATCAAAAGATAATGCTCCATATTCACCAGTTACGAATAAAAAGCTTAAGAATAACATGATAACAGAGAAAAGCACATGTAATTTCTCAGTTCATGCACACAGATTAGTGCATTTGAAATCAAAGGAATCAGCTTAGATACCACTTTTGTCCAAAAAAACATCCATTCTTTACATAGTTGTAAAAAATCAGTTGCTACTATTGAAAGTAGTAACTAAAAGCAATTATTTTGTATAGAGGGAAATGATACCCGAAAAAGTGGAATTGTCCTTTGAATAGACTTTTGTTCGCACTCTATTGCTTCCTCTTCTCCAACTCAGTTTCAACCATTCGAATAAGCATTTTCTCAGTTTTTATTTTAGCAATCTAATAGTAGAAAATAGAATAATATAAATGATCATCACACAGGTTCACGTCAATAACATCTCAAAAGCTACAAAGACGTACCTGGACATTTTCATGTGGGTCTCTCTCAAACATCAATTGTTCTTGAATTGTTTCAGGTGAGAAGTCAAAAAGTTGTAGTGATTAATTTGTGAGTTTCTTTTTCCATGCTTCATTTTCATCTACAACATCATGGGCTAGAAGTTCAAATTAAAGTGTTGCAAATTCAAATGAAAGTATCGTATTAAAGCTTTTATACCAGTTTTGCACATCACGAGAAAGTTCTAAATTGGCTTCATTAGGTAAATAGTACACTCAATAAACAACTGGAGTAATTTGAACTAAGATAAAAGCAAGATGATTAGATTAGTGCATTTGCAAGTTATTTCAAGGAGCAACAACTATAGAGAATAACATAGAATATTGACAGTTCATGAGATAATAAACCTAATGACGATACACAGACACACACATACACACAACTAAGAAATAAACAATGACAAATTGATTTGACCCTTTTCTTCTTAATCTACACACAAGAACACTATTATCATTATAATTCACCTCAACCAATTTTACTACTTCCACCACAGAATATAATTAACTAACAATACCATGTTCAATCTTAACCATTCTTTTTTCCATTCGCACAACTACAGAGCAAAACATAGAATATTTATGGATTAAACACCTAAAAAAGAAACTAACATTGAAGAATAAAATGAAATTTAAACATTCAATTTTATTTCAATTATTTTGGAATTTTAATTAAACCCCAGACAACTAAGTGACATTTTCAGCTACGCAATACCCACATAGTTTCAAATTTCCCATGTCCTGAAAATGAACAAACAAAGAAAAACAAATTATAGGATCCAGAGAAAGGGATCATTGTAAGAAAGCACACTGAGGTATTCACTTTTGCAACTTGTAGCCCCCTTCTTTGATTAAAAAAACGTAGTGAGTGGGTACAAGATTAGTACCATATGGGTGTTCATTGTTATTTGGAGCATTCCCAGCTTTGAATAACCACAGAGCAATGCCACTTAGAACCTAAATTAAGGAAAAAGTAAATAATATCGTCACAATGTCTAGTCTTGGATTTAAAAAAGATAATCATACACCAAAAATGACTTAACAATAACATAAGTAACGTTCATGATACTTAATACGAGATATGCAAACAGCTCTAAGACATCAATTTGAGAAACTTAACATAGCAAACAGCTCTAGTCATATTATATCCACAATAAATGATATGATCGATCATAGAACCAAACTTATGATATAAACCGACTCTCAAGAGTACTACAGCAACCAAAAGAATTTTGTCGTGATGATAAGCAGTATTTATACTTAGCCCTCCAATATCAACACATAAACACTATTCCTAGGTGACTTTGTTTCACAAAACAAAAATGAAAACTAATTCTCCTTTATCATGAACTTTTCATAACCCCATCCAAGACATGCCAAGTAAAAAGAGAAATGTCACTTGAACAATGCCAAAACCATCAGTTTTTTTCTAGTCACAGACCTAGGTTCTCGATAACTGTACGACAGCTAATAGTAAAGCAAACTCATTAACTCAAGTTAATCAATTCATGCATTTTACCAAAACTTGAACGAACCCAATTTTTTTCTTCTCAAATATCATCTCTGTGCAATAATGTAAAACTCAAATGCACCCTCGAATTACAGTGATCCAGAGACTCTACAAAACCTGTGGCAGTACTTTGATCTTGCTCAAAACCATGGAAAGCAAACCCATGAAATCGTATTAATCAACTCATGCATTTTACTGAAACTCAAATCAATCCAAACCTGTAGCAGAACTTAGATCTTGATCAAAACCATGGAAAGCAAAATCAAACAGATTCCATGCAAATTCATATAGATATACAAGCAACCCACAAAAAACTAAGCTCAAAATTGTTTTAAAATAGTGGAACAAATACTCAATTATTGCAATAAAATTGAAAAAAATCACCACCAACGCTAACTACAAAAACACGTACGACAAGGGCCAGGAAGAGGAAGATCCAAGTCAAGTTACCACATCGGACACAGAATGTAACGCATCGGCTGGCCGTACTTCCAGAAAAATAGCCGGTCAACGCTTTTCCGACGGCCAGGCCGATATCAGCCGCGAGACCCAGACGACGGCGACGACGATCGGTGGAAATTATATGGGAGAAAGAGGCGGAAGAGGGGGGAGGAGGAATGGAGGGAGTTGATGGTGCGGTTGTGGGTATTTAGATTCAGATTAGGGCATTGGAGTTATGGCTGGGGGTAGTCGGGAGAGAAAAAGTAGAATTGAGATTGATTTGATTTGGGATCCAAAAGTTGCGAACCAGTTGAGATATTTATAACCATAACCAAATGTTTGATGTTTATAACGGCAGAAGAGGAAGAGACATATACAAACTGAAGAGACAGAGAGCAGGGCCGATCCTATGAGTTTCGTGGCCTTAGGCAAAAATGACAAAATGGGCCTTTTAATATTAAATAAGAAGACACTTTCTTCGACCCATTGATCTCCGCCACCATGTTCTCAACTTTTCCCTTGATTTCTTCGTTTTCGTGCACTAACTGTCGCTTCTCCTTCTCCAGAGCTTCCGTGCCAGTTCTACTTCCTGGTTTTCACTATCGAAAAAGTCCTCTTCTCTTCCATCTCGTCCTTGACTTTCTCCACTGGCACGTCGCTGTTAACATTCTCATCGGCCATGACTAATCGTACAACATAATTATCAATGGGAAAAAAATAAGTAGTCAAAAGTACTACAAAATTTAGAAAATTGAGCCTTAGAAACAAACTGAAACCTTGGTTGATACTGTTCAGAAAAGGTTTGAGGATCTTAATCTAACAACACTATATTCTATCAAAATTGAAGGGACAAAACCATACATAAGAACACACGATATTGAAAGTGCAGTATGAGCAATCCTAACCTTCTGTTTGGCAATTGAGAAAGTGAAGGAAAACAAAACACACCAAAACTAAGTGCATCGGAACAGTGAAGAGTTCTCCATACCAAACATACAATCAATTAAGTCAGTAATCAAATAAGAAAGCGAAACCCTACGGAATTGAATAGAATCGAATTGCTACTACTCTCGCTTGGACCAGGGAATGCTAAGAAACAAACAATTTACTCAATTACCTGGAAAACTTTCACTTACCCGAGAAAATTCTACCAATTGACGAGAAAGGGTGATGAAAAAATTGAATCTTTACCTTCAGATTTGGGGTTGTGTCTTTTGTTGAAGAGAAATGAAGCAAAGAGAAAGGATCAAACAAATCGTTGGTGAGTTCAAACTCAAACTTACACTTGTATATATATGACTTTGGTATATTGATTTGGAAGAAAAAGAGGCCACAATAATTGCAAAGGATTTGAATATGTTAGGGAAGAGCAGACGACGGATTCAGGAAGATAACAAATTTCTCTCGGAGAACCAAACGTCTCTGCCTCGCTGACAGAGAGAATGAACTTGAGAAGAGGAAACGACTGTGACAATCGATGGAGAAGAAGAAAACCTAAAATCTGTTTTTTTTTTTTTTTGCTCTAAGGCCCATTATTTTTCATATATGTGGCCTTATAATGTTGGAGGCCTTAGGCCTAGGCCTAACTCGCCAAGAGGGAGGACCGAGCCTGACAGAGAGAGAAAAAAAGAAGAAGGTGAAAAGGATTGAAGTGCCGTAAACTGAGAATTCAGGAAAAGAGATTTTACCACAGAATAGGAGTGACACATGACGTCCTACGTGGCTTGTTTCATCCCTATTACCTTAAGTAAGATTGGTAATATACTTTTGTTTTTCTTTTACTGTATCATTTTGACTAACTTCTTACACTGTGGTGGTCATATAGATATTCACTTTCTATATTGTCATGAGAATTTGATGTACTAATCACCTTAATGCATGTGTCTCACTACAGATTGCAACAACCAAAGATCACAACAGATAATCTCCAGCAAAATCAAAAGAACTTGAAAGGTAACAAGCAACGTAGAGTTACTTGGGGTGAAAGTAATTAACAATAAAGATCGAAAATGCTATGAGTGTGTGAGCTAAATCTTCCTCCAATAAAGTCTTGTATGAGCTTGATTAGGAAGTAATGAGGGCTCAGTAGGAGGGATCAGCAATGGAAGTGCCAGGGTGAATCAAAGGGTTCTGCAGGCTTGTAAGGAGAATAGGCAGGATGATGAGATAAGGTAAGGTCAGCAGCAAGGGAAGATGCAAGGGTAAGATGAATGAATCAGATGCAGTACCAAAAGAAAAGGATGTGAGGTGTGATTGGTTGTGTGACTGAGGTTGTCTCCAAGTAAAGGATAAAATGAAGGAGTCTTCAAGTCCTGTCTTCTTCAGTGTACTCTTTCAGAGATGTAAGAGTGGTAATATCCAACAGAGTAGTTGTAGCATGTAGTCTTCAGAAATGAAATACAGCCATCACGAAGCCTTTAACAATAGAGGACTCTAGCCTGCAAAAAAGAGAGAAGGGGTAAAGAGAGAACACTCAATCCTATAGAGTCTACCCTCACACAAGAGAAAAAAAAGAAGAAGAAGGACCCCCACACAAAAGGGCAAGAAGCCCCAAATAGAGAAGCAGAGAAGCCTTACCACACAGCTCACAAGTCACTCCCCCAAACCACCCAAAAAACCCAGACCAAGCCCCCCCCCCCCCCCCCCCCCCCCCAAAAAAAAAAACACAAGTTACAATCTGATGAACTTCCTAGTAGTGGAGATCCAGTCTTGAAAAGGGAAATGGTATGATGAGTCAAAGGAAGCCCATTCCCAACTATAAGTGATATTCAGTACTTTTGCAAAGAGTTGTGATGCTGATTCTTGCTGTCCATTAAAGATGAGAGAATTTCTTGAGAGCCGGAGATGCCAGAAGACACATTGGATGATGTTGCACCAACTTCTTCTAAGTTTTGAGGGTACTAGATAAGGCCAAGAGCAAAAGACAGCCTTGATATCAGTAGGACAGGCCCAAAAAAGTACCCCACCAAGAGAGAATTAGGCTTAGAAGCTCCCCAAGCTTTTCCTGTAGTGTAGCAATATATGGGCTCCATCTTCAAAATCCCAGGAGCATTGAGGGCAGATGATGTCTTGTAGAGGAATTGACAGTCCTCTCCCATCTAGGAAGTATTTAGAGGGTATAGCTTCAAGGCAGGCTAACCAACAGAAAGCAGTGATCTTTGAGGGGATCACAGGTATCCAAAGGTGTTTTGTCCAAAGGAGAGGTGAGGTTTCTTGAGCAGCAAGTAAGGTATACATTTTATGAAAACTGAAGCCTTTTTCATCTCCATACCAACAAATCTTATCATCCATTGGCAAAAGTCTAGTGACATTAAGAATGGCACACATACAACCCCCATTCTAGGAGTTCCCAACCTCTTGCATCTCTTCTGAGATCAAGATTCCAACAATTATCAACCCATAGTTCAGCAATAGTAAATTTTTTGGTGTTAGCAAGCAAGTAAATTCTGGGGAAAAGAAGTTTGAAAGGTAGCTCTCCCCACCAAACATCTTCCCAGAAGAAGATTCTGGTTCCTCTCCCTAAAGTCCAGGAGAGGCCTTTGGGTCCAAACCAAAGTGTTGATCCTTGGCCAATGAGATAATGTGACTGAATAAACTAGAGCCCCCTAGTTCAGTGAAATTATTCAGATCCCAATCTTTAGCCCCTCCACCATAGAGAGTTGTCCTCAATAGCAAACCTTCACCACCATTTAGCTAATAGGGCCAAATTCATCACCTTAAATTTTTTTATTCCAAGACCCCCATTAGATTTTTGTTTGCAGACCTGATTCCATTTAACTTTGCACAAGACTCTTGTTGGTGCATAACCATGCCATAGAAATCTCCTTTGCCATGATTCCAATGTTCTTATGACTGATTTTGGTGCCATCAACAATGATAGAAAATATAGTGGCAGGGCACTAAGAGTGGTCTTGATCAGGGTTATCCTACCACCAAAGGACATAGTTTTGGCTTGCCAGAGGCCCAAGGATTTTTTAAACTTGTCAATGATTGGCTTCCAAGTGATCACTCTTCTAGGATTAAAACCAAGACTGAAACCTAGATATTTGAAAGGTAGTGCTTCCACTGCACAAGAGAGAATACCTGTAAGTTCTTGAGATTCTTCAAGAGATAAATTTAGAGGGATCAAAACTGATTTGTCAAAGTTCACTTTTAGCCCTGCTGTTAATTTGAACATCTCCAGAGCATGCTTCAGATTTTCAGCCCCTTGTGTTGTTGCTTGTAGGAAGAAGATGCAGTCATCTGCAAATTGCAAGTGTGAGATTTGAGGTCTAGAATTTCCTATTTGAATTCCAAGGAACTGAGATTGAGCCACTCCTGCTTTCATAATCTGGTTTAATCCCTCAACAAACAAAGAGAATAATAATGGAGATAGTGCACAGTGTAAGAACCACTCCCGGTCAACGCCAGTCAAACCTGCGAAATACAGGAAAATTTAAAAAATGTAAGACAGACACTTTAATGAACCCAAATTTGACCCCGAGGGTCATAACCGGACTTAAGTTGACCCCGATATCGACCAAAGTGAGTCCGGGGGACTCATGACAACTTTCTGATCAATTTGGGAAATGTTGACTTTTCGCTGGAAAAGTCAACCGAGCGACATTTTGGTCCATTCGAGGACCGTTTGGGATCCAAAAAGCTTATCCGTCGTCACAACGGTCTTAGTTGAGCCGTTTCCTTGTAGCCCGTCAAGTTTCGTAATTTCTTGGAAAAAGTGCCCGTTCGGGGCCCGAAACGTCCGAATTTCGCGAATCTTGACGGGCCCGAAAAGTCTAAAGAAGATCATTGTGTAGATGAATCTGAATTGTGTCCTTAGGGGTTCGAAAAGTGACAATATTTTCCTCAAGAGTTACAGTATGTTCTAGTGAATCTCTGACCACCAGAGAGAGTGAGGTAGACTGTTTCTTCTGAGCAAGAACATTCCTTCATTAATGCAAGAGGGGCTGCAATAACTTCTTGCTGAACTTGTATAGGAGATAGCTCATTAATGGAAACAACCCCAGGAGCAACCTCCAAAGGTATAAGAGCAGGAGGCTCACTTAGATCAGTATCCAAAGGATTTTCAGTGGCAGGAACACTGGGAGATTCTTCTCCACCAAGATCAACATCCTCCTCAGAGGAACTCAAGTCAAATTGGGAACTTTCTTCACTTCTAGACAGTCTTTTCCCAATGATCTCAGCAGCTTCTTCCACCTGGTTTCTTTGATCCAAACTGAGAATGTCTCTTGTCCCAGGAAGAGATCAACTTTGGTTGCAAGAATCTCATGAATGTTGGTGTGTATGAGGATAAGAGCTGAATCAATTTGAACACCAGCAGTTGAGATTGGATGGGTAGTGACATAATCCCCAAGGGTAGAGACAGCAATAGAAAAGGTCTCTTCACACCAGCCTTGGTAAGTCAGACCATAGATGGTAACCCATTTGAAACACCCTTCTTTCTCACAAAGCCTTTCTCTGTCAGGAATGATTGTGAGCCATTTACTGAGCCAATGACCATCTTCCTTCAAGAGTTCCTTGTCAAAGAAAGGATCTGGACAATGAAGAAGAAGAAGAACCCCGTTGCCAAGTGATTTAACCTGAATCTCAAAGACTTGTTCAGCAGCAAAGCTTGCCATAATAGATTGTGCAGTGAAGTTATGGTGGGCAATGGCAAGATGGCTATTTCTGATTAATTGCTGCTGATGTAGCACTATAGAACCTTGGTGTCTTAGAGGACACATTGAGTGTTTATCAGGCCTTTGAGGAACCACAGAAGACTGAGGATTGCTAGATTGGAGGAAGAGTTTGGTAACCCTTGCTTGAGTAACATATAGCTTGTATCCATTTAGAGTAAAGCCATTGAAAGTGTTTATAGCCTCCTGCAATTGTTGAAGAGTTGTATAATAGCAGAATCCAAAGTATTTACCTTGTTTGTTTACTTTGGAGGTAATGTGAGCTCTTTTGAGGCCTCCTACTATAGAGAAGATTTTATGTAGCCAAGGTTCAATGGCTCTGCTAGGGAGATTGTGAATATATGCAGCAATGTTGCCAAATCATGAGAGTTGCCTTGGAATGCTTGTCTTGGAACACTAGTAGCAGGCTGGAATTGATCAGCTTCTTCAATGTATACCTTTGCTTTGCCTTTTGCAGTGTTGTGATGACTTTGGTTAAGTCTGAGTTTAGCCACATAGGAAGTTGGGGTTGAGTCTGTGTCAGAATCTAAGGGTTGGAAGAATTTATCATAGAACATCTTTCTTCCATCCAAAAGCTTGGTATGACCACCAGTAGAGTACTCTTGTGTCTTGTCTGTAGAAGAGTATTGATCTTGAGATTTCGTCTTGAGATGAGCCAAGGTTGGTTGCTGCAGAGATTTTTCAAAACCGGGTGGGGGACCAATGGATGATGAGGAGGTCTTTTGGGCTTGGTCTTCTGGCACTGATGCAGGTTGTAGTGGTTCACCACTGAGTTCTTGTAAGGTTAACATTCTTTCTGAGGATGAATATGAAGAACATGGTTGCTGAGGAGAAAGACCCAATATGTGGAGATGCAGAAAACAAGAGTTCTTGAGCTGCAAGACGTCAATAAAATGCCATGAATAGAGGATGAAGGATGTTGAAGGAGTGTAGGAATCTGAGGATGATCTTGAGTTGTTCGTCAGTTGTTCTTCAGCAGGTTGAAGATCATCAAAGTTGTTGTAGAATATGCATAGAACTACTATAGTAGTAGAGAGTTGACCAATGGAACACCCTAAAGATGCTCTAGTTCGGATTTGTTTGGTTAATATACATGTTTGACAGATTTGATTTTAATATATATATATAGGATAATTTTCGGGTACAAACTACATATTTATATGCGAAATAAGAACTAATCACAACCACTGAATCACATATATTTGATGGTTGCGATCAATTTAACGATTTAGCTTGTTTGTACGATTATTCGACATATTTTCCTTATACCAATCGGCTAAAGGGCAATTTAGACAAATTGCCCTTTAGCCGATTGGTATAAGGAAAATATGCCGAATCAAATATAAGACGCAGTAATTAGATCAATTCGTAATAGATCATCGATTTTTTTTGGAATAAAAATCGGCTTAGTTAGTATATTATTTGTATTAGGATTTTATAGAATTTAGGAAGCATATTTTAAAACGATTCATATGATTGAATAAGGAAACCAATAAAGAACTACACGTTCAAGTGGTCCAGTATCATTCCCTGAACTTTGGTATACTAGTTCTAATATGATTCTGGTAATATCAGAGACCTTATGTTACTATGTTTCTACTTTGATTATTAGGAAAAAAAAAAGGAAAAGTACGTGCATAACTACTAACATTATAAAAGGACTAACAATGTTAGTCTTCGTTTCAAAAAACAATGTTAGTCTTCTATAGAAACAAAGTTGCAGTCGTCGATACTAACATTGTAGGTATCATACAAACAATCTAACATATACATACAAATTAAAAATCAAATACATACAAAATAAACTATTCTATGGGTCATTATTCAAATTGCATAGTTTTGATGCATGATATATATGAATGGTGCGTGGATCAAGTAGTCTGATCCATGTTCATGGTTTATGCCTTAGTATCCACGTTTTGGGGCCAGGGTTTGGGTTATTTCGTGATTGATATGAATAACTAGGTTTCCAACACACTTCCTTCAATTAGTTTATTGCCATTCAACAAAAAAATGTTTATATACCTACAAAGTTGAATATAAACAACACAAAACAAAGACACTTACATAGTATATAAAAAATATAGATACAAGTCGGTTTATTTTTCATATTACAGGGTGTTGTGCAATGTTAAGGTGTATTGTTCAAAGTTGATGTTAATGGTTCATGGTTTATACTTCAAATTCGATTATTAAGTTTCCAATTGATTTCAATGTTTAGTGTTCAGGGTTTAGATTTCATTGTTTATGGTTTAGTGTTTAGGTTTTAGGGTTTATGGTTTATATTTCAAGGTTTATGGTTCATGGTTTAGGGTTTGAGTTTATTGTTTAGGGTTTAGTGTTTAGGGTTAAGTGTATATGGTTTGGGTTTAATGTTTAGGGTTTGAAGGGTTTAGGGTTTTATGTTACTTTTTAAAGTTTTTGTGCGCACAGTTGTAGGGTTTATCGTATAGGGTTTAGTGTTCAGTTTTAAAGTTTCCAGTCTTAAAGTTCCAGTTTTACAGGGTTGTATTGGTAGGGTGTAGTCTTAAGAACCATAAGTTTAAGTGTGCAGGGTTGTAGGGTTTAGAGTTTAGTGTTAAGTTTTAAGGTTTCAGTGTGCAGGGTTATAAGTTTGGCGTTTACTGTTAAGATTTATAGTTTCCAGTCTTACAGTTTCAGTTTACAGGGTTTAGGGTTTAGGGTTTAGTGTTAAGTTTTAAAGTTTCAGTGTGCAGGGTTAAGGGTTTACGGTTTATGGTTAGAAGGGTTTAGTTTTTAGGGTTTAGTGTTAAGTTTTAAAAGTTCAGTGTGCATGGTTTTAGGATTTATGGTATAAGGTTTAGTGATAAGTTTTATAGTTTCCAGTTTAAAATTTTTAAGTTTACAGGGTTTATGGTATAGGGTTTATTGTTAAGTTTTATAGTTTCCAGTCTTAAAGTTTCAGTTTACAGGGTTTATGGTTTAGGGTTTAGTGTTCAGTTTTAAAGTTTCAGTGTGCAGGGTTTAGGGTTAACGGTTTAGTGTTTAGGGTTTAGTGTTAAGTTTTAAAGTTTCAGTGTGCAGGGTTGTAGGGTTTATGGTATAGGGTTTAATGTTCAGTTTTAAAGTTTCCAGTCTAAAAGTATTAGTTTACATGGTTTAGGGTTTAGGTTTTAGGGTTTAGTGTTCATGTTTGAGTGTTTATGCTATAGTTTTTAGTTTAAAATTGTGTATATTTATGTTTTAAGGGTTTAGTGTTTATGTTATAGGGTTTAGTTTTCAGTTTTAAAGTGTCCAGTTTTAATGTTTCAGTGTGCAGGGTATGGTTTATGATATAGGGTTATAGTTTAGTATTTCATTTTAACAATTTCAGTGTTCATAGTTTAGGGTTTATGGTTTAAGGTTTTAGTGTTTAGGGTATAATGTTTAGTTTAACATGGCTTATGTTTAGGTTCTTAAGGGTTTAGGGTATCGTGTTCAGTTTTCAAGTTTAAGTGTACAGGGTTGTATGGTTTATAATATAAAGTTATAGTTTACTGTTCATTTTTTAAGTTTCAGGGTCAGGCCCGGTCCGCCCTCTTGGCGAGTTAGGCCTAGGCCTAAGTCCTCCAACATTAGAAGGCCACATATATGAAAAATAATGGGCCTTAGAGCAAAAAAAAAACACAGATTTTAGGTTTTCTTCTTCTCTATCGATTGTAACAGTCGTTTCCTCTTCCCAAGTTCATTCTCTCTGTCAGCAAGGTAGAGACGTTTGGTTCTCCGAGAGAAATTTGTTATCTTCCTGAATCCGTCGTCTGCTCTTCCCTAACATATTCAAATCCTTTGCAATTATTGTGGCCTCTTTTTCTTCAAAATCAATATACCAAAGTCATATATATACAAGTGTAAGTTTGAGTTTGAACTCACCAACGATCTATTTGATCCTTTCTCTTTGCTTCATTTCTCTTCAACAAAAGACACAACCCCAAATCTGAAGGTAAAGATTCAATTTTTTCATCACCCTTTCTCGTCAATTGGTAGAATTTTCTCGGGTAAGTGAAAGTTTTCCAGGTAATTGAGTAAATTGTTTGTTTCTTAGCATTCCCTGGTCCAAGCGAGAGTAGTAGCAATTCGATTCTATTCAATTCCGTAGGGTTTCGCTTTCTTATTTGATTACTGACTTAATTGATTGTATGTTTGGTATGGAGAACTCTTCACTGTTCCGATGCACTTAGTTTTGGTGTGTTTTGTTTTCCTTCACTTTCTCAATTGCCAAACAGAAGGTTAGGATTGCTCATACTGCACTTTCAGTATCGTGTGTTCTTATGTATGGTTTTGTCCCTTCAATTTTGATAGAATATAGTGTTGTTAGATTAAGATCCTCAAACCTTTTCTGAACAGTATCAACCAAGGTTTCAGTTTGTTTCTAAGGCTCAATTTTCTAAATTTTGTAGTACTTTTGACTACTTATTTTTTTCCCATTGATAATTATGTTGTACGATTAGTCATGGCCGATGAGAATGTTAACAGCGACGTGCCAGTGGAGAAAGTCAAGGACGAGGTGGAAGAGAAGAGGACTTTTTCGATAGTGAAAACCAGGAAGTAGAACTGGCACGGAAGCTCTGGAGAAGGAGAAGCGACAGTTAGTGCACGAAAACGAAGAAATCAAGGGAAAAGTTGAGAACATGGTGGCGGAGATCAATGGGTCGAAGAAAGTGTCTTCTTATTTAATATTAAAAGGCCCGTTTTGACATTTTTGCCTAAGGCCACGAAACTCATAGGACCGGCCCTGTTCAGGGTTCATGGTTTTAGGGTTATGTTTTATTGTTTATTGTTCATGATATATACTTTGTTGTTCATTTTTTTAAGTTGCAGGGTTTAGGGTTTAGTTTTCTGGGTTTATTGTTTAGAGTATATAAGTTAGCTTAAACTGTTTAATTTTATGGTGGATAGGCATTTAGTGTTCAGTTTTAAAGGTTTTTATGCTTTTTGTTATAGGTTTTAATTCACTATTATATTGAACTGAAACTTAAACTGAAACCCTAAACCATAACCCATAAAACCATGTCAACTGAAACTTTAATTCTAGAAACATTAAAACTAAACACTACATCCCGTTACCATAAAGCCTACATACTGAAACTTGAACACTTAACACTAAACCCTAAACAATAAACCGTAAACCCTAAGCCCAGTAAACTGAAACTTTAAGACTGGAAACTATAAAACTTAACACTCAACCCTATACAATAAACCATACAACCCTAAACCTTGATATTTAGAACCTTAACACAAAACCCTAAACCCTACAACCCTGTAAACTAAAACTTTAAGACTGGAAACTTAAAAACTGAACACTAAACCCTATACCATAAACCCTACAACCCTCAAAACTGAAACTTTAAAAAATAACACTAAACCCTAAACCATAAACGCTGTAAACTGAAACTTTAAAACTAGAAACTATAAAACTTAACACTAAACCCCATATACCCTACTACCCTGCACATTGAAACTTTATAAATTAACACTAAACCCTATATCATAAACACCATACCCTTCAAAACCTAAACCATAAACCTTGTAAACTGAAACTTTAAGATTGGAAACTATAAAACTTAACACTAAACACTATACCATATACCATACAACCCTGCACACTGAAACTTTAAAACTAAACACTAAACCCTAAACCCTTCAAAGACTAAATCATAAAGCCTAAACCCTTCAAACCCTAAACCATAAACACTATAAACTGAAACTTTAAGACTGGAAACTAGAAAACTTAACACTAAACCTTATACCATAAAACCTAAAACCCTACACACTGAAACTCTAAAACTAAACACTAAACCCTAAACCATATACCGTAAACCCTAAACCTTGCACACTAAAACTTTAAAACTGAAAACTTTAAAACTGAACATTAAACCCTATACCAGAATCCCTACAACCCTGCACACTGAAACTTTAAAACTAACCACTATACCCTAAACACTAAACCCTTCAAACCCTAAACCATAAACCCTAATCCATAAACCCTAAACCATAAACTCTGTAAACTGAAAATTTAAGACTTGAAACTATAAAACTTAACACTTAAACCCTATACAATAAACCCTACAACCATGCACATGAAACTTTAAAACTGAACGCTGAACCCTATACCATAAACACTAAACCCTTAAAAACCTAAACATAAACCCTGTTAAACTAAACAATATAACCTAAACACTAAAACCATAAACCCTAAACACTAAACCCTGCACCTTAAAAAATGAACAATAAATTATATATCATAAACCATAAACAATAAAGCATAACCTTAAAACCATGAACACTGACATTTTTGAAATGAATTATAAACTAAAACCCTATATCATAAACCTACAATCCTGCACACTGAAACTTTAAAATGAACAATGAACCCTACAACCCATGCACACTGAAACTTTCAGACTAAACACTAAACCCTAAACACTAAACCCTTCAAACCCTAAACCATAAACCATGTAAAATGAAACTTTAAGACTAGAAACTATAAAACTTAACACTAAACCCTATACCATAAACCCTACGACCCTGCACACTGAAACTTTAAATCTGAACATTAAACCCTTAAAAACCTAAACCAGGTCACATGGTTTTCAATCATAACCCTCTTGTCTCTTAAGGTATGACGCTCTTACATACCAGTTGATGATTGTGTCCAGCAATGAACCTGATCACTTTGTATACGCTGGTACTGCCGACTTGTTTGAAGTTGATCATTGCACCACAACCTATTCTTGTGAGTAGTGTTTTTTTGTGGAGCTGTTACTTCAATATCATCAACCTGTTGGTTATGAAATCCTTCTTTCGAGCATGTGATATATTTCAACACCACACAACATGTTTTGTCTTTCTTCGTTCTATTTAGTCTTGAATTAAAACCAGCTAGTTAGCCATACGTTTTGTAAAACACTACTCTGTGATCCAGTGTTGTGAACAACTTCCCTATAAAAGGTGTTTGATCATTCCGAACGTTAGGTATGTACTTTTTGTCACCACTTGGCCCAACTACGACAGTAACTGATGAATCAGTTTCCACATTCATTTCCATGTCTGTAGTAAATAATCCAATTAATCAGTTAGTTTCAAAAAAGAAAATAGTGAATCAAATTATAAATGACTTAATTTAAATTTATTTCAGTTTGTGTATTATACGATCATATACATTTTATAGTATGGACTGCCAAACAAATTGACGAATACATACAAATTATATATAATAAAAAATGTTGCAATAACTATTTTTTTTAGAAGACCAGGTAATATTATTACTTGAAATAGAAATAGGGTGATGTGCACATAACTGTGCCCATCTTACAATATTGACACCAACTACCGAACATAAAGCAATAACATAAAACGAAAAGTTGCTCAATGTTTAGGGGCGGTTGAAGGGGGAATATGCGGTAGCGAACAGGCAATCCCTGAACACCGATACATCATACTTCTACCATATGGCACTGGGCGAGCAAGCCGAGTGAAAGGGGAAAACTGGTGGACCGCCATCTCCCCCGGTATGTCAGCATGCGTCGTACTCCCTTGACTGATAATGTTAGGGCTCCTGAACATGGGATTGTTGACACCGGACTGGTAGGGGAGACAGATATCGACTGTCGATGGTACCCTCGCCATCTAGTTGCGAGGAAGGGGTCACAGTCGACCACCCCCTTCCTGGGCCACCTCGGACTCATTCCTGGAGGCGGGGGTGCTTGTGGCCCCCCGCCGCTGCTACATGTGATCCCCCATCAGACGCCGTCGAACCCTCTGACTCCTCTGGCTCCTCCTCTTTGTCCAGCCTCTTCTTCCCAGACAGTGTTGGCCCAACTTCCTTAGCCAGTCATGCCGATGGGATGTCCTCCGTCCCAGTCTCATAGGACGGCTCCTGCCCAGATCGTGGCATGTGTCGAGTAGGTGGCGTGCTCGGACCTCTCTTACTCCCCTTGTCCCTGCCTCCAGTATAGCTCCATTTCGTCCCAGGCACCGCCTTTCCATGTCTCGCCTTCTCTATTGTAGACCTTGGGTCCCCCGGAGCTCGAAGGGAGTGGCCCTTGACTCCCCCGCCACTGGACAGGACGGGAACAGGTGACCCGCACAACTACATCCATAGCAATGATCAGGTAAATGCTCGTACGAGACCTAAAGAAGAGTACGTACCTGCGATTCCGATAGTCGGAACCATAATTGGCTCTGCAGATGAGTGCGAATATCTGCCCGGATCCTGATCCGCATAAAATCCCCCCCAACAGCACCCCGATTTGTCCACATCCACCGCCTGGCAGACCCCCAATCCATTCCCCATACGGAACCCCACCTCCTTATTCCACGCCCCCACAGGGAGGTTAGAAACCCGAGCCCACACCGAGAAATGATGAAAGCTGAGGTCTCCCACCTGCATATGAGCTCTGAGGTCCGTGGATAATACCAGGGATTCCCAGAACGCCCACGGCTCACCAGTCAGCACCCTAGCCCATTCCTTAGCCGTACGAAAGAAGAACGCCACCAAGCGCCCCTTCAGCGGCCGTGCCTCCACTTTCATGCCACAGAGATCCTCCATTCTGTCCACCAGCGATTTCCAGAAAAATATCTTTGAGGTCAACACCTTCGCCGCAAGTGCGAACTGAAATTGACCCCCTACTGTAATAACCACTCCCGGTCAACGCTAGTCAAACCTACGAAAAGCATGAAAATTTAAAAAATTTGAGCAGACACTAAATTGAACCGGAATTGGACCCCGAGGGTCATACCGGACTTAGGTTGACCCCGTTATCGACCAAAGTGAGTTCCGGGGGACTCAGGGCAACTTTCTGATCAATTTGGGAAATGTTGACTTTTCGCTGGAAAAGTCAACCGAGCGACGTTTTGGTCCATTCGAGGACCGTTTTGGATCCAAAAAGATTATCCTTCGTCGCATCGGTCTTAGTTGAGCCATTTCCTTGTAGCCCGCCAAGTTTCGTAATTTCTTGGGAAAAATGCCCGTTCGGGGCCCGAAACGTCCGTTTTTCGCGAATCTGATTGGAAAATATCAAGTAGATATTTTCCAAAAGGTGTGGGACCCACCTTGCCACTTGTCCAGCAAGTGGTGGTGTTAATTTTGGGGGGGAAATGAGTGGTGAAGCCATATGTGGCCGACCACACCTTAGAAAAAGAAAAAAAAGGAAATTAGAGTTAGTTGTTTAGAAAGAGAAAGAAGAGAGAAGAAAGGGAGAGAAGGAGAAGAAGGAAGAGAGAAAGCTAGGGTTTGGGAACTATTCACGCCATATCCAACCCTTGGATCGTCTCGAGGCAAGGAGCAATCGACTTCCCCTCGTTCTCCTCTACGGTATACACCGAACCGATTCTCGTTTTGTTCAATTTTGGAAGTAAGGTTTTTGTAAAACTATTAGTTTGAGGTGATTTTGATGTTGGGTTAATTGTTGGAGACCTTTTAGAGGTGTTGGAGGTTTGATTGAACATTTTCCGGCGACCGGGGGCTCGGGAGAAGCCCCGGCCACCATGGGGGGGGGGGGGGGGGGGGCGGCCACCATAGGAGGTGGCTGGCCGGAGCTAGGGCCGGCCACCACCATGGTGGCCGAGCCATATTTTAAGCCCTGGGGCCCACGTGCTTGGGTGCTCGGGTTTAGTGTTCGGGAGGTTTAAAACGTTCCCCGGACCATTTATCCTTAATCGAATCGAAATTTGGTTTTAAATTGGAGAAGTTGTAATTAACGGGTTTTGGAAACTTTAAACGTAAATTAAGTGACTCGGGAGTCGGAATTAAATTCGGTCAAGTACATTGGGACCCTTGAATTATTCTAAGACCGTGGAAACGAAAACGGGAACTTTTGGAGCCCCGGAAGGCAATTTACAAAACCCGGGCAGATTCGCCATGTCGGGCGAATCGGGCCTTTACGGGTCCTTTATCGACAATGTCGAGTAATTGGGAAGTTTGGGAGTGATCGACATTGTCGGGGTCAAGTTTGGGCATCGAGTTTAATGGTTTTCAGTCTATTCCTGCGAGTTGTTAAGTGCCTTTAAATTGTGTTCTTTTAGATCGTTCCACGGACCGAGGCAAGGGAAAGCTGGGTGAGTGACTGAAATCATCACCGGAGCTCGTGGTTGGCTTTTGGGAGAACACGCACGAGGTAGGGAAAAGTAGCCGGATCTCGGCCCTGACTAGGGAATGTTAACTGTAGAATTGCATGTGACACCGGGGTGTCGTGGGTTATGTAAGTTATCGAATATTAGAAAGGCATGATACGGGATCGTAGCAATTATTGGAAAAGCATGTGACACTTAGTAGTGTCGTAGGAGCAGAGAACTTAGCGATATTGGAATTACTGGAGGCATATGATCATGCCCGGAGGTTGTCTGTGAAACTAGTGATCTTAGGACTAATGGAGGCATTGACTATGCCGGAGGTTGTTGTGTATATTTGTTGTTGAGTTTTGGGTGGCCTTGAGAGCCCGTGTTATTTATTGTTGAGTTTTGGGTGGCCTTGAGAGCCCGTGTTATTTATTGCTGAGTCTTGGGTGGCCATGAGAGCCGTGCTATTATATGTGTTTGGGTGGCCATGAGAGCCCGTGTACTAAGGTTGGTTTCCTTGGCTGGCTTACGAGTTAGAGTCTCGGTAAGTTGCGAGCGTGTACTATTGTTGAGTTTGGGTGGCCATGAGTGCCCGTGGGGTCGTTGAACTCGTGTCTTTACCTTGGGTGTTTTGGGTTGCCATGAGTGCCCGTAGGGTTGTTGAACCCGTGTCTTTACTGTTGGTGGGTTGAGTGGCCGTGAGTGCCCGTGGGGCTGTTGAGTCTGTGGTTTACTGTTGGTGTATCTTGGGAGGCCGTGAGTGCCTGTGGGGCTGTTGAGTCCTTGGTTTACTGTTGGTGTATCTTGGGAGGCCGTGAGTGCCTGTGGGGTTGTTGAGCCCGTGAGTTACTGTTGGTGTGTCTTGGGAGGTTGTTAGTGCCTGTGGGGCTGTTGAGTCCGTGTCTTTATCGTTGGTGTGTCTTGGGAGGCCGTGAGTGCCCGTGGGGTTGTTGAGCCCGTGAGTTACTGTTGGTGTGTCTTGGGAGGCCGTTAGTGCATGTGGGGCTGTTGAGTCCGTGTCTTTATCGTTGGTGTGTCTTGGGAGGCCGTGAGTGCCAGTGGGGTTGTTGAGCCCGTGTATTACTGTTGGTGTGTATTGGGAGGCCGTGAGTGCATGTGGGGTTATTGAACCCGTGTCTTTATCGTTGGTGTGTCTTGGGAGGCCGTGAGTGCCCGTGGGGTTGTTGAGCCGTGAGTTACTATTGGTGTGTCTTGGGAGGCCGTGAGTGCTTGGGAGGCCGTTAGTGCCCGTGGGGTTGTTGAGCCGTGAGTTACTGTTGGTGTGTCTTGGGAGGCCGTGAGTGCCTGTGGGGCTGTTGAGTCCGTGTTTTATGGTTGGTGTCTTGGGTGGCCATGAGTGCCTGTGGAGTGCTGAACCTATGTTGTTGCTGTTTGTTGAACTTGCTTGTGATTGTGATTGTGGTTACCTGAGTGAGAGAGGTTACTGAGACAGGTCGACCGCCTGGCCCGACTTTGTGTCGGGGAAGTGCGTGAGTGAGGGAAGTTGTAAGACATGTCGACTGCCTGGACCGACTGGGATCGGAAAGAGCGAGGGACAGAGAAGTTGTAAGACATGTAGACTGTGTGGACCGACTGGGATCGGAAAGAGCGAGAGACAGAGAAGTTGTAAGACAGGTCGACCGCCTGGACCGACTGGGATCGGAAAGGGCGAAGGACAGAGAGGTTACTGAGACAGGTCGACCGCCTGGCCCGACTGGGATCGGAAAGGTCGAGAAACAGAATTGGTTATTGAGCAGCTGGTTTGCGATCCTTTGTGATCTTGTTTGGTGTGCGATCCTTTGTGATCTTGTTTGGTGTTGCGTAGTTTCTTTTGAGTCCTTGGAAGAGGTCGTGATCGTTGTGTCGGTCTACTTACATGTTTGAGTGTTGAGTCGTTCGAGGAAGGTCACCGTGGGTGTTTGTCAGTCATAGTACCTGAGTTGGGGACAGTGATCCCCGGAGTTGAGTTTGTTGTTGGTGTCATCGGCATTGTCTGCTAATTATGCCGTAGTCAGTCTGTTATCTGTGGTGGTGAGCGAACGCTCACCCCTAGTTGCTTTTCCTACAGGTACTGATCACAGGACGGACTAGGCGAGCTCTCGAAGCTTGTGGAGCTAGGAGCGGAGTCCGGGTTCAGTCTTTTGAGTCTAGTGACGGATACCTTGTACTTTTGTCCACGTGTTGGGACGTATTTTTAAGTTGTAAATATTATTTTGGTTAATTAAATGGAGATTTTAAAGTGTTTATCCAAAACAGGTTTCATTGTTTTATTGTTTTTAAAACGTTCGCGTCCCGAGTTCGGTTTACTGAAATTGGGGCGTGACAGCTTGGTATCAGAGCTCGAGGTTTCACACCTCGGACTGTCCGTCAATTAGGTGGGGAGGGTCGAGTCAGTGTATACTTGTAGTGTTATGAGTCATGGTTGGGTTTGTGTGTGCGTGCAGTGTTTTCTTGCTGGCTTGCTGATTGTTGTTGCTGCGTGAACTGTTTTTAAACTGTCCCGGGTCGACTCAGGAGCGCTCCTGTAGTCGAACGTGACGGTGTTGATGTCAAGTCGGTACAACGTAGTTCGGGGACGCCTGAAACGGGTTGTAACTATGTGATGTCAAGGAATGAGGTTTTAAAATGAAAGGGTGAAAGTTTTAAAATTGTTGGCCATGTTGGCGTGTTTTGAGCTTGATTGGCCCTGTGGGCGCTGTTTGACTTTGGTTAGCCCGGTGGGCGCTGTTTGACTTTGGTTGGCCCGGTGGGCGGGTGTCGTCGTTGTTGTTATTATGGGCGTTTGACCGGTTTGGCTTGTGTTTGTGGTTTAGTCGGGTTTTGTGGTACGTGTTGGGTTATTTTGGTAGTTGTTTGTCTGCGACGTACTAGTGGACGGATCGTTATTAGCCGGTAAAATTACGAATACCCTAGGGTAGATGCAGCGGGTGTAAGTAGGGCGAAATCATCATCACTAGGAGATGAGAGTCACTGGTTTGACCCGGTAGGTGGAATGGCAGAAGTTGGCTGCCGGCCTGGAACGGAGTCTGGCAGGGCTCGATTGCCGGCCTGGTATGGGGTCCGGCAAGGGCTGGACGCCTGCCCGGAAAGGGGTACGGCAAGGGTCGGACGCCGGCCCGGTAAGAGGCCCGGCAGGGTTTGGTCGCCGGCACGGATTGTGGCCCGGCAGGGCTCGGTTGCCGGCCCGGTATGGGGCACGACCGGTCCTGTGTGCCGGCCCGGTATGGGGCATGGCCCGGCCTGGTTACCGGCCCGGAGTGTGGCACGGCCCGGGTCGTGTACCGGCCAGGTCCAGTGAGTCGTTTTCAAAATTTTGGTGGTTGTTGTTTCGTTGTGCGTTTATGTTTGCGGTTGTGTGACTCGGTTCACGTTCGTGCGGTTTGAGCGTTGGTTTTACGTGGTTATGTTCGCGGTTGTGGGTTGTAGAGGCCGTAGGCCTGGTGTACGGTTGGGTTGTTGTTGAGTTTTTCGCTTAAGTATTATTATAGTTGAAGTACTAATAGTGTGAGCAATGGTGTGTGCTCAGTTGAGAGCGTGATTTCCCGTCTTGAGGTTTCCCTACGTGATTGGGTATTTGGGTGATTGAGGTTGTGAACCATAGTGATTGCTGAATTGAGGAAGTGATTCTCGTGTCGAGGTTTATCTTACATGAGCGAGTACTTGAGGTGTTGTTAGCGTGAGCAGTGTGACGTTTGGCATCAGGTTCTGAGGTAGTGGTTTGCCCTGGTTAGATCGATAAGTCTTTAGTGCTTTACTAGTATGCCATAATCGAACGGGTGTCCGTGGAGGTGAACATAACGCTCATCCCCTTTACTACTTTTCCCGCAAGGGACGAGTAGCGAACACTGGTTTGGTTGCGGAAAGTTACAAGTAAATGCCTAGAGGACCGTGTGAGGGTTGCACTAAACCTTACCGGGGTGACTAATGGAGTGGGTGTTTGTTTTCCGATTTTGGGCGTCAGTTTCATTGGATGCCGGGATATCACACGCGTTTGTTCGTCGAGTTGTGCTGAGAGGTTGGGGCTTAGAGCCGTTGAGTCCACCCCTACGTCGGGACACGCCGGTGGGTGGTGGGGTGGTGTTGACTAGGGTCTGTCGTGCCTGCGGAGTTGGAGAAGCAAACCGATACAGGAGGTTCGAGAGAGGGCTCAAGAGCCCTGATGCTGGATCGAGTCCTCACCCCGAGGATTCGGGTATGTCCAGAGTTGGTAAGCACGATAACGGTGGAGGAGCGAGGTCTTAGTGAGACCGCGAGGTCCCATGAAGTTCGGCAGCGACTAAGCTGGTACCTGTGTCCGTGGGAAGGATACTTGCGAAGTGACATCAACATAGTCTTGGGAATGGATTGGCGGGCGAAGTGCCGAGCCAATACCAACTGTTACTGGCGACGAGCTGCGAGAGTCGCAGTATTCACGCCCGACAGTGCACGTGGATAGCACTAAGAGGAGCGCGACATCAGGTGGCATGTCTAGTGGAGCGGGATGCGGAGAGCGGTCGCGGAGTTAGTATCGCGATGCCTCACCCGTCGGCAGGTGAGAGCTGAACAACAGCGTCCCGCTGGTTTATTGCAGCCACTGCGGGTTGCACAGTGGAAATGGGGGCACGTCACGATGGGTTTCGTGAGCGATTAGCCGAGTTCGCCTACAACAATAGATTTCAGGCCAGTATCATGATGGCACCGTTCGAAGTGTTGTGTGGTAGGCCGTGTCGATCGCCCGTGTGCTGGGAAGAAGTGAGAAATAAGAGGTTACTAGGTCTAGAACTGGACCAAGGGACAGTTGAGTCGGTCGGGCCAAAGCGTGAGCGGTTGAAGACCGCGCAGAGTCGGCAAGAGTTATGCTGACTGACGGGGCCGACCTCTCGAGTCAGCAATCAGTGGTCATGTATCCCGGGAGGTGAGCCCAAAAGATGGACTAATGCGTTTCAACCGCGGCGGAGGCGGGTTAGCCCCGCGGTGTATTGGGCCTTTTGAGGTCTTGAGTACGTCTTTGAGTGGGCAGATGTCGAGGTAACTGGTGATGTCTCATGTAAGGAGAAACCGATGTGGGAAAGGGATCCACGAGAGCAGGTCCTGCGCGGAAAGGTTATCCGCTTAGAGCTGGTGTTATGGCGACACCACGAGGCCGAGTCGACTTGGAGACGCGAGGACGAGGTTCGCGCGAAGTACCCCGACCGGTTCGACTTCTGACGTGCGTTTTTCTAAATTTCGCAGACGAAATTCCTTTAAGGGGGGTAGATTGTAATAACCACTCCCGGTCAACGCCAGTCAAACTTGCGAAAAGCAGGAAAATTTAAAAATTTTGAGCAGACACTAAATTGAACCGGAATTGGACCCCGAGGGTCATACCGGACTTAGGTTGACCCCGTTATCGACCAAAGTGTGTTCCGGGGGACTCAGGGCAACTTTCTGATCAATTTGGGAAATGTTGACTTTTCGCTGGAAAAGTCAACCGAGCGACGTTTTGGTCCATTCGAGGACCGTTTTGGATCCAAAAAGATTATCCGTCGTCGCATCGGTCTTAGTTGAGCCATTTCCTTGTAGCCCGCCAAGTTTCGTAATTTCTTGGGAAAAATGCCCGTTCGGGGCCCGAAACGTCCGTTTTTCGCGAATCTGATTGGAAAATATCAAGTAGATATTTTCCAAAAGGTGTGGGACCCACCTTGCCACTTGTCCAGCAAGTGGTGGTGTTAATTTTGGGGGGGAAATGAGTGGTGAAGCCATATGTGGCCGACCACACCTTAGAAAAAGAAAAAAAAGGAAATTAGAGTTAGTTGTTTAGAAAGAGAAAGAAGAGAGAAGAAAGGGAGAGAAGGAGAAGAAGGAAGAGAGAAAGCTAGGGTTTGGGAACTATTCACGCCATATCCAACCCTTGGATCGTCTCGAGGCAAGGAGCAATCGACTTCCCCTCGTTCTCCTCTACGGTATACACCGAACCGATTCTCGTTTTGTTCAATTTTGGAAGTAAGGTTTTTGTAAAACTATTAGTTTGAGGTGATTTTGATGTTGGGTTAATTGTTGGAGACCTTTTAGAGGTGTTGGAGGTTTGATTGAACGTTTTCCGGCGACCGGGGGCTCGGGAGAAGCCCCGGCCACCATGGGGGGGGGGGGGGGGGGCGGCCACCATAGGAGGTGGCTGGCCGGAGCTAGGGCCGGCCACCACCATGGTGGCCGAGCCATATTTTAAGCCCTGGGGCCCACGTGCTTGGGTGCTCGGGTTTAGTGTTCGGGAGGTTTAAAACGTTCCCCGGACCATTTATCCTTAATCGAATCGAAATTTGGTTTTAAATTGGAGAAGTTGTAATTAACGGGTTTTGGAAACTTTAAACGTAAATTAAGTGACTCGGGAGTCGGAATTAAATTCGGTCAAGTACATTGGGACCCTTGAATTATTCTAAGACCGTGGAAACGAAAACGGGAACTTTTGGAGCCCCGGAAGGCAATTTACAAAACCCGGGCAGATTCGCCATGTCGGGCGAATCGGGCCTTTACGGGTCCTTTATCGACAATGTCGAGTAATTGGGAAGTTTGGGAGTGATCGACATTGTCGGGGTCAAGTTTGGGCATCAAGTTTAATGGTTTTCAGTTTATTCCTGCGAGTTGTTAAGTGCCTTTAAATTGTGTTCTTTTAGATCGTGCCACGGACCGAGGCAAGGGAAAGCTGGGTGAGTGACTGAAATCATCACCGGAGCTCGTGGTTGGCTTTTGGGAGAACACGCACGAGGTAGGGAAAAGTAGTCTGATCTCGGCCCTGACTAGGGAAAGTTAACTGTAGAATTGCATGTGACACCGGGGTGTCGTGGGTTATGTAAGTTATCGAATATTAGAAAGGCATGATACGGGATCGTAGCAATTATTGGAAAAGCATGTGACACTTAGTAGTATCGTAGGAGCAGAGAACTTAGCGATATTGGAATTACTGGAGGCATATGACCATGCCCGGAGGTTGTCTGTGAAACTAGTGATCTTAGGACTAATGGAGGCATTGACTATGCCGGAGGTTGTTGTGTATATTTGTTGTTGAGTTTTGGGTGGCCTTGAGAGCCCGTGTTATTTATTGTTGAGTTTTGGGTGGCCTTGAGAGCCCGTGTTATTTATTGCTGAGTCTTGGGTGGCCATGAGAGCCGTGCTATTATATGTGTTTGGGTGGCCATGAGAGCCCGTGTACTAAGGTTGGTTTCCTTGACTGGCTTACGAGTTAGAGTCTCGGTAAGTTGCGAGCGTGTACTATTGTTGAGTTTGGGTGGCCATGAGTGCCCGTGGGGTCGTTGAACTCGTGTCTTTACCTTGGGTGTTTTGGGTTGCCATGAGTGCCCGTAGGGTTGTTGAACCCGTGTCTTTACTGTTGGTGGGTTGAGTGGCCGTGAGTGCCCGTGGGGCTGTTGAGTCTGTGGTTTACTGTTGGTGTATCTTGGGAGGCCGTGAGTGCCTGTGGTGCTGTTGAGTCCGTGGTTTACTGTTGGTGTATCTTGGGAGGCCGTAAGTGCTTGTGGGGTTGTTGAGCCCGTGAGTTACTGTTGGTGTGTCTTGGGACGCCGTTAGTGCCTGTGGGGCTGTTGAGTCCGTGTCTTTATCGTTGGTGTGTCTTGGGAGGCCGTGAGTGCCCGTGGGGTTGTTGAGCCCGTAAATTACTGTTGGTGTGTCTTGGGAGGCCGTGAGTGCCTGTGGGGTTTTTGAACCCGTGTCTTTATCGTTGGTGTGTCTTGGGAGGCCGTGAGTGCCCGTGGGGTTGTTGAGCCGTGAGTTACTGTTGGTGTGTCTTGGGAGGCCGTGAGTGCCTGTGGGGTTGTTGAACCCGTGTCTTTATCGTTGGTGTGTCTTGGGCGACCGTGAGTGCCCGTGGGGTTGTTGAGCCGTGAGTTACTGTTGGTGTGTCTTGGGAGGCCGTGAGTGCCTGTGGGGCTGTTGAGTCCGTGTTTTATGGTTGGTGTCTTGGGTGGCCATGAGTGCCTGTGGAGTCCTGAACCTGTGTTGTTGTTGTTGTTTGTTGAACTTGCTTGTGATTGTGATTGTGGTTACCTGAGTGAGAGAGGTTACTGAGACAGACCGCCTGGCCCGACTTTGTGTCGTGGAAGCGCGTGAGTGAGGGAAGTTGTAAGACAGGTCGACTGCCTGGACCGACTGGGATCGGAAAGAGCGAGGGACAGAGAAGTTGTAAGATAGGTCGACTGCCTGGACTGACTGGGATCAGAAAGAGCGAGAGACAGAGAAGTTGTAGGACAGGTCGACCGCCTGGACCGACTGGCATCGGAAAGGGCGAAGGACAGAGAGGTTACTGAGACAGGTCGACCGCCTGGCCCGACTAGGATCGGAAAGGGCGAGAAACAGAATTGGTTACTGAGCAGCTGGTTTGCGATCCTTTGTGATCTTGTTTGGTGTGCGATCCTTTGTGATCTTTTTTGGTGTGCGATCCTTTGTGATCTTGTTTGGTGTTGCGTAGTTTCTTTTGAGTCCTTGGAAGAGGTCGTGATCGTTGTGTCGGTCTACTTACATGTTTGAGTGTTGAGTCGTTCGAGGAAGGTCACCGTGGGTGTTTGTCGGTCATAGTACCTGAGTTGGGGACAGTGATCCCCGGAGTTGAGTTTGTTGTTGGTGTCATCGGCATTGTCTGCTAATTATGCCGTAGTCAGTCTGTTATCTGTGGTGGTGAGCGAACGCTCACCCCTAGTTGCTTTTCCTACAGGTACTGATCACAGGACGGACTAGGCGAGCTCTCGAAGCTTGTGGAGCTAGGAGCGGAGTCCGGGTTCAGTCTTTTGAGTCTAGTGACGGATACCTTGTACTTTTGTCCACGTGTTGGGACGTATTTTTAAGTTGTAAATATTATTTTGGTTAATTAAATGGAGATTTTAAAGTGTTTATCCAAAACAGGTTTCATTGTTTTATTGTTTTTAAAACGTTCGCGTCCCGAGTTCGGTTTACTGAAATTTGGGCGTGACACCCTACCTTGGCAACAACCCCTGCTGGGATCACTACCTCCCTAATGCACATCAACGATAACCGAGACTCGATATTCCCCACAGCCTCCTCCTCACCCTGTGGTACTGTTTGCTCCGGGTCCATCACACCAAATGGCTCAGTCCGCACAGCTGGATCCCCCGACCCGGCCCAATCCTCCATTCGGCCCGTACCCGACCCGTAACGCCCTGCCCAGGCCGCGATATCGCCCGATCCCGTCAGCCCACGGCCCCGGCCACCCTGGCCTGCTCACGCAGTCCAAACCTCCCAGTCCTGGCCCACCCGAACTTCCTTTCGGGCAACCATCATGAATCCACCTGTCCGGGCCGGCCCATTGCACTCTCGATCCGGGTCCAACCCACTAGGGTTTTCCCCCACTATCGCCTTGCCCTTGCTTCTTCTCCAAGCAAGGGCCGCCGACGACTCCTCCACCGGATCCTTCGTATCTGAGGACACCAGCACCGGGGAACCAGTCGTCCCCTTCCCCTCGTCCGCCAACTGCCGCACCCCCAGACCACCAGCCTGTACCGGACCCGACGCCCTCCCTCTCGCCACACGGGGACGAGGTCCACGAGCCACCTGCCGGCGTCCACGACCTCCCGCCGTGAGGAAGCCGCCGCCACTCCCTGGAGCCTCGCCGCTGCCCCGCACCGCCGAGAAACGCAACGGTGGAGCAGACCTGTCCCGAGCCGAGAGAGGCTCCGGCTCGGTGAGCTCCGTCTCCTCCCCGCCATTACCTCCACTCCTACCGGCAAGACCAGTCCAGGGTCCTTCTCCAGCCCGTCCCCCACATCAACCCCATCAGACGGGATCACCACCACCGACACGGTGCTGTGTGCACCGTCCCCCCTGATACGCATCCTCGACGCCCTCGGTCCACACGCCAACCCCCACCTCCTCGACATCCTCCATTGGCTCCTGCCATACTGAGGGATCCCCGGAGATACTAGACAACCTTGCAGCAGAGTTAGCCATGGATGTCCTGAAAATCACAAAACTCTAACCCTATCAGAGAGAAAAGAGTTGTGAACTTTGTAATAACTATTCGAAGATACTGTTATTAATTTTAATATACACAAGCATTTACAATCCTATTTAAGGTAGGTTATATTTTGATTCTATTACATTACTTTTCCATTATTTTTAGCTCACACGATTCAGATTTCCCTTAATACCCTTAAGAAACCGATTTTGGCTATTCTATTCGGCTAAATTGGAATATATATCATCCGTAGAAACGATTATTAGTTCGTAATTTGTATTTAAAAATTGGTCCTTAACTTGCTTTTTTGAATGATATTAGGCAGAGATTTGGTGAATGTTTGAACGATTTGGGTTTCAGGAACTTCATGCTCCTGACGAAGACGTGGAAAACTCTGTTATTTTGAAATTCCTTCATGCTCATGACGATTTTGAAATTCCTGAAAGACGTGGGTTCCTGAACGATTTTTGTTTCACCTTAATGCAAGTACAAATATAGCTCGATTTTCAAATTTTGAATCTCATATGCACATAAAACATCTCTGTAGGATGAAAGATGGAGTTTAATGTATTTATGCCAACAAAAATGGTAAATGTTTAAGTGTTAGACATGTGCTTCTGCGTTTTTGGTTGAAACTTTGATGGTCATAAAAGGTTAAACTTTGGACTAGCAAGTTTTCCAATGTAACTGTTGAATTAGATAGGTATATGAAGAACATCCTTTCATGATGAAAGAGGGCCAATCCCGATTTTTCGCTTTCGAAAATGGTTATTCTTTAATGTAGGTATTGTTGAGGATACTAAAAATTGATTTGTTCATTTTTTTTCCAGTGTGATGTTGTTTATTTTTCTTTTTCCTCTTTCTCTTATTTGCTTGCTTTAGAAGATTACTATTGACTTGGAACACCATTAGAATATTTAGTTGATGCACAAAGGAGATAGAAAATGGGGATTTGTTAAGAGAGACCTGTAATTATGAAGCTATTGGTAGATGAATAGATCATCTGTTCCAGTTTGCTTAAGTTTTTAGCTAATTCAGTCATATGGAACTATTGCCTTAAGATTAGCAACATACCTGCCCCAAAATTCGTTAACTAGATGTAAAGCTAGTGTTAACTATGCCAGTTAATCCCTCCAATAAAAACTAAACACTATAGACATTATAGGTACTGCCTCTTTTTTCTTCGTTGAACACACTATGGTTTCTTCTTATTTATGCATGCTACTACGCTTGGTTCCTGTACATGTTTAAAAACACTTACTAATGGCCACCTTTGTTCCCACTATCAGGAACACAAGACTGGAACCTCAGCTGCTATTAGGGAGGCCCGTGCTGGAACACCTCTGCTTTCGGTTGAAATCATCACTTACCATACCAATTGTATTGGCATCCTTCCCATCTGAACCTGTTGAAAAACCAGTGAGTTTTATCAAATACAATGACAAGGTTGTCACGCCCCAAATTCAGTAGAACTGAACCCGGAACGCGAACGGTAAAACAATAAAACCACTTTCAAACCTTTTAAATAAATCGCTTAAAAACACCATTTAGTTAATCAAAATAATAATTTACAACTCAAAAGCACGTCCAAACAAGCGGACAAAAGACATGGCGTACGTCGCTAAACTCAAAAGGAAACCCGAACTCCCGCTCCCAGCTCTTCAAGCTTCGAGAGCTCCCCTAGTCCGTCTCGCGACCGGTACCTGTAGGAAAAGCAGCTAGGGGTGAGCGTTCGCTCACCACCACGGATACCAGACTGACCACGGCATACTAGCAGACAATGCCGGAAACACCAACAACAAACCAAACACCGGGGACTACTATCCCCAACTCAAGTAAACCGACTGACACACAAACTGTTACTTTCCCCAACCAACTCAACACTCGGACACGTAATGTAGACCCGACACAGCGGTTACGACCTCCACCAAAGACTCAAAAGATAACCACGCAACACCCAAGATCACAAAGGATCGCACTCCAAACAAGATCACAAAAGATCGCACTCCAGCTGCTCAGTGCCGGTTGCTAACCGGCTGGGCTCGAGCCTGCCCCACGCAACTTCCCCCGATCTCTGTCGGGCCAGGCGGTTGACCTGTTAGCGATATATACAACGCTACTTTTCCGATAGCTAGTCGGAAGGGGAGCTTCCCTTTATCGCCAAAGAATGCTCAACCTTTCCGATCCCTGTCGGAAGGCTAGCCAAAGAATGCTCAACTTTACCGATCTCTGTCGGAAATCTAGCCAACGAATGCTCAACTTTACCGATCTCTGTCGGAAATCTAGCCAACGAATGCTCAACTTTACCGATCTCTGTCGGAAAGCTAGCCAACCACCACGCAACTTCCCCCGATCTCTGTCGGGACCCCAACCTCAGACAACCACAATCACAATCACAACCAAAGTTCACAAACAGTAACAACACAAGTTTAACAGCCCACAGGCACTCATGGCCACCCAAGACACCAACAGTAAAACACGGGTTCAACAACCCCACGGTCACTCATGGCCACCCAAGACACACCAACAGTAAAATACGGGTTCAACAACCCCACGGGCACTCATGGCCATCCAAGACACCAACACTAAAACACGGGCTCAACAACCCCACGGGCACTCATGGCCACCCAAGACACACCAACAGTAAAATACGGGTTCAACAACCCCACGGGCACTCATGGCCACCCAAGACACCGACAATAAAAAATACGGGTTCAACACCCCACGGGCACTCATGGCCACCCACAAACAATACAATCAACCTCCGGGCATAACCAAATGCCTCCAGTATTTCTAATATCAATACGTTCACTGCTCCTACGACACTACTAAGTGTCACATGCATTTCTATTGTTCGATACGTTCCCGTATCATACGACACCACCCGGTGTCGCATGCCTTTCTATTGTTCGATAAACTTACTTAACCCACGACACTCAAGTGTCACATGCATTTCTATTGTTCCATACGTTCCCGTATCATATGACACCACCCGGTGTCGCCTGCCTTTCTATTGTTCGATAAACTTACTTAACCCACGACACCCAAGTGTCACATGCATTTCTACTGTTAACTTTCCCTAGTTAGGGCCGAGATCCGGCTACTTTTCCCTACCTCGTACGCTTTCCCAAAAGTTCACAACCAAGCTCCGACATGCTCACGATCACTCGCCTAGCTTTCCCTTCCCGCGGTCCTCGTTACGATCTAACAAGATCACAATTAAAACACTTTTTTTAGCTTGCAGACAAGGCTGAATCTTAATGAATTTGACGTTCAAACTCAACCCCGACAATGTCGATCACTCCCAAACTTCCCAATTACTCGACATTGTCAATAATGGGCCCGGAAAGGCCCGTTTCGCCTGGCTCGGCGAATCTGCCCGGGATTGGAAAACGCCCTTCCGGGGCTCCGAAAATTCTCGTTTTCGTTTATATGATCTTAGAATAATTCAAGGGTTCCAATGCAATTGACGGAATCAATTTCCGACTTCCGAGCGTTTTAATTCGCGTTTAAAGTTTCTAAACCCGAAATCCCAACTTTCATAATTTAATTCCAAAATTCGTTCCGGGTGTGAATTAACGACTTGGGGTTCGTCCAAAACCACCCGAACACGAAAACCCGAGACCCAAACACGTGGTCCCCACACGTCCATAATGAGAAAATTTCCTTTTCGCCCCAAAACGTTCCTAACGAACCCCAACCTCAACCATTCATCTTTAAACCAATTCTAACCAAAACCCAACATATTTGAATCGTTTAAACTCAAACCCTAAAATTCAAACGTACCAAAACGAGAATCAAATAGGTTCTCACAGTAGGGAATGACGATGGAAGCTCGATTCTTCAACCGTTGAGACGATCCGACGATCGGATTGTCGGGAAATCATAAAACTCCAACACTTTCTCTCCTTTTTCTCTCTTCTCTTCTCTCTCTCAACTTTCTCTCTCTACTTCTCTCCTTTTTTTCTAAATGGCCGAGACCTCATCTTCTTACTTCTCTTTATTTTGTTTTAAAAAAACAACACTAACACTTAATTACAAACTACCCCTCATCCTTTTGTTTTGTTCAAAGTTACCTTGTGTGACAAGTGGCAAGTGGGTCCCACCTTTTAAAGAAAATATCTTTGTAGATATTTTTCTGTCAGATTCGCGAAATTCGGCCGTCTCGGTCCCTGAACGGGCCCATTTTCCAAGAAATTACGAAACTTCACGGGCTACAAGGAAACGGCTCAACTAAGACCGTTGTGACGACGACTAAGCTTTTTGGATCCAAAAAGATCCTCGAACGGACCAAAACGTCGCTCGGTTGACTTTTCCAACAAAAAGTCAACCTTTCCCAAATCGGTCAGAAAGTTGCCCTGAGTCCCCCAGAACTCCCTTTGGTTGATATCGGGGTCAACTCAAGTCCGATATGACCATCGGGGTCAAATTTAGGTTCATTTAGGTGTATGTCCAAAAAATTTAAATTTTCCTGTTTTTCGCCGATTTGACTGGCGTTGACCAGGAGCGGTTCTTACAATCTACCCCCCTTAAGGGAATTTCGTCCGCGAAATTTAAAACAAACGTACCTCAGGAGTCGAACAGATCGGGGTACTTCGCGCGAACCTCGTCCTCGCGCTCCCGAGTCGACTCAGCCTCGTGGTGCCGCCATTGCACCTGTTCTAAACGGATAACCTTTCCGTGCAAGACCTGCTCCCGAGGATCCATTTCCCAAACCGGTTTCTCCTTATACGAGACATCATCCGTTACCTCGACATCTGCCCACTCAATGACGTGCGAGGGGTCCGCATATACTTCCGCAACTGGGAAACGTGTATATTCCCAAGCTGCGGTGGTAGTGCAGGTCGGTATGCAACTGCTCCCACTTTACTCAAGACCTCGAAAGGCCCGATACACCATGGGGCTACCCTACCTCCGCCGCGGTTGAAACGCACCAGTCCACCTTTCGGACTCACCTCCAGGGATACATGGTCACCGACTGCTGACTCGAGAGGTCGGCGCCGTCTGTCAGCATAGCTCCTACTGACTCTGCGCGGTCTTCAACCGATCACGCTTCGGCACGACCGACTCAGCTGTCTCTCGGACCAGTTCTAGACCCAATAAACTCTTATTCCTTACTTCTGCCCCGCACACGGGCGACCGACACGACCTACCATACAACGATCCGAACGGTGCCATCCTGATACTGGCCTGAAAGTTGTTGTTGTAGGCGAACTCGGCTAATCGCTCACGAAATCCATCATGACGTGCCCCCATTTCCACTGTGCAACCCGCAGTGGTTGCAATAATCCAGCGGGACGCTGTTGTTCGGCTCTCACCTGCTGACAAGTGAGGCACCGCGATACTAACTCCGCAACCGCTCTCTGCATCCCGCTCCACTAGATATGCCGCCTGATGTCGCACTCCTCTTAGTGCTACCCATGTGCACCGTCAAACGCGAATAGTGCGACTCTCGCAGCTCGTCGCCTCCACCGTTACGTGGTACGAATAAACCTCCGCGATACCATAACTCCCAATTAGTGCGACGATCCCAGCCCTCGGCGTCAACACCGTCGGAAACTCTCTCCCACATCTCTGTCGTCTCGACAACCACCGACTGCGCCTCTATCCCCCGGACAAGTAGGGTGGGCTGAGCCTCTAAGAAGCACATGGCCACGCCGCCGGTAACCTCTTCTAGCTCCAACCCGAACGTGCCCAGCTGTCCCATCGTGTCCCACCCCCGGACTGAGATGCTAGCAGGACACGGCATCGACATTCTACTCAAGGCGTTGGCAAACGCATTCGCCTTACCCGGATGGTCGAGTAGCTCAAAGTCGTACTCCTCAAGTAGTTCCATCCATCGCCGCTGGCGCATGTTCAGGTCTCGTTGGGACAAGATGTACTTAAGGCTCTTTTGATCCGAGAACACCTGAAATCTCTCGCCATACAGATAATACCGCCAGCCTTTCAGCGCGAACACTACCGCTGCTAATTCCAGGTCATGGGTAGGGTAGTTGCGCTCATGCGTCTCCAACTACCTGGAGCCATAGGCAACCACCTTACCTAACTGCATTAGCACGCAGTCAGTCCTTCCCCGAACGCGTCACAATAGACCTCGTACCCGACCCCTCGCTTTGGCACTATCAACACTGGAACGGTAGTCAGACGAGTCTTCAACTCCGTGAACGCACGTTCACAATCCTCCATCCACACAAACCCAACTCCCTTGCGTGTAAAAAAGTCATAGGCGCGGCTAGACGCGCAAGGTCCTGGACGAACCGCCGATAATATCCCGCCAGCCCCAAGAAGCTGCGGATCTCGAAGACGCTCGTGGGCCGCGCCCACTTCAAAACCGCGTCGATCTTCGCCGGATCGACCAATATACCGTCACGGGACACAAATTGACCGAGGACTCTCACCTCAGCGAGCAATACTCGCACTTCTCCAGGTTGGCGTATAGCTGACGTGTGCGCAACAGGGTCAGAACACCCCTCAGATGTTCCTCACGCGCCGCCTCGTTCTGCGAGTAGATCAAGATGTCGTCCACAAACGCCACCACAATTTGATCTAAGAACGGCCGGAATATACTGTTCATCAGATCCATGAACGCTGCAGGTGCGCTCGTCACTCCAAATGGCATCACCAAGAACTCATAATGCCCATAGCGTGTCCGTAATGCAGTCTTTGCGACGTCCCCCTCTCGGACTCGCAACTGGCAATATCCAGATCGCAGGTCGATCTTAGAGAGGCATGTCGACCCTCTCAACTGGTCGAACAAGTCGCCAATCCTCGGCATCGGTTATCGGTTCTTCACCGTAACCCGGTTCAGCTTCCGGTTGTCCATACACACCCGAAGCTCTCCACTCTTCTTCTTCACGAAGAGTGCTGGCGCTCCCCACGACGATGTGCTCGGACAGATAAACCCCTTCTCCCGAAGCTCCTCGAGCTGACGCTTCAGCTCGGTCAACTCCGCTGGCGCGAACCTGTAAGGCGCCATCAATATCGTTGCCGTTCCCAGCACGAGGTCAATCCCGAACTCTACCTCACGAACTGGTGGCAACCCGCTCAACTCCTCAGGAGAGACCTCGGGGAAACTCGCACACCACTCGCGGTAACTCTCGGCTCTGCACGGCCGATACTTCCTCCACTGCGGACAAAGTCGACAGGAGAACCCCGCTTTTACTGCCCAGGATACACGAACCTTTCGTGTTGCCTGTTGATACCATCACTTGTCGCCTGTAATAGTCGATATTGGCTCGGCACTTCGCCGGCCAATCCATTCTCAGGATCATGTCAAAAGCTATCATTTCGTAAGTATCCTTCCCACGGATACACGCACAAGCTCAGTCGCTGCCGAACCTCACGGAACCTGACGGTCTCTCTAAGACCTCGCTCCTCTACCGTCGTCGTGCCTACCAACTCCGAACATACCCGAATCCTCGGGGTGAGGACTCGATCCAGCATCAGGGCTCTTGAGCCCTCTCTCGAACCTCTTGTATCGGTTCGCTTCTCTAACTCCGTAGGCACGACAGACCCTAGTCAACACCACATCACCCCCAACCGGCGTATCCAGACGCAGGGGTGGACTCAACGGCTCTAAACTCAGCCCCAACATCTCAGCACCACTCGACGAAGCAAACGAGTGTGACACCCCGGTATCCAATAAAACTGACGCTCAAATCAGAGACCGAACAACCACTCCATTAGTCACTCCGGTAAGGTCTAGTGCAACCCCCACACGGTCCTCTATGCATTTACTTATAACCTTCCGCAACCCAACCAATATTCGCTACTCGTCCCCAATCTAACCAGGGCAAACCACTACCTCAAAACGTGATACCAAAACGTCACGCTGCTCAAGCTATTAATACCTCAAATACTCTCTCACATAAGGGAAACCTTGAAATGGAGATTATGTTCTCAATTCAGCAAATCACTATTGTTCACAACCTCAATACCCCAATTACCCGATCACGTAGGGAAACCTCAAACAGGGATCATATTCTCAATTCCGCAAGCCATTATTGCTCACAACCTCGATACCCCAATTACCCGATCACGTAGGGAAACCTCAAACGGGGATCATGTTCTCAACTCAGCAAACCACTATTGCTCACCACCTCGATACCCCAATTACCCGATCACGTAGGGAAACCTCAATATAACCCACTCACGTGAAGGAAACCTCAAACCACCCGGTCACGCGAGGGAAACCTCGAACACCCGTTCACATAGGGGAAACCTAGTTCGTATGGCGCTGCAGCGCACCAACCCTAACCCCTCTCCGTGGTGAGACTCTCACACCGAGGCGCTGTATCACTACCGTAGGTTATTGATGAGTCTCGAACCTAAGACCTCACCCTTTAACACCAAATTTACGACCTCTACAACCAACACAAACATGAACACAGCCACGCAAAACCAACACTCAAACTGCACAATCAAGACGGTGGAACAAGACAGGAACCCTAAACCCAAATTCGTTTCAGACTCGATTTTTACCCCTTATAACCCCCAAAATCAACCTTAAGCGTCACACACGCTCGATCACCAAAATTATCGACCACACGCACAACAATTCACAGAAAAATTCAAGTCACCCAACCTCAATCACAAGCCCACAAGGTCAACCAAAATTCAAAACACGCCCACCGGGCCAACAGATTTAAAAACACGCCCACCGGGCCAACAATTTAAAAACACGCCCACCGGGCCAACAAATTTTAAAACACGCCCACAGGGCCAACCAATTTAAAAAATCACGCCCACCGGGCCAACTAATTTTAAAACTTTCTCCTTTTTACCATAAAATCTCATTTTTGACATCAGGTAGTTACAACCCGGTCTAGGCGTCCCCGAACCACATTGTACCCACTTGATGTCAACACCGTCTCGTTCGACTACAGGAGCGCTCCTAAGTCGAGTCGCGACAGCTTAAAAACGTTTCACACAGCAACACATAATCAGTATGCCAGTAATAATAATACTGCACATACACACAATCACAAACAGAACTCATGTCCCTACGGGTCTACACACGGTTTCCGACTTGCGCAACCAACGCACGACGGGACTTTGCTGACTCGACTCTCCCCATATAATTGACGTACAGTCCGAGGTGTGAAACCTCGAGCTCTGGTACCAAGCTGTCACGCCCCAAATTCAGTAGAACCGAACCCGGAACGCGAACGGTAAAACAATAAAACCACTTTCAAATCTTTTAAATAAATCGCTTAAAAACACCATTTAGTTAATCAAAATAATAATTTACAACTCAAAAGCACGTCCAAACAGGCAGACAAAAGACATGGCGTACGTCGCTAAACTCAAAAGGAAACCCGGACTCCCGCTCCCAGCTCTTCAAGCTTCAAGAGCTCCCCTAGTCCGTCTCGCGACCGGTACCTATAGGAAAAGCAGCTAGGGGTGAGTGTTCGCTCACCACCACGGATACCAGACTGACCACGACATACTAGCAGACAATGCCGGAAACACCAACAACAAACCAAACACCGGGGACTACTATCCCCAACTCAAGTAACCCGACTGACACACAAACTGTTACTTTCCCCAACCAACTCAACACTCGGACACGAAATGTAGACCCGACCCAGCAGTTACGACCTCCACCAAAGACTCAAAAGATAACCACGCAACACCCAAGATCACAAAGGATCGCAATCCAACTGCTCAGTGCCGGTTGTTAACCGGCTAGGCTCGAGCCTGCCCCACGCAACTTCCCCCGATCTCTGTCGGGACAGGCGGTCGACCTATTAGCGATATATACAACGCTACTTTTCCGATAGCTAGTCGGAAGGGGAGCTGCCCTTCATCGCCAAAGAATGCTCAACCTTTCCGATCCCTGTCGGAAGGCTAGCCAAAGAATGCTCAACTTTATCGATCTCTGTCGGAAAGCTAGCCAACGAATGCTCAACTTTACCGATCTCTGTCGGAAAGCTAGCCAACCACCACGCAACTTCCCCCGATCTCTGTCGGGCCCCCAACCTCAGGCAACCACAATCACAACCATAGTTCACAAACAGTAACAACACAAGTTTAACAGCCCACAGGCACTCATGGCCACCCAAGACACCAACAGTAAAACACGGGAGTCGCCTGCCTTTCTATTGTTCGATAAACTTACTTAACCCACGACACCCAAGTGTCACATGCATTTCTATTGTTCGATACGTTCCCGTATCATATGACACCACCCGGTGTCGCCTGCCTTTCTATTGTTCGATAAACTTACTTAACCCACGACACCCAAGTGTCACATGCATTTCTACTGTTAACTTTCCCTAGTTAGGGCCGAGATTCGGCTACTTTTCCCTACCTCGTACGCTTTCCCAAAAGTTCACAACCAAGCTCCGACATGCTCACGATCACTCGCCTAGCTTTCCCTTCCCGCGGTCCTCGTTACGATCTAACAAGATCACAATTAAAACACTTTTTTTAGCTTGCAGACAAGGCTGAATCTTAATGAATTTGACGCCCAAACTCAACCCCGAAAATGTCAATCACTCCTACACTTCCCAATTACTCGACATTGTCAATAATGGGCCCGGAAAGGCCCATTTCGCCCGGCTCGGCGAATCTGCCCGGGATTGGAAAACGCCCTTCCGGGTCTCTGAAAATTCCCGTTTTCGTTTCTACGATCTTAGAATAATTCAAGGGTTCCAATGCAATCGAAGGAATCAATTTCCGACTTCCGAGCGATTTAATTCGCGTTTAAAGTTTCTAAACTTGAAATTCCCAACTTTCACAATTTAATTCCAAAATTCGGTCCGGGTGTGAATTAACGATTTGGGGTTCGTCCAAAACCACCCGAACACGAAAACCCGAGACCTGAACATGTGGGCCCCACACGGCCATAATGAGAAAAATTTCCTTTTCGCCCCAAAACGTTCCTAACGAACCCCAACCTCAACCATTCATCTTTAAACCAATTCTAACAAAACCCAACCATATTTGAATCGTTTAAACTCAAACCCTAAAATTCAAACGTACCAAAACGAGAATCGAATAGGTTCTCACCGTAGGGAATGACGATGGGAGCTCGATTCTTCAACCGTTGAGACGATCCGTCGGTCGGATTGTCGGGAAATCACAAAACTCCAACACTTTCTCTCCTTTTTCTCTCTTCTCTTCTCTCTCTCCACTTTCTCTCTCTACTTCTCTCCTTTTTTCTAAATGGCGAGACCTCATCTTCTTACTTCTCTTTATTTTGTTTTAAAAAAACAACACTAACACTTTATTACAAACTACTCCTGATCCTTTTGTTTTGTTCAAAGTTACCTAACACCACCACTTGAGTGACAAGTGGCAAGTGGGTCCCACCTTTTAGAGAAAATATCTTTGTAGATATTTTTCTGTCAGATTCGCGAAGTTCGGCCGTCTCGGGCCCCGAACGGGTCCATTTTCCAAGAAGTTACGAAACTTCACGGGCTACAAGGAAACGGCTCAACTAAGACCGTTGTGACGACGGCTAATCTTTTTGGATCCAAAACGAGCCTCGAACGGACCAAAACGTCGCTCGGTTGACTTTTCCAACAAAAAGTCAATCTTTCCCAAATCGGTCAGAAAGTTGCTCTGAGTCCCCCAGAACTCCCTTTGGTCGATATCTGGGTCAACTCAAGTCCGATATGAGCCTCGGGGTCAAATTTAGGTTCATTTAGGTGTCTGTCCAATTTTTTTAAATTTTCCTGTTTTTCGCCGATTTAACTGGCGTTGACCGGGAGCGGTTCTTACAACAAGACCATATCTGTGATAAAATCGAGTTGTGTCCTTTACCTGTAAGTGGCCCTTTTTCTACTTCATACTTACGTCATTCTGCTTTTACTGAATATTTTTAGTATTGTTGAACTATCATCGTGTCAATAAAATGAAAAGTTTGTACACAATGATTTTTACAATGAATTTACCTGTGGGTTTTTACCATCTGTGTTCCAACCACAGTTTCTATCCCCCAATTCAATATTATATTGTAATCATCATTATTTCTACCCATTTATGTCCATCCAAATATTCTGTTGGACTGATGGGACTCTTAGATAACCAATGACTGATGGTTGAATACTTGATTTACTATAGATGGTTGAATACTTGTGTTACATCCAAATATCCATGTTTATGTGTTTCATTTTCTTAGTTTTTACTGTTTCTTTTTTCTCCCTATTTTCAGTAATTTTAAAAGCTTATTTGCACTTTGGCTCCAGGGATGGGTTCTCGGCTGAGTTATGCTTCAAAGTTAATAGTGTGCAAGGTAAGTGTCTCTTTAATGCCTTCTTTTTTAATATGTCATAACAAAGGAAAAATCAAATAGAAATCACTCATTAACGTAAAAATCGCGTGAACCAATCCAAACCATTTATTTTAAGAATGGATGAATGAGATGCAATTGATTTGTTGACCGCAAAAAAACAGCATTTTTTAGTAAGTGGTAAGAGCTTTTTAGTAAAACCATCATATTCTTTTTACCAATTCACTAATTTAATTTTTCCCGCTTCGTTTGAACTCTGATTGGCTTTAAACTTGCGCCATTAGTTTTGTTTTTTCAAGAGCTTTCTATCAAGATCAATCATGAATATATTTTGAAGCACGAAAAAAAAATTATTTCGGGGCTGATTTTTAAAAAAAAGTTAAGTCTGGGTAATTTTTATCAACGCTATACACTGGGTTTATCAACACTGAACACTAGTTTTATCACCTCATTTTCCAAAATCAAACATGATTTTTATCACATCATCACATGTTTTTTATGAACACTAAGCACTAGTTTTATCAACACTAAACACTATGTTTATCATTAAATTACAAGTTTTTTTATCATCTCATCACATGTTTTTTTATCAACACTAAACTCTAGGTTATCACCCTTATTTCGGGGCTAATTTTAAAAAAAAGTTAAGTCTAAGTAATTTTTATCAACACTATACATTGGGTTTATCAACACTATACACTGGGTTTATCAACACTGAACACTAGTTTTATCACTTCATTTTCCAAAATCGAACATGATTTTTATCACATCATCACATGTTTTTTATGAACACTAAGCACTAGTTTTATCAACACTAAACACTATTTAGCACTAGTTTGATACCCCGATATAAAAAATTTATTAGTGAAGATTTATAAACACTCAACATTGTTTTTATCACCCCAATATAACTTTTTATTTTCGTGCTTCAAAATATATTCATGAATGATCTTGATTTAAAGCCCTTGGAAAAAGAAAAATATTGGCGCAAGTTTGAAGCTAATCGGAGTTCAAACGAATCGGGAAATATTAAATTACTTGTGTGAGAAATGATGAAAGTGACGTGAATTTGGGTGGAATTGGAGTGATGTTGTGGTATCATGATGCATGTTAGATCCTAGGTGTGTGGCTTAGAAGTGTTCACACAGTTTTTAAGATAAGAGGAGTTTCTAGCTGATTTCTCCTCTGTCATAGCATACCGTGCCTTTCTATGTTAGTTAATTGGTTTCATATAAGTTTGAAACCAGCTTTACTACTCTTTTTATCTTTTTTTTTTGATTCAAGTGCAAAGCTTTTTAGCTGTTTATTTTGGTATAAGTGAAAAAGTTTTTCTTTGGTCTGAATTGTGATTTGTATATAGGTTCAATTTTTTGGTCTTTGGTAAAGAAAAGTCCATACAGGTCAATATAGTACATTACCCAACTTACACACGATGAAGCAACATTTTTTTTCCTGGTTGTATGTGATGGTTGACGTCGTGCGTGTTTTGGCTCTGTGAAGTTCTGTTTTTACTGAATTTGTGAGGTGTGTTTTGGAAATTACAGGTTCTATCATATGAGCCAAATCAACATTAATAGAGCACATGATGAGGGCTGGTTGTAAGCAAATGATGCTGATTTTATGAAGTCACAAAGAGCCAGACTTGAACTGGTCAGTGGCAGTTTATGAAGTGACAGTTGAAAGAGAGACCATGAAGTTGAAAGCACATGCAAAAACTTTCTCATAAGTCACAATCCATGCCAAAGTAGAAGAAAGTTGCTCCAAAATCTGCAGGCAACAAAGCTGAAAAGTGATGAGAATGTATTGAAAGGGACCGTCGAACAGCTTAAAATTATGGTCTCCTTTTCCCGAGTTATTTTTTTTGGATAAACTCGAAAAATTTATTAATAAAAAAATAGATCCAAACAGGATCTAACCTAAGCGACCATTACATGAAAGCTCTCTGAAGGAGCTGTGGGAACAAAGCCCGAAACATAAAAAAACACAGAATCACCCATCAGTAACTCATTCTTCACCTTCCGAAGTCAAGGTCGGATCGTCAAAAGCTTTATCTGCATGCATGAGCCTGCTGAGCCACTTGAGTGTGTTGTAAGATCTGTTTCCCAAAGTCCACAGGAGTTACAGCTCTCTCCCGACTCCTAGAATGAGCAGGTTTGACATGAACAGTATAGTAGTCCCCTAAGAACTTAGGAGGCTGGCTTTGACGGTTCGAAGTTCTAGAAGGTTGCTTCGAATGACGACCTTTGTTCAAGGGTTTAGGGTTTGGAGGTTGAAGTAGAGCCTCTTTCCACGGACTACTTGAAAGAACCCCAATCGGATCTCCAAATTCCACCAGATGCAACGTAGCCCCCGAAGTATCCATAACAGATGGCGGAATTTGAGTCAAAAAATCCGAAACCGACCCTTTAGAACTTGGCCCCGAATTCATTAGTTGGTCCTTACAAAGTGAATGACTTGGGCTTATACCAATCTCATACCTATCACAAACTTTGGTACCAACATGTAGCTGGGAAGCCTCAGGCCCATTCTCTAACAGAATTGGACTTGTGGCTCGAATTGGTACAGGCCCAGGACAAATCGGGAATTGCTCAATCGCGTCTTCGACGCGATCCTCCTTCCCCAGACTACCCTGTGTCGCGATCCTCTCAATCGAATTCGAAACAGAATCAGAACCAAATCCAATCTCCAGAGCAACCACTCGAGAAACAGGGAGATTTGATTCCGAAATAACAGGAACTGAAAGACTGGTATCAAGGGAGTCAATCGCAACTTCAACGCAATTCTCCTTCCCCAAAGTACCCTGTCCCGATATCTTGTCATTCGAATTCAAACCAGAAGTAGAACCAGCCCCAATCGCAAGATCAATCACCCGAGATTCAGGTTGAATTGATTATGAAATAACAGGTGAAACCGGTTGACTATTAAGGCCAGTCGGAGCTTCATCGGAGCTTGATACCGGCACAAGATCACGACAGCGACTCAACCCTCCCACTTCCTGACCACCAGCTTCCCTTGAAACCAAATCAAAGGTATTGTTTGAACGAGGCTTCAACTGTGATTCTCTCCTGCGTCGGGCAATAGCCGCAAACAAAATATGGCCATTGATTTTAAACCCATTTAGACTATGGACCTCTTGATTTGCTTCCTCCTTCGATCGATACTGAACAAAACCGAAAAGATGCCCCTTTGGACGACGAGGAGTTGAAGAACGCACGATTTCACCTAAAGATCCAAAAACATTGCAGATCCAATCACTTCCGGATCATAAGGGCAAGCTACGAATGTAGATTTCATCCTCTTGCGAAGAAAGGGAAGTGGTTTTTGAACGTCTCGACTTTACCCGAAGCTCCTTACCTGATGAAAAAGGAACCAAAGCACTAGAAACTTTGACATCTTGTTTCGCTGCAACAGATGGAGCCACTCCAGACGCCATCTCGAGCTCACCAGGGAAGGGAACTTCCATGCCCTCCGTAGCACCAACCTTAGGGTCGCCGGAACGTGCACACATCTCTTCATCAACGGTCTCTTGTTCAGGCCTCATCACAGGATGAACCTGCTGCTGTCGGGAACACCGAATTCCACCTTTAGGTTTGGAGGCTTGACGAGCTCCACTACCCTTAGATTTAGATCCCGGACCATGGAGATCACCTCTCCTTGGTTGAGGTGTTAATAATGGCAGCCCCATCAAGGATCGAAAGATACTCACGGTATGAGTTGAGTAACCCCGAGCAAAAAGTACTGAAAGAGAGAACCTTCATGACCCAAATTGCCAAAATTTATGATGGTGCTTCTTCCCGGAGTTATGATCACCTTTCTTTGTGATTAGTATTTATTTTCATCATCATTGTTGTTTTCATCCTTTATATTAGCCTAACATTGGATTTCGTGTATTAATCGGAAGTGAGGTTGAGAAAACATGGGATAAATCTATGCATATTTTTTAACCCTGACTAAAATTGTGGAGAACTGAGACCCAGTTTATAGTAGTACTACCGGGACATGCAGAAACTAATTGTATCCTATATATTTCATTTTCAGGGTTGATCTGCACAAGAAATCCAAATATGGTTATAGCTTGCTGGGAATAAGGCTGACACCAAGAAATTCACAACAGTGATAAGTGTAATCTCTCTCTCTTCTTTTTCTGATTTATTTCATGTAATAAATTATATATTATGGAACTTGGTAAAGAGTTGGAGAAAGTCTTTTTGGTATTAAAATTTCCAATTTTTGGTGTACTCATATGGGGATGTTATTATTGCAGGAAACACACGTATATGCACAAGGAAATGGCCTGTTTTTATGGGTAATCGTAATACTGAGAAAATATCATCCACTGTTGAGATCTGATGAGAAATTTTGATATAATCAGTGGGTAATTGTAATACTAATTGTTGTGTGGTGAAGGGGAATTGCTTGTTCTTCGGATAAGAAATGGCTTCCTCGGCTTGGAAGGGTCTGAAGGTATGGGAATGGCAGATTTGATTGATGCTGTACATACGAATATGTGTTTATTTTAATTTGATGTGGAAGGAATGTGTTGATTTGCAGGCTCATGTAGAAGAGATTAAGAAGACTTATCTACGCAAGAATGAGCTGAGTATTTTGGTGTTTTGTTGACTATTACATTTTATAATGAGATGGCACTGTCAGTTGCTGCTATGGATGTTCTTCTAATAATTGGGTTGAAGAAGTTTCATCTACATTCGTCTGCTACCTAATAAGTGTTATTGTTTTATTATACACCAGGTGGTTGTTTTGTAGAAGATGAGCAATTTTGGTGGAATGAAACTGGAGGGCCTTAGAAAGAAAGACCTGGGCATTTTGGTGCTGTTTGGATGTACTGGACTGATGATGGTCTTGGTCACTTTGAACTTCTTTAGGTGCATTTGCATGGACTTTGATTTTATAAAACAAAACCAAAATTGAAATCCTTTTCTTTAGGATATTTTCTTGATAAGATGCTCAGCTTTCATAATAGTCTCAACACTATGACATTACAGATATAGCGATGAATATAAATTGCAGTCATTTTGATGCAATATTAAGCACATCAGTTTGGTGATGTTTATTTTGATTTCAGGAAACCCTTAACGGAATTGGGTTTGCTTGAGGTGATTCCAATTCTACAGGGGGTTCTCTTTGGGCTGCTATGGGACATCCAGAACCTTTTGACTTGAAATATGTTATTGTTGGAAAAAGAAGCCTCTGATTTTGGATATCCAAGAACACTCGGTTCATTGTCTATCTCGAAGCTTCTACTTATTAGAATGAGTTTTAAAGTAAATAGGACTTTTACTCTATTTGTGTTTTAATTATGATATTTTTATCGTTTTCTCAGTAAACAACGAATTGCAAGTACAGTTAGAGATATAAGTACTTTTGATTCCGGATCCTTGAATGTTGTTGTTGATAAAGGTAACACATGTTTCGGAACCAGTGCACATTTCGAGATTTCATTGAATATACCTCATTTCTTTGAATGAAATGTTTGTTTTCTTACAGAAGATTTGGTTTATTTTAAACTGCAGTATGAAATTGCTTAGTTTATAGGGAAAATGACACATAACCCTAGCTAACTATCACCGTTTTTCACATTACCCCTCTGACTATTTTTTGTGACATTTAACTCCTCTAACTTCATTTTTTTTTTCACTTTAGTCTAACATTGTTAAAATTTGGATGGAAACAACTATGTGCAAAGCACATGATGTTTTATTTTTATTAAATGACAAAACTACCCTTTCATATATATTAACTTAACCTAACTAAACTTAAACCCTTATCCCCCTCTTCCTCTTTCTCATTTTCTCTCAACCGCACAAAGCTTCCAACTCCAAACTCTCACTTTCAATTATCTCATCTACTCTTCTCTCATCTCAAACACTTCTTCTTGCTCTCACCTTTCTTCTCTCTCGCCAGGAAGTTGAAACCAAAATCAAACACATTGACCCAACCAAACCCAATTCGATTTTTGTGAGCCTTTGTTTCTGAATTTGGGGGGAAAATTTTCAAAACAGGTCTGGGGTTTGATGGTGGTCGGATCTGGGGTGAACGGGTTTGTTCAACTGCAATTGATGGTGGCCGGATATGTGGAGAATGGGTCATTATTTTTTTCGTTTTTTGTTTAGTTTCAACTAATCAAGAATTAACAATAAAATAAAATTAATTATGAGAGATTAGCAAAGAGAATTAACAAGAATAGAATTAAGGAAAATAATGAATGATAGTAGTAAATATTTACACAATAATGAAAATAAAGGAAAAGAATAAAAACACATTAATGAAAATAAAAATTAGTAAAGAAAAAAAACATTTTTTAATATAAAAGTAATAATATTTAATTCAAAATAAAAAAATATCAATATTAAAAACAGAATTAATAAAATAAAGGAAAAAAATAAAAAAGGATTAAAATTTTTTTAAAACAAATTAAAGACAAAATGGAAATAAAAAACTAATATTTTTATGGTAAATTTTGAAAATTTGAGAGTTAGAGAAGGGTATTATTGACATTTCAAGTTTGTAGGACTCAATGGTAAGGTTTTGAAAATTTGATGGTCAATGAGGGGTATCTTAGACATTTGACTTTCATTGGATGAAAAGTTAACATCGTTGGACTAAAGTGAAAAAAAATGAAGTTAGAGGAGTTTAATGTCACAAAAAAAATAGTTAAGGGGGTGATGTGAAAAACCGTGATAGTTAACCAGGGTTATGTGTCATTTTCCCTAGTTTATATGATTGTGATTGTCTACACACTCTGTATCCTATCCTTCGCGCAGTATATGTTGTGAACGAATGACAATATATTGAATTACCTCAAACTTTGTTTAAAATACCACGCATATGAAATATTTCAGCATGCAAGTTGCATACAATCTTAAACATACATAAAATAGCATAAAACAGAATTTCAACTTACTAATATTACCAGTAATTGATATATGTTTGATTTGTTTATTCTAAACTATAACACTCAACAAAAAAAGGATATGGGTTGGCGTTCGGATTCAAAGTTGGAGAAATTATCCATTTTTTGATGTCCTAAACTAAACCATTCCAATGAGATATGACTATTAATCTGAGTTATATGGGTCATAGTCATACTCAGAGGCGGATTTAGAAGGCTATAGGGTATGCCATGGCATACCCTTATCCCAAAAGGATATATGAAATCACAGATCTCTCAGTTACCTTCGATTTGATATCTTACGGACCTAAATCGGAGTTCGTATGAAAAAGTTATGGTCATTTTAAGATCTGTCATGCATGTAATTTGCACGTAAATTGCATGTAGTCTGCATGTGAGAGTAGTTTGCATTTATTTTTCTATCATATTTGGTAATAGTCGATGGCATACCCTAAGTTATATTCTTAGATTCGCCTATGACCATTATTGACCCCAAACATCGAGTGACTTTCCGATTTTCGTTATATCTGTCTTAATATGTCGACCATACGTGGGTAAGTGATTTTATTTATTCAATGGGCCTGGCCCAATGATGTGACTTGGGGAGGAAGAAAATCGTTAGTATCCGTACAGTGGTCAAACATGGCCGTCAGCAGATCGTGACTGGTCAAATCGTGTGCCTATGGCTGCGAATCGTAGTCCTACATGGCCGTCAGCAGATCCCTGTGCCTACGAATCGTAGAGGTAATTATCACGGTTTTGGTTTTGTCTTGTATCGAGCGATCCTCTCTATATGATACAGTACTGTAGGTCGGTCACTACACCACCACACTCTGTGTTTCTTCTCGAAAGCTCTCCTATAGCGATGGCGAATCCGATGACGAGGCAACAATGGTCAAACGTTTGGAGCACACTCGCTTGCGTGTCTGAGACTTTTTATGTCGTGCTTTACACCTACGACATGCAATTGTTTCCTCAACGGCCTTCACGGCCGAGACACCCGTGTGGGCCCGGCTTCTCGTGCTGTTCGGCTCGACATGCGGGTACCCGATCGCCCTGGCCGTTCTGTTCAGGTATGCCATCCCAACGCCGGGGCCACTCACGAGCGGCTTCACTTTACTGATCAACTGCCTCATCCACCGCATTGCAGAGAGGCTGGAGATTTACGGGCTCTAGGCTTGTCTCTCATACGGTACATTTTCTGTCTCGGCCATGCTGGTGACCAAGATGGTTGACAATCGAGATGTCGTAACATCGTAAAAGCGATTGGTGTTTGCGCAGCTCAGTCGATCCTGTCTTTATTGGTAGAGTACGGTCACTTTGGATTCACGGGGAAGATGGTGCCACCCCTATGCACCCATATCTTCCTTCTCGCAACTTCAGGAGTTCTCTGCTATCTCGACAAATCCGACCACCGTGCACACCACGCGCCAGTGAGAGGAGTTTTGAGGCTCGTTTGTGACGCGGCTACGGGTGACGCCGGAGAAGATGCGGTTTGAGTTTAGTGGGTCCTGGCTAGTATCTCTTTAAGTTTTGTTGGTCTTTATCGGCCCCAGCCCAGGCCTCTGTTTTTAGAGTTTTGTTGGGCTTTATCGGCCCCAACCCAGGCCTCTGTCTTTAGAGTTTTGTCGGGCTTTATCGGCCTCAGCCCAGACCCAATTTTTATATATGAAACGTAGTTTGGTATAATTATTTGCAGGAAAATCGATATATGTATATATATATATATATGTATATATATATATATATATTTTGGTTTCTATAAAATATAAATTATATATATATATTAAATAACAATCATATATAAATGTAGAAAGAAATACAAAAAACAATGTAGCATTTAGCACAGTGGTTGCTCTTTCTCCTTTGTGTGTGCGTGGTCTTGTTTCAAACCTCAACAACCAGTATCAGAGGCGGATTTAGAGGGATATAGGGTATGCCATGGCATACCCTTATCCCAAAAGGATATATGAAATCACAGATCTCTCAGTTACCTTCGATTTGATATCTTACGGACCTAAATCGGAGTTCGTATGAAAAAGTTATGGTCATTTTAAGATCTGTCATGCATGTAATTTGCACGTAAATTGCATGTAGTCTGCATGTGAGAGTAGTTTGCATTTATTTTTCTATCATATTTGGTAATAGTCGATGGCATACCCTAAGTTATATTCTTAGATTCGCCTATGACCATTATTGACCCCAAACATCGAGTGACTTTCCGATTTTCGTTATATCTGTCTTAATATGTCGACCATACGTGGGTAAGTGATTTTATTTATTCAATGGGCCTGGCCCAATGATGTGACTTGGGGAGGAAGAAAATCGTTAGTATCCGTACAGTGGTCAAACATGGCCGTCAGCAGATCGTGACTGGTCAAATCGTGTGCCTATGGCTGCGAATCGTAGTCCTACATGGCCGTCAGCAGATCCCTGTGCCTACGAATCGTAGAGGTAATTATCACGGTTTTGGTTTTGTCTTGTATCGAGCGATCCTCTCTATATGATACAGTACTGTAGGTCGGTCACTACACCACCACACTCTGTGTTTCTTCTCGAAAGCTCTCCTATAGCGATGGCGAATCCGATGACGAGGCAACAATGGTCAAACGTTTGGAGCACACTCGCTTGCGTGTCTGAGACTTTTTATGTCGTGCTTTACACCTACGACATGCAATTGTTTCCTCAACGGCCTTCACGGCCGAGACACCCGTGTGGGCCCGGCTTCTCGTGCTGTTCGGCTCGACATGCGGGTACCCGATCGCCCTGGCCGTTCTGTTCAGGTATGCCATCCCAACGCCGGGGCCACTCACGAGCGGCTTCACTTTACTGATCAACTGCCTCATCCACCGCATTGCAGAGAGGCTGGAGATTTACGGGCTCTAGGCTTGTCTCTCATACGGTACATTTTCTGTCTCGGCCATGCTGGTGACCAAGATGGTTGACAATCGAGATGTCGTAACATCGTAAAAGCGATTGGTGTTTGCGCAGCTCAGTCGATCCTGTCTTTATTGGTAGAGTACGGTCACTTTGGATTCACGGGGAAGATGGTGCCACCCCTATGCACCCATATCTTCCTTCTCGCAACTTCAGGAGTTCTCTGCTATCTCGACAAATCCGACCACCGTGCACACCACGCGCCAGTGAGAGGAGTTTTGAGGCTCGTTTGTGACGCGGCTACGGGTGACGCCGGAGAAGATGCGGTTTGAGTTTAGTGGGTCCTGGCTAGTATCTCTTTAAGTTTTGTTGGTCTTTATCGGCCCCAGCCCAGGCCTCTGTTTTTAGAGTTTTGTTGGGCTTTATCGGCCCCAACCCAGGCCTCTGTCTTTAGAGTTTTGTCGGGCTTTATCGGCCTCAGCCCAGACCCAATTTTTATATATGAAACGTAGTTTGGTATAATTATTTGCAGGAAAATCGATATATGTATATATATATATATATGTATATATATATATATATATTTTGGTTTCTATAAAATATAAATTATATATATATATTAAATAACAATCATATATAAATGTAGAAAGAAATACAAAAAACAATGTAGCATTTAGCACAGTGGTTGCTCTTTCTCCTTTGTGTGTGCGTGGTCTTGTTTCAAACCTCAACAACCAGTATCAGAGGCGGATTTAGAGGGATATAGGGTATGCCATGGCATACCCTTATCCCAAAAGGATATATGAAATCACAGATCTCTCAGTTACCTTCGATTTGATATCTTACGGACCTAAATCGGAGTTCGTATGAAAAAGTTATGGTCATTTTAAGATCTGTCATGCATGTAATTTGCACGTAAATTGCATGTAGTCTGCATGTGAGAGTAGTTTGCATTTATTTTTCTATCATATTTGGTAATAGTCGATGGCATACCCTAAGTTATATTCTTAGATTCGCCTATGACCATTATTGACCCCAAACATCGAGTGACTTTCCGATTTTCGTTATATCTGTCTTAATATGTCGACCATACGTGGGTAAGTGATTTTATTTATTCAATGGGCCTGGCCCAATGATGTGACTTGGGGAGGAAGAAAATCGTTAGTATCCGTACAGTGGTCAAACATGGCCGTCAGCAGATCGTGACTGGTCAAATCGTGTGCCTATGGCTGCGAATCGTAGTCCTACATGGCCGTCAGCAGATCCCTGTGCCTACGAATCGTAGAGGTAATTATCACGGTTTTGGTTTTGTCTTGTATCGAGCGATCCTCTCTATATGATACAGTACTGTAGGTCGGTCACTACACCACCACACTCTGTGTTTCTTCTCGAAAGCTCTCCTATAGCGATGGCGAATCCGATGACGAGGCAACAATGGTCAAACGTTTGGAGCACACTCGCTTGCGTGTCTGAGACTTTTTATGTCGTGCTTTACACCTACGACATGCAATTGTTTCCTCAACGGCCTTCACGGCCGAGACACCCGTGTGGGCCCGGCTTCTCGTGCTGTTCGGCTCGACATGCGGGTACCCGATCGCCCTGGCCGTTCTGTTCAGGTATGCCATCCCAACGCCGGGGCCACTCACGAGCGGCTTCACTTTACTGATCAACTGCCTCATCCACCGCATTGCAGAGAGGCTGGAGATTTACGGGCTCTAGGCTTGTCTCTCATACGGTACATTTTCTGTCTCGGCCATGCTGGTGACCAAGATGGTTGACAATCGAGATGTCGTAACATCGTAAAAGCGATTGGTGTTTGCGCAGCTCAGTCGATCCTGTCTTTATTGGTAGAGTACGGTCACTTTGGATTCACGGGGAAGATGGTGCCACCCCTATGCACCCATATCTTCCTTCTCGCAACTTCAGGAGTTCTCTGCTATCTCGACAAATCCGACCACCGTGCACACCACGCGCCAGTGAGAGGAGTTTTGAGGCTCGTTTGTGACGCGGCTACGGGTGACGCCGGAGAAGATGCGGTTTGAGTTTAGTGGGTCCTGGCTAGTATCTCTTTAAGTTTTGTTGGTCTTTATCGGCCCCAGCCCAGGCCTCTGTTTTTAGAGTTTTGTTGGGCTTTATCGGCCCCAACCCAGGCCTCTGTCTTTAGAGTTTTGTCGGGCTTTATCGGCCTCAGCCCAGACCCAATTTTTATATATGAAACGTAGTTTGGTATAATTATTTGCAGGAAAATCGATATATGTATATATATATATGTATATATATATATATATTTTGGTTTCTATAAAATATAAATTATATATATATATTAAATAACAATCATATATAAATGTAGAAAGAAATACAAAAAGCAATGTAGCATTTAGCACAGTGGTTGCTCTTTCTCCTTTGTGTGTGCGTGGTCTTGTTTCAAACCTCAACAACCAGTATCAGAGGCGGATTTAGAGGGATATAGGGTATGCCATGGCATACCCTTATCCCAAAAGGATATATGAAATCGTAGATCTCTCAGTTACCTTCGATTTGATATCTTACGGACCTAAATCGGAGTTCGTATGAAAAAGTTATGGTCATTTTAAGATCTGTCATGCATGTAATTTGCACGTAAATTGCATGTAGTCTGCATGTGAGAGTAGTTTGCATTTATTTTTCTATCATATTTGGTAATAGTCGATGGCATACCCTAAGTTATATTCTTAGATTCGCCTATGACCATTATTGACCCCAAACATCGAGTGACTTTCCGATTTTCGTTATATCTGTCTTAATATGTCGACCATACGTGGGTAAGTGATTTTATTTATTCAATGGGCCTGGCCCAATGATGTGACTTGGGGAGGAAGAAAATCGTTAGTATCCGTACAGTGGTCAAACATGGCCGTCAGCAGATCGTGACTGGTCAAATCGTGTGCCTATGGCTGCGAATCGTAGTCCTACATGGCCGTCAGCAGATCCCTGTGCCTACGAATCGTAGAGGTAATTATCACGGTTTTGGTTTTGTCTTGTATCGAGCGATCCTCTCTATATGATACAGTACTGTAGGTCGGTCACTACACCACCACACTCTGTGTTTCTTCTCGAAAGCTCTCCTATAGCGATGGCGAATCCGATGACGAGGCAACAATGGTCAAACGTTTGGAGCACACTCGCTTGCGTGTCTGAGACTTTTTATGTCGTGCTTTACACCTACGACATGCAATTGTTTCCTCAACGGCCTTCACGGCCGAGACACCCGTGTGGGCCCGGCTTCTCGTGCTGTTCGGCTCGACATGCGGGTACCCGATCGCCCTGGCCGTTCTGTTCAGGTATGCCATCCCAACGCCGGGGCCACTCACGAGCGGCTTCACTTTACTGATCAACTGCCTCATCCACCGCATTGCAGAGAGGCTGGAGATTTACGGGCTCTAGGCTTGTCTCTCATACGGTACATTTTCTGTCTCGGCCATGCTGGTGACCAAGATGGTTGACAATCGAGATGTCGTAACATCGTAAAAGCGATTGGTGTTTGCGCAGCTCAGTCGATCCTGTCTTTATTGGTAGAGTACGGTCACTTTGGATTCACGGGGAAGATGGTGCCACCCCTATGCACCCATATCTTCCTTCTCGCAACTTCAGGAGTTCTCTGCTATCTCGACAAATCCGACCACCGTGCACACCACGCGCCAGTGAGAGGAGTTTTGAGGCTCGTTTGTGACGCGGCTACGGGTGACGCCGGAGAAGATGCGGTTTGAGTTTAGTGGGTCCTGGCTAGTATCTCTTTAAGTTTTGTTGGTCTTTATCGGCCCCAGCCCAGGCCTCTGTTTTTAGAGTTTTGTTGGGCTTTATCGGCCCCAACCCAGGCCTCTGTCTTTAGAGTTTTGTCGGGCTTTATCGGCCTCAGCCCAGACCCAATTTTTATATATGAAACGTAGTTTGGTATAATTATTTGCAGGAAAATCGATATATGTATATATATATATATGTATATATATATATATATATTTTGGTTTCTATAAAATATAAATTATATATATATATTAAATAACAATCATATATAAATGTAGAAAGAAATACAAAAAGCAATGTAGCATTTAGCACAGTGGTTGCTCTTTCCCCTTTGTGTGTGCGTGGTCTTGTTTCAAACCTCAACAACCAGTATCAGAGGCGGATTTAGAGGGATATAGGGTATGCCATGGCATACCCTTATCCCAAAAGGATATATGAAATCGTAGATCTCTCAGTTACCTTCGATTTGATATCTTACGGACCTAAATCGGAGTTCGTATGAAAAAGTTATGGTCATTTTAAGATCTGTCATGCATGTAATTTGCACGTAAATTGCATGTAGTCTGCATGTGAGAGTAGTTTGCATTTATTTTTCTATCATATTTGGTAATAGTCGATGGCATACCCTAAGTTATATTCTTAGATTCGCCTATGACCATTATTGACCCCAAACATCGAGTGACTTTCCGATTTTCGTTATATCTGTCTTAATATGTCGACCATACGTGGGTAAGTGATTTTATTTATTCAATGGGCCTGGCCCAATGATGTGACTTGGGGAGGAAGAAAATCGTTAGTATCCGTACAGTGGTCAAACATGGCCGTCAGCAGATCGTGACTGGTCAAATCGTGTGCCTATGGCTGCGAATCGTAGTCCTACATGGCCGTCAGCAGATCCCTGTGCCTACGAATCGTAGAGGTAATTATCACGGTTTTGGTTTTGTCTTGTATCGAGCGATCCTCTCTATATGATACAGTACTGTAGGTCGGTCACTACACCACCACACTCTGTGTTTCTTCTCGAAAGCTCTCCTATAGCGATGGCGAATCCGATGACGAGGCAACAATGGTCAAACGTTTGGAGCACACTCGCTTGCGTGTCTGAGACTTTTTATGTCGTGCTTTACACCTACGACATGCAATTGTTTCCTCAACGGCCTTCACGGCCGAGACACCCGTGTGGGCCCGGCTTCTCGTGCTGTTCGGCTCGACATGCGGGTACCCGATCGCCCTGGCCGTTCTGTTCAGGTATGCCATCCCAACGCCGGGGCCACTCACGAGCGGCTTCACTTTACTGATCAACTGCCTCATCCACCGCATTGCAGAGAGGCTGGAGATTTACGGGCTCTAGGCTTGTCTCTCATACGGTACATTTTCTGTCTCGGCCATGCTGGTGACCAAGATGGTTGACAATCGAGATGTCGTAACATCGTAAAAGCGATTGGTGTTTGCGCAGCTCAGTCGATCCTGTCTTTATTGGTAGAGTACGGTCACTTTGGATTCACGGGGAAGATGGTGCCACCCCTATGCACCCATATCTTCCTTCTCGCAACTTCAGGAGTTCTCTGCTATCTCGACAAATCCGACCACCGTGCACACCACGCGCCAGTGAGAGGAGTTTTGAGGCTCGTTTGTGACGCGGCTACGGGTGACGCCGGAGAAGATGCGGTTTGAGTTTAGTGGGTCCTGGCTAGTATCTCTTTAAGTTTTGTTGGTCTTTATCGGCCCCAGCCCAGGCCTCTGTTTTTAGAGTTTTGTTGGGCTTTATCGGCCCCAACCCAGGCCTCTGTCTTTAGAGTTTTGTCGGGCTTTATCGGCCTCAGCCCAGACCCAATTTTTATATATGAAACGTAGTTTGGTATAATTATTTGCAGGAAAATCGATATATGTATATATATATATATTTTTTGGTTTCTATAAAATATAAATTATATATATATATTAAATAACAATCATATATAAATGTAGAAAGAAATACAAAAAGCAATGTAGCATTTAGCACAGTGGTTGCTCTTTCCCCTTTGTGTGTGCGTGGTCTTGTTTCAAACCTCAACAACCAGTATCAGAGGCGGATTTAGAGGGATATAGGGTATGCCATGGCATACCCTTATCCCAAAAGGATATATGAAATCGTAGATCTCTCAGTTACCTTCGATTTGATATCTTACGGACCTAAATCGGAGTTCGTATGAAAAAGTTATGGTCATTTTAAGATCTGTCATGCATGTAATTTGCACGTAAATTGCATGTAGTCTGCATGTGAGAGTAGTTTGCATTTATTTTTCTATCATATTTGGTAATAGTCGATGGCATACCCTAAGTTATATTCTTAGATTCGCCTATGACCATTATTGACCCCAAACATCGAGTGACTTTCCGATTTTCGTTATATCTGTCTTAATATGTCGACCATACGTGGGTAAGTGATTTTATTTATTCAATGGGCCTGGCCCAATGATGTGACTTGGGGAGGAAGAAAATCGTTAGTATCCGTACAGTGGTCAAACATGGCCGTCAGCAGATCGTGACTGGTCAAATCGTGTGCCTATGGCTGCGAATCGTAGTCCTACATGGCCGTCAGCAGATCCCTGTGCCTACGAATCGTAGAGGTAATTATCACGGTTTTGGTTTTGTCTTGTATCGAGCGATCCTCTCTATATGATACAGTACTGTAGGTCGGTCACTACACCACCACACTCTGTGTTTCTTCTCGAAAGCTCTCCTATAGCGATGGCGAATCCGATGACGAGGCAACAATGGTCAAACGTTTGGAGCACACTCGCTTGCGTGTCTGAGACTTTTTATGTCGTGCTTTACACCTACGACATGCAATTGTTTCCTCAACGGCCTTCACGGCCGAGACACCCGTGTGGGCCCGGCTTCTCGTGCTGTTCGGCTCGACATGCGGGTACCCGATCGCCCTGGCCGTTCTGTTCAGGTATGCCATCCCAACGCCGGGGCCACTCACGAGCGGCTTCACTTTACTGATCAACTGCCTCATCCACCGCATTGCAGAGAGGCTGGAGATTTACGGGCTCTAGGCTTGTCTCTCATACGGTACATTTTCTGTCTCGGCCATGCTGGTGACCAAGATGGTTGACAATCGAGATGTCGTAACATCGTAAAAGCGATTGGTGTTTGCGCAGCTCAGTCGATCCTGTCTTTATTGGTAGAGTACGGTCACTTTGGATTCACGGGGAAGATGGTGCCACCCCTATGCACCCATATCTTCCTTCTCGCAACTTCAGGAGTTCTCTGCTATCTCGACAAATCCGACCACCGTGCACACCACGCGCCAGTGAGAGGAGTTTTGAGGCTCGTTTGTGACGCGGCTACGGGTGACGCCGGAGAAGATGCGGTTTGAGTTTAGTGGGTCCTGGCTAGTATCTCTTTAAGTTTTGTTGGTCTTTATCGGCCCCAGCCCAGGCCTCTGTTTTTAGAGTTTTGTTGGGCTTTATCGGCCCCAACCCAGGCCTCTGTCTTTAGAGTTTTGTCGGGCTTTATCGGCCTCAGCCCAGACCCAATTTTTATATATGAAACGTAGTTTGGTATAATTATTTGCAGGAAAATCGATATATGTATATATATATATATGTGTATATATATATATTTTGGTTTCTATAAAATATAAATTATATATATATATTAAATAACAATCATATATAAATGTAGAAAGAAATACAAAAAGCAATGTAGCATTTAGCACAGTGGTTGCTCTTTCTCCTTTGTGTGTGCGTGGTCTTGTTTCAAACCTCAACAACCAGTATCAGAGGCGGATTTAGAGGGATATAGGGTATGCCATGGCATACCCTTATCCCAAAAGGATATATGAAATCGTAGATCTCTCAGTTACCTTCGATTTGATATCTTACGGACCTAAATCGGAGTTCGTATGAAAAAGTTATGGTCATTTTAAGATCTGTCATGCATGTAATTTGCACGTAAATTGCATGTAGTCTGCATGTGAGAGTAGTTTGCATTTATTTTTCTATCATATTTGGTAATAGTCGATGGCATACCCTAAGTTATATTCTTAGATTCGCCTATGACCATTATTGACCCCAAACATCGAGTGACTTTCCGATTTTCGTTATATCTGTCTTAATATGTCGACCATACGTGGGTAAGTGATTTTATTTATTCAATGGGCCTGGCCCAATGATGTGACTTGGGGAGGAAGAAAATCGTTAGTATCCGTACAGTGGTCAAACATGGCCGTCAGCAGATCGTGACTGGTCAAATCGTGTGCCTATGGCTGCGAATCGTAGTCCTACATGGCCGTCAGCAGATCCCTGTGCCTACGAATCGTAGAGGTAATTATCACGGTTTTGGTTTTGTCTTGTATCGAGCGATCCTCTCTATATGATACAGTACTGTAGGTCGGTCACTACACCACCACACTCTGTGTTTCTTCTCGAAAGCTCTCCTATAGCGATGGCGAATCCGATGACGAGGCAACAATGGTCAAACGTTTGGAGCACACTCGCTTGCGTGTCTGAGACTTTTTATGTCGTGCTTTACACCTACGACATGCAATTGTTTCCTCAACGGCCTTCACGGCCGAGACACCCGTGTGGGCCCGGCTTCTCGTGCTGTTCGGCTCGACATGCGGGTACCCGATCGCCCTGGCCGTTCTGTTCAGGTATGCCATCCCAACGCCGGGGCCACTCACGAGCGGCTTCACTTTACTGATCAACTGCCTCATCCACCGCATTGCAGAGAGGCTGGAGATTTACGGGCTCTAGGCTTGTCTCTCATACGGTACATTTTCTGTCTCGGCCATGCTGGTGACCAAGATGGTTGACAATCGAGATGTCGTAACATCGTAAAAGCGATTGGTGTTTGCGCAGCTCAGTCGATCCTGTCTTTATTGGTAGAGTACGGTCACTTTGGATTCACGGGGAAGATGGTGCCACCCCTATGCACCCATATCTTCCTTCTCGCAACTTCAGGAGTTCTCTGCTATCTCGACAAATCCGACCACCGTGCACACCACGCGCCAGTGAGAGGAGTTTTGAGGCTCGTTTGTGACGCGGCTACGGGTGACGCCGGAGAAGATGCGGTTTGAGTTTAGTGGGTCCTGGCTAGTATCTCTTTAAGTTTTGTTGGTCTTTATCGGCCCCAGCCCAGGCCTCTGTTTTTAGAGTTTTGTTGGGCTTTATCGGCCCCAACCCAGGCCTCTGTCTTTAGAGTTTTGTCGGGCTTTATCGGCCTCAGCCCAGACCCAATTTTTATATATGAAACGTAGTTTGGTATAATTATTTGCAGGAAAATCGATATATGTATATATATATATATATATTTTGGTTTCTATAAAATATAAATTATATATATATATTAAATAACAATCATATATAAATGTAGAAAGAAATACAAAAAGCAATGTAGCATTTAGCACAGTGGTTGCTCTTTCCCCTTTGTGTGTGCGTGGTCTTGTTTCAAACCTCAACAACCAGTATCAGAGGCGGATTTAGAGGGATATAGGGTATGCCATGGCATACCCTTATCCCAAAAGGATATATGAAATCGTAGATCTCTCAGTTACCTTCGATTTGATATCTTACGGACCTAAATCGGAGTTCGTATGAAAAAGTTATGGTCATTTTAAGATCTGTCATGCATGTAATTTGCACGTAAATTGCATGTAGTCTGCATGTGAGAGTAGTTTGCATTTATTTTTCTATCATATTTGGTAATAGTCGATGGCATACCCTAAGTTATATTCTTAGATTCGCCTATGACCATTATTGACCCCAAACATCGAGTGACTTTCCGATTTTCGTTATATCTGTCTTAATATGTCGACCATACGTGGGTAAGTGATTTTATTTATTCAATGGGCCTGGCCCAATGATGTGACTTGGGGAGGAAGAAAATCGTTAGTATCCGTACAGTGGTCAAACATGGCCGTCAGCAGATCGTGACTGGTCAAATCGTGTGCCTATGGCTGCGAATCGTAGTCCTACATGGCCGTCAGCAGATCCCTGTGCCTACGAATCGTAGAGGTAATTATCACGGTTTTGGTTTTGTCTTGTATCGAGCGATCCTCTCTATATGATACAGTACTGTAGGTCGGTCACTACACCACCACACTCTGTGTTTCTTCTCGAAAGCTCTCCTATAGCGATGGCGAATCCGATGACGAGGCAACAATGGTCAAACGTTTGGAGCACACTCGCTTGCGTGTCTGAGACTTTTTATGTCGTGCTTTACACCTACGACATGCAATTGTTTCCTCAACGGCCTTCACGGCCGAGACACCCGTGTGGGCCCGGCTTCTCGTGCTGTTCGGCTCGACATGCGGGTACCCGATCGCCCTGGCCGTTCTGTTCAGGTATGCCATCCCAACGCCGGGGCCACTCACGAGCGGCTTCACTTTACTGATCAACTGCCTCATCCACCGCATTGCAGAGAGGCTGGAGATTTACGGGCTCTAGGCTTGTCTCTCATACGGTACATTTTCTGTCTCGGCCATGCTGGTGACCAAGATGGTTGACAATCGAGATGTCGTAACATCGTAAAAGCGATTGGTGTTTGCGCAGCTCAGTCGATCCTGTCTTTATTGGTAGAGTACGGTCACTTTGGATTCACGGGGAAGATGGTGCCACCCCTATGCACCCATATCTTCCTTCTCGCAACTTCAGGAGTTCTCTGCTATCTCGACAAATCCGACCACCGTGCACACCACGCGCCAGTGAGAGGAGTTTTGAGGCTCGTTTGTGACGCGGCTACGGGTGACGCCGGAGAAGATGCGGTTTGAGTTTAGTGGGTCCTGGCTAGTATCTCTTTAAGTTTTGTTGGTCTTTATCGGCCCCAGCCCAGGCCTCTGTTTTTAGAGTTTTGTTGGGCTTTATCGGCCCCAACCCAGGCCTCTGTCTTTAGAGTTTTGTCGGGCTTTATCGGCCTCAGCCCAGACCCAATTTTTATATATGAAACGTAGTTTGGTATAATTATTTGCAGGAAAATCGATATATGTATATATATATATATATTTTGGTTTCTATAAAATATAAATTATATATATATATTAAATAACAATCATATATAAATGTAGAAAGAAATACAAAAAGCAATGTAGCATTTAGCACAGTGGTTGCTCTTTCTCCTTTGTGTGTGCGTGGTCTTGTTTCAAACCTCAACAACCAGTATCAGAGGCGGATTTAGAGGGATATAGGGTATGCCATGGCATACCCTTATCCCAAAAGGATATATGAAATCGTAGATCTCTCAGTTACCTTCGATTTGATATCTTACGGACCTAAATCGGAGTTCGTATGAAAAAGTTATGGTCATTTTAAGATCTGTCATGCATGTAATTTGCACGTAAATTGCATGTAGTCTGCATGTGAGAGTAGTTTGCATTTATTTTTCTATCATATTTGGTAATTGTCGATGGCATACCCTAAGTTATATTCTTAGATTCGCCTATGACCATTATTGACCCCAAACATCGAGTGACTTTCCGATTTTCGTTATATCTGTCTTAATATGTCGACCATACGTGGGTAAGTGATTTTATTTATTCAATGGGCCTGGCCCAATGATGTGACTTGGGGAGGAAGAAAATCGTTAGTATCCGTACAGTGGTCAAACATGGCCGTCAGCAGATCGTGACTGGTCAAATCGTGTGCCTATGGCTGCGAATCGTAGTCCTACATGGCCGTCAGCAGATCCCTGTGCCTACGAATCGTAGAGGTAATTATCACGGTTTTGGTTTTGTCTTGTATCGAGCGATCCTCTCTATATGATACAGTACTGTAGGTCGGTCACTACACCACCACACTCTGTGTTTCTTCTCGAAAGCTCTCCTATAGCGATGGCGAATCCGATGACGAGGCAACAATGGTCAAACGTTTGGAGCACACTCGCTTGCGTGTCTGAGACTTTTTATGTCGTGCTTTACACCTACGACATGCAATTGTTTCCTCAACGGCCTTCACGGCCGAGACACCCGTGTGGGCCCGGCTTCTCGTGCTGTTCGGCTCGACATGCGGGTACCCGATCGCCCTGGCCGTTCTGTTCAGGTATGCCATCCCAACGCCGGGGCCACTCACGAGCGGCTTCACTTTACTGATCAACTGCCTCATCCACCGCATTGCAGAGAGGCTGGAGATTTACGGGCTCTAGGCTTGTCTCTCATACGGTACATTTTCTGTCTCGGCCATGCTGGTGACCAAGATGGTTGACAATCGAGATGTCGTAACATCGTAAAAGCGATTGGTGTTTGCGCAGCTCAGTCGATCCTGTCTTTATTGGTAGAGTACGGTCACTTTGGATTCACGGGGAAGATGGTGCCACCCCTATGCACCCATATCTTCCTTCTCGCAACTTCAGGAGTTCTCTGCTATCTCGACAAATCCGACCACCGTGCACACCACGCGCCAGTGAGAGGAGTTTTGAGGCTCGTTTGTGACGCGGCTACGGGTGACGCCGGAGAAGATGCGGTTTGAGTTTAGTGGGTCCTGGCTAGTATCTCTTTAAGTTTTGTTGGTCTTTATCGGCCCCAGCCCAGGCCTCTGTTTTTAGAGTTTTGTTGGGCTTTATCGGCCCCAACCCAGGCCTCTGTCTTTAGAGTTTTGTCGGGCTTTATCGGCCTCAGCCCAGACCCAATTTTTATATATGAAACGTAGTTTGGTATAATTATTTGCAGGAAAATCGATATATGTATATATATATATATGTGTATATATATATATTTTGGTTTCTATAAAATATAAATTATATATATATATTAAATAACAATCATATATAAATGTAGAAAGAAATACAAAAAGCAATGTAGCATTTAGCACAGTGGTTGCTCTTTCTCCTTTGTGTGTGCGTGGTCTTGTTTCAAACCTCAACAACCAGTATCAGAGGCGGATTTAGAGGGATATAGGGTATGCCATGGCATACCCTTATCCCAAAAGGATATATGAAATCGTAGATCTCTCAGTTACCTTCGATTTGATATCTTACGGACCTAAATCGGAGTTCGTATGAAAAAGTTATGGTCATTTTAAGATCTGTCATGCATGTAATTTGCACGTAAATTGCATGTAGTCTGCATGTGAGAGTAGTTTGCATTTATTTTTCTATCATATTTGGTAATAGTCGATGGCATACCCTAAGTTATATTCTTAGATTCGCCTATGACCATTATTGACCCCAAACATCGAGTGACTTTCCGATTTTCGTTATATCTGTCTTAATATGTCGACCATACGTGGGTAAGTGATTTTATTTATTCAATGGGCCTGGCCCAATGATGTGACTTGGGGAGGAAGAAAATCGTTAGTATCCGTACAGTGGTCAAACATGGCCGTCAGCAGATCGTGACTGGTCAAATCGTGTGCCTATGGCTGCGAATCGTAGTCCTACATGGCCGTCAGCAGATCCCTGTGCCTACGAATCGTAGAGGTAATTATCACGGTTTTGGTTTTGTCTTGTATCGAGCGATCCTCTCTATATGATACAGTACTGTAGGTCGGTCACTACACCACCACACTCTGTGTTTCTTCTCGAAAGCTCTCCTATAGCGATGGCGAATCCGATGACGAGGCAACAATGGTCAAACGTTTGGAGCACACTCGCTTGCGTGTCTGAGACTTTTTATGTCGTGCTTTACACCTACGACATGCAATTGTTTCCTCAACGGCCTTCACGGCCGAGACACCCGTGTGGGCCCGGCTTCTCGTGCTGTTCGGCTCGACATGCGGGTACCCGATCGCCCTGGCCGTTCTGTTCAGGTATGCCATCCCAACGCCGGGGCCACTCACGAGCGGCTTCACTTTACTGATCAACTGCCTCATCCACCGCATTGCAGAGAGGCTGGAGATTTACGGGCTCTAGGCTTGTCTCTCATACGGTACATTTTCTGTCTCGGCCATGCTGGTGACCAAGATGGTTGACAATCGAGATGTCGTAACATCGTAAAAGCGATTGGTGTTTGCGCAGCTCAGTCGATCCTGTCTTTATTGGTAGAGTACGGTCACTTTGGATTCACGGGGAAGATGGTGCCACCCCTATGCACCCATATCTTCCTTCTCGCAACTTCAGGAGTTCTCTGCTATCTCGACAAATCCGACCACCGTGCACACCACGCGCCAGTGAGAGGAGTTTTGAGGCTCGTTTGTGACGCGGCTACGGGTGACGCCGGAGAAGATGCGGTTTGAGTTTAGTGGGTCCTGGCTAGTATCTCTTTAAGTTTTGTTGGTCTTTATCGGCCCCAGCCCAGGCCTCTGTTTTTAGAGTTTTGTTGGGCTTTATCGGCCCCAACCCAGGCCTCTGTCTTTAGAGTTTTGTCGGGCTTTATCGGCCTCAGCCCAGACCCAATTTTTATATATGAAACGTAGTTTGGTATAATTATTTGCAGGAAAATCGATATATGTATATATATATATATATTTTGGTTTCTATAAAATATAAATTATATATATATATTAAATAACAATCATATATAAATGTAGAAAGAAATACAAAAAGCAATGTAGCATTTAGCACAGTGGTTGCTCTTTCTCCTTTGTGTGTGCGTGGTCTTGTTTCAAACCTCAACAACCAGTATCAGAGGCGGATTTAGAGGGATATAGGGTATGCCATGGCATACCCTTATCCCAAAAGGATATATGAAATCGTAGATCTCTCAGTTACCTTCGATTTGATATCTTACGGACCTAAATCGGAGTTCGTATGAAAAAGTTATGGTCATTTTAAGATCTGTCATGCATGTAATTTGCACGTAAATTGCATGTAGTCTGCATGTGAGAGTAGTTTGCATTTATTTTTCTATCATATTTGGTAATTGTCGATGGCATACCCTAAGTTATATTCTTAGATTCGCCTATGACCATTATTGACCCCAAACATCGAGTGACTTTCCGATTTTCGTTATATCTGTCTTAATATGTCGACCATATGTGGGTAAGTGATTTTATTTATTCAATGGGCCTGGCCCAATGATGTGACTTGGGGAGGAAGAAAATCGTTAGTATCCGTACAGTGGTCAAACATGGCCGTCAGCAGATCGTGACTGGTCAAATCGTGTGCCTATGGCTGCGAATCGTAGTCCTACATGGCCGTCAGCAGATCCCTGTGCCTACGAATCGTAGAGGTAATTATCACGGTTTTGGTTTTGTCTTGTATCGAGCGATCCTCTCTATATGATACAGTACTGTAGGTCGGTCACTACACCACCACACTCTGTGTTTCTTCTCGAAAGCTCTCCTATAGCGATGGCGAATCCGATGACGAGGCAACAATGGTCAAACGTTTGGAGCACACTCGCTTGCGTGTCTGAGACTTTTTATGTCGTGCTTTACACCTACGACATGCAATTGTTTCCTCAACGGCCTTCACGGCCGAGACACCCGTGTGGGCCCGGCTTCTCGTGCTGTTCGGCTCGACATGCGGGTACCCGATCGCCCTGGCCGTTCTGTTCAGGTATGCCATCCCAACGCCGGGGCCACTCACGAGCGGCTTCACTTTACTGATCAACTGCCTCATCCACCGCATTGCAGAGAGGCTGGAGATTTACGGGCTCTAGGCTTGTCTCTCATACGGTACATTTTCTGTCTCGGCCATGCTGGTGACCAAGATGGTTGACAATCGAGATGTCGTAACATCGTAAAAGCGATTGGTGTTTGCGCAGCTCAGTCGATCCTGTCTTTATTGGTAGAGTACGGTCACTTTGGATTCACGGGGAAGATGGTGCCACCCCTATGCACCCATATCTTCCTTCTCGCAACTTCAGGAGTTCTCTGCTATCTCGAAAAATCCGACCACCGTGCACACCACGCGCCAGTGAGAGGAGTTTTGAGGCTCGTTTGTGACGCGGCTACGGGTGACGCCGGAGAAGATGCGGTTTGAGTTTAGTGGGTCCTGGCTAGTATCTCTTTAAGTTTTGTTGGTCTTTATCGGCCCCAGCCCAGGCCTCTGTTTTTAGAGTTTTGTTGGGCTTTATCGGCCCCAACCCAGGCCTCTGTCTTTAGAGTTTTGTCGGGCTTTATCGGCCTCAGCCCAGACCCAATTTTTATATATGAAACGTAGTTTGGTATAATTATTTGCAGGAAAATCGATATATGTATATATATATATATGTATATATATATATATTTTGGTTTCTATAAAATATAAATTATATATATATATTAAATAACAATCATATATAAATGTAGAAAGAAATACAAAAAGCAATGTAGCATTTAGCACAGTGGTTGCTCTTTCCCCTTTGTGTGTGCGTGGTCTTGTTTCAAACCTCAACAATCAGTATCAGAGGCGGATTTAGAGGGATATAGGGTATGCCATGGCATACCCTTATCCCAAAAGGATATATGAAATCGTAGATCTCTCAGTTACCTTCGATTTGATATCTTACGGACCTAAATCGGAGTTCGTATGAAAAAGTTATGGTCATTTTAAGATCTGTCATGCATGTAATTTGCACGTAAATTGCATGTAGTCTGCATGTGAGAGTAGTTTGCATTTATTTTTCTATCATATTTGGTAATAGTCGATGGCATACCCTAAGTTATATTCTTAGATTCGCCTATGACCATTATTGACCCCAAACATCGAGTGACTTTCCGATTTTCGTTATATCTGTCTTAATATGTCGACCATACGTGGGTAAGTGATTTTATTTATTCAATGGGCCTGGCCCAATGATGTGACTTGGGGAGGAAGAAAATCGTTAGTATCCGTACAGTGGTCAAACATGGCCGTCAGCAGATCGTGACTGGTCAAATCGTGTGCCTATGGCTGCGAATCGTAGTCCTACATGGCCGTCAGCAGATCCCTGTGCCTACGAATCGTAGAGGTAATTATCACGGTTTTGGTTTTGTCTTGTATCGAGCGATCCTCTCTATATGATACAGTACTGTAGGTCGGTCACTACACCACCACACTCTGTGTTTCTTCTCGAAAGCTCTCCTATAGCGATGGCGAATCCGATGACGAGGCAACAATGGTCAAACGTTTGGAGCACACTCGCTTGCGTGTCTGAGACTTTTTATGTCGTGCTTTACACCTACGACATGCAATTGTTTCCTCAACGGCCTTCACGGCCGAGACACCCGTGTGGGCCCGGCTTCTCGTGCTGTTCGGCTCGACATGCGGGTACCCGATCGCCCTGGCCGTTCTGTTCAGGTATGCCATCCCAACGCCGGGGCCACTCACGAGCGGCTTCACTTTACTGATCAACTGCCTCATCCACCGCATTGCAGAGAGGCTGGAGATTTACGGGCTCTAGGCTTGTCTCTCATACGGTACATTTTCTGTCTCGGCCATGCTGGTGACCAAGATGGTTGACAATCGAGATGTCGTAACATCGTAAAAGCGATTGGTGTTTGCGCAGCTCAGTCGATCCTGTCTTTATTGGTAGAGTACGGTCACTTTGGATTCACGGGGAAGATGGTGCCACCCCTATGCACCCATATCTTCCTTCTCGCAACTTCAGGAGTTCTCTGCTATCTCGACAAATCCGACCACCGTGCACACCACGCGCCAGTGAGAGGAGTTTTGAGGCTCGTTTGTGACGCGGCTACGGGTGACGCCGGAGAAGATGCGGTTTGAGTTTAGTGGGTCCTGGCTAGTATCTCTTTAAGTTTTGTTGGTCTTTATCGGCCCCAGCCCAGGCCTCTGTTTTTAGAGTTTTGTTGGGCTTTATCGGCCCCAACCCAGGCCTCTGTCTTTAGAGTTTTGTCGGGCTTTATCGGCCTCAGCCCAGACCCAATTTTTATATATGAAACGTAGTTTGGTATAATTATTTGCAGGAAAATCGATATATGTATATATATATATATATGTATATATATATATATTTTGGTTTCTATAAAATATAAATTATATATATATATTAAATAACAATCATATATAAATGTAGAAAGAAATACAAAAAGCAATGTAGCATTTAGCACAGTGGTTGCTCTTTCCCCTTTGTGTGTGCGTGGTCTTGTTTCAAACCTCAACAACCAGTATCAGAGGCGGATTTAGAGGGATATAGGGTATGCCATGGCATACCCTTATCCCAAAAGGATATATGAAATCGTAGATCTCTCAGTTACCTTCGATTTGATATCTTACGGACCTAAATCGGAGTTCGTATGAAAAAGTTATGGGCATTTTCAGATCTGTCATGCATGTAATTTGCACGTAAATTGCATGTAGTCTGCATGTGAGAGTAGTTTGCATTTATTTTTCTATCACATTTGGTAATAGTTGATGGCATACCCTAAGTTATATTCTTAGATTCGCCTATGGTCATACTCCTATTGTAATTAGGGGTGTCTATGGGCCGGGTCTCCGCCCCGTGGCTAATTTTTTGAACCGACCCGTAGTGACCGGGTTCAAAAAATTTAACCCGCTCCCGGCCCCAGGCCCGAAAAGACACCTTTGAACCCGCCCGTCCGGATTATGGTCCGGTTCACCGGGTTGGACAAACCCATCCGAATTTGTTAACAATTGATCACATTAACCGTAAGTAGTACCACATATACTTTCAAATATTTTTTCATTATCCAAAAACCCTTAAAAATCCATTAAATAGTGCTTATAAGCTCTCAATTTGGTCACTTCTTAATTATGAAAAAACTCTCTACCCTATTAAAATTTTATCAAAGGTTCAAGGATTAAAAACGTCAAACATGAAGTTCAAGTTAACTCAAAACAGATTATGATTACAAAAGATGAGTTCAACTCAACACAAAACTATGACATGTTCTATTACAAAATTGGTAATCATCTTCAAAATCTCAAACAATCAATCTTCATCTTTATACGTAAAAGTAATTAAAATTGTAAGAGTGTAGCTTTAGGCACTGAACTTGTACCATATCCGGGTGGTCCGGGTTATGTAGGAAAGCATGTGACGAATCCGCAACCCGGACCGCTCACTCCGGGTTTGGTATTTCTGAACCCAGGCCCGTCCCTGTAACTCATGGGGACAAACCCATTTGGGCCGGGTGAGTCGGGTTGACCGGGTGGATTGGGTTCCGGGCCAATTTTGGACACCCCTAATTGTAATACTCAATTTTTTGAGTGGTTGCAATACATAAATTAATTTGGCACAAAAAATAGTCTACAAAATGATTTAAAAAATGATAGTGATTGTAATTAAAGCGGGTTTATAAATGCTACAATTATGTTCGGCAGTCAGTATTCTAATTTTTATCAGTTCCGGTACACAAATCGGGAGACAAGAGTTACTACATTTGAATGGGAAATTGAATTAATTATTATTTGTGGTATAAATAAAAGAGCTATTGAATTAGTGCACGAGTAGTTACAAATGAAACCTTGTAAATTTATGTGAATTAAATTTCTTTATGATTAAAAGAGTTTTGTATTAGGAGGTCATTTTGTTATTTACACATACATTACCAGTATATCAATAACACAACAAAAAAGATTGTTATCGTGCATAGTGTGTTTCCACCACCCACCGATCATCACAAGATTTTAACAGATCTTATATTAGATATTAAATGTAACTTTTACGCCTTGCACGTGCATGGTTCATTTTAGTAGTATAGAGGGACTGGTTCCACCTAGGCCTCTTAATCTCTTATACTCCTTCTTACCCTCAGCCCTATGCTTGAAGACTGGACCACCCTTCACCTGTGCAATAAATTCTGACCCATCCACATCGCTGCCCTTGATTTGATAGTAGAGAGACCCTTGAACAAGGCAATATTTGTAAGCTTCGGATCAAGTTCAAGAGTGAGATAACATCCCAGACCATTGGCAAGGTCATTATTAGGTTTTAGACCCGTCGATCGAAAATCGGCATTCTTGTATAGTGCATTCCTCTTCGAGATATATTCTTTCTATTACCGGTAATTTTGTGATGGAATTAAACTTGATTTTAATCACAATATCACATGTCAATCGGAGATCTACTTCCTTATTTATAGATGATGTAATTATTTGTAATCTTTGTTTTCTTTATTTCTCTAGCTTATTTTGTATAAGATCGTAGTTATTTTGATCAATAACATACAAGTGAGGAATACAAATTTCCTACTTTTACATGGTATCAGAGCCTCACATGACTGTAATTTTATTTTTGATAATCGAGGGGAAAGTTTCATTATACTTTAAGGGGTAGTACAATGAAAAGCAAGGAAGAAAAACCAGTATGGTTGCTCCTGCTAAAAACCAAAATAGTAAAAAGTACACAAATATTGTCTGCGAAGAACAGAAACAGAAACTTGCAAGACAAAAACTAACAAGAAAAACGAAGCCTGCAATGCTCAAACAAAACAGTCTAACGGACCATTCTGCCAAGCAACAAGGATGAGTAAGGTTTAAGCAAACCCCCTGTCCGAAACAAAGAGAAACTGAGAGTCTGCAACCTCAAGAAAGAAGCTTCCAGCGGCTCCTCCACCGAATTGAAGACCAATCCGTTTCGCCTCAGCGACAGAATCCAGAAAGTGATATATACCATCCTTAACCAGACCAACTTCCGACCCCTCTTCCACAACCCAATCCATCCCTAAACGATCAGATTCAAAAGATGGGGCATAGACATTAATGCAAACAATGGGGGATGAAGACCCTGACCAAAATCCGATATGGCTTCAACACAACGAAACACATCTGACTTCCAGATCAGTTTTGGAGTAGGGATGGAGGATAAGACTCAATGGAGTCTAAATCCTCATCCTCACAGACGTCCTCATAATCATCGTCTTCATCTCCCTCCAAATCAAGATGTTCAGAAACTTCCTGGTCCAAATTGTTGAACTGGTCTATGGCAAAATCAGTGGACTTTTAAGGCTTTTACACCAACCTTCTTCACATAGTCTCAATTCCCTTGTCTAGTTTCAACCGAACTACGAGAAAGGCTCCTCTGGGATGATACTGCTACAGAATAAGTGACAGGAGCTTTTGGATTCAGACGACTTTGCTTCAGGACTTTCGAAGGAGAGATCCCTTGCGCTGCACGCAAATGGGAACTAACTGGAATCTCTGTTCCTAGACCCTTCTTGGAATCAGAATTCTTAGGCAAAGAGGAGTCCTTAACTGTGTCAATCTGAATAGGAACCAAAATTCCATTCAAGTTTTGAACCTGTGTAGAGGATATATCCAAATCCCTATTCTGTTGGTCATCACATACCTATTCAGAGGAGGACTCTGGAACACTAACAAACGGATGACATATTTCCGACACTTCCGAGGTTGACACTCCGGTGATTAACAGAGGAAAATTAGACTTCCTCAAAAGAAATTTCATGTTCAAAGAAGCAATCTTAGAGTTGCTATGCACCAACAAAAAAATGGAATCGAAACTGGCCGAAGTCGAACTAGTATCGCAGACAAAATGTAGTAACGTTCCCAATGAGTCCCCAATTGCCTTAGCTGAATCAATTGTTCTACCTTGAAAGGGTATACCTTCCACCTTCACCCACTGAAAGAATCCACCCACAGTTACAAGTACACCCGAATTACTGAGAAGTTCAAACCAGGGCCTCAAACGCGACCAATTATCCGATTCGAGAGAATCCCTAACAACATGATTTAAAACTGTGAGTAGAAAAATTCGATTACCGAATGATCGTAGCACGATATCATCCAGACCTTGCGAGCTCAGAACGGCATTATATTGGGATATCGACCAATTTGCGTGTGCCAGAACAAGAACACCCGCCATAGCCATTTCACGAGATCTTTCCACTGAAGTACCATGAACAGATAACACCGGAGCAGCTGCAGTTCCAATGGCTGAACCCTGCCGAGAATTCCTTGTCGTACGAGGCAATTTAGGAGCAGGTTCCTTTGCATAGTCGACCAAGAGCTTAAAGCCATCCTGCAAAGTACCGTGAAAGGCCTCTATAGCAGCTGAAGCCAAACCGGATTTCATCTTAACGAAACCGAAGAATTTACCCGTTCGGTTTGATCTCTTACAAACAAAGCAGTGATCAACACCGTCCGAACCCAACAAATTCCTTAGCCAAACATCGTCCCTTCCCGGAGGAATATTGCAAACGAAAAGTTTTCTCCCACCAGTCCCAATTGATTCAGAAATCTTCTCTTGAGGAGAGGACGGAGAAGTGAAAGCCTTACCACTTTCAGGGATAGAGCTCGCCGGAGCTTCCAACCGTTGGACAATTGACGAGACCCTGCCTTCCAGGGGCCACCGCTCAGGGCCGAACCTTGAAGGACGATTCACGGGCTGAGATGAGGAACTACCCGCAGGAGTGACAATCAGATATTGAAGCCGGCCGTTTGAACTGTTCCCCTGTTTAGCATTCGTCTCAATCAAGGGTGCTTTGCCCTTCCGGCTGTCTCTCTTCATTCGTTTCTTCTGAGCATACCTGGGAATCCAGAGAAGTGTGTCTTTCAGCAGCCTAGAACACCAGCAAGCCAAGACAGAAGAGGTCGAGACGGGAGAAACAGGAAGATGCTAGCACCGGCGACGAAACTGGGCAAAAACGCGATGACCTAAATCGAGGCCGATGACACCCACGACCTCGTCGATGACCTGGTTCGGGTGAAGAAGACAAAAAGCCTCAACTCGATTTCATCAATTTTGTGTTGATTAACTTGACTGCAGATTTTGTGGGATTAGGACAACAATGCCCAGAGAAACTGAATCGCAAAGGCCAGACCACACCAAGCTGCACAAAACAAACTCCTCTGCCCAGAGAACACACGGGACTGACCTGGGTACGTTCTATGGCCGACTGACAAAACCACCGGATCAACAACGGCCGGATAACACAGAGACACGACAGATCTTCGCCGGATCGCTCGCGCCTTGCAGCAGACCGAGTAGAATCGCAGCAGCGGCCTCTCCCTTCTGTGTACTCTACCGGGGCGGCGACTCACCCTGGGTACAAACACGCAACTGCCCCCGCTTGGACGACGACCACCAGAATCGTTGAGAACGCCAGCGCGTGGGGGAGCGCGTTCTCTAGGGCCGGCCAATTGTCCGACTATAGAACTTACAATGTAAGCCAAAGGTTGACTGTAAAAATTGTCGAACCATCTGGGTCCCCAACTCTACAGCAGGGACACCAGTATATCTCACAGTTCTACGACAAGTTGCAGGCCTTTTGGGAGGAGTTACAAAGCTTCTGAATCTTACCCATATGCGCGTGTGGGAAGTGTGTTTGTGATGGACGAATCGAGGTGTTGAGAGATGAGGAGCAATATTCACCTGTATCGATTGCTTCGGCCAGTCATCATTCCGCGTCAGCCGAAGCACATCTCATGCGTGGTGGCAGATCAAGGAGTGACAGCGACCAAACTTATGGAGCACACGACTTCTCGGTGCTCGCAGTCGATAAACGCACCGTGCCTTGTGGCGTGTCAAGGAGCTCCGGCAGCCAAACTCCGGGAATTCGCCAAGGTGCGGCGGCCAAGATTCACCATCGTTCTGCCCCTGTACGAGATGCGGCTCTTATTTCCTCTGTACAATCGGGAAATTCAATTGGAGAAGAAAGGAGCGCTCTTGGGCTTTCTCTCGTGGGTTTGAATTATGGACCATCTTTTGTAAAGCCCCATATTGATATATCAACATTAAATTCTTTTTTGCAGCATACTAATGGGTCCCACGGTGCCTTACAAAATGGTGGTGCTGCTGATGCTTATACGGGCCTGCCAAGTGTCACGGACTAGGTGAAGACCCTTCCTTGGGCTGGTGCCGTGCACTTAGGGACGAGGTGGGCTCGGTCCCATTTGGTTGCCGAGAGGGAAAGACCGGCCAAGGGCCAGGCCGAGACATGGGCGAGGGCGGACCGGGCCAAGACATGGGCGAGGGCGAGATGGCCCGAGGCATGGGCGAGGGCGAGCTGGGCCGAGCCATGGGCGGAGCTGGTTTGGGCCGAGAAGAGGGGCTGATCGGTTGGCATGGTCAAGGTGCAACGAACCTAGACATGGTCATGATTGGTGCCCTTCTAGATGGTAGAGACAAGGAGCAAGAATCAAGAGTCAATGGGAGTTACAAGACTTGGCAAGGATCAAGGGATAGTCTTTGACCAAGGAATCAATGCATTAAAGGCATTTCATTTATTCTTGTTTCCATATTTAGATCTCTTGTACTAGTATATATAGAGGGCTCATTAGCCTTGTAAACTCACTTACTTTTGTACTCATTTTCACTCTCAATACAATCTGAAAAACGCTCCCTCTTGAGCACCAAACTCTCTTCTTCTACCTTTCTTTTGTTGCTTGTTCGTGGCTCATTCCCTAAGACGCTTCCGCAACGTTGAAGGCTGATCGTTTTGGCTTACAAAGTCTAGGGAAAGACTTGTGTAAGGAGGCGAGCCGCACAGATCCAAGAGGGTGGTCTTGTGGTCCCGTGACAAGTGGTATCAGAGCACCGGTTCAAGAACAAAGCAAAGACCGAACGAAATATGGTTATGGAGGTGGAAGCTAGCGGTCTTGATGTGTACCGAGTGAACACGAAGAAACGGGGTAAGTCAAAAGAGCCTTCTCTTCGTGATATTGATTCTTCTTCTTCTGTTTCTATGGAGGAACGCATAGCTCTATTGGAGGAGTATGTGAAGAGGGGGGAGAGGCGATACACTTGGGTGAAGGAGGAGATCAACACGTTGTACAAGCGTGATGATTATCTAGAGGTCACCTTCGATCCTTATACCAAGAAGATAGAGGCGTTGGAGGAGACCGTGCTGTCCTTGCAAGAGGAGTTGAAGCTTTGCAAGAAGGCCATGGCAAATGGAGGCGGGGGCGCCCCGAGGATGGATGTTCCTCGGCCAAAGTCTTTTGCGGGCACAAGATCAGCGAAGATCGTTGGCAACTTCCTTTGGAGCATGGACAACTACTTTGAGGCAGTGAACGTCCAAGATGATGCAAGTAAGCTTAAGAATATTTGCAACTTTTTATCTGACACTGCTAGCCTATGGTGGCGTAGGCGTTGTGAAGAGGCTAAGTACGATGACGAGGAGGTCAATTATTCTTGGTTGGAGTTCAAGGATGAGCTCAAGGCACAGTTTAGGCCCGAGAACGCCGAGGATGAAGCAAGAGGAAGGCTTCGCCGGTTGACTCAAAAGGGGTCTATCTATGAGTACGTGGTGGCTTTCCAAGAGATCATGCTAGAGATTCCGGGTTTTGGTGGAAGAGAGGCGCTCTTTGCATTCAAAGACGGACTAGCTACTTGGGCGCAAGCGGAGTTGCGAAGGGCCAACGTACGAGACTTGAACGAGGCCATCCGTGTGGTAGAGTCCTTGGCTGATTACACAAGGAAGGAGAAACCAACGGAGGATCGTGGTGCTAAGAGTGGACGGTCCCATCATAGGGAGGATAGGCGAAGGGAAGAGCCCATGGAGAAGCCAAGGTCTAACAACGAAAGGCCAACCAAACCGGGTAATTCCGTTCCCTCTCATCAACCATTAAAGTGTTTTATTTGTAATGGTTCCCATATGATGAGGGATTGTCCAAGACTAGCTTGAGAGCTATGGAGGCCGTGCCGGATTCACAAGAGGCAACATTGAACTCGGTGAGGAGCTCAAGGGTTGAGGTGAAGGAAGGACGGGCCAACCGCAAGGGCTCCATCTATGTGGAGATTGTGGTGAACGAGATCCCGATGAAGGCTTTGGTCGACACCGGCGCCTCGGATCTCTTTGCAAGCGTTGAGGCTGCCGAGAAGATGGGCCTCAAGCTTCATGGGATAGAGACCACCATGAAGACGGTGAACAAAGAACCCATCCCGGTGAAAGGGATAGCTCGAGATGTGCAGCTGAAAGTTGGGTCTTGGAGCGGGGTTGAAGATGTGTTGGTGATGGCGTTGGATGACTACGATTTCGTGATGGGATGGGACTTCCTTGATCGAATCCAAGGCGTTCTCCTACCCTATGCCAACACCATGTGGATTCTAGAAGGAACACCGTGCATGGTACCTCTAGAAAGGAAGAACCATGGAGGTAAACTATTATCCTCTATAGTTTCGGGTTTTGATGCTAATGTCTCTCCTTCTACATTTCTTGGGTGTGACAAGGGGAAAGGGAAGGAAGAGGTGGTTCCCGAGAAGGTGGGGGAGCTCGTGGCCGAACTCAAGGACACTCCGTCTTGTGAGTTGACCCCGAAGCTCCCATCAAGGCAAGCCGAGTTTCAAGTGAAGGAGCTGGTGCCGATGGGGATCGCAAGCATTCAAGCAAGCACCCTTAAAAGGGACTTGTTGGAACGCATCAAGGAGGGCCTGAGGCATGACCCGTTGGCTAACACCATTGCGGGCTATGCCAAGGAGGGCAAGACGAGGCGTTTTTGGGAGGAAGACGGCCTGATTTGGACAAAGGGGTGAAGGCTCTATGTGCCAAAGTTTGGGAGCTTGAGACGAGAGATTCTCAAGGAGTGCCACGATGCGAAGTGGGCTGGTCACCCGGGCATGCATAGGGCACAAGCGCTGCTGGAAACGTCCTACTATTGGCCACGGATGAAGGACGACGTTGAGTCGTATGTGAAGACTTGTCTTGTGTGCCAACAAGACAAAGGAGAGCAAAAGACCTACGCGGGTTTGTTGCAACCATTGCCCATACCAGAGGGACCATGGGAGAGCGTCTCCATGGATTTTGTGGTGGGGTTTCCCAAGTGTCAAGGGTACACCAACATCATGGTGGTTGTGGACCGGTTTTCCAAGTATAGCACTTTTATACCGGCGCCAAAACAATGTCTAGCGGAGGTGGCTGCTCAATTGTTCTTTAAGAACGTCGTGAAGTTGTGGGGGCAGCCCAAAACTATCGTGAGTGACCGAGACTCAAGGTTCACGGGTAAGTTTTGGACTGAATTGTTTAATTTGATGGGTTCAGACTTAAACTTTTCTACTTCTCTTCACCCTCAAACGGATGGCCAAACCGAGAGGATAAACTCCTTGTTGGAGCTTTACTTGCGCCACTACGTTAATGCCAACCAAGGTGATTGGGCACCCTTGTTGGACGTGGCCCAGTTTAGCTACAACTTGCAGCGGAGTGAGTCCACGGGGAGGAGTCCCTTTGAGTTGGCGACGGGAAGGCAGCCAACAACCCCACATGCTTTAGTGACGGGCTACACGGGGAGTAGTCCTGCTGCGTTTCAGGTTGCTAAGGGTTGGCACGAGCAACATGATATTGTTAAGTCGAACTTGGCAAGGGCAGCGAAGAGGATGAAGAAGTGGGCGGACAAGAAGAGAAGGCACGTTGAGTTCATGGAGGGCGATCTAGTCCTTGTGAAGCTCACCACGCATGCACATGGGCTTCACCGAGGACTCATGCGCAAGTATCAAGGTCCGTTCCCAATCCTCAAGAAGGTAGGCAAAGTTGCGTACAAATTGGAGCTTCCATCACACATCACCTACCATCCCGTCTTTCATGTGAGCATGCTAAAAGCTTACCATGGAGACAAGGATGATCCAAGCCGAGGAGAATCAAACCGGGCTCCAATTGGTGTGCGAACGGCCTACGACAAGAAGGTTGAGGCGATCTTGGCCGATCGACTACATAAGGATCACAAGCGCCAAGAATACCTTGTGTCATGGAGAGGCTTGCCGGAGAGCGAGCGGAGTTGGGAGCCTAGTGACTCGTTGTGGGAATACGAGGGGCTCATCCGGAAGTACTACCAAGACAAGACAGCCAAGGCGAGGAGCATAGGGCAGCCGAGCATCGGGGCGATGCTCCGTTTTGGTGGGGGAGGATGTCACGGACCAGGTGAAGACCCTTCCTTGGGCTGGTGCTGTGCACTTAGGGACGAGGTGGGCTCGGTCCCATTTGGTTGCCGAGAGGGAAAGACCGGCCAAGGGCCAGGCCGAGACATGGGCGAGGGCGAGATGGTCCGAGGCATGGGCGAGGGCGAGCTGGGCCGAGCCATGGGCGGAGCTGGTTTGGGCCGAGAAGAGGGGCTGATCGGTTGGCATGGTCAAGGTGCAACGAACCTAGACATGGCCATGATTGGTGCCCTTCTAGATGGTAGAGACAAGGAGCAAGAATCAAGAGTCAATGGGAGTTACAAGACTTGGCAAGGATCAAGGGATAGTCTTTGACCAAGGAATCAATGCATTAAAGGCATTTCATTTATTCTTGTTTCCATATTTAGATCTCTTGTACTAGTATATATAGAGGGCTCATTAGCCTTGTAAACTCACTTACTTTTTTACTCATTTTCACTCTCAATACAATCTGAAAAACGCTCCCTCTTGAGCACCAAACTCTCTTCTTCTACCTTTCTTTTGTTGCTTGTTCGTGGCTCATTCCCTAAGACGCTTCCGCAACGTTGAAGGCTGATCGTTTTGGCTTACAAAGTCTAGGGAAAGACTTGTGTAAGGAGGCAAGCCGCACGGATCCAAGAGGGTGGTCTTGTGGTCCCGTGACACAAGAAATGCCAAATTTGATCATTTAATTGGTCCTTTAAAAAAAACTCCTTATTTCGCTGGTATATCGACAATCAACCAAAGTTGTGATAATAATTCTTCTCCTTGGATTATTGATTCCGGGGCTACCAATCATATCACATGTGGTGTTTTTTTATTATCAAATTCTTCGAATGCAAATCGGTGTTCGCCTGTGGAGATGCCTAATGGAGAAAGTGCTCCCGTAAGCGACATAAGACAAGTGGCCCTTGATCCCTTGTTAACACTTGATCGTGTGCTTGTCGTGCCTCAATTTCGGTTCAATTTGTTCTCTGTTAGCCAAATCACTCGTGACCTTAATTGTGCACTAATTTTTTATTTGAAATGTTGTGTGATACGAGACCTACACTCTAGGAATGTCACGCCTCAAATCCGGTATAACCGAACCCAAAACGTGAACGGAAGAATAAGGACAAGGGAAATTAAAATGGCTGAACAATTGAGACAACATTTAAAATTCATGATTCAAGTATTACATAAAACTAATAAAAGTGCACTCTGAGTTTTACACTCAAGTTCGAATAAAACCAAAACTAGAACAAGGTGTGTACGTCACTAGACAAAACCAGAAACCCGGACTCAAACCGGCTGGGCCTGGAGTCGCCCCGCAATACTTTTTCCGACCGCCAATCGGAAAGGCGAGCCGACCTCTTCGCGGAACAAATCGTAACACTTTACCGATTGCTAGTCGGAAGGTGGGCCCACCTCATCGCGGAACCACGGCACCCTTCGTCGATGGCGAGTCGACAGGCGGGCCATACCTTAACCACTTATCACCACATCGATCACCAACACTCAAATAATTAACACAACACACTATCAGTTATCGCATTTAACATATCAAGGCACTACCAACTATCAAGTCACACGAGTCATTCGATACACACGCAAGTTCAACACTCCAAGCGCACAACTAGTCAAACAGTACAAACACAATATGCGCTACCAGGTATAACACGGCAATTTACGGAGTATCCACCACCTACGGGCACAACCAGGTACCCACATACAATTCTACATACATGCCAAGTATAATCAACCTACGGGCAGAACCAGGTGCCCACATGCATATTTACTAGTAACTTTCCTTAGTCAAACCGATATCCGGCTACTTTTCCCTACCTCGTAATGCCATCCAAATCCAAATGTAGCTCCATAAGCGCTCGCGAAAACCCGCCTAAAGCTCCCCTCTTCCGCGATCGGTGGTAAAATCTAAAGTGACGAAACAACACATTTTTTAATACGCAAGCCAACTTCGATTTTTATGGAATTAACGCCTAAATACAACCCCGAAAAGTACCGATCACTCCCAAACTTCTCAATTACTCCACATTGTCAAAATGGGTCCGGAATGGCCCATTTCGCCCGGCTTGGCGAATCTGCCCGAAATTGGGAAAACGTCCCTCGGGGCTCCGAAAATGTCCATTTTTTTCTACAATTCCTAATTATATTCACGCGTTCCAACGCACTTGGCGGAATCAATTTTCGATGTTTCTAACCACAATTTCCGAATTCTCACGAATTACAAACCCTAATTCCCTATTTCTCAATACAAGACGGTAATCTACAAAAGAAAAATATACAATCTTTTGTTACCGATAAATAGCACTCGAGAACACACCTTAGCTTAAGGAGTATACCAAAAAAAACACACAAGTATCTTTATGCCCTTTGGATTTGCTACCACTTCTTGACAGAAAAATAGAAAATATTGTTTGATCTTACCTAACAACACAACCATCAAACCATAGTAGTTCCTTGGCTGACTCTTGAAATAATATGGAGCATTTATTGCTCCATCTATTAATGTTGCCCCAAAAGATCAAACCCCCTATGTCCAGAAAATGAAGACGCCACATCCCTTAAGCCAAGAACCCCATATTCACTTGTCCTTTGTTCACCAAAACAAGCCGCAGCACACAAATCAACCAAGAACCAAGCCTTGATCCACGCGTACCACTCAAAAGAAGAAGAGGAGATGAATACAAATTCTCTCTTGCCAAAATATCAAGCCGTCACACCCATTACAAACATTTCCTTGCTTGTTGTTTGTCCCTCTTCACACAATTGAAGCCGCCCCTCTCTCTTAAACAAAAACCCTACAGTTCCCTTTTGTATCAATACAGAACAAAAGAAAATGGGCTTAAGAGATCTCTTGTGGGCTTTAGTTTATAGGTGGGCTTAAAATAAGAATGGGCTTTGGAGCCCAAACCCAACAATATTCCCTTTGGCGACAAATCCATAAAGCTACAACTGCTCGTCGTCCTTTACCGGGTCATAAGGACCCCACCCCTGAAGGGTCCCGCCCTTTTTTTTCCGAATTGGTCACAAAGTTGCCCTGAGTCACCCATAACTCATTTTGATCGATATCGGGGTCAACTTAGGTCCGATATAACTCTCGGGGTCAAGTTTAGGTCTATTTAGGTGGATGCCCAAGATTTAAAATATTTCCCATTTTCCGCCGGCTTGACCGGCGTTGACCCGGAGCGGTCTTTACAAGGAAGCTGATTGGAGCAGGTACGGTACCAGACAGGCTCTATCATTGGGAACCGACAGTGGAAGGAATGGTGCTATTGACTCATGGATATAATAATACTCAGCTTTGGCATCGACGTTTGGGACACATGTCGGCTTCCCGTTTGCCTCTGATTTCCAAGTTATCCATGATCTCTCCTAAGCACGGATTGGATGGATGTGATGCTTGTTGCAGTGCTAAATAAACTCAGTTGTCCTTCTCAATCCACACAAATAAAACCACCCATGTATTTGAATTAATTCACTGCGATATTTGTGGGGGCATATCATACTCCTTCACTTTCAGGATGCCATTTCTTCCTCTCAATTGTTGATGACTTTAGCAGGGAAACTTGGGTGTATTTAATGAAGCAAAAGTCAGAGGTAAATACACACCTTCATTTCTTTAAATGGTTGGCAGATCAATTTGATGTTCACATCAAGTGCCTTCGTACTGATGGAGGCAAGGAATTCCAACACCACGAACTAGTGGATTATTATCACAACACAGGTATGGAATTTCAAACCAGTTGTGTTGGTACTCCTCAGGAAAATTGAGTCGTCGAAAGAAAGCATCGACACATTCTTGAGGTTGCGCGTGCCTTGCAGTTTCAAGCCAAACTCCCATTACAATTCTGGGGAGCATGCGCACATACAATAGCTTATCTAATCAATCGTGTGTCGCTCACAACCATTAAAAATAAGACTCCATTTGAAATTCTTTATGGGAAAAAACACGGCTATGATCATCTTCGTAGTTTTGGTTGTCTCTGCTACGTTCATCAACAGACGCGTGATAAATTTGCCTCGCAATCTCGACCCGGTATATTTATTGGATATCCAAGAGGGCAGAAAGGATATCGTATTTATGATCTTGAGAGCCGAGTGGTTGTCGTGTCACAAGATGCGCAGTTTTGGGAAAATATTTTCCCAGGTGACCAGTGTACAAATGCAGAACCAAACTATGATGTTTCACCCTCGACATGCCCCGACAAAAACATTATTTTCGGACGTCATTGCTCCATCGACCGAGTCATCTTTTTCGCCCTCTATTCTTGATCCGCTTGGAAATGTTCCTAATGAGATTGTGGAAGAACCATCCGTTCCCACAAAGCGTGCTCGAAAGGTCTCCACGCGCTTGAATGCATATGATTACACCCTGCCACCTTCTGTCATGCCATCTGGTTACGTCCCATCCCATACCACTCCTTTAGTGAACTCAACGGTACATCCTCTCACTCAAACTATTTCATCTGATAAATTATCGCCCACTCACCGTGCCTTTCTAGCGGCCATCTCCTCTATGGATGAGCCACACACTTTTCAACATGCAATCAAACATGAGCATTGGCGAGATGCTATGGCGTGAGAAATTGCAGCCCTCGAAGGGAATCTTACTTAGACCTTAATAGAGCTTCCCCCGGGAAAGCATGCTATTTACTTTAAATGGGTATATAAGGTGAAGTATCATCCAGATGGGAGCATAGAGCGTTACAAGGCTCGCCTCGTTGCAAAGGGTTATACTCAAGTAGAGGGTGTTGACTACACTGATACCTTTGCCCCCGTCGTGAAGGTGGTCACCGTTCGATGCCTACTGTCATTGCCGCTCCCCACCATTGGCCGTTGTACCAACTAGATGTCAATAATGCATTTCTTCATGGGGATCTGCATGAGGAGGTCTACATGAAAGTCCCGAAGGGTTTTTCTAAGGAGGGGGAGCATCGGGTTTGCCGCATTCACAAATCGCTTTATGGATTGAAGCAGACATCCCGCGATTGGTACCAAAAGTTCACAGATTCCATCATCTCACTTGGTTACAAACCATCTGCTGCAGATCATTCTCTCTTCACCTTCGTTGCGATGTTCTGAGGCTAGAGATGCTGAGTTCTTCAAAGACCTCTTTCCATTGAAGAACAACGTCGTTGCTGAACCGGTTGAACCCACTATCCCATTTCCTTCGCTTCAAGATAGGTGAGTTGCCGAAATATCTACTTCGCATGGTCAAGCTAAAGGACCAAGGAGAAGTAAGAGACCCAGGATTGAGAAGAACTTCGGAGAAGACTTCGTCACCTCAATTCTATTCGAAGTTGATCCTGAAGGTGTTGTTTCAGACGAGTTTATTTCAGCCTTCCTACTAGAAGAAGATCCAAAGACCTATGTTAAGGCTTTGAGATCTGTTGATGCTAACCTCTGGGAAGAAGATATCCAAGCCGAACTTGATTCTATTGTATCGAAATAAACTTGGGATCTAGTAGACTTACCTAAAGGTTCCAAAATCATTAGTAGTAAGTGGATCTTCAAGAGAAAGCTGAGACCTGATGGTACAATAGAACGGTTCAAGGCGAGAGTCATGGTTAGAGGTTTTACACAACGGAAAGACTTTGATTACTTTGACACGTATTCTCATGTGACCAATATTGCAACAATAAGGTCTCTTGTCACTTTAGCTGTCATTCATGGCTTGATGATTCATTAGATGGATGTCAAGACCGCCTTCCTAAATGGTGATCTAAAAGAAGAGATCTATATGTCTAAACCCGAGGGGTTTGTGATCGCTGGTCAAGAGAACAAGGTGTATAAACTGAAGAAGTCTATGTATGGTATGAAACAAGCACCTAAACAATGGCATGAGAAGTTCAATCAAACTCTGGTGACTGACGGATATAAGGTTAACAACTCTGATTCATGTGTGTACTCGAAGGTGATGGAATCGGGTTGTGTAATTATCTGTCTTTATGTCGATGACATGTTGATTCTTGGTGATAATATCGGTGCAATGAACCTTACCAAGAAATTCTTGTCATTCCAGTTTGAGATGAAGGACTTAGGAGAAGCTGATGTCATTTTAGGTGTTAAGGTTATTAGAAACACCTATCACGCCCCAAATTCGGTTTTGACCGGACTCGAGACGTGAACTGAGAAAATAAATAATAAAGAAATGTAAAAGGAAATGAACTCCAAAAGTAATACTCCAAATCAATAAATCCAATAAAGTGAGTCAACAACTCACAAATCCAGTAATAAAATGTTTAGTTCAAAATAGAAAGTACGTCTCTAGACCACACTAGCCTAAGACCCTCGCTAGCTCCCTATCTTCGAGAATCCCGCTAGTCCAAATCCCGCTCAAGACCTGTAGCACAGAAAAGTAAGGGGGTGAGCTTTCGCTCAGTAAGAAAAGTAGTTAAGGTGACGAGTATCCGCTCACCACCACGAGTATCCGTCCAATTAGGGCATACTAGTAAGGCACAACACTAATGACAGTCACGAAGAACACACAAACACAAACACACTTTCATGACCACTATCACAAGTACTCACAACACTTATCCAATCCTCAAGCATACAACACATAGTAAAGAAATCACACGTCCCGTACAGCAGTCCCCTAACCCGCCGGCTGTCCACAACCCGACTCAACCATATCGTACCAGATCATACAACATTGGCCTAGATATCTTCCCGGAACCACATCGGGGCACAATCACAATACATCATACTGGATCACACAGCATCGGCCTAGATGTCTTCCCGGAACCGCATCTGGGCACAGTCACAATATCAAACCGGCTCACGCCGCATCGACATAGATAGCCTACATCGGCATACCCCCTCGATGTAAGTATCGTACCGGAACCACCACCCGGGGGACCACGTACATGGGACCTCACCGTCGGCCTAGATACCACCCTACACCGGCATACCCCCTCGGTGTAGGTATCATACCGGAATACACCTCAACTCGGAACATACATCAAGAGAGTCTCACGCATCACAATGCCATAATTCAACCACGGTATACCAACCGAGTCAACTTACCACAACACATCACATCGATCTATCAATCACCCGATCATATCACAAACATTGGTTCACATCATATCAAGCATGTCACACTTGTCAAAACATCACAACATACTACACCGAGTATATCATTCATGATTCTCAATCTACAACGGATAAACCAATCAACAAGCATCACAATCATAGATCATGGAATTACAATCAACACACAACCTAAGGGCTCGACATGGCCCATATGCATTTCTACAGCACGACAATTTCCCAAACTTACGGCTCGACATGGCTCGTAAGCTATCCCTCATTTCACTCGTTCCTCACATCCTACATGCATACTATCATTAAACAAGTAATCAAAACCTATATGCATACTAGTAACTTTCCGCAATTAAACCGGTATTCGCTACTTTCCCTACCTCGATCGCTTTCCAAACGCTTAGTCACTTTACGAGGTCCAAAAGTCTCATCCGCCGAGCTCGGGTCCAATGTCTAGCATCACAAATTAATACGAGAATTAAGCGTATTTCAAGAGTGGTTTAAAGAGGAAAACATTCCAAATTAACCCCAAAAGGGCTCGGTTATATGTAACCGTCCCAATTACTCGAAATCCACCAAAAAGGGCCCAAAAGGCTCAATTCTAATCTGCCACGGTTTGAGTCACGGACCCGCGGTATGCACCATCACGGTTCTCCTCACGGAGCCGTGACTGGCGCTGTCACGGTCTCCCTCACGGAGCCGTGACGTCCTCCGTCACGGTCCCCGTCACGGATCCGTGACGGGTCTGGACAAATTCGTCCTTCTTCTTCCTCCAGCTCCGATTTCACGAAAATAAACCTCAAAACCTCCATTTTTGACCTTCCCAAACCTCCAAAACAGCTCCATAAACGTCAATACCTCACTACCCATCATGGGTCTTCATCAAAACACCAAAAATCCAATTGGTTTCATCATCTAAACCTAGTTTTAAGCATCTATCATCTACTTCAACCTTAAAAGCTCATCCTCCATGGAAACTCAAATAGTTTCAAGCTTTTTCTAGCAAACCCACTAAGTGGAATTCAACCAAAACGAAATTAGATAGATGATTTACCTTAAGGATGGAAAGGGGATGAAGAAAATGAAGTTTGTGAGATGATTTGAGGTAGAAATGAGCAAAAGCCTCCTCCTTTTCTCCTTGCTTCTCCTTCAAGCTTCCATGGGAGCTCTTCCTTCTCTCTCTCTTGGTGAATTTCGGCCAACACAAGAATATTGGGCTGAAATGTTGTCCCAATCCACTTAAAACCTAATTTGATATTGACCCAATTGCCCCCTTTGCCTAAAAGCCTCTCATGACCAATTTCAAGGGTATAAGGGTCTTTTCTCCCTTGTTTCTTCTCACCTAAGCCACTATGGACATGTGTCCATACTGGGGACCACCTCTACCAAAATATCTCAGCAAACATTTAATTAATTCACTAAGACTCGAGGTTTGACCGAAAATGACCCCATGTTGACTTTTTCACAATTACATCCGTTTGAAAGGAAACGACACAACTAAGCTAACCGTAATGACGACTAAGCTTTTTGGGTCCCGGAAAAGTCTCGAATGACTCCCGGAGTCATCGGTTGACTTTTCCGGCAAAAAGTCAACTTTCGCCAAATTTCACCGGTTCGACCAGAATCGACCGGGGGGCGGTTCTTAAAAATGGCATCTCCTTGAGTCAACCTCATTAAGTTGAGAAAGTGTTAAAAAAATTCAACCACTTTGACGTTATACCCGCTAAGACTCCCTATGATCCGAACGTAGGTGATAGAGTTTCACAAGTTCAGTACGCCCAGATTATAGGAAGTGTGATGTTCCTCATGAACTGTACTCGACCAGACATTGCCTACACGGTAAGCTGGTTTATTCAGTATACGCATAACTCGAGTAACAAGCATTGGAATGCTTTGAGTCGTCTACTGAAGTACCTGAAAGGAACTATGAGTTGGTCTCTACACTACAGTACATTTCCTAACGCTTTGGAAGGGTACTGTGATGCAAACTGGGTTTCGGGTAATGATGAGATCAGCTCGACGAATGGTTATGTGTTCACCTTGGGTGGAGGTGCTATATCGTCGAAGTCTTCAAAGAAGACTTGTATAGCCAGCTCTACCATGGAGTCTGAGTTCATTGCCCTTGAGTTGGATGGACAAGAGGCTGACTAGTTGAGGAACTTGTTAGCAGATGTGTCTGTGTGGGGAAGGCAAGCAAAGCTTGTCTTAATACATTGCGATTCGCAAGCGGCTATTTGCGTTGTGAAGAATAATGTGTACAATGGTAAGAAGAGACACATTCATTTAAGGCACGGTGTCGTTAGACAACTCCTGAAAGATGGAGTGATTTCTTTGGAATATGTAAGATCTGAAAGAAATCTTGCTGATCCTTTTACCAAGGGTCTACTAAGAAGAATACTCTCTGTTGTGTCAGAAGGGATGGGGCTCAAGCCTATAGGGCAAGAAAGTATGAATGACACGTGTTAGTGGTCATATGCAACCATACTATTCTTGATGCACTACATCTCCCATTCCCATGACAATAGTAGTGCGTGATGATCTATAACCAATTTTGGTGGTGCTTTGAGACGCACTTGATGGATCTTGTTAAGAATCTATTACCAGTATTTGTGGTGCTTGTGAGACGCACTTGATAGATTATAAACCATAACCAGTTTTGGTGATGCTATAGAAACGCACTTGATGGATTCTGCTGACAGGATGGACTCTATGTCCTTAATAACTCCTAACCCGATTCAGATAGTGCTTGTGAGAAGCACTTGATGAGTTACATACGTGTGTGTGATGGTGGGCCGCTGATGTGGACATAAATTGCATCAATTCTAGACGCTTTTAGCCCACATTCTTGAGCTTTTTAGTCTCGGGATTGTATAATTTAGTCCACTTTTCTCTCTACACTCGTACTTTGACTCTCATTGTGTTTTGTAGGTGCTTTGATCGAAAAAAGGGCTAAAATAGAGGAAACCCCGGTTTTAGGAGTTTTGGAAGCTGACTGATTTTGTGAAGGGCATAACTTCTTCATACGAACTCCGATTTCCTTCAATTTTATGTCAAATCGAAGGGAATTCAGAGATCTACAACTTTCGTTTGGGTCCAAGGCCGTTAAGGCTCTCTAGAAGACCCGAGGCTTTTCGACTTTCTGGCGGGTTTTCTACTTAAAAAAGAAAATTTTCCTATTCCAAATCCGAATTTGAGAAGGAAATAAGGGTCTTGAAGTCCTATATATAGGGGAGCACGAATTTGGAGAGGGATAACTTGTTTTGGGCATAGTTTAAGAGAGATTGAGAGTTAGGGTTTGAGTTTTGGTGAGAGAAAAGTGTTTAGGAACAAGGATTGAAGCAAAACTATTGAAGTTTCATCATTGAATCTCTTGTTCTTTTTCATCTTTGTGCTCTTCCTTCTTCTCCATGAACTAAATTTCCATTGATCTAGGGCTAGGGGAAACAATATGATGAAATAATTCAAAGCTTTCGTATTTACTCTGTGCAATTTGTGTTACGTTATTGTTTGCATAATTTGAACTTAATGCTTCATCAAATTGATCACTTGATAGTTGATTAGGTTTTAGCATTCAACAATCGAGAGATGAGAATGGATAGAAGGATTAAGGATTATGCAACTCGGGTTTAAATCTAGTCTCTAGTAAAGTTAGGTTAACACGTGTGCAACAACCATAGGCGTACAAACCCGAAAGTTAGAGGAGTTCATGAATCTTAATGTTGTATGTCTCACTACACCCATATTAGAAATAACTAGGTGGTCAGATTATACTAGGGACCTAATTCGATCGAGAGATGTTTAGGACCAAATCGAGAGAACTTCCGTTGCCTTTAAACCAACCTTGTTTGCACATGTAAATACGAACGCCTGCAAATTATTAGTCATATTGTAACCCCGTAAAAAGTCCTAGATCTCTTTTTCCTCTAAATCTCACATCGACTTTGATATTTTGCCTCATACTTGATTTCGATTTTTTTACTTGCATTTCAAAACTATTATTTAAATTTTAAAAACCAAAAACCAATCTTTTCAGAAACTAATTAACTAACGGATTTGAAATCGAGTGACTGTTTTATTGCTCCCTTGGGTACTATAACCGGACTTAAACCGAAATACTACTTGACGACCGGTGCGCTTGCCGCGCCCTTTTGTGGGTTAATTCTCAGGGCGTCAAGTTAATGGAATCTATGAAAGACTTTGGGAAAAGTCTTCCTAGAGCACTCATTAGATTCAAGGTATACGTATGACCTTTAATAACGTTTCTGATAGTATCGCGGATTCAGTGGAATCTGAAGTATGGTATGTGTTGTGTGACGTATCAACCGAAGCTAAGTAAGTTCAAGATTCTATTCCCTTACTTTAAGTAAGTTGTTATCACACCTCACTATGCATCAATTCAAATCAAAAGATATTGATGTTTCAGTACCGCAACTTCCAATAACCATAACATTTGTGGTGTTTTATTTTATTTAAATTGTTTTATGTTTTCAGCGTTTATCGCCAATCTGTGGGGGATTGTTGGAAAATTGGCTTTTAAAAGCATTGTTTTTTTTTTTTTGCTTTGGGTACCACATCGGAAATACACAGCTTAGCTGTTGTGTTTATAAGTGGTCCCCTCCCTTCCCTTTTCAACTTGGAACAGATGGGCCTATGCTAGTTGGGTCGGAACGAGCCACGCGCGCACCGCCGCCACCGTCTGTCTGGGTCGGGACGGGCCGGGCCGGGCACGGGCTCGGGTGGAGCCCCTGCGGGGCGGGCTAAAACAGGTTAAATCCTTAATTTTGGAAGATGATTTTGTCTGATTTTCTTAGAAACGTTTTCAGACCTTTTTGAATATTTCGTAATGGTTCGGCAGTTATGGGAATCTGACTATTTAAAACGTGGTTTAATTCTTGAAACCGAAAATCAGATTTTATTGTGTTTAATGGGTTTTATTGAGTCTGTCTTTCTCAGCCTTAAAAACTCAGCTTTGGGTCACTTTGTTACTCACGTTTTCAACACAAACCAGAGCTTATACTATACTCGTTTTTCCTTCCTTCCTCTTTAGTTTTACTACACCCGTGTTCTGGTGTTGTTCTGTTGAGTCCCCATCCAGTAGAGCGAGTGGGCGCGCTGCTGGGTAGAGCTGTGTAACCTTGGGGAGAAACCGCTGCTGATCGCCACCTCGGTCACTCGGAAATATTGCTTTCAAGTCGGTAGTCGTGTGCCACGCCACAGCTTCCTTCGTTTCTGCACGTCTAACCGGTTGGGTCTTTCTAGTTTTCATTTGTTTGCTTGTTTAATTCTGTCTCGAATATTCATCAGTTCTGCATATATATCCCAACAATGGGAAATTGCTTGCTACTAGAGGGCGTGATAACAAGGTTATGTTATGGTGCACAAGATCATACAAGATGAAGTAAACACTTAGAGAACATTCTCAGTGCATCACCGATATCCGCTTCAGTCAAACCTGGTCTATATTTGCTACAGCTTTAGCAGAGAAAACCGTTAAGGTTTTGGAATGCTGACAATGTGAGTTATACTTATATATCTCATGTTGGTTGCTCTGTTTTCTTTTACGCCAGGATGTGAACACTGTTGTGTATATGTATGCTGTTTTTTTTATTATTAGCGGTGCATATATTAAAAGAACCTCTCACGAGGAGAGAGAGATTACAAGATGAATCCAGCTACAGATTCAACCAAAAAACCAAACCAAGGTAACCACATATGAAATGTAGGACGCAGCCTACTGAAAATGAACTACTGATGAACAAGTTCTAAAAACTAGGTTTTACTACCATGAAGCCCTGAGAAACCGAACACAGTAGAAATACTCCCAAAAACGAAGTAGGATCTGGAATCCGGATATAGCTACCATGAAGCTCTATATTTGAAAAACGGGTCTTGAGTACTCAAAAGTGACCACCATGAAGCACTGAGGGGAGTAAATTCCAACTGCCAAACCTCACCGGCTAAAATCCAAACCCTAACCTTGAATTGCTCAACCGACTCTCATCTCTATAGAGCTTCCCATCTAAGGACAATACTATAATGTCGGTGGCCAACACCACAAACGGCTTAGAAAGATCCGAATTACCATACAAACCCTAGCAGATGGCTTCTAAGGGGCAAACAACACCCATGAAACTCGCTGGCGGTCAACGCCTTTAACTGAAGAGCTCGACCCACCACCGGGTCGAGATGAAGTGAAACAAAATACTAAGGGAAGCATGCACGAATAGGAGAGGCTTAGCTTACCAAGGAAAAAGGAAGGGACAACTTCAGGACTAACCATCATGGCATGAACCCGTGCCGACCCTCGTCACGAAACCAGTCAACACCGAGAGTCGCCTGTAGGGGACTCGACATTTCTACCGAACACCAGACATGCCATTCTAACAGGCTTCGGCTTTAGCTGAGAGGGTAAACCTCCGGTGAGACCAGAAACACCAACCACCGCCAAGAACTCCGGAACCGAGAACCTCCAAGTTGACGACAATCTCAGGGGGAACACATCCATATTAGCACTGAAAGAGACACCTCCACTGCTACTGTCAGTCTTCCACCACATCGCTTCGACGGTAAAACAGCGGGGTCAGATAATCCAGGGGCTAACACCCAAACCGGCCCAACGACCTTGTAAATGCAAGAAGCCGAACAAATCGGTCGAGCAGATCCGACGAGGAGGAGTGGAAGAGCGTCGGACACGAAGTCCGGAGAAGGGAAAATGGGAATTGGGCCCGACCCACGTAATGGGCCAAACCCAAACTAAGCCCAGGAGAAAGCCCAAGGCACTGGCCCAGGCCAAACCCCAGGCCAGGCCCGAGACTCTAGCCCAGGCCGAAGCCCAGACCAGGCCCCAGTCCAGAACATGATCCAGGCCCAAGCCCAGGCTGCAACCCAGGCCTAGAACCCGAACTAGGGTCAGACCCAAGCCTTCGACCGAGCGCCAGAACCAGCTGGAGTGACCTACAGATTCCGGGGAGCCGATACCGTTTCGATGACCCTAAGAGCAGCAACAAAAGAGGGTTCCGACACATCACCTCTACCGGAACATACGACGCTAGGGAAACGCAGAGGCTGTACATGTGGTCAAGGCGGCAGATCCTAACTCCGAGCCACGATCTCCAGCATGATCCGAGTGAACGCGCACCGGCAAAGCAGAACAGATCCGCGACTCAACGAACTCTGGAAGGAATCGAAGCGTGCACGCCGGCCGACAGAGATAGAACACCGAGAGCTTCGAGCAAAAGGGCACGAACCGGAGGAGAGAGAGGAAATGGGCGAGAGGGATTTGGATTCATGGGATGTTTGGATTCAAGAGAGAAAGGGCACTGCCGACGACATCCGAGGCCGGACGCCGCCGTCAAAGAGGGGCGGCAATTGTTAGGAAGAAATATTTTCGTACCTTTGAGGGGCATTCTAGCGCCGTCAAGTCTGTGGACTTCTACACAACCAATGAGGACATTGTATGCTCTTTTTTTTATCAACAAAGCAAATTTAAATAAAATGGTCTCCGAAATAGAGAGCAAGTGATGGAACAAAGAAAGAGCATTCCCGTGGGAACCTCACACCAGAACCCTCAACAGTTTGAGGGGCTTACAAGAAATCTGAACAACAAATACAACCAGGATCCACTGAAAACAACCCCCGCACATCGGGGAAGAAGGAATAAATAACCGACCGAAACAACCCAAACGGAAGGGCAAGCAAGTAAACCAAGTAAAAACTGAAGGAAAGGTCTAAAACCCTAATTTTCCAACCCTGAAGCTCGAAGACAAAAGAAAAGGTCTTGATACCTAGATTTTCCAACCATGAAGAGATGAGAACATGAAAACCTAAGTTGCAGCAGGTCCAAAGAAAACCAGGTGATCGACAGCTTCCAAAGATCAGCTCGATTGCAGACGAAGGAACTCGAACTTAGTCCTACGAAACCAATTCCGGCCTACACCGAACAAAGGCCCAAGGGGGGGGGGACCAGTATTTCTACCGAGAATGAGCACAAACTTCTAAGAAGGTAGTAGCAGGACAACACTCCCTGAGATCCGAAGATGGAATCGAGCTGAGCGTTCCAAAACCGAGATCGGTAACCCCTCGCTCGCGAACACCAAACGAGGACCCAAAGGGGAAGGCTTGTAGTTATACCGAGCACGAACCCACGCGAACCTGGAGAGATCGGCCACCAAAGTCAACGAAGAAGAACAACGCCACAACCAAGCATCCGACCTATACACTCCAACAAGCAGGCAACAGAAATCAGCACTATTTGGGAACTGAGGCTTGACTCGAGTTGAGTGTTCCGAAACCGACAGGTAACCCCTCATCGGCCAACACCAAACGAAGACCCGAAGGGGAAGGCCTGTAGTTATACCGAGCACTCGTCAGCCTATATCCAAACAGAAAAGACCCTAGAACCTGAGAAGGAAAGGAACACCACCACCGAGCTTCTGTCCATCCGAGACCACGAGGGGCGAGACCAAAACCAAGCCTCCAAAGAACATCACGAGATGAAACGAAAAGCACAACAACCCTGCTTCCAGCACCACACCAACGACCAAAGACTGACCCCCTAGAACTGGGGTTCCGAGACTGAAACTCAAGCTGAGCGTTCCGATATCGATACTGATAACCCCTCATCGGCCAAAACCGAACAAGGACCCAAATGAGAAGGCCTGTAATAATACCGAGCACAAGAGAAGCCAATCCCAGAAAAAGCCCAAAGCCCGAACTTATAGAACTAGTCATTCAAACGGGAAGGACTCCCCAAACCAAGGCCCCGAGAAACAGAAGAGGTAGCCCCACAAGTCAAGCGTCCGACGAGCATTGCATGCTCTTGTGATGATAGTGAAATACGGAGGTGGAGTATTAAAGAGGGTAGCTGTATTGGTGTTTGTAAGGTATAGAATTTAGTATCCATAATTGTACATACTTCAAGTCTTGAGCTAGCTGTGGGGGTAGTATAGTCTTTTCCATTGTACTCTAACTCTGTTATAGACGATGCAACTAAAAGAAAGTAGGGATAATTGCAAAAGAAGTACTCCGAGATTCACTTTTTGCAAGTTGTAGCCCTCTTATTTGATAGTTGCAAGAAAATACCTTGAACTAAGCTTTTTGTTGCACTTTGATAACTCCAAATGATGATTTTACCCTTGGAATATATAGTCTTTTTAACTTATAAATAGAGAGAATTGGGAGAGGTAAAAATTCTGTATTTTTGGTTTATTGCTTATTATTTTTTAAACTTAAATTTCAAGGGTAAAACCGTCATTTTGAAACAAATTTATACAAAGTGCAACAAAATGGTAAGTTCAAGCCATTTTTTTTAATTATGGCGAGAAGATGCAGGTAACAAACATCCTGCTACAAAATAACGATGACAGTAACACAATTGTGATTTCCCGTAGGAACCGGTTGGTGCGACACAATTAAGGTTTCAACCTCGTCGAGGAGGGAAGTTACTTGCTGCTGCTCAAGAGAATTTTGTGCATATACTGGATGAGGGTGGTAAAAAATATATGCTTAGACTGGAGGGTCACAAAGAAAAAGTTGAATGTCTCTATTTGGTGTGGAATGAGCTCTATCTAGCATCTGGAGTGGTGACAAGATCGTATGGAAGTTCAAATCTAATGGGAAAGGAGTAGATTGGATTGGCGAGCTGATGAGCCTTAGCAAGTTTCACACTTGTGTTCCCCATCTTGCTTATTGTATGTCTCCTGTGCTGGTCACTGGTTGTCAAGAGGCAAGTCTCTCTCTCTCTCTCTCTCTCTCTCTCTCTCTCTCTATCTCTCTCTCTCTCTCTCTTTCTCTCTATCCGTTTTTAACCATATAATCGTCACAGACAGTTTTGAACACATAATTGAGAATTACTGTCAGGGTGCCCCGACGGCCGCCATAAAGGCATGAAGGAAAGGTGGGAGGTGAGAAAATGATACTGGAAGTCCCTACCCAAAAGGACCAGGACTGCATCAAAAATATAAGGTATGACCTATACCAGGGACACCTCCAAGGCCGGTCCCTGAGTTCCATGGTGTCTATCATTCCACCTGGCGAGGCTGTTTACCAGCCCTCGCCTGAAAAGAATCCCGATCCTGGTCACCTTGCCACTTGCTGCTGCACTCTTCCGCACTTCGGTCTCCTTGCTCCTCCCCCATCCTTCAACGGTGGGCGTTGGAACTTCAACAAGGCGTGGTTCCAGGTTCGCACATCCTCTACCTATAAACCCTCCAGAGTAGATCCTGGGGACCGCAACAATCGAATCAGCAGAGAACTGATCCCTACTTGGTCCCCCAAGGATCTTCTCGTGTAAAAAGCCCTGGGAGCTCGAGTCGGGACACATAGGATGGTCTATTCTACACGAGCGGCTGGTGCTCTAGGCGAACCAACGTGTCCTCTGGTTAGGTATCAGATCCATTGACACGCTAGTACTCATTCCCCGAGACAACCCGGCCTTAGGTATCGAATCCATGGTCATCAGGGACGGGTCCCCCTCCTCCAACCCCCGCCCCCTACGAGGCCCTCCTCGTCGTGAGCCCTCGAGGTAAACAGCCCCATCTGAGTCGACACAGCCTACCGCCGCACTCGGGGTCGAGGTCCCCGCGCCGGAGTCCACTGTATCAATCATCTCTGGTACACCGGAAGGTTAGTTTGTGGGTACCGGCTCCGATTCACCGGTATAGCCTCCTGCCAGTTGCTTGGAAGGGCATCCTGCCTAGTCCCTCCCAGGGAAGGACGGACGACACCAAAATCAGGACCGACCCTGACGGGCTCTCTACCGAAAATCGACTGCGCCCCACCCAATCGCCGAGTCCAGCCATGACGGACGACAGTGGAAGAGGCAAACTCCGAACGATATCAGAATCCTGAACCCTCAAGGATAACCTGCCGGGTCCGAGTCACCGTAGTGGTAGAGGAGATCCAGCGAGTAACCCTAGCCGTCCCCAAACCCGGGCACCGAGAACAAACCCAGGTCGAAGGAGATGGAGGCGAGGCCCCTGACCTGAGCTGGTGACCATGCGAGGGTAGGAAGTGAGGCACCTATGTAGCTCCCCCTGTAATTCTCACGCCGCCCTACAGAGGATCCAGAGCAAGGTCATGGGGTAATCGAACGACCGTCGACCAAAGGTTCAGAGGGGGTAGGTTAAAATCGTTCCTTGGGAATAAGCAAAGAAAAATACACCCCCACTGATCCTCGCGAACGAGGATCCCTTAATCTCAGGGAGGGAGAGACAACGTCCACCGACACCATTTGATAGCAGTTCTGCAACGCAGACGAAGAGCCCGCCGAACCCAGCAAGGATCGCAGATAGAGAGGGAGAAGAAGGTGAGAGTAATGGCTCTATTGGCTCCCAAAGGTTTTTTTGAACCCACACACCGAGCGCGGTCTACGATGGACTAGACAACACAAGGGGACAAACACTGACAGAGACATCGGTTCCAGGCGAGGCATAAAACATGTCGACGGTAAAGATAGAGGTTAATACAATAACTAAGTCAGAGTTAGGGCCAGAGAGAATTTTTATAATAGTTTTTATTAGTCAAGCGTCCAGATTAATAATACATATTTAGAATTTAGTATCAATGGAAGGTGTGGATTCGACATTTGGTTAATTGCAAACTTCATCGCAAATGCATATCCTATTATTTTAGAATAGAATGTCTCTGTAAGGAAAATATATCTTTAATATACTACTAGGTGGTTGCACCGCGCTATCGCGCGGTGCCAAATGTATTTTATACCTTGATTAAGATAAGTATTAAAATTTACCTTTGGTGAGGGAAAAAAGCTCTCTGTCCACCTCTTCGTGAGGTTCTCTCTACCCGTTAGGGTTTACTATCGTCGCCGCCGTCCCCCACGCCATCAGCCACGCCGCCGTCCTTCTCATCCTCGTTATCTTCCCCACCGGTTCTCTCCTTCTCAGTTTTCATTCAACCCTCTCCACCAGAGATGGTTCTCCCAGGTTCCTATCGTCAACACGTTGGAGTACGCCCTAGGTTGCCATGGATGCCGGAGAATCCTCCCCGACCTCGCCCCATCATGCTCGGCCCGACCATGGCGTCTATGGCCATGTACCGTCGGGATGGGTGGCCCATGCAGGGAAGAGCACCGAGACCGTTGTGGTTGTACCCGCCACTCTGGATCATAGCACCTCTGATGGAGCTGGACCGGTTTCTCGAAGCACGCCATTGGAACCACCGTCCGCGACTGGGTTGGGATCAGACGGACTCTCAACAGGGCACCCATTATCGGGTTCTGGCCCCCGTCCCCCCACCGGAGCGTCCCGTTCCACCGTCTTATTTGTGGACCCTCCCGTCGATTCGGATGCCACGGCCGCCGCCACGACCTAGGGGATATGCAAACCCTAGGGTGCATGCAAACCCTATGGTGTATGCAAACCCGGGGAACCGTGGTACTCCGTCTAGGGTTTTGGGGCCAACTCCGTTGGTATCAAAACAACATTGGAGTGGTGTCATCGCGGCCCAGGCCATAGTCGTCGATCGGTTGGAGGGAGACTTCACCCAATCCCATGCTGCTTGGAAGCCCAAAGCCCACGGTGAATCGCTATGCACTGAGCGACATACCTTTGGTCTGTCGGGGGATTCTGAGATTCAATCCCGGCATTGGACCCAGACCTAGGAAGATCAAGACAGGACATAAGCCAGCGGCCCCGGATGGACCAGATGAGATCTCGACGCCGCCAGACACTACTGGACAGGAACAGTAAAGGGTTTTAAGCCCGGGTGGCTATAATCCCCCGGGGGATGAATGATTCCCCATGGCGGGAGTGGGGAGGACCGTCGGGGGCCTATACCCGCAGACTTGGGACAACTCCAGCCGGGAGGTCTCGGGGAATCCGTAGTAAAGGCTAAGTTACAATCTAGTTGCATTGCATTAGGTCGAATAATACTTTGGCTAGTTAGGTTTAGTTTTGTGGTCTATTTTTCGTTTGAAACGTTGGATCGAGGATCTCTTGAGTTTGGATTTGCGAAACAAAACAGACTATATGTATGGAACCATGTGCGCCCGACAGGCTACGGTCAGTTGGAACAGAAAGCTGGTATCCGGGACTGTTATGTCCCTCCTTGTAAGCATGATATGAAATCGTAATACAATTACTTCTTTCCCGTTTCAAAAAAAGTATAAGTATTAAAAATTTACTAACATATTGTTTAACATTATAGTGCAATAAACAATATCATCCCTATGTACCAATTCAATTCATTTTTATAACCTGTATTGGTTTTTACATTTGAACCAAACAGTGAATTAAACAAACTAAATAAGTAAAATTCAAACTTTCCATAACGCCGAAACCAAAATTCGGCACTCTTTTCCCTTAGTTCACCTAAACTCTCATTTCGGCATCTTCATCTTGAACCTCTTTTGTGTTGGGTCTCGAGGTAGGGTTGGAGATGAACCAACTCGCAGCGGAAAATCAAGGAAAACCAAGAAACGATTTGAAATAATTTTCAAAAATTCATTTTACATGCATTAAATCCATAAACAAGAATTTAAAACATGTTATCATACAATTTAGCAAAACAACATGCCAAAAACGAAACTTTCAAGCAAAACCGAAACTTTGAACACCGTCTTGTGAATCCCGAAGGTAGCACGGCTCTGATACCAATGTTGGGTCTCGAGGTAGGGTTGGAGATGAACCAACGTGCAATGGAAAATCAAGGAAAACCAAGAGACGATTAAAACCATGAAACAACTAACAAAGAATGGATTCACAAGAGAAAAATTCGGCACTATTTCTTACCAAAACAAGAACACCGGTTAACGAATGATTGACTTGAGTCTCCAAGACGCCTACGTATCCACATGGGAATTAAAGCCACGTAGTTCTTCTCTTTGAGGACTGAAGAACACAAAAATAGAGGTGGGAACTTGCCAAACCCGAAATTGCAAGGGAAGGGGGAGAGAAGTTGTGTTTCCTATTCTTGTCTTGTGTTTGTTATGTTGAAAAAAGATGACTTAAACATAACAAAACCCATACTTGTCCAACTAAAGGCATGAGACAAGTATGGTGTCAAGTAAGGTGTAAATAGGACAAAGTATGGCTAGACAAGATTGGGTTAGGTGGTGAATCATCAACACCTTAATCCTTGTCTTGCTTACTTAGTACTAATTAATCAAGACTTGATTAATTAGTTCCATGGGTCTTGGTTGCATGGGCCTTTCATGGGCCTCTTGGAACATGGCCCGTGGCCATTTCCAAAGAGGTCCCGTGATTCGCTCATCGCCTCCAAGCCTTCCATACTGGAAATGTCCAACATTATCCGACGCGATCAATCCCAAGACTCCAAGCCTTGTCTTGATCCGTAAAGTCCTATTCACTTACGAGCACATGACCCAAAACCCAGTTTTGGTCATGTCCCGAGACAATTCCCTTTTGGCCATTCTCCATAAATGTGTCAATGAGTTTCACCCTCCGGTGTGACCCTTAGGTTTATGCATGTCAATAGATCAACGTAAAATCCCATTTTACTTGATCCTATTTTAAGTGGTGACTAACGAGACTTTAGTATTGCCTGACACTGCATAACGAATCGACCCTGTTGATTCTAACCTTTCTGTCATCCCTGTCATTATCCTTTTATCTCCGATATCCTGATTAAGATAAGGCATAGAGCCGTCATCCTTATTATTCTCAATCACCGTTCCTTGATATGTTAGATGACTGAAGATATGATACCCAGTATCATGTGCATGGCCATGCTATTCTTTCAGTCACTCTCGATCAAGCGGCCGAGAACCGATATCTTTCCCATACCTCAGTATGAGGGATAAATCCCTTAGCCGCCTTTCGTGTCACTCATGTAGCCCGTCCCCAAGCCAATCCTGGCCGTTGTGGAAGCCCTGTTACGGACAACGTTAGGCTCAGGTCAAACTCAGTTGTTGACTACATAGCAATCACAAAGACTCCTTGGTCAAAGGATACATGACAAGCTACGACAATGAATATGTTCATGACTTAATCTATGGTACATATTCAGGGCGGGTCGTCCAATATCATGTCCCACATGATATCTATGATCAGACTCCGGAATCCCATTCCAATGACTAACAGAACGTAAGCCATAAAGAGCCATCTTTCATACTAGTCGCTTCTAGTGAAGTTTTGTTGATCAGGGACCCATCGAGTGTGGTCTATCTCAATCTATGGTTCTATTCGCATGGTGGGCATAGATCAGAGCACACATCGATATGTTACTCCAACACATAAGTAATATAAAGCCGCTTTAATTTTATTGCTAACGATGATATATACATTTGGACATTTAGGATTGAACTACGGGCACTAAGACTAACAATCTCCCACTTGCCCTAGTTCCAATCTAAACTCCAATATGTCCCCATCGACTTTACATGTATAACATGTTTAGGCAGCGACACTGCCTTAGTCAAAGGGTTGGCTATGTTATCATCTGTTACAATATATGTTATCTTCACTTCACCTCAGTTCAGTATTTCTCTGATTAGGTGGATACGCCGTAGTACATGTTTGGATTTGTTATGCGATCTGGGCTTTTAGCTTGCGCAATGGCGCTTGTGTTGTCGCAAAATGGATTCACCGGGCTGGATGGGTTTTTAATTACACCCAACCCTGCCGTGAATTTCCAAATCCACATAGCCTCCTTAGCTGCCTCTGCAGCATCCATGTACTTGGCCTCTGTCGTAGATTCGGTAATGGTATCTTGCTTTACGCTCTCCCAGCTAAAGCTCTGCCATTCAGCATAAACACATATCCTGACTGACTTCTAAAGTCATCTGGATTTGTCTTGGAAAACTAGCGTCTACTCATCCTTCGACGACTAGTTCAAAATCATCTTTCCCCCGGGTTAGACTGATGTCTACTGGTACAACATAAGGCTTACGAGACGTCCGGTCTCATACATGTCATGGCATATATGATTGATCTTGCCCATAGGCGCATAGGATTCTCATCATCCTTTTCAGCTCATCAGGTGTCTTAGGACACTGAGTCTTGCTGAGATGAATGCCACGACTAGTGGGTAAGAGTCCTTTATTTGAATCGAGCATTTAAGAACCTACTCAATGCCTTGTTCACATAGGTTCCCTGACTTAAATCCAAGACCATCTTGGTGCAATCTCTACATATCTTAATCCCTAAGATATAAGAAGCATCGCCTAAGTCATTTATTGAAAAACACTTCCTCAACCAAGCTTAAGTCTCGTGCAAGGTTAGGATGTCGTTTTCAATGAGAACCAAAAAGGTAATCTTGCTCCCACTAACCTTCTTATAAACGCAAGATTCATCCTTGTTCTTGATTAAGCCAAATCCAATTACAGCATCATCAAAACGAAGGATCCAACTCCGAGAAGTTCGTTTCAATCCATAAATGTATTTCAACAACTTATAAATCTTTCCCTTATTCTTCGGATCGTCAAAACCTTTGGGCCGAGACATACAAACGTACTCAGTCAAATTTCCATTTAGGAAAGCGGTTTTGACATCCACTTGCCATATCTCGTAATTATCATACGCAGTCATGTCAAGAAAAATTTGGATCGATTTTGACCATAGCCACTAGGGAGAAGGTTTCCTCATAGTCAATCCATTGGATCTGCCTATAACCTTTTGCCACCAGTTGATCTTTGTAGGTCAGAGGGTTGCCGTCCATGTCCATCTTCACCTTGAAGATCCATTTGCATCCGATGGTCCTCACACCATTGATGGGATCAATCGGATCCCAGATTCGGTTGTCCGACATGGATTGCATTTCCTCCCTCATGGCTCCCAGCCATAACTCGGAGTTGGGCCCATCCACGACTTCTTGAAAGGTGGCTGGATCATCGTGATCCACCATGACTTCATTGTCACCTCCGGATACCATATCTTGGAGGTGGAATATAGATCCTTTCAAATCGCCTTGGACCTTCTGAAATTTTAACATGAATTGGTTCTTACTGTACGACAATCTCTGGCTCCTTTCTATTGGGTTGTCAATTGGTTTAGACAGATCTGTACCATCCTGAATTTCTTTGAGATGCACAGTCCTCCCAATGACGTCTTTGGAAACAAAACTCATTTTCCATAAAGACCCCACCCCAAGCGACGAACACCATGTTCTCACTAGGATTATAGAAGTAGTATCCCCTTGTTGCTTTGGGATACCACACGAAGGTGCATATCTCAGATCTTGGTTCGAGCTTAGTCGAAACCAAATGTTTCACATAAGCCTCGCAACCACAAATCTTTAGGAAGGACAAAGCGGGCATTATCCCGTGCCATTTTTAAAATGGTGTCCCTTCCACAACCTTCGTTGAAGCCCGATTCACTATGAATGCGGTTGTCTCTAGAGCATAACCCCTAAAAGAGATTGGGAGATCAGTCCAACTAATCATGGAACAGACCATTGTCTAACAATGTCCGATTTCTCCTTTTGGCTACACCTTTCAACTACAGTGTCCCAGTAGGAGTCCATTCCAAAAGGATCTCATTCTCTTTTAGGTGATCTAATAACTCTGTGGTCAAGTATTTTCCACCTCGATCCAATCGAAGTGCCTTAATACCTTTGTCGAGCTGGTTTTCTAGTATAGTCTTAAACTCTTTGAATTTATCAAAAGCTTCAGACTTATGTCTCACCGAATAGACATAACCATATTTACTGTAATCATCAGTAAATGTGATAAAGTAGCTAAAACCCCTCCTGGCAAGTGAACTTATTGGTCTACACACATTCGAGTGTATCAGGCCCAATAATTCATCCGCCCTTTCATCGCGATCGATAAAGGGCACTTTAGTCATTTTGCCCATCAAACAAACCTGGCACCTATCGATCGAATGGAATTCGAATGAACCTGAAAGCCCGCACTTCTGAAGTGCTGATAGGCGCTTCTTGTTTATGCGGCCCAAATGACAGTGCCATAAAAGAGTTAGGTTTAAATCGTTGGATTTAGACCTCTTGGTATTAACGGAATATATAGAACTTGAGGCATTGTTACCCATATCTAATATGTACAATCCTCCAACCAAGTCAGTACTGGCATAAAACATATCATTGCATAGAACATTGAAAACTCCATTTCCAATATTAACATTATATCCTTCCTTGTCAAACACGGATACAAATATAATATTCCTACTAAAAGTAGGTATGCAATATACATTATACAATACTAAGACAAGGCCTTTTGGCAAAGCAAGACTCATGGATCCTACAACAGTTGCCACAACTCAGAGGTCCACTTCGTGTTTTCCAAACCTCTCCTACTTCCAGCCACCATATATTAGTGCATGTGTGAGATTCAGTCCTAGTATCTAATACCCATGAATCTTTGGAAGTAGAGAGATGTAGCTCTATAGAGTTAATATCGGATGAAGGCACGGTCCCACCGCCCTTCCTTAGATCATCCAGGTTTCCTGATGAAGGCGCAGCCCTACTGCCCTTCTTCAGATCAGCTGTGAACCTCTTGTAATCCCGGATCCAATGACCAGGTTGTTGGAAATAGAAACAGACATTCTCAGGTGTCTCATCTTTCCTGCCAAGTGCGCATGGGCCCCGCCCTTGCCACTTCCAATTCCCTTGTTGACCATCAGAATATCCTTGGATCCTAGATCCCTGATATATTCTTCACATCAGTTAATGACACTTCATGTAACTCTGATATGGTCTTAGAGACAGTCTTGTCAAGGACATATTCTTTGCGTTCAGACTTGAAGACTATCCTCAAAATTCTGTACCAGTCCAAATAGTTTGTCCCATTTAGCTTGACCCTGTCAAGAATGGTTTTTAATGACAAACTATTAATGTTCGCTGAATTTGCCATTTGATCTACAACAGATAAAATTCAATCAGTAAACTGAATAAATTTTATGAAGATCAAGCTTAAACACCAACAATCGATTCTAAACCTTTAGAATCTGAAACCAAGATCCTTGATTCACTCGATTAAGCTGAACTAATGCTCACCACTTAATCGAGTTATGTAGGTAGGACTCCATTCAATCACATCCAATGTGACTCTTGGCTAGGGTATGTATTTATGTACACGGCTTACCCTATCTGTTACCCTAGCTCAACCTCAGGCTGAGAATCGTAGTCGGGTCCACCAATTTTCAACTATGGCCGTCACTATGTAGGTGCTCCGCTAATGCGCACGACACCCACATATTTCGTCCAAACCTACTACCCCGCTTTCCCATGGATGCTCCGCTAATGCGCACGACACCCATAGGACGGGGAGGTAGTAAGGTGTTGATAATTGGGAGGTATCGGACATGACCCGCTTTTACTTGTCCGGTTGTGTTTAAAACTTTGGCACATCCTAGATGCGATGAGCACATCAACTACATTCCAAATGCAATGATGCCTCAAATTACATCCAATGTAATTCTTCCTTCGAACCCGTCAACTACATCCAATGTAATGACGATTCTAAGGGCTCACACACAAGGATTAAAATTCCAATTTTATCTTTGCATGTGAGGTGATATGCTCGGTAAATAAAGTTAAGCATGCAATTCTAAAACACATAGAATTAATCATGCATAAACTAAACCAAGCATAAAGCGATAAATGTGCACATAATAGCCCCCTAACTAACTCCCACTAGCTTCTCGAGCTCCACCGACTCCAAGCCGATGCCAACACCCGAAAAGCCACCAAATGACCTTTTCGCCCTTTCTTCGTCTTGAGTAAAATATTACAATTTAATACACGACTCGTAGGTCGGGAATAAATAAATATTACAAACAAGTGGTTCGACGACCACACCTTGAAAGAATAATTACACGCTAACTCTAACGGCTCGCAGGCCGTGAAAAGCGATAAATAATTAACTCGAGCTCGGGGCTATTATGTACACCATGCCAACATCACATCACACATCGTGTTATCAAACAATCATATTATCAAACATCATGTGATTTTCCGGTTTTATTTAATAGCGAAGTTTCGAAATATTTTGATGCTCGGTTTATCGAAACCGTTCAAAAATGAAACTTTTGAACATTTGATCTTCGAGTTCGTCATGACGGTTCCAAACTCGTCATAACTAACAAAACGGTTTAGCCTTGGCATATCAACCATCCAATGGTCATGCTTGGCCTAGCTCCGTCCAACGGAGCCCCGTTCGGTCCCGGTTTCGGCTCCCCGAGAGTCCCGCTCCCGAGACCCAAAAAATCAAATTTTTTCAAAATTTCCAGATTTGAAATAATTTTCAAAAATTCATTTTACATGCATTAAATCCATAAACAAGAATTTAAAACATGTTATCATACAATTTAGCAAAACAACATGCCAAAAACGAAACTTTCAAGCAAAACCGAAACTTTGAACACCGTCTTGTGAATCCTGAAGGTAGCACGGCTCTGATACCACTGTTAGGTCTCGAGGTAGGGTTGGAGATGAACCAACGTGCAACGGAAAATCAAGGAAAACCAAGAGACGATTAAAACCATGAAACAACTAACAAAGAATGGATTCACAAGAGAAAAATTCGGCACTATTTCTTACCAAAACAAGAACACCGGTTAACGAATGATTGACTTGAGTCTACAAGACGCCTACGTATCCACATGGGAATCAAATCCACGTAGTTCTTCTCTTTGAGGACTCAAGAACACAAAAATAGAGGTGGGAACTTGCCAAACCCGAAGTTGCAAGGGAAGGGGGAGAGAAGTTGTGTTTCCTATTCTTGTCTTGTGTTTGTTATGTTGAAAAAAGATGACTTAAATATAACAAAACCCATACTTGTCCAACTAAAGGCATGAGACAAGTATGGTGTCAAGTAAGGTGTAAATAGGACAAAGTATGGCTAGACAAGATTGGGTTAGGTGGTGAATCACCAACACCTTAATCCTTGTCTTGCTTACTTAGTACTAATTAATCAAGACTTGATTAATTAGTTCCATGGGTCTTGGTTGCATGGGCCTTTCATGGGCCTCTTGGAACATGGCCCGTGGCCATTTCCAACGAGGTCCCGTGATTCGCTCATCGCCTCCAAGTCTTCCATACTGGAAATGTCCAACATTATCCGACGCGATCAATCCCAAGACTCCAAGCCTTGTCTTGATCCGTAAAGTCCTATTCACTTACGAGCACATGACCCAAAACCCAGTTTTGGTCATGTCCCGAGACAATTCCCTTTTGGCCATTCTCCATAAATGTGTCAATGAGTTTCACCCTCCGGTGTGACCCTTAGGTTTATGCATGTCAATAGATCAACGTAAAATCCCATTTTACTTGATCCTATTTAAGTGGCGACTAACGAGACTTTAGTATTGCCTGACACTGCATAATGAATCGACCCTGTCGATTCTAACCTTTCTGTCATCCCTGTCATTATCCTTTTATCTCCGATATCCTGATTGAGATAAGGCATAGAGCCGTCATCCTTATTATTCTCAATCACCGTTCCTTGATATGTGAGATGACTGAAGATATGATACCCAGTATCATGTGCATGGCCATGCTATTCTTTCAGTCACTCTCGATCAAGCGGCCGAGAACCGATATCTTTCCCATACCTCAGTATGAGGGATAAATCCCTTAGCCGTCTTTCGTGTCACTCATGTACCCCGTCCCCAAGCCAATCATGGCCGTTATGGAAGCCCTGTTACGGACAACGTTAGACTCAAGTCAAACTCAGCTGTTGACTACATAGCGATCACAAAGACTCCTTGGTCGAAGGATACTTGACAAGCTACGACACTGAATATGTTCATGACTTAATCTATGACACATATTCAGGGCGGGTCGTCCAATATCATGTCCCACATGATATCTATGATCAGACTCCGGAATCCCATTTCAATGACTAGCAGAACGTAAGCCATAAAGAGCCATCTTTCATACTAGTCGCTTCTAGTGAAGCTTTGTTGACTAGGGACCCATCGAGTGTGGTCTATCTCAATCTATGGTTCTATTCGCATGGTGGGCATAGATCAGAGCACACATCGATATGTTACTCCAACACATAAGTAATATAAAGCCGCTTTAATTTTATTGCTAATGATGATATATACATTTGGACATTTAGGATTGAACTACGGGCACTAAGACTAACATTTTGGGCATCTGATTACCACAGACCTAGTTGGTTTCATGTCCAAGTAGACCGTTATAACTCATGAGGATGGAGAGAGAGGCATGATTTCTGAACTCACACGTCTGAAGAGTTTACCGCTAATCTGCAGAGCAGCAGCGTACGTGCATCCTCAATGGCCTAGATTAGGATGTCAACATAGATTAAGATGTCAACATGAATAAACCATGTTAACCTGAAATAAACGTTATATGAAATCAGGTGTGATCAAAGGAATCCAACTATGGACCACCACTAATTCCGACCGTAATTTCCAAAATGTGCAACCACCTCAACAAAAAAAAGACAAAAAATTGATTTATAGGCATGAAGTATAGTAAAAATAAACGGGAAAAAGAGAACGCTCAGAAAAAGATGAGATCCATAAATTTCAAATCCTATAACCACATCTAATCACATTCAAATACATTATTGGAACATGACGGAATCAAATTAGAGTTTAAAATCCACCCCTTGACAAATAAGGACAAAATTGAGCAGTAGTCTAGCTATTACCTCCCTGGTTCATCATTTCATCCGCATCCTGTATATAAAATATGCTGTAAGTACAACAAATAACCTAAATATAAACAATGATTAACAAATAACTCAAATATATTCTTATAATAAGATGATCGGTTTAAAAAGACCAAACATCTAAAAAACGCTCTCCACTCAACCTCCCTGAGGTTACGTCTTACCCTATTCGGGTCGCCGTCGCCGCCGTCGATGTCGCCGCCGCTCCTGCTCAGTCCGCACCGGTCATCGACATCCACTCCCGTCGCCGATCATCTGCTTTCCCAAGGACCATCACTCCCTGGCTGCAGACCCCTGGTCCGATCTCTTCTCTAGGTCGGGTACCGATCTCACCGATTTCTCAATCGCCTTGGCCGTCCCAGCCGCCCCTGAAGTCACCGTCTCCCGGATCCTCACTGGACCCCGAGGGTTCATCGCTGACTGTTGCCAGCGACCCCCGAACCCGCTTTGTTTCCCGACGGCTCGCCGAGACAAAGCCTTCGATTTCGCCACAGCGCCGGGCTCTCTAATAGCCTCGTCCCCTGCCGCGAGCTCCCAGATCTGTGTCATTTGAGGAATTTGGCGGACACTCCAGGCCGCCAATCAACTCCCACCGCCAGGGCGCCGACAGGTACTCTTCCCGATCCTAGGGTTTTACTTTTGTTATTATGCCTGTCTTGCTGGCTTGGAACTGTCGAGGTCTAGGTACGGACCATAACCGGCGCCAATTGAAAGACTTGGTGTCCCGGCACAAACCCGACATCCTTTCCCTGACAGAAACCCGTCACGTGGAATCTCGGAACTCTCGATCACGACTTGCTATCCTGCGTAGAACGCTTGGTTTCCATGGAGGCACGGGCATTCCGGGATTTGTACTGCAGGCCATCCCGGGAGCCGGATCTCCGACTAATAAAGGAGGGGTGATGATGTTGTGGTCTGAACAATGCAAGGTTACGGTATTGTCGATGCAACAATCACATAACGACACGTCTGTACAGCTAGGTCACGAAGCACCCATCCGGTTCACAGGCATCTATGGGGAACCGATATGGGAGCGTCGACATTTGACATGGGCAAATCTGAGACACCTGGCCACAATCCCAGCACCGACTGATTGGATCCTAATGGGGGACTTCAACGGCATCTTGCGTCCATCAGAAAAGCGGGGTGGGGGATATATCCACTACCCCTTATGCAAGGATTCCAGCAGGTCGTATCGGACATTGGAGTAGAAGAGGTACCACTGCGAGGGTACCAGTTCACGTGGGCACGGGGCCAGGATGCTAAATCGCTAGTGGAAAGTCAGTTGGACATAACATTTATCTCCCCGCAGGCTCGAGCCTGTTTCAGGGATGTGGAGTTACAGAACTTGGCCAAGCGTTCTCCAAATCCTTCTCCAAATCCAGAAGGAACCAGTGGAACGTTGGCCTCGTCAGTTTCGGTTTGAGAACATGTGGATTGATCATCCGGAGTGTGGTCCATTGATTCAGACAGAGTGGGGTCAGCCAGGGAATCGCCATATCAAGCATCACATTAAGGACATCGGGACTTCCCTGGATGAGTGGGGCCAGACGATCTTCTGGGACAACATTAACCAGATCTGAAGGTTACAGCGGAGGCTTGCTGAGCTGAATGGCCGAACAGACAGACAGGGCATCCGGAAGAGACTAGCAATTCAAAACCAGTATAACAGGGCGCTGGCTACACAGGAACAGTTCTGGCGACAGAGGGCGAAACAACACTGGCTTAGGGAAGGGGACCGGAATATGGGATTCTTTCAGAGATCGTCCACCAAGCGCCAGGTGAAAAACAAGCTCAAATCCTTGATAAATGATGATGGAGTAGAAGTGCAGTGGAATACAGGTATGAGTGATCTGCTCCACTCATACTTTGCTAATATTTTCACAGCAGGCGACATCGAAGACTATGACCTCCCCATGCCAGTCCCTTGTATGATCACTCCGGCACAGAATTTATTACTCACACAGCGAGTAACGGATCAGGAGGTACGTCACACCGTGTTCCAAATGGGCCCGTCGAAATGCCCAGGACCGGATGGTCTCAACCCAAAGTTCTTCCAACATTATTGGGATACTCTGGCTGCGGAGGTCATTGACTTTGTCCGCACTGTTGTCCTGACCTGCACTATCGATCAAGACATCAACAAGACCACTCTGATTATGATACCGAAGATCCCAGGGGCGAAGAAAATTGCGGAACTGAGACTCATTGCATTATGCAACGTGATCTTCAGAATCCTTTCTAAGGTCTTGGCAAACCGGATCAAACCCCTACTAGACCCGATCATCTCCACAAACCAGGGGGCGTTTGTCCCGGGCAGACATATCCAGGATGACGTCATCATCTCCTATGAGATTATTCACACTCTACGACGTAAAACACAGGGACAACGTGGTTTCATGGCCTTGAAGCTAGATATGAGTAAGGCCTACGACAGAGTGGAGTGGTCTTTCCTACTGTCTATGATGGGAGCGTTCGGTTTTGATATGGGCTGGCGGGCGATGGTACTCGCGTGTATGAGAGCACTCGAGTATATGGTCATTTCTGACGGGAAGCATACGGCACCGTTTACAGCAGGACGGGGTATCCGACAAGGTGACCCCCTATCGCCGTACCTTTTTCTGTTCTGTATGGAGGGTCTATCTCGGATGCTTAGTCATGCAGAGAGAGCTGGCCATATTCATGGGGTATCAGTAGCTAGAGGGGCCCCTCTGGTATCTCATATATTTTTTGCGGACGACTGCTATATATTCTGTAGGGCGGATCAAGAAGAGACGACCCATCTGAGTACTATCCTTCAAACCTTTGAACGCCTCTCAGGTCAAGTCATAAATAAAGGCAAGTCATCCATATTTTTCAGTACTAATACAACTTTGGCAAACAGAACAGCTTGCTGTAACATACTGGGCATCCAGGAAATCTCAGGGCCGACTAAGTACTTGGGAGTCCCCAACATGCTGGGCCAGAAAAAAGGACAGAGTCTCCAATTTTTATGTGACCGGTTAGTGGCCAAGATTGGGACATGGGATGGTCAGATGTTGTCGGCAGGTGGGAAGGAGGTTATGATCAAATCAATCCTCCAGGCCATGCCAATCTACGCGATGAGCATGTTTATGTTCCCAACGGAATCAATCAACAAAATCCATCTCGCACTAGCTCGGTATTGGTGGACGTGTACTCCCAGGGGAACAAGACCGATTATTTGGCAGGACTGGACGAAAATGTGTAGGCCAAAGGAGGATGGAGGGATGGGATTCAAAGACATGCGGGATATGAACATTGCTATGCTGGCAAAAATGGGGTGGAAACTGGTTACTCAACCCGATTGTCTGGTGGCTCGAATCCTTAAGGCACGATACTACCCAAAGGGTGAATTCCTGACGGTGTGTGGAGGGAATGGACCCAGTCAAATATGGTCGGGTCTCCGTGGCACGCAGGGTCTGCTCCGCGAGGGATTGATTCGTACTATCGGCGACAGTCGAACTACTATGGTTGAGGGACCTCCTTGGCTTCTGGGGGATAACCCGGTTATCCCTATGCATACATGTACCACACCGGCTCTTATGGTGTCAGACTTAGCCACCGTGGACCATGAATGGGATGTGCAGAAAATCCAGTCGATCCTCCCTCCGGCTATTGTTGAGGATATCCTCCAGGTGCCCCCGCCTCTTCCCCAGCATACGGACAGATGTTCCTGGAAGTACAATATCAGAGGTGAGTACTCAGTCAAAGAGGGCTATAGGGCCCTATCCATAGCGAATGGTCGATGGCACACCTCGACAGGGGCAACGGTATGGACGGGTATCTGGGATCAAGATATTCAACCACGGATCAAGGTCTTTATATGGCAAGCCATTTCAGGTACGTTACAGGTTGCCATGAACCTACGAACCAAGTTCGTTCCCATTCCGGCCACATGTCCGATGTGTCAATCGGACTCGGAAACTGCGGACCATCTCCTGCTGTCCTGTCCGTTTGCGAAGTCGGTTTTTGGGACGAAGCGGGTCTACCTGTTCCTGATCCTTCATCGTCCTCCTTGACTGATTGGCTCTCGGCCCTTTTCCTGATACCGGATACCCCGACCCGGAGCAAAGCCTGCCTCGTGCTCTAGGAGGTATGGAAAGCGAGAAACGCTATGGTCTGGGACCATGTGACCTCCACCCCACAAGAATTGGTTGTCAAAGTCCTCAGTAACCAGCATAGCTGGGTGGAAGCACAATTGGGCCTCCGGAATCTGATCGTTATTCCCCGATCCACACAGACTAGATGGAAACCCCCTCCCCCTGGATGGCTCTTAATCAATGTTGACGGGGCGACCTTTGCGGCCGCATGACAGTTTGGGTGGGGTTGGATCTGCAGTACAGACATGGGAGAGGTCCGGGAAGTACGGAATGGATATGGAAGCGGGGTACTCAACCCCGAATACTCGGAGGCGATGGCGATTTGGAAGGCCCTGGAATGGGTACACGCCTCTCACTCGTCCAGGGTCATCATACAGAGTGACACTCAGTACCTGGTACACCTGATTCAAGGCACGCACCAGGTCTTTTCCCCGCTGGGACGGTTGGTCGACGATTGTAGGTCCCTGCTCACTACTCTCGAGGATGTCAAACTCGAGTACATTTCTAGGTCAGCGAACGGTGCAGCCCACTGGCTTGCCCGAAAAGCCCGTTTTGTGCCTGTGCTCTCGTGGTCTGGATTAACTATTCCTACTACATTTATGTCTATCTTACAAAAGTTCAATTAATAAAATTCAAACTGCGTTTCAAAAAAATATATTCTTATAATTGTGAGAAAAGCTTTAACACAACCTGTTGCACTGTTCCATTATGTATGTTTACCAACTTGACTACTAACGTTTTGATGCATAAAGGACTTTTTCATTTTTGTACATACATAAAAATCATGAGAGGAGAGTTAAATCTAATTTACCAACTTGACTACTAACGTTCTGATGCACAAAGGACCTTCTCATTTTTGTACATATAAAATTGAAGCTTTGTTGAGTTTACATATCACATAAATGCAAAACTTCAGAACAATTGATAATGATCCAAAATTTACGAATTCCAAGATGAGCATTCATGCTTGCATATATTGCAGTTCTAGGTAAATTCTTATTTTCCCTGCATACTATACATAGTAAAAAATGAAATTCAATGGTTGACACATTCATATTGTTGGATTCCAATTTCTTTGAACTGACATTAAATGCATAATCACTTATGAACGATAAGACTTGATATGTATTTGAGGACTGAAATAAAAATCTAACATAAATCATCTTCTTACCTTTGTCTGAACGATTTTCTGGATGGTTGATCCGGCACCAAAGGATGAGCCATGAATGGCTTCAAACGTTTAAAGGAGCATGCCACAACTGCACATGATTTACGTCATGTCATTCATAAAACTAAAGTATACAGATGAAAAGGCACTTGCAAACAAATACAGTGACATCCTTTCATCTTCTGACCCGGTAATATGTATTATGTTTTATCTTCCATCACATCCTCCACTCACTACACCATTTATTCACATCCTCCACTCACTACACCATTGATTATACCCATTTGACCAAGAAAAAGGCAGCTCTTAAGTTCTACTCACAATCACATAGCAATGACGGGCCAATTAGAAGATCATATAACTCGACAATAATTCATGTATGTCTACTTAGCATTAATAGAGTTTCCTTAACATAGGATTAACAGCTTCCACAAACACAACTTAGGATTAACAACTTTCTCTTGAGTTATATATTTTAAAAGAATAATTGAGGACAAAAGATGATCTCAGAATGACATCAATAAAAACAAATTAGTTTATGTCTGGTTGTTAATCTGTTCCGAATTCTCAGTTTCCAGCCTAATCTACAATTCTCACATTGAATAAAATTAGATTAAGTGTACTAAGTTTGATGTCTTACCATTCTCTTCATAGCATTAGTTACCTAGTTAAATTTAAGGATAATTGTCGAAACATGCACTAATGTTTCGTCCACAAACGAAATAGTACACAATGTTTTGTCCACGTCGCCTGGCTACTCTTATGAATCGTCCACGCATTTCTGTTAGAAAAATTAATGGAATATTCCATTTATGTTATACATGTGCAGTTAAAGCATAACTGAAATGACCATTTTACCCTTATCATGAATCTTTTGACTTTTCCTTTTGACTTTTGCATGAGACATTACTATTCTACCACTTCTAATAAAAAACAAATTAAAAAAATAAATAAATAGACAAATGAAAATAATTTTTTTATAAAATCAGTTTTTATTTATAAAAATTATTTTTATTTTCAAAAATTCATATTTTAATTTTAAAAAATACATAGAAATCAGTGTTTTTTATAAATTCAGTTTTTATTTATAAAAATTATTTTTATTTTCAAAAATTTAGATTTTAAATTTAAAAATACATAAAAATCAGTTTTTTTAAAAAAATACGTAAAAATCAGTTTTTTGCTTAATTATTATTTAATTATATTTGGGTAGAAAAAAGAAAAAAATATAATATATAATAAAAATATTAATTAAATTTAAAAAAACTCTGATTTTTATTTTTTTTTAAATTAAAATATGAATTTTTGAATTTCAAACCAAAAGGGAAAAATTGAGGGTATATCAGTCTTTTAACTCATTCTTATTTTTGAATTTCAAACCAAACGGGCAAAATTGTCAATTAAGGTTTTGTTGTTACACTTTTCTAACAGAAGTGTGTCATGCCCCAATTTCAGTAAACCGAACTCGGGACGCGAACGTTTTAAAAACATAAAAACACTTGAAACCTGTTTTCATTAAATCACTTTAAAATACCAGTTTAGATCAACAAAATAATAATTACAACTTAAAACACGTCCCAACAAATGGACAAACGAGGTACACGTCACTAGACTCAAAACACCCAGAAACCCGCTTCAAGCTCTTCAAGCTTTAGAAGCTCCCCAGTCCAGCCTACGAACGGTACCTGTAGGAAAAGCAGCTAGGGGTGAGCGTTCGCTCACCACCACGGATAACAGACTGACTACGGCATAATTAGCAGACAATGCCGGTAACACCAACAACAAACTCAACTCCGGGGAACACTGTCCCCAACCCAAGTACTCTGACTGAACAAATACACCCACAGTTACCTTCCTTGACCAACTCAACACTCTGACACGTAAAGTAGACCCGACACAACGATCACGACCTCTTCCAAGGACTCAAAAGAAACTACGCAACACCAAACAAGATCACAAAGGATCGCACGCCAAACAAGATCACAAAGGATCGCAAACCAGCTGCTCAGTAACCTCCCTCAATCACGCGCTTTGCCGAACCACTCAGGTCAGGCGGTCGACCTGTCTCAGTAACCTCTCTCACTCACGCGCTTTGCCGAACCACTCAGGCCAGGCGGTCGACCTGTCTCACTCACGCGCTTTGCCGAACCACTCAGGCCAGGCGATCGACCTGTCTCACTCACGCGCTTTGCCGAACCACTCAGGCCAAGCGGTCGACCTGTCTCACTCACGCGCTTCCCCGACACAAAGTCGGGCCAGACGGTCGACCTGTCTCAGTAACCTCTCTCACTCAGGTAACCACAATCACAATCACAAGCGAGTTCAACAAACAACAACAACACAGGTTCAACACTCCACAGGCACTCATGGCCACACAAGACACCAACAGTAAAACACGGACTCAACAGCCCCACAGGCACTCACGGCCTCCCAAGACACACCAACAGTAGAACACGGACTCAACAGCCCCACAGGCACTCACAGCCTCCCAAGACACCAAAGGTAAATACACGGGTCCAACAACCCCACGGGCACTCATGGCCACCCAAACTCAACAATAAACCACGCTTGCAACTTACCGAGACTCTAACTCGTAAGCCAGCTAAAGAAATGTTTGCAACCCCCCGAGACTCTAACTCGGTCAGGCCAGCCAAAGACACCAACCTTAGTACACAGGCTCTCAAGGCCACCCAAACTCGACAATAAATAACACGGGCTCTCAAGGCCACCCAAACTCAACAATAAATAGCACGGGCTCTCAAGGCCACCCAAACTCGACAATAAATAACACGGGCTCTCAAGGCCACCCAAACTCAACAATAAATAGCACGGGCTCTCAAGGCCACCCAAACTCGACAATAAATGATGCACAACAACCTCTGACATAATCGATGCCTCCAACAGTCCTAAGATCACTAGTTTCACAAACAACCTCCGGGCATGGTCATATGCCTCCAGTAACTCAATTATCGCTAAGTTCTCTGATCCTACGACACTACTAAGTGTCACATGCTTTTCTCATAAACGCTACAATCCCGTATCATGCATTTCTAATATTCGATAACCTACTCAACCCACGACACCCCAGTGTCACATGCAATTCTACTGTTAACTTTCCCTAGTCAGGGCCGAGATCCGGCTACTTTTCCCTACCTCGTGCGTGTTCTCCCAAAAGCCAAACAACGAGCTCCGATGATGATCTCAGTCACTCACCCAGCTTTCCCTTGCCTCGGTCCGTGGCACGATCTAAAAGAACACAATTTAAGGGCACTTAACAACTTGCAGGAATAAACTGAAAATCATTAAACTCGATGCCCAAACTTAACCCCGACAATGTCGATCACTCCCAAACTTCCCAATTACTCGACATTGTCGATATTGGACCCGTAAAGGCCCGATTCGCCCGACATGGCGAATCTGCCCGGGTTTTGGAAATGCCCTTCCGGGGCTCCAAAAATTCCCGTTTTCGTTTCTAGGGTCTTAGAATAATTCAAGGGTCCCAATGCACTTGACGGAATCGAATTCCGACTTTCGATTCAATTAATTGACGTTTAAAGTTTCTAAACCCGATAATTACAACTTTCGCAATTTAATTCCACATTTCGATACGGGTGTGGATTAACGACTTGGAGAACGTCCTAAACCACCCGAACACGAAAACCTGATACCCGGGCATGTGGGCCCCACACGGCCACAATGGCAAAATTCCCCCTTTGCCCCAAAACGTTCCTAACGAACCCCAAACCTCAACCCTTCATCTTTAAACCAATTCTAACCAAAACCCAACCATATTTGAATCGTTTAAACTCAAACCCTAAAATTCAAACGTACCAAAACGAAAATCGGTTAGGTGCTCACCGTAGAGAATGTCGATGTGAGCTCGATTCTTTTATCGTGGAGACGATCCACCGGACGGATCGTCGGGAAATAGCAAAACCTTAAACTTTCTCTCCTTTTCTCTCCACCTTCTCTCCTCCTTCTATCCCCTTTCTCTCTCTTCAAACTCACCATTTTCCCCTTTTTTTGAAAGTGGCCGAGACCTCACATTTTCACTTCCTTTTGTTTTGTTTAAAAAAAAACAACTAATACTTAAATTGTAAAACTAACCATCAAGTCTTCCTTTGTTTTGTTCAATGTTACCTAACACCACCACATTTGTGACATGTGGCAAGTAGGTCCCACACCTTTTTGGAAAATATCTCCTAGATATTATCCAATCAGATTCGCGAAATTCGGACGTTTCGGGGCCCGAACGGGCACTTTTTCCAAAAAAATACGAAACTTCACGGACCACAAGGAAACGGCTCAACTAAGACCGCTGCGACGACGGATAAGCTTTTTGGATCCAAAACGGACCTCGAATGGACCAAAACGTCGCTCGTTTGACTTTTCCAGCGAAAAGTCAACATTTCCCATATTGGTCAGAAAGTTGCCCTGAGTCCCCCGGAACTCACTTTGGTCAATATCGGGGTCAATTTAAGTCCGGTATGACCCTTGGGGTCAAATTTAGGTTCAATCAAGTGTCTGCTGAAATTTTTTAAATTTACCCGTTTTTTCGCAGATTTGACTGGCGTTGACCGGAAGTGGTTATTACAAGTGCGTGGACGATTCATAAGGGTAGCCAAACGACGTGGAAAAAACATTGTGCACTATTTCGTTTGTGGACGAAACATTAGTGCATGTTTTCACAATTATTTATATTCATACAAGGGTTACATGTAGATAGATACTTAGTTAAATTGTTCACTTGTAAATAAAAATCAAGCAAAAATACTGTGACAAAAATGTACATTCTAGAATCAACATTGTGTATAAAATTTGAACAGAGGTATTCATGCTTACAATTAGCCAAAACAATGTTGTGTATAAAATTTGAATAGAGAACTTCATGCTTACTATTTAACCATATTTTTCAACATGGATATGGAAAAAGGAATGGGGCCTATTAAATTGTTTTCATGGTTAAATTGATGAAGAGAATGAACTTGAAGATGGGAAAATTAACAAAACCAAATACTCATATCAGATATCCCCTGATGAACACAATTAAATCAATTTTGCATGTGAATTTTGTATTCAAATGAAATTGTAAATAAAGGAATGCATACTTACAATTCAGTCATGATTTCAGCAGAGATATGGAAGATCGAATATCCCTAAAAGTTTCCATAACTAAATTTAGCAGAATGTCAGGCATTACTTGACACTTTTCCTTTACAATGAAATGATTTGTTGATTAAAAAGCACATGTGTCACCCCCCAGTTAAAGTAACTTGCTCCTGCATCCCGTACAGCCAACATAGCTGAATTATGTTTATCATAAATAGAATGTAATCAATGACATAACAGATTGACAAGTAAATGAAATTTGGAAAAACAACATAACGACATTTCATTTGTAAAATAGTGTACATTTAACTCGTAAAGAAAAGCTATAAAAGTGATTCTAAGAAGAGGAAAATTAGAAACATATAATCTCTCCTAGACGATCAAAGGCCCCTTCAATGCCACCATACAAGGTGGAGAAAATAACATACCAAATTTGGGAGTCCATAAAATAAAACTGCATTTAACATGAAAGCTAAAGTAAGTCACCTTGTGTAAGACAATCAAAGACATTCAACCCTTTAAAACCTAATAAAGTTACAGAATATCTACTAGTATATAGAACTATCACTAAGTGTAAGAATCTGTCTCAAATATAATGGTGAAACTGAAGGATCGAAAAACATCATATATTCGCAGCGGAAATAAAAGGGTTCGATCCAAAACGATTTATTTTCATTTGAATCAATGATAAAATTAATTGATTTACTTACTTGATATGTAGAACAAATCCGATATAGCTCCGAAAGTACGAAGCCTCTAATGTATCCACACCGAGCAACGATTTGATACTTTCAACCTTTGAGATGACAATGGAGGAAGAACGATTCTTCATTGTTGATTTTTGGGAGAGAAGAGAAAAAGGAGGCTTCAAGAGAATAAGATGAATCATATTTTCTAAACCTAATTCTCTCTTTATATACTTCTAATTATTGGGTCCAAGACTCAATTGGGCTTGAAACCCGATTGGGCCTAGGGCAAACCCAACAATCTCCCACTTGACCTAGATCCAATCTGTCAAGAACTCCAATATTTATTATATTTCTGTGTTAGCAGAAAATATAACAAACATGCCATCTAGATCATTTCAATAAATTATCTCATAATAAATTAAATGATCTTAAACATCAAACATCACTCGTAAGTGTGTGACCACATAGGTTCAACGCTAAACCGGTAGTAATTAATCTCATTAACTACTAATCGAGGTTGGCGTCTAACAACACTCCCCGACGGCCGGATAACGTGAATATCAATATCCAATAAAGACGAACCTGGTTTAAGGATGATGAATTGTTTTCCTTCCATCTTTCCAACTCCAGATTATCCTAGGGTATGGTTTGACTGTCAAACCCTAATAGATAACCACTATGTTTCATGTTGATCGTTACTGGTTGTTGAATGACTTTAAGAAACTCCTTTCTTAAATCATTCTTCTGCCTTGGCCAAGGATCTTTTCCAACTATAAGATTCATAACAACATAGAGTTCAAACTCATTACCTTGAGTTGATGGATCCCCTCTTGACTCGCCATTGATTATATAGGTACTCAATTATACCCAATGACCTTTCAACTAGCATTTTTACACACTAGGTGTTTGGTATCAAAGTATAACAAGCATTCTATTAATCACTATGGTGATCTCAGGTCAAAGGACAAAACAATATACATTTGCTCCTTAAGAAAATTTCCACATTGACAGTATAGGTAAAATTAACCATTTGGAAATCTCACTTTTGGTCAGTTCAATGATCATATCCACTATATGCATCATCTATATTATAACTTAATGAATGAGATCCATTAATTCTCATCCAATGAGTACTTTTATACATATATTGGTCTATCCGGATCACCTTAGTCTCAGTAGGATGATCCTATGACCAAGAACACTTTTAGATCAAACTCTATAATACTTGACTCTCATTATCATAATCCCTATCATGATGACAAGTATATCAGTTTAATCAAGGACTTATCATATCCAATGTCAATAAACATTCATATATGATAACAATAAAAGCAATTATATTAGTCACTACTAATAAGAAAAACACGATATGAAATGTGCTAAAAAAAAGTCTCATGAAGATTAACATTTGACTAGAGCCAAACATTCATGAATTTCAATCCTATATTCCACTTGTGTTTGTCAAACTCCTTTGAACCAAGCACCTTGGTGAAAGGACCTGCATCGTTTTCCTTTTCTTCTAACTTCAGAATTTGAACGTCTCCACGTTCAACTATTTCTATAATCAGAAGAAACTTCCAAAGAACGTGATTGGATTTCTGGTGTGCTCTTGGCTCCTTGGCTTGTGCAATAACAGTCGTATTGTCACATAATAAAAGGAACACTTTCCTTTACTGAAGGAACCACACCAAGCTCAGTTAAGAACTTCTTTATCCATACACCTTCCTCAACAGCATCACATGCAGCTATGTATTCTGCTTCGGTTCCTGAATTAGCTACGGTAGCTTGTTTGGAATTCTTCCAAATTTTTGTTCCACCATTCAAGGTAAATCATAACTAGAATTAGATTTTCTATCATCCTTATCTGATGCAACACTTGCACTGATGTGGCTTAACAATTTAAGCTTATTATCTCCATATATGAGGAATTGGTCTTTAGTTCTTCTCAAGAACTTAAGAATAGTTTTAACAACTTTCCAATGTGCCTCACCCGGATTACCTTGATACCTACTTGCTACTCCTAGCGCATAGGCAACATCCGGTCTCGTACATGTCATGGTATACATGATAGCTCCCACTGCATTAGCATATGGGATTCTACTCATGCGTTCTCTTTCCTCTAGGGTCTTAGGACTATCTTCCCTAGAAAGAGAAACTCCATTTCCAATAGGTAAGTACCCCCTTTTGGAGTTATCCATGTGATACTTCCTTAAGATAGTATCAATGTACATAGATAAGGAGATCCCAAGCAACTTCCATAATCTATCTCTATAGACCTTTATTCCAAGAATATAAGTTGCTTCTCGCACATCTATCACGAAGAACTTTTCAGATATCCAAATCTTTGTTTCTTGCATGGCTGACACATCATTTCCTATTAGGAATATGTCATCTACATACAACACTAGGAAAATAATAACGCTCCCACTAACCTTCTTGTACACGCATGGCTCCTCTTCACAACGCACAAAATCGAACTTTTCGATTGTCGTGTGAAAACGAATTTTTCAACTATGAGAAGCTTTCTTTAATCCATGAATGGATCGTTGTAGCTTACATACTTTACTAGGAGCAGATGACAATGTGAAACCTTCAGGTTGAGTCATATAGACATCTTCCTTGAGCTCACCATTAAGGAGAACCATTTTCACATCCATTTGTCAAATCTCATAATCATAGTATGCAACAATAGCAAGCAAAATCCGAATAGATTTGAGTATTGCTACAGGGGAGAACGTTTCTTCAAAATCAATACATTCCTTTTTATTATACCCCTTAGCAACCAGACGGGCTTTACAGGTTTCAACCTTACCCTCCGCTCCCATCTTTCTCTTAAAACCCTATTTACACCCAATAGGTTTTAAGTCCTTAGAGTCATCAACTAAAGTCCATACTTTATTGATTTTTATTGACTCCATTTCGGATCCCATGGCAACAAGCCATTTCTCATGGTCTGGACATAACCACCGCCTCTTGGAAACACTTAGGATCGTCTTTAATAATAAGGTCATCATCAATATGATTGTCCTCAGAATCGCACACTAATAGATTAATCCTATTTTGTGCCAACGTTCTCTAATTGATCTTCTAAGAGGCTCTTGTACTTCTTGATTCCGTTGTTACCCTTGTTCCTGATTTGGTTCATTAACCAAATAATTTACCTCAACGTTTGAGGTTGGAACCCTCGGTGGCAACTATAAGACATCAAGAAAAAGGTTTCTCAATATGCATCCCATGCTCTTGAGTCGGCGCTGACTCATTGGTATCTTGTATTTCATCAAGATTTAATTCTACTTCTATTTCTTCCAACATCAAGGAACTTCTTTTCTAAAAGAAAAGCTGCGTTCCTAGCCACAAATACTTTGTGTTCAGAAGGATGATAGAAATAGTATCCCATAGTCTCCTTGGGATAACCAACAAATCTGCATTTGTTAGACTTAGCCTCAAGCTTGTCTGATTGTAGTGGCTTAACATAGGTTGGACAACCCTAAACCCTTAAATGTTTAAGGTTAGCTTTCCATCCTTTCCATATCTCATATGGTGTTTCAACAACTACTTTAGTGAGAACCTTATTTAACAAACATGTAACAGCCTCTAAAGCATATCCCCACAGGAAGATAGAAAGATCTATAAATCCCATCATCGATCGTACCATATCCAATAAGATACGAAGTCCACTATGATAGGATCCCTTCTTGTGACAAATAATCAATAAAATCGTGTATGAGATACTCACCCCCACGGTCAGATCTCAGTGCCTTGATATTCTTATCGGTTTGTTTCTCAACTTCACTTCTAAATATTTTGAACATTTCAAAAGATTTTGACTTATGTCTCATGAGATATATAAAAAAATATCTCGACATATCGTCCGTGAAGGTAACAAACTAAGAATATCCACCTTTATCTCGAACTTTCATTGGCACACATACATCAGTATGTATGAGTCCTAAAAGTTCACTAGCTCTTTCTCCAGTTCCAGTAAAAGGAGATTTTTGTCAGTTTCCAAATGAGATAAGATTCACAAGTATCGTATGATTCATAATCATACTGCCTAAGCCACAATGCCTTATGCAACTTGTTTACTCTTTTCTCATTGATATGACCAAGCCTAAAAAGCTAAAGGTAGTCTTGATTTGTTTGATTATTTCTCTTCCAATGCCCTTACTTCTAACAAAAGAAACGTCCAACATCCCGTTGATAGATGTTCATCTTTAATTTATTGAATGTGTTCATAACAGCATTCTCAAGTGCAAGCGGTTTTCTCTCAGGCATCCATTTGCCTCTCCACTTACTCTTTAAAGATTTATCAATTAAATGCACAGATCTTGATACTTTCGTTTTCTCGATGTGAATTGTATTTCATAATTGATCAACATATTGAGCAATTCATGAATATCACAATTCACCCTGTTCATGTTACAATTAACATAACAGAAGTATCATAAAGAGACTGCAAGATCAAATCCTGCTATAAGTGTGCATCCTTACTTCTCAAGTTATTCTATAAGATCAATTATCTTTAGAACATGGATACGCACCAGCTCATTGAGCTTTAATTCAGACATGAATAGAGACTTAGATATCTGATATCTAGCATTCATATTCTGATACTCCTACATCTTCTCAAGATGTTCTATTATCTGTGGTGGATTCATAGTTTCATGTTTTCTCTAAAGGACAAGACTCGTGGAAGCCAAAATGATGCACTGAGTAGTAGTACTTCGTTCCCAGTACTTCAAATATACATCTAATGCAACTACAACAGTCATTCCCTCAGTAGGAGCTTCCATATTGGGGTTATCGATCACATCGATAAGCTTTTCATGCATGAGAACAATCCTAGGTTTCAGTACTAGTCATATCAAAATTACTACCAGACATTTTGTTAGCATCCAGTATGTCACGCAGAGAAATAATAGTCATTTCGAAAATAACTATAAAGGAAAACCAAAAATAGCACAATCATACATCATTAAGACATGGACTTCATCAAAATGATAATACAAACTTTAAAACATGAGTGAGCCCCTTGGTTGTCAAGTCGTTTCTCACACATAATTAAAGTTTTTCTTGATTTTATCACATAAAACCACAACAGGCTATATACTACATAGTCACCTGGTTGTCAGGTCGGTCCTATTAGTATATTTGAGTTTATCCATCCTTGTGACATAAAACCAGTTAATATTACACCCTCTGGGTAGTCCAGACTATAAGTGTAACATCAAATAATTTTTTCTTCACTCACGCATCATATGCAGTAGAATAAATTAATTTTCTCCAAAAAGTAATTAATATTATACCCTCTGGATAGTCCAGACTATAAGTATAATGTTAAATAATTTTAATTTCACTTGCATCATATGCAACAGAATATACTATCTCCTCCCAAAGTTAATTAATATTATACCATCTGGGTAGTCCAAACTATAAGTACAATATTAGATAACTTTCCATTTCCATTTGCATCATATGCAATCAAAAGTATATTTATCTTTGAACTACAAGTCCCCTGGTAGTCAGGTTGTTCCTTGTAAACAAAATTTAAATTTTATACATTTTATGCTTGCATCATATGCAACGGAGAAAGAGAAACATTTATCTTTGAACTACAAGTCCCCTGATAGTCAGGTCGTTCCTTGTAAACAAAAATAAAGTTTTATACTTGCATCATATGCAACAGAGAAAAATAACATTTATCTTTGAACTACAAGTCCCCTGGTAGTCAGGTCGTTCCTTGTAAACAAAGATAATCTTATTCCGAACTACAAGTCCCCTGGTTATCAGGTCGTTCCTTGTAAACGAATATCAATTTTATTTATCTACTTCGATGGAAAAGCCTTTGATAAAATATCTCATATTTTATCAATTAAAACTCAATAATTATAAACCAATCATGTTTTACAATATTAAAACAATTTTTAATACATTCATGATCCTTATCACACACAATATATCATCCATAATTATATACACAGTTTAAACACACGTATATACTTTCTGTGCATTAAACACATGACAATACATATCAAAGATATATGCATATGACACCGTCATCACATCATCATGTTTATATATTTGAAAATAAAAATAAACACCATAAAAGCCACGGTTTCATATACCCAGCACAGTCATGGCCTTATACATATATCATCACACATATATCAAACATATATATAATCATTTCAATGATGATACAACAACCATTCATATATGTATGCAAAGCTATATATATATTCAACTAATGGTTATAACAAATAAGTCACGGAAAACAGTGATCATCCCCATGATATACACAAGTCCAAAAAGCTTTATCATTCGACATATTATATACCGTTTATCAAGCTTGTATTTATCAGTTGATGAGCAATAACAACATACCGTTATACAAGCACAAAAAAAAAATACATGAACAATAAACTTAGTTTCGTATGTGATTTAAATGCAAAAAACCAGGCTCTGATACCAATTGAAGGATCGAAAAACATCATATGTTCGCAGCGGAAATAAAAGGGTTCGATCCAAAACGATCTATTTGCATTTGAATCAATGATAAAATTAATTGATTTACTTACTTGATATGTAGAACAAATCCGATATAGCTCCGAAAGTACGAGGCCTCTAGTGTATCCACACCGAGCAACGATTTGATACTTTCAACCTTTGAGATGACAATGGAGGAAGAACAATTCTTCATTGTTGATTTTTGGGAGAGAAGAGAAAAAGGAGGCTTCAAGAGAATAAGATGAATCATATTTTCTAAACCTAATTCTCTCTTTATATACTTCTAATTATTGGGTCCAAGACTCAATTGGGCTTGAAACCCGATTGGGCCTAGGGCAAACCCAACAGAAACGGGGTGATTGATTAGGAGAAGAACTTCCTGCAGAGAGAAAAAAATTGCAAAGGGGGAACAGAAAAATGAAAGACGAGAAAATTAAAACTTTTATGAAAACGAAATTGAATGGATGCTACCAAAAATCAAAAACCCAAATTTAGTATTCAAAAAGATTTGAAACTGAAATCATTTGTACCATTAACCGCTCCAATCTTGTTGTGCGTTCTCGGATTATCCAAATTCCATTCCACCAAAAAAGGTGCCCCATAGTACTCCATTTTAACTTTAAAATCCTGCAAATTTAAGCACAAACTTGGTCAAAAAAATTAAAGCCTTCAAAAGCTGACATTTTTATTGTTGTTTTCGCCTCCAATTTGAACACCCAACTCAAATCATCACTAAACTACAAGAAAAATTTGTTCTAATTTCAACATTTGACCAAAAAAAGAACTAAAAATGACGAACAGGAGGCCTAAGCTTATGGCAGTGAAGAACAATGAAATTAACTATGAAAGAAAAACTATTATTATGCAATAGAAAAAAACAATGCATTTACTCCACAAATTCAACGACTTTAGATGTCCATTTCCTCCACAAATTCAATAACAGAAATTAACTATGAAAGCAAAACTATTATCATGCAATAGAAAAAGACAGTTTAAGGTTAATGCACTTGAATAATAGTATTTCAAGATTCACACACATATACCTGGTAATCAACAACACTAACTAAAGCTTCAAAAAATTATCAAAAAGGGAAGTAAACTTAACAGTAATTGAAACAAAATCGACGTTGTTGGTCCTTTCCCACTAACCATGATCGAATTATTAAAATGATAAGTTAACAACAAAATGATGCAACTATACTGCTAAGCCAACTTCAATTTACCACCACAATATTTGAAAGGCTGCATTGCTAACCTCACTTGTAAACACTGTTTTTCTCTCCCCAAAGGTTTAAAGATCCAGATAAGTAAATCAAATTCAAAAACCAAGTTCCATGTTCTACATTGAACCCAAAACTAATCAAGTATTTATGCAAAAAAAAAATCTGATCAACAAAATGGATCAATGATAAGAAACTCAATTTCTAAGTTCCTCCAAATCACCCAAAAGTTTCACTAATCCCACTCATTCAGCTCAGAATCTCATTGACAAACCAAAACAAACACAAGCCAATCCAACAAAAAGAAACAATGAATCACAACTCAGACTGAGACTGAGACCTGATTTCTCCCAGCAGCAAACTCACTTGCCCACATCAATTCGCGGATACAAACATCAGAAGCATAAAATTCACACTCCAACGGACCATTCTTTTTCCTCTTATATGAAAAATTAGTAGCAGCTAGGCCACCCTATACTTGAACCAGAGATGCTTTTACACAAAATACATCAATCCCCCCAAAAATGACAACATAGAGACTCCTTTCTGGAAAAAAAATCAATAGCTAGAAAAACCAGGGAAATCGGAAATGGATTTAGTTAGAAGAACAATTCACAAAAAAAACAAATTGATATATGTTGAAATGCTTATATTCTAATTTCAACTTAAAGAATACGAATATGAATTTAAAAATAATATAAAATTCGGAAATTTCCTTAATTGCATATCAATTTCCAAAACTGAAAAAGATATCAATTTCAGATTTCCTTATTTTGCATATTCTGAAAATTGGAAATTAATTGTTGAGATTTCTATACGGGCCGAAGCAAAAACAAAACTGGCGCTACAGGCCCAATTCTGCTGCAGCATTCGTGCCCAGCACAAAGCCTTTCATCCAAGCAATTCAAACATGCTAGGAAGACAACGCTATATAAACCCAATGAAAGTTTAATAATCTTTCTATGTGGGAATACACAAGAATGATGCATTTCCATTTGCAATTTTCTCAACAACTAAGTTCAACGGGTGATCTTTGAGCTTTAATTTCTCATTCACCTCTTGTCCGTTTAGACCTCATAATATCTCGTTGGAAAGGCCTCACATCCTAGAACACGAAACTAATATGTTTGTAGTTCTAGGGTGAGCCGATCCTATATATAATTGAGCGTCAAGTTGACCATTTCCATTTGTCTAAACTCACTTTTGTCCAACAATCCCCCACATGAATAGAAATTAACGCGAGAGGAAAGCGATAGGATGGTGACTTCTCATAGCTGATATCTGCATAGGATAGGTAGGCAACACCCTTGAACCTTCCCTTGTGAAGATGTATTTACTTTACTGACTGACTAGTAGACACGATGTCCTTGAACTATTCTGTCGTTTATGTAAATGAAGATACATTCCACACAGACACCAACAAACACAGTTTTTTCGGTTCTCATGGTTATGTCCGTAAGTCATGGACATCTCTTGGTTCTGCGAGAGTTTAAGACAACTAAGCCCCAGTAGTTTCCCTTGAGGCGATTCCACCTCACTCTCACATAGGTGATTTCTTTGCTCATATTCTTGAAGCACAATGAATCATTAAAAGCATAGCTTAACCTTAACACGTTTTAAATCACTGTTTACATCATAGGAATGGACCCGGGGTGACCCCCACAGTGACCACACAAGGTTTATGCAATTAGGTTGTCCCATTGAACCTAGATCTTGGGATCTCCAGTCAACTAGGTTGGGTTTTCCTTCACATAACGCCTTAATTGATTACGGGCTTTAGTCACATTCCTTTGGATGTTGTAACAACTAGATCTCTATTTAACCCTTTGGTTAGTGGATCCGCAATGTTATCTTTTGATCTTACAAAATCAATAGCGATAACTACAGTTGAGATCAATTGTTTAATCAGATTTTTGCCCTATTGATTGTTGCTTGATTGTCACATGCACACAAACCTTGAGCACAGGCTTTAGCCAATCTTGATTATCCTCCAAGAAGTTTCGTAGCCACTTGGTTTTATCCAAGGCACAAACTAAGATTCCATATAGTGGATCTAGTTATAATCGTTCGTCTTGAGGATATCCACGACAGTACTGCTTCTACTAGAGTAAAGACATATCCACTCATGCTTTTTGAATCCTTAATATCAGATATTCAACTAGCATCAGAGTATCCTTCAAGAACAGTAGGTTCTCTCTTATAGTGCAGTCCATAGTCACACGAGTGTATCGTAAGTATCCAAGTACTCTTACGATAACTGTCCAATGGTCTTTCCATGGATTACTCGTGAGTCTACTCAATGTACTTACTTACCATAACTGCATGTCAGGTCTAGTACAACTCATGAGATACATAGTCAATGCTTTCACCTTTATTTTAGACAAATGTTCACTAATGTCTATAGGTGTTCTGGCATTACAAGTATCATTCTTACTGAACTTACTCAATATCTTGTCTATTTAGTGTGATTAGGTTAACATGACACCATCATATGAACGTTTGATTTGGATACCCAAAATCTTACACGCGAGTACCATTTCTTTTATGTCAAACTTAGAGTTTAACAAGGTTTTGGTACCCTTTACCATCTTATCACTACCCCCTTGATTAGAATGTCCTCCACGTACAGACATAGGATCATATATCCGTCATTTGGGGTACTAACATCTATCATTTGTCACACTTGTTTATCTTGTAGTTATTGACTAGCAAGACATCTTCAAGCTTTTGTACATTGCTTAAGTGCTAGGTTCAGTCCAATAAACTACAGTCCACTACTTATAAGACCGATTGTCATCTTATTTAATAATGGAGCCAATAACTTAGCAAGACACCCCCACATTTTCAAGTAATTATTGGAAGGTTTTCTCCCTTTCCATAATTCGTGTAGAGTCTTGTCTAATTTCTTAAGGGGTACCTTATTCAAAGGTAGTTAGGTAACAAAATAGCTTCCCTTCCCCCCACATGTCAAGTGACAACCCATATTTGATTTGATCAAAAGATTCGTCATGTGAATAATTATTTTGACATAAATTTCGCATTTATAGTCCGTTGGAATTTTAGGATGTGTTCCGAGATTGTTTACTCTTACGCAGCGCTACGTGGTAAACGTGTCCAATTTCTCATGTCATACATATAATGACACAGTGAGATAATTAAAGAAGCGTCCCCCTTACATTATTCATTTATTGGACTTACGTGTTTGGAAACCTATTCATTTTCCACAAATATCCATCCTTAGTCAAAACTAATTTTTTCACCCTCATAAACCGTCCTTAAGCCTTGTACACTTCAGGTCGTTTCAAGGTTCTTCCTATATCCGGAAGTCACATTGAAATTTGAGCAATTCCATATAGTGAATCTCATTTTCAAATAATTTCACGTTGTTTCACTAAGAAACTAATCCAATTAACAATTTTTAACATTTGGACGTATTCCAATATGTTTAAATTGATTTGTCATATTTCAATTGTCAAGAATTGAAACTATTCAAATTTGGTCATTTGTTCTTTCCATGGAGCAAAATTAACTTGATCTTGAAACCTTAAATTTAATCGTTCTATCGTGTTTCACATTGAAACAGAAATCAATTAATAGGTCAATGATTAAATTAATCTTCTCAATGATAAATCGACACATTCGATTGAACTTGTACCAAGTAAGCCGAATCGATTAATTAATCGTTCGCACGTGTTTGATCAAGAAGTTTGAAAATGAAACTATGCAATTTCTCTTTTCTTGTTCTTGTATAGGTTTGTTTTATTTTTGAAATCAATTGAACCTTTCTAATTTGTCATTTCTTTATAAGAACATGATCAAATTCACTATTTAGATCCACATTGATCTTTTATATGGTTCAAGCCAATTGAACCGTTTAACTCAAACCTCGTTTGAGCTTAAATATCGATTGAGTCGTCTTTACGTGTTTCAAAGAAACAAGATCGATTCAATCTATTTTACCAACTATAGAATTTGAACAAATGGTTCACCACTTCAACCTGAAGTTCATAAGTAGATAGAACGACATCATTTGTCCATCACATTCTAAAGTGAAAGCAAGTTGTTCGTACGTGTTCTTTAAAGAACATAATCAATATTGAACTTAAATTCTAACACCGAATTCTTAGTTCCAACTTACTCATTGTAACGTTTTTCCACAAAACAGGAATCAATTAATTTACTTTCCAAATCTTGGATGTTTTGATTAATTGAAACCATTCAATTTGTCAATTTCCATCGAGTGTCTTTTAGTCGTTAAAAACACGTTCGATTTTAATCTATTCGTACATGTTCTACTTTTAGAACCGAATATGATTTATTCTACGGATCTCACTAATCCATTTGTTTGATCGTCTTTACGTGTTTCCAAGAAACAAGATCGATCACACATACCGTTCTTCTAAGGAAATGTTTTAAATTCCCTTTAGGAGACTAGGAAACCGTTTAGGAAATAAATCCAATTTGTTTCCTTCTTGAATTTAGAGAAAACCGTTTAGGAATTTTATTCCAAGTTCGTTTCTCTCGTTTGTTTCACACAGAAACTGTATTTATCAAAAGTTTCCACTCGTTGGAAATTTTAATCTGTTCGAACGTGTTCTAATTAAAACCGAATCAGATGAAAAGTTCATTGTTCGTACGCGTTCTAATTAGAACTGAATCAGATGACACCCAAATTGGTTTAACAAGATCGTCTTTACGTGTTTCTAAGAAACAAGATCGATCACAAGAATTGTTCTAGCGTATAGAATAAGTAGAAGAATAGAGTTTTTTTTTTTTTTAAATCTGTCCAGCCGGGTTGGGTCTGACCCGCGAACCAGCCCTGTTTCACAAACCCGGATCGTACCAGACCGATCCAACACCTGCAGCCCCGGACCCGCGGACGGACCTGCTTCAACATCCGAACCCGGCCCATAACCTGCGGCCCGCTCCACGCGACCATCACGCCAACTCGCCTCTGATGCGTCTCTTTTGATGGCTTGGTCTGGTTCTTATTTTGGGCCTAAACATAGGACGACTTACATGAGTCCAAAGTAAAATTAATTATTAAAAAAAACACACAAAACCCTTATCATTTATCATGTTGTCCATTTAGCCGCCAACAAGCAAGCCTTTTCCATCTTCAAGATCCAGACGTCTTTTGCAATATGTAGTAGGAGCAAATCAAGGAACCTACAGAAGATAAGAACAACAGATAAACCAAGGGGACGAGCTCCAAAATAAAGAGTTGATGAAACCCAGCTCAAAACACCAGAGCTCAACTCATTTTCTGAAAATATATCTCTCTTTGTTCTTCAAAGACAGACAATACTCAACCTGTACATGAAAAACAAGACCAACACGAAAGGAAGAAAAATCGTGTTATAAATGATTTAACCAATATCAGAAAGATGGACCTGATTTGAAAATTTTCGATTTTCATTTTGTTCTTCAAAATTAGATAAAACATGTTTGGATCGTTCAAACTTAGTTTGAATCAGAACTCCGACAAGGATAACCTGTTCTTCGTCTATGGAACTTGCAAAAATAAAAAGTCTTAAGATTGTTAGACGGGTTAGTCCATAAATGATAATAAACAGATAAAATGAATCCAATATTATTGATAAATATTCAAATCACATACGAAATAAAATAACAAGCAAAATATGTAAAAAAAATATAAAGTCGATACGTAATCGAAACAGTAACCTCAATCGATACTCGAAGAGGGTACTGGTATGTCGAGGCCTGCGAACCAGTTTCCTTAAGACTTTTTATTGCCCCGTCTGAGCAAGTCTCCCAAGATACAACGACAACGTAAACGAACTCGAAACCGTGTATGAGAAGTAGCACCGAGTAGAAAGAAATCAGTTGCTCTGTTCTTGGATGAGGAGAGAAATCGTGTAGGTAAATTTCGTGTCTATATCGTCTCTACTACGTGTCTAATTTTTTCACTACGAATAATGAACTAGAACAGAGCTTATATAGGAAAAGGGGAGAGAGTTTTTGGAAACCAGTTTTATGGAGACGCAATTTTCGGAAATATCAATTTTTGGAAATATATAATTTCGAAAATAATATATTAAATTCGAATTTAATAAATTCTGGAAACTAAAAATAATTTCAGAATTATTATAAGATTCGAAATAATATAAAATTCGGAAATTTCCTTAATTGCATATCAATTTCCAAAACTGAAAAAGATATCAATTTCAGATTTCCTTATTTTGCATATTCTAAAAATTGGAAATTAATTGTTGAGATTTCTATACGGGTCGAAGCAAAAACAAAACTGGCGCTACAAGCCCAATTCCGCTGCAGCATTCGTGCCCAGCACAAAGCCTTTCATCCAAGCAATTCAAACATGCTAGGAAGACAACGCTATATAAACCCAATGAAAGTTTAATAATCTTTCTATGTGGGAATACACAAGAATGATGCATTTCCATTTGCAATTTTCTCAACAACTAAGTTCAACGGGTGATCTTTGAGCTTTAATTTCTCATTCACCTCTTGTCCGTTTAGACCTCATAATATCTCGTTGGAAAGGCCTCACATCCTAGAACACGAAACTAATATGTCCGTAGTTCTAGGGTGAGCCGATCCTATATATAATTGAGAGTCAAGTTGACCATTTCCATTTGTCTAAACTCACTTTTGTCCAACAACACATACAACAAAGATCATATAGTTGTAAATACATATAATCAAATTATAAGTTCATTAATAAGGGGGAAAATGATGACCATAACTAACCTCAATTATTGACGTAATTCTAATAAGTTCAACTAATTACTTGTCAATTTTCTGATGATCATGCATGATCACAGAAGAACAAATCAATAAGTAGTAACTATATTGGAAATTTTGTGCAATGTGAGCCTAAAGAATCCAATTATGCAATAATCACACAAGTCAAGTCTTGAGTTCATAGTACATATATTAACCACAATCTTACGCTTTATTCCACCTTTGGACTCTCCATCCCTAAACCATCAGTTCTCATACCCAATTCAATCTGCAAGTGACTTTATATGTGCATTTCCTCCACAAATTAAAGTATAGAACATCAAAAAAGTACTTTGTGTCAAGAGCTTAAATCTACACCTTCAATGCCTAAACAACACCAATTTATTGCGGAATCATCTTCATATAGTTTATGCATAATCATAGTCAAGGACTTATGATTGATTTGGTAAACTTGGAAATATATTTATTGGAGCAAAACCATTTCAGGCAATTATATATACTGGTTCATGTTGGTTTTATTGCTGACTTTCATATCGATAGCAAAAAGCTATTACCTTAGTGGAGAGCCAGTCCTCAGAATACAACTTTGTCAGCAATTGAAGATGATTCCGAACCTCATATGAACCCAGGGAAGCCTTGGTAGAATGCGCTTATTCAACTGAGTATTGGAGTCGCCACCAAATATCGAGCCGGCGGTGGTTTTATCGGTTCAGAGTGTCGTGGAGAGAAACAACTTGTCAAGAGTATGAAGTGCTCCTGAACTTGTGAAACAACAAGGAACTTAAATTGACATAAAAGATGAAGCCCAAAGCTCTTACAATGCTTCCAAAATGATTCAACGTCTCTATTACAGAAATTCAGCTACAACTACCTAATGTTACCATTTCTATGCTACAACTACAGAGTTCAAATTGCATACCCTTCCCAATGACTAGAACTACTATATATAGAACGACAGCAGCATGCGATGTGAGCTCTCGACAACTACTGCAGTGCTCTGTTTCCTCCTCAGGTCCTGCAACTCGCACAAGACAAACGGAGAAGACGATGAACCTTGTTGACTTCAGCACTTCTCCAGCGTACACGTGTACTGCTCAAAATGGATATCGACTTCAGTAGACTGGTAAAACGCAGCGTTTCACTTGAGAGAACTTAAGTGAAACGGTGCGTTTCTATCATCTTCAACCCTGGGAAGCTTGTCACGCAAGTCATCGTGACAATGCCTCTCCCTTCAACAGGCTTGTCCTCAAGCCTGAATACGAGCAATCCACTCCGGAAACTCCCCACGAATGAACGTGGCGTCCTCCCATGTAGCATCTTCTGAGGCCGAGTACTCCCAACGGATTAGATATTGGACCACGGCACCGTTGTTGCGTCTGATGGACCGTGTGTCCAAAATGGCCGCCGGATGGAGCTTCAAAGGACCATCTTCAATCATCTCGGGCAGAGAGGCTACCAATCGGTTCTTGTGGCCCAGTTGCTTTTTGAGCAGAGATACGTGGAACACGGGATGAATCTTAGACTCCTGCGGGAGACGAAGGCGATAAGCTACTTCCCCCAATTTCTCTATCACCTGAAATGGACCGTAATAACGAGTTGCGATCTTCATGGATTTGCGGAGGTTGAGAGAATTTTGACGATAAGGTTGCAGTTTCAAATAGACTCAGTCACCGACATCGAATGTGCGTTCTGATATGTTTTTATTCGCCTGAGACTTCATGCGATGCTGTGCCTTGCGGAGGTTCTACTGCATGACTCGTGACAGTTCCTACCATGTTCGAACGAATTGTTCCACTACTGGAACATTAGAAGGCTCCCCCGACATGCCAAACAGAGGCGGGCCGTAACCATCTAGAGCTTCGAACGGAGACAAACCCAACGATGAGTGGAAGCTGGAATTATACCAGAATTCTGCAAGAGTCAACCATTGAGCCCATTTCTTCGGAGTTTGGTGGGTCATTGCACGGAGGAAGTTCTCCAAACATTGGTTAACCCGCTCCGTTTGGCCATCTGTTTGTGGGTGATACGCTGTCGAAAGCTTGAGGTCCACTCCCACTCGTTTGAAGAGGTCCGACCAGAAATTGCTTAGAAATAGTCGATCACGATCTGAAACGATATCTTGAGCGAGGCCATGAAGCTTGAAGACCGTATCGAAAAACAACTTACCCAGTGTTGCTGCTGTGTATGGGTGCTTTAGGGGTAAGAAATGGGCATATTTGGAGTAACGATCCACGATTACCCAAATCAAATTGAACACGTCCGACGTTGGCAACCCTTCAATAAAGTCCATAGAAATTTGAGTCCATGGTTGAGAAGGAATTGCGAGCGGTTGAAGCAGGTCTGGGGAAGCAATAGTCTCCGCCTTGATGCGTTGGCATGTATCACATTCTGAAACGAACTTCTGGATGTCTTTGGCCATGTGTGCCCAGAAAAAATATCGTTGGATGCGTTTGGTAGTCGCAAGAACACCAGAATGGCCCTGAGTCGTGTAAGAATGACATAATCTTCTGGCGCGCGCCATTACTTCGGCCCAGGCAGATTTTTCCATTGATCAGAAGCATCTCATGCCTAGTGGAGTGATTTGGCAACGAATCTGGTTTCAGAGCCAATTGTAAGAACAAGTCATTAATCTCCTCATCCCCCTCATAACTCTCGAGTACCTCAGTCATCCACACCGGAAGAAGCGTTGACAATTCGGTCAAGGACTCCGAAGGCAACCTAGACAGAGCACTGGCGACCTTGTTCTCCCGTCCCTTCTTGTATTCGATCGTGTAATCCAAGCCCATCAGCTTTGATAACCACTTTTTTTGATAAGCTGTTCCCAAACGTTTCTCAAGTAGATATTTCAAACTTTGTTGATCCGTGCGGATGATGAACGACGATTGAGAAATGTAGTGGCGCCATTTTTGAATGCAGACCACGATTGCCATCAATTCTTTCTCGTATGTACTCAGAGCACGATTGCGATCACCCAAGGCTTTGTTCATGTAAGATATAGGGCGTCCTTCTTACATCAAAACACCACCAATGCCTGAGTCTGAGGCGTCTGCTTCTATAATAAACGGTTTGGAGAAGTCTAGGAGTGCCAAAACTGGAGTGGACGACATTGCTGCTTTCAATTTGTCAAAACTCTCCTGAGCCTCTAGGGACCAGAAGAATGTGCTAGTTTTGAGAAGGTTTGATAGAGGTCGAGCAATGGAACCGTAACCATCGTCGAATTTTCTGTAGTAGCCCGTGAGGCCCAGAAAGCCCCTCAAAGCTTTGAGTGAACCTGGAGTCGGCCAATTCAGCATTGCCTGGATTTTCTCTGGGTCTGTCGATACGCTCTCACCAGTAATGATATGGCCCAGATAAGCAATTCTCTCTTACGCAAAGTCTCACTTTGAAAGTTTAGCGTAGAGGCTATGTTCTCTCAGAGTTTGCAGAATCGTGTGGAGATGGTGCAAGTGATCGCTCCAGGTTGGGCTATAGACCAAGATATCGTCGAAGAAGACCAAGGCAAAGCGTCTCAAGTACGGGCTGAGCACCTGATTCATCAGTTCCTGAAAACTCGCCGGTGCGTTTGTTAAATCGAACGGCATGACGCGAAACTCGTAATGGCCGTTGTGAATTCTGAACGTTGTCTTGAACTCCTCGCCCTCCTCCAGGAGAATCTGATGGTAACCCGAACGGAGATCAATTTTAGAGAAGTATTTCATGCCCTGCAATTCATCGAGCAACTCGTCGATCGTAGGGATTGAAAACTTTTCTTTGATCGTCTGATCGTTGAGCTGCCTGTAATCGACGCACATTCGCTAGGATCCGTCTTTCTTCTTCACCAGGATGACAGGAAATGAGTATGGGATTCGTCTTTCACGAATAACGCCTGAAGCTAATAACTTATCCAGCATTTTTTCTATGGCGTTCTTCTGTTGGAAACTTTGGCGGGAAGGTCTGACGGAAGGCGGAGTTGCTCCTAAGACCAACAGAATCCTATGGTCATGAACTCGTCGAGGGGGGAGGGAAGATGGTTCTGAAAAACGTCTTCGAATTCTGAAAGTAATTGTTGTAACTCAAACTGCTTCGTGGGGAACATGTCATCGCTATCCAGAGCAAAAAAATTGCCCCATATACAAGGATTCACCTTGTTTTAGTTCATGTAGCACCTGTTGAGGCGAGATGACTGCGTAGGGAGTATGTGATGGACATTCATGAAGCACCAGAGATCTGTGTTGATGCTGAATTGTGATTGAGCGAGCTTCATAATCCAACAAAATTGGGTTTACAGTCTTGAGCCAATCCACACCGAGCACGATATCAAAGGATCCCAATGGCATAACCAGAAACTCCCAAGCGAACGTGGTATCATTCATGGCCCACTCAACCAAACACCTAGAAGAGCAGCCATAAGATTTACCATTGCCCAATCGAACCAAGATGGACGAGATTGGCATGACGTGCAGTCCCAAAAGGCTTCGCGGTGAGAGTGTCGAGGAAGGACTTCAGGCTCCAGAATCAACCAAAATCGAAATTGGTTTCCTCTAAATCATGCCACCAATGTGAATCGATTTTGAGTCCATCGGCGACTCTGATGTGCAAAGGAACTCCAATTGCAGGTGACAGAGGTCCTGCTCTTCAATCTCGCCCGAGAGTAACCCTTCTGGTAGGTCGTGTTGGACTGGTTGTGGCATGTCAGGTTGCGATTGCTCTTCAGGAACAGAGTCCTCGTCATCGTCTTCTAGGAGCATGTATAACCTCTGTTTGTTCGGACAGACATGGTCCCTGCTATATTTCGCTGGGCACGTGAAGCAGAGACCATTTGCACGCTTTTCTTCATTCGGCATTGGGACAAAGCGTTGAGGTTGATTTATGGCTGGTGTTGGTGGGGCGGGGAGTAGTGGTATTGTTTGGGGCTGATGAAGATACTGTTGACGAGGGCGTGCGAACTCTTGAAAGGGAAGCCTGGCCGTTGTTTGTTGGTATTTTCGGAGACGGTAATCCTCGTGGCGAGCCAAATACATGGCGTGCATGAGGGAACGAGGACCGAACAGTTGGACACCAGGTCGGATTTGGGACTTTAAACCCCCAATAAAATTTGATATGAAGAACTCCTTCGTCATATTTGGGTAGCGCGTAGCCACCAACACCTTCAGTTCCGCGAACTTGATCTCGTAATCCTGAACCGAGCCATTTTGTTGAAGTTGCTTGAGTTCGATCAGCACATCTTCGCGTCCCAGTGTCTCAAATTTTCACACCAGTTCGTAGCAAAACTGATCCCACCAAATGACCTCTTTGCTAATGAGATATTCTGTGGACCAGTACTCTGCCGGGCCCGTAAGATGGATCGAAGCTAAACGCACCTTTTGGTCCTCTGGGATGTCGTAAAACGAAAAGTATAGCGTTTCTTTTCGAATCCAACCTCTGATGTCCGAACCATCGAACATAGGAAAGGATAACGACGGCGGTCAAAAATTCAATGGTGGTGGAGGTTGTTGGGGGTTGTATTGGTTCATTTGAGGGCGTGGTGGCGGGTGGTTGACTTGAGAGTTGTGTGGTAAAGGCGGCTGAGGCATGTTTGGCACAAACGTTGGTGGAAGTGGGTCGTGAGAAGATGAGTCGTGGTCTTGAGGTACATGGCGACGGATGAAGGTGTTTTGTGGTGTGTGTTGTTCTTGCAACGGGGGAGTGACAGTGTGGTGGAATGGAGGTGGTGGTTGAAAAAAAAATTCTTGCACTAGACTAAAGGGAACAGGATTTGCAGTAAATGGGCTTGCTAATATAGAGAAGGCTATCGATTTACCTCTGTCTATGCCTTGCCCTCCGTCTGGAGGTTGAGGAGGTGCTCTTGGAGGACCGATTTGTAATCGCTCTAGTAATGACTTCATGCCTCGCCGGAGCCCTTCCATCTCAGATCTGTTGTGTTCCCCCATAGCTCTGAGGTTGGCGACCTCGGCTCTGAGCTCGTTGACGCCCGATTGAGTTGCACATTCGTCGGTGGCTTCGCTGGACGCCATGACCCAAGTCGCTGGAGATTGGCTCTGATACCACTGTCAAGAGTATGAAGTTCTCTTGAACTTGTGAAACAACAAGGAGCTTAAATTGATATAAAAGATGGAGCCCAAAGCTCTTACAATGCTTCCAAAATGATTCAACGTCTCTCTTACAGATTTTCAGCTACAACTACCCAAGATTACCATTTCTATACTACAGCTACAGAGTTCAAATTGCGTACCCTTCCCAATGACTAGAACTACTATATATAGAACGACAACAGCATGCGATGTGAGCTCTCGACAACTACTGCAGTGCTCTGTTTCCTCCTCAGGTCCTACAGCTCGCACAAGACAAACGGAGAAGACGACGAACCCTGTTGACTTCAGCAGCTCTTCTCCAGCGTACACGTGTACCACTCAAAATGGATATCGACTTCAGTTCGCTGGTAAAACGCAGCGTTTCACTTGAGAGAACTTAAGTGAAACGATGCGTTTCTATCATCTTCAACCCTGAGAAGCTTGTCACGCAAGTCATCGTGACACAACACATCAATCGAAAGAGATATTTTCAAAATTAGGGATTTGAGGCTACAAAATTACAAACCGGCGTGTGAGAGACTGTGAAGCGCGTGACATGCGAGTAAAAACAGTAAAATAAGCATGTGAAGCACAATGTCATAATCTTTTTACATATAATATAGATTAAATTTCAAAACCATTTCATTAGTCAATTTATGTGTCAATTCCCATCCCTTCCCAAATTTTGCTCGGTAGTAGTTGTTTCTCCGGTGAGCGCTCGCCTCATGATAATTAATTTCTCGATTTAATTATTATTTTTGAGAAAAAGGTTCATATCATTTATCAAATTTTATTATATTTGATGTGCGTCAAGAAACATGCTCCTCGATCACAGAAGGTCAGAGTTAACGAACACAAGTTCTTTGATCCCTTTTCATATCATAACCGACACATGCGGTTTTTTGATACCTCACGGGCAAAGCAAAAATATGGAGAGAGAGAACGGAGTACCGGAGATCCTCAGGGACCTCGACGGTAATAGTGATGGTGGGAGGCAACGCTTCATACAGGGACCTCTCCCAGTGCCAGTCCCCGATGCACGTCTTACCCCTCATTCCTCTTGGCGGGGCTGCTTCTCCGCCCTGAATTGATCCTCCCGAGGGGCCTCAACTGCCGCCCTCTCCAGTGTACCTCCAACATCAACAGGTTCAGAGAGCCCATCCACTGTCAGTCCTAGGCCCTCAAGAGCCTCCCCTTCCATCCGGACCGGTTTTTGTGGCGACGTCAACAGAAGTGGGGTGACCGTGGACTGGCGAGGCACCCTACTGGTCAAGCCCTGATGCTCTAGACCAGGGGTCATTGGGGTCCGAGGGTCCCTCTCCAGAATCAAGGGACCTGATGGACCAAATCTTGGGGGTCCAAGTATGCGGGACGTGTCTCCCTAGTCCGTCACATAGACTTTAACCTGCTTTTCCCGACCGTACTCCAGTAGGGATGAGTCAAAGCGGAGGGGGCGGGGTCCTCTAACCGACCACGTGCAGTCCTTCAGAACATGGCCTAGGCGGCCGCAATTAAAACAGAAGCTCAGAAGCTTCGAGTATGTGAGCTCCACGTGGATCGGGTCCGAGAACTCCTTGAACTTGAGCACCAAGCCCTTCAGTAGCGGTTTCTCGATGAGGTGCTAAAACCGGACCTTGACGGTCCCTCCCTAGCACATGCCCCATTGGTCACATGAGACATCCACACACATTTCTAGTGCATCGCCCATGGAGACGCCCGTCTCGCGTGTCTGCACAAGAGGCGACAATCCCCTCACATGGACCCATAGTTGCACTTGGTCGAGAGAAGGAATCTCCCAAGCACAAGGGTCCAAATCTCCCAGCAGCAAAGTCTTGTCGTCAAAGCACCAGGGTTCGTTACCGCGAACCCACGATCGAGCCTCGGATGACCGGAAGTAGAACTCGAACTAGCCTGGCCCTAGGTCTTTGACCACTAACCACTCGGCTGGTTTCCCACACGCGTTAGTAATGACATACAGGAGGGTGTCTTTCCGAGGGGCTTTGGGGGAACAAAGGCGTCCCAACATTCCCCATTGATGGCGTGCAACTGTCACTGTTGTCGCCCAGGAAGCAGGGACAACCACCTCAATCTCTTCGTCCTCTTCCAAGGAGCAGGAGGACAGCCCGTCCTAGAGACCTTCCAGGGAAGCCTAAGTATCCCTCCCATTGGAAGCCAAGGGTGAGGGGGGACTCAGGCATGCCCAGGTTCTGCGCTCGATAACGCGTCATCCCCGTCAGAGTATGAATGGCCGCCGGGATGATAGGAATCCTGGCCTGATTGGGGAGGCAGCACCCTAACCCCAAAGCCGTCATCGTCGTCCTCAGTAGCTCTACCATGGGGGCCTTCCCTTTTGTCGGGTCCCGTTGCAACGGTGGAACCCTATTAGGGTTAGGACCCCCGACCCCATACGTAGGAATGACGACCTGAGCCCAAGATACCGTTGGAGGGGGTGACAAAACCCTAGGTACATTTTGGATAGGGTTGAGAGCCGACGTAACCCTAGCAGCCTCACCGCCTTTACCCGAAGTCAGAGCTAGGTCATGGATGATGGGGGTAATCGTCGGATTATGGGTTAGGGTACACGTTGGTCCCTCGCCACCAGTTATCGGAGCCAGAGCTAGGTCGTGGCTCGGGAGGGGGATCGACAGGCCAGGGTTTGGGAGTGGGAGGGCCATAATGCCCTTTCTTGGAGGGAAAGTTATCGCCTGACGATGCTGAGGCCGCCCCCGTTTCGGCTTCTGTACGGGTACTGTGGAGGTTAGCCCTACCGAGAACAAACCACCATCTACAGATGGTTCTGGAGGCGGAAGGATCGGAAGAGACGGATAGGCTAGGAGGGTTGTCTTCGGTTTCCGCCGACGTCGGCCTTTATCCCCCACAAGGTAAGGGGAGAATAGGGTCACCGGTGAGAGTAGCGGCATCCACCACGGGGTTGGCGACGACTTGGAGCCCAACGGCGGGGAGGGAGGAAGGGAGCACCATAGCGTTCGAGCGACTAGGGCTAGGAGGAGATCTCAAAGTTGAGAGAGAAAATTTTTGGTCTCGGTCATCGAACTTAATTATTTTATGTTTGAGATTTGGAAATATTATTGATTTCTATTTTGAATTTATGGTTCTATTATGTGAATTCATTACACAAATTATAGTATGTCAAGTCATAAAGTAATCTTATTTGGGTTTACTCTAGTCCTAGCTCTGACCTAGTTATGGTGTTAGCATCTGCCTTCACCGCCAACATTCCCTATGCTTCGTCTGGAGCCGATGTCCCTGTTGGTGTCTGCCCCCTCGTAATGTCTTGTCCCTCGCAGACCGCGCTCGGTGTGGGGGTTCAATACCATCTTTGGGAGCCGAGAGAGCCATTATTCTCACCTTCTTCTTCCTCTTCGTCTGCGTTGCAGAGCCGATACTTGTTAGCTCCGGTGGGCTCTCCGTCTGCGATGCAAAACCGCTATCTGATGGCGTCGACGGACATTGTCTCTCCTTCCCTAAGATTAAGGGGTCCTCGTTCGCGAAGATCAGTGGGGGATGGATTTTGATTTGCGTCATCCTCAAACAAAGGGTTTACCCTCCCCCTCTAAACCTTCAATCGACGGCTGCTCGAGTATCGCATGACCTTGCTCTAGGTTCTCTGTCGGGCGGCGCTGTTGGGTCTCGAGGTAGGGTTGGAGATGAACCAACTCGCAGCGGAAAATCAATGAAAACCAAGAGACGATTAAACCATGAAACAACTAACAAAGAATAGATTCACAAGAGAAAAATTCAGCACTATTTCTTACCAAAACAAGAACACCGGTTAACGAATGATTGGCTTGAGTCTCCAAGACGCCTACGTATCCACATGGGAATCAAAGCCACGTAGTTCTTCTCTTTGAGGACTCAAGAACACAAACATGGAGGTGGGAGCTTGCCAAACCCGAAATGGCCATGGAAGAGGGAGAGAAAATGTGTTTCCTATTCTTGTCTTGTGTTTGTTATGTTGAAAAAAGATGACTTAAACATAACAAAACCCATACTTGTCCAACTAAAGGCATGGGACAAGTATGGTGTCAAGTAAGGTGTAAATAGGACAAAGTAGGGCAAGACAAGATTGGGTTAGGTGGTGAATCACCAACACCTTAATCCTTGTCTTACTTACTTAGTACTAATTAATCAAGACTTGATTAATTAGTTCCATGGGCCTTGGTTGCATGGGCCTTTCATGGGCCTCTTGGAACATGGCCCGTGGCCATTTCCAACGAGGTCCCGTGATTCGCTCATCGCCTCCAAGCCTTCCATACCGGAAATGTCCAACATTATCCGACGCGATCAATCCCAAGACTCCAAGCCTTGTCTCGATCCGTAAAGTCCTATTCACTTACGGGCACATGACCCAAAACCCAGTTTTGGTCATGTCCCGAGACAACTCCCTTTTGGCCATTCTCCATATATGTGTCAATGAGTTTCATCCTCTGGTGTGACCCTTAGGTTTATGCATGTCAATAGATAAACGTAAAATCCCATTTTACTTGATCCTATTTAAGTGGCAACTAACGAGACTTTAGTATTGCCTGACACTGCATAGCGAATCGACCCTGTCGATTCTAACCTTTCCGTCGTCCCTGTCATTATCCTTTTATCTCCGATATCCTGATTGAGATAAGGCATAGAGCCGTCATCCTTATTATTCTCAATCACCGTTCCTTGATATGTGAGATGACTGAAGATATGATACCCAGTATCATGTGCATGGCCATGCTATTCTTTCAGTCACTCTCGATCAAGCGGCCGAGAACCGATATCTTTCCCATACCTCAGTATGAGGGATAAATCCCTTAGCCGCCTTTCGTGTCACTCATGTAGCCCGTCCCCAAGCCAATCCTGGCCGTTGTGGAAGCCCTGTTACGGACAACGTTAGGCTCAGGTCAAACTCAGTTGTTGACTACATAGCAATCACAAAGACTCCTTGGTCTAAGGATACATGACAAGCTACGACAATGAATATGTTCATGACTTAATCTATGGTACATATTCAGGGCGGGTCGTCCAATATCATGTCCCACATGATATCTATGATCAGACTCCGGAATCCCATTCCAATGACTAACAGAACGTAAGCCATAAAGAGCCATCTTTCATACTAGTCGCTTCTAGTGAAGCTTTGTTGACTAGGGACCCATCGAGTGTGTTCTATCTCGATCTATGGTTCTATTCGCATGGTGGGCATAGATCAGAACACACATCGATATATTACTCCAACACATAAGTAATATAAAGCCGCTTTAATTTTATTGCTAATGATGATATGTACATTTGGACATTTAGGATTGAACTACGGGCACTAAGACTAACAATCTCCCACTTGCCCTAGTTCCAATCTAAACTCCAATATGTCCCCATCGACTTTACATGTCTAACATGTTCAGGCAGTGACACTGCCTTAGTCAAAGGGTTGGCTATGTTATCATCTGTTGCAATATCGGTTATCTTCACTTCACCTCAGTTCAGTATTTATCTGATGAGGTGGATACGCCGCAGTACATGTTTGGATTTGTTATGCGATCTAGGCTTTTAGCTTGCGCAATGGCCCTTGTGTTGTCGCAAAATGGATTCACCGGACTGGATGGGTTTTTAATTACACCCAGCCCTGCCATGAATTTCCAAATCCACATAGCCTCCTTAGCTGCCTCTGCAGCATCCATGTACTTGGCCTCTGTCGTAGATTCGGCAATGGTATCTTGCTTTATGCTTTCCCAGCTAAAGCTCTGCCATTCAGCGTAAACACATATCCTGATTGACTTCTAAAGTCATCCGGATTTGTCTTGGAAAACTAGCGTCTACTCATCCTTCGACGACTAGTTAAACATCATTTTTCCCCCGGGTTAGAATGATGTCTACTGGTACAACATAAGGCTTACGAGACGTCTGGTCTCATACATGTCATGGCATATATGATCGATCCTGCCCCCAGGCGCATAGGATTCTCATCATCCTTTTCAGCTCATCAGGTGTCTTAGGACACTGAGTCTTGCTGAGATGAATGCCATGACTAGTGGGTAAGAGTCCTTTCTTTGAATCGAGCATTAAGAACCTACTCAATGCCTTGTTCACATAGGTTCCCTGACTTAAATCCAAGACCCTCTTGGTGCGATCTCTACATATCTTAATCCTTAAGATATGAGAAGCATCGCCTAAATCCTTTATTGAAAAACACTTCCTCAACCAAGCTTTAGTCTCGTGCAAGGTTGGGATGTCGTTTTCAATGAGAACCAGAAAGGTAATATTGCTCCCACTAGCCTTCTTATAAACGCAAGATTCATCCTCGTTCTTGATTAAGCCAAATCCAATTACAGCTTCATCAAAACGAAGGATCCAACTCTGAGAAGTTCGTTTCAATCCATAAATGGATTTCAACAACTTATAAATCTTTCCTTTATTCTTCGGATCGTCAAAACCTTTGGGCCGAGACATACAAACGTACTCAGTCAAATTTCCATTTAGGAAAGCGGTTTTGACATCCACTTGCCATATCTCGTAATTATGATACGCAGTTATCTCAAGAAGAATTTGGATCGATTTTGACCATAGCCACTAAGGAGAAGGTTTCCTCATAGTCAATCCATTGGATCTGCCTATAACCTTTCGCCACTAGTTGAGCTTTGTAGGTCAGAGGGTTGCCGTCCATGTCCATCTTCACCTTGAAGATCAATTTGCATCCTATGGTCCTCACACCATTGATAGGATCAACCGGTTCCCAGACTCGGTTGTCCGACATGGATTGCATTTCCTCCCTCATGGCTCCTAGCCATAACTCGGAGTTGGGCCCATCCACGACTTCCTGAAAGGTGGCTGGATCATCGTGATCCACCATGACTTCATTGTCACCTCCGGATACCATATCTTGGAGGTGGAAGATTGATCCTTTCAAATCGCCTTGGACCTTCCGGAATTGTAACAGGAATTGGTTCTTACTCTACGACAATCTCTGGCTCCTTTCTACTGGGTTGCCAATTGGTTTAGACAGATCTGTACCATCCTGAATTTCTTCGAGATGCACAGTCCTCCCAATGACGTCTTTGGAAACAAAACTTCTTTTCCATAAAGACCCCACCCCAAGCGACGAACACCATGTTCTCACTGGGATTGTAGAAATAGTATCCCCTTGTTGCTTTGGGATACCACACGAAGGTGCATATCTCAGATCTTGGTTCGAGCTTAGTCGAAACCAAATGTTTCACATAAGCCTCGCAACCACAAATCTTTAGGAAGGACAAAGCGGGCATCATCCCGTACCATTTTAAAATAGTATCCCTTCCACACCCTTCCTCGAAGCCTGATTCACTATGAATGCAGTCGTCTCTAGAGCATAACCCCAGAAAGAGATTGGGAGATCAGTCCAACTAATCATGGAACGGACCATTGTCTAACAATGTCCGATTTCTCTGTTTGGCTACACGTTTCAACTACAGTGTCCCATGAGGAGTCCATTCCTAAAGGATCCCATTCTCTTTTAGATGATCTAATAACTCTATGGTCAAGTATTTTCCACCTCGATCCAATCGAAGTGCCTCAATACCTTTGCCGAGCTGGTTTTCTACTATAGTCTTAAACTCTTTGAATTTATCAAAAGCTTCAGACTTATGTCTCATCGAATAGACATAACCATATTTACTATAATCATAAGTAAATGTGATAAAGTAGCTAAAACCCCTCCTGACAAGTGAAGTTATTGGTCTACACACATTCGAGTGTATCAGCCCCAATAATTCACCCGCCCTTTCATCGCGATCGATAAAGGGAACTTTAGTCATTTTACCCATCAAACAAACCTTGCACCTATCGATCGAATGGAATTCGAAAGAACCTGAAAGCCCGCACTTGTGAAGTGCTGATAGATGCTTCTTGTTTATGCGGCCCAAATGACAGTGCCATAACAGAGTTAGGTTTAAATCGTTGGATTTAGAGCTCTTGGTATTAACGGAATATATAGAACTTGAGGCATTGTTACCCATATCTAATATGTACAATCCTCCAACCAAGTCAGTACTGGTATAAAACATATCATTGCATAGAACATTGAAAACTCCATTTCCAATATTAACATTATATCCTTCCTTGTCAAACATGGATACAGATATAATATTCCTACTAAAAGTAGGTATGCAATATACATTATACAATACTAAGACAAGGCCTCTTGGCAAAGCAAGACTCATGGATCCTACAGCAGTTGCCACAACTCTAAGGTCCACTTCGTGCTTTCCAAACCTCTCCTACTTTCAACCACCATATATAAGTGCATGTGTGAGATTCAGTCCTGGTATCTAATACCCATGAATCTTTGGAAGTAGAGAGATGTAGCTCTATAGAGTCAATACCGGATGAAGGCACGGTCCCACCGCCCTTCCTTAGATCATCCAGGTTTCCTGATGAAGGCGCAGTCCTACTGCCCTTCTTCAGATCATCCAGGCTATTTGATGAAGGCGCAGTCCCACTGCCCTTCTTCAGATCAGCCGTGAACTTCCTGTAATCCCGGTTCCAATGACCAGGTTGTTGGCAGTAGAAGCAGACATTCTCAGGTGTCTCATCTTTCCTGCCAAGTGCGCATGGGCCCCGCCCTTGGCACTTCCAATTCCCTTGTTGACCATCAGAATATCCTTGGATCCCAGATCCCTGATATATTCTTCTCAGCAATTAATGACACTTCATGTAACTCTGATATGGTCTTAGAGACAGCCTTGTCAAGGACATATTCTTTGCGTTCAGACTTGAGGACTATCCTCAAAATTCTGTACCAGTCCAAATAGTTTGTCCCATTTAGCTTGACCCTGTCAAGAATGGTTTTTAATGACAAGCTATTAATGTTCGCTGAATTTGCCATTTGATCTACAACAGATAAAATTCAATCAGTAAACTGAATAAATTTTATGAAGATCAAGCTTAAACGCCAACAATCGATTCTAAACCTTTAGAATCTGAAACCAAGATCCTTGATTCACTCGATTAAGCTGAACTAATGCTCACCACTTAATCGAGCTATGTAGGTAGGACTCCATCCAATCACATCCAATGTGACTCTTGGCTAGGGTATGTACTTATGTACACGACTTACCCTATCTGTTACCCTAGCTCAACCTCAGGCTGAGAATCGTAGTCGGGTCCACCAATTTTCAACTATGGCCCGTCACTATGTAGGTGCTCCACTAATGCGCACGACACCCACATATGTCGTCCAAACCTACTACCTCGCTTCCCCATGGATGCTCCGCTAATGCGCACGACACCCATAGGACGGGGAGGTAGTAAGGTGTTGATTATTGGGAGGTATCGGACATGACCCGCTTTTACTTGTCCAGTTGTGTTCAAAACTTTGGCACATCCTAGATGCGATGAGCACATCAACTACATTCCAAATGCAATGATGCCTCAAATTACATCCAATGTAATTCTTCCTTTGAACCCGTCAACTACATCCAATGTAATGACGGTTCTAAGGGTTCACACACAAGGATTAAAATTCCAATTTTATCTTTGCATGTGAGGTGATATGCTCGGTAAATAAAGTTAAGCATGCAATTCTAAAACACATATAATTAATCATGCATAAACTAAACCAAGCATAAAGCGATAAATGTGCACATAATAGCCCCCTAACTAACTCCCACTAGCTTCTCGAGCTCCACCGACTCCAAGCCGATGCCAACACCCGAAAAGCCACCAAATGACCTTTTCGCCCTTTCTTCGTCTTGAGTAAAATATTACAATTTAATACACGACTCGTAGGTCGGGAATAAATAAATATTACAAACAAGTGGTTCGACGACCACACCTTGAAAGAATAATTACACGCTAACTCTAACGGCTCGCAGGCCGTGAAAAGCGATAAATAATTAACTCGAGCTCGGGGCTATTATGTACACCATGCCAACATCACATCACACATCGTGTTATCAAACAATCATATTATCAAACATCATGTGATTTTCTGGTTTTATTTAATAGCGAAGTTTCGAAATATTTTGATGCTCGGTTTATCGAAACCGTTCAAAAATGAAACTTTTGAACATTTGATCTTCGAGTTCGTCATGACGGTTCCAAACTCGTCATAACTAACAAAACGGTTTAGCCTTGGCATATCAACCATCCAATGGTCATGCTTGGCCTAGCTCCGTCCAACGGAGCCCCGTTCGGTCCCGGTTTCGGCTCCCCGAGAGTCCCGCTCCCGAGACCCGAAAAATCAAATTTTTTTCAAAATTTCCAGATTTGAAATAATTTTCAAAAATTCATTTTACATGCATTAAATCCATAAACAAGAATTTAAAACATGTTATCAAACAATTTAGCAAAACAACATGCCAAAAACGAAACTTTCAAGCAAAACCGAAACTTTGAACACCGTCTTGTGAATCCCGAAGGTAGCACGGCTCTGATACCACTGTTGGGTCTCGAGGTAGGGTTGGAGATGAACCAACTCGCAGCGGAAAATCAATGAAAACCAAGAGACGATTAAACCATGAAACAACTAACAAAGAATAGATTCACAAGAGAAAAATTCAGCACTATTTCTTACCAAAACAAGAACACCGGTTAACGAATGATTGGCTTGAGTCTCCAAGACGCCTACGTATCCACATGGGAATCAAAGCCACGTAGTTCTTCTCTTTGAGGACTCAAGAACACAAACATGGAGGTGGGAGCTTGCCAAACCCGAAATGGCCATGGAAGAGGGAGAGAAAATGTGTTTCCTATTCTTGTCTTGTGTTTGTTATGTTGAAAAAAGATGACTTAAACATAACAAAACCCATACTTGTCCAACTAAAGGCATGGGACAAGTATGGTGTCAAGTAAGGTGTAAATAGGACAAAGTAGGGCAAGACAAGATTGGGTTAGGTGGTGAATCACCAACACCTTAATCCTTGTCTTACTTACTTAGTACTAATTAATCAAGACTTGATTAATTAGTTCCATGGGCCTTGGTTGCATGGGCCTTTCATGGGCCTCTTGGAACATGGCCCGTGGCCATTTCCAACGAGGTCCCGTGATTCGCTCATCGCCTCCAAGCCTTCCATACCGGAAATGTCCAACATTATCCGACGCGATCAATCCCAAGACTCCAAGCCTTGTCTCGATCCGTAAAGTCCTATTCACTTACGGGCACATGACCCAAAACCCAGTTTTGGTCATGTCCCGAGACAACTCCCTTTTGGCCATTCTCCATATATGTGTCAATGAGTTTCATCCTCTGGTGTGACCCTTAGGTTTATGCATGTCAATAGATAAACGTAAAATCCCATTTTACTTGATCCTATTTAAGTGGCAACTAACGAGACTTTAGTATTGCCTGACACTGCATAGCGAATCGACCCTGTCGATTCTAACCTTTCCGTCGTCCCTGTCATTATCCTTTTATCTCCGATATCCTGATTGAGATAAGGCATAGAGCCGTCATCCTTATTATTCTCAATCACCGTTCCTTGATATGTGAGATGACTGAAGATATGATACCCAGTATCATGTGCATGGCCATGCTATTCTTTCAGTCACTCTCGATCAAGCGGCCGAGAACCGATATCTTTCCCATACCTCAGTATGAGGGATAAATCCCTTAGCCGCCTTTCGTGTCACTCATGTAGCCCGTCCCCAAGCCAATCCTGGCCGTTGTGGAAGCCCTGTTACGGACAACGTTAGGCTCAGGTCAAACTCAGTTGTTGACTACATAGCAATCACAAAGACTCCTTGGTCTAAGGATACATGACAAGCTACGACAATGAATATGTTCATGACTTAATCTATGGTACATATTCAGGGCGGGTCGTCCAATATCATGTCCCACATGATATCTATGACCAGACTCCGGAATCCCATTCCAATGACTAACAGAACGTAAGCCATAAAGAGCCATCTTTCATACTAGTCGCTTCTAGTGAAGCTTTGTTGACTAGGGACCCATCGAGTGTGTTCTATCTCGATCTATGGTTCTATTCGCATGGTGGGCATAGATCAGAGCACACATCGATATATTACTCCAAAACATAAGTAATATAAAGCCGCTTTAATTTTATTGCTAATGATGATATGTACATTTGGACATTTAGGATTGAACTACGGGCACTAAGACTAACAGGCGCAATAATTACAGAGGGAGCAACAGCGGTTCCTCACTCCCTACCCCCGTATGGTCACCGGTTCAGGTCATGGGCCTCGCCTCCATCTCCCTCGGCCTAGGTTTGCTCTTGGGGCCCGAGTTTGGGGACAGCTAGGGTTACTCGCTGGATCTCTCTACTACTACGGTGAATCGGACCTGGTATGTCTTCCTTGAGGGTTCAGGACTCTGGTATCGATCGAAAATTGCCTCTTCCAATATCGTTTTCCATGGCTGGACTCGGAGACTTGGTGGGGTGCGGTTGATTTCTAGCAGAGAGGCCGTCAGGGTCGGTCTTGACTTTGGTATCGTTCGTCCTTCCCTGGGAGGGACTAGGTAGGATACCATTCCAGGAATCTAATGGGAGGCTATACTGGTGAATCGGAGCCGGTATCCACAGACTAACCTTCCGGTGTACCAGAGGGGATTTCTACAGAGGACTCCGGCGCGGGGACCTCGACCCCAAGTGCGACGGAAGGATGTGTCGGCTCAAATGGGGCTGTTTCCCTCGACGGCCCACGACGAGGAGGGCCTCGTAGGGGGCGGGGCTTGGAGGAGGGGGACTCATCCCCGATGACCATGGATTCAATACCTAAGGCCGGGTTGTCTCGGGGAATGGGTACTAGCGTGTCCATGGATCCGATACCTAACTAGGGGACACGCGGGTGCACCCGGAACACCAGCCACTCTTGTATGATAGACCATCCCGGGTGTCCCGATTCGAGCCCCCAGGGTTTTGTACACGGGAAGATCCCTAGGGGTCAGTTCTTTGCTGATTCGGTTGTTGCGGTTCCGGGAATCTACTCCGGAGGGTTTACAGGTAGAGGATGTGCGAATCTGGAAGCACGCCTTGTTGAAGTTCTAGAGCCCACCGCTGAGGGATGGGGGAGGAGAAAGGGGACCGGAGTGCGGAGTGCGGAAGAGGGCAGCAATAGAGGAGCAGGGTGGCCAAGAGTGGGATTCATTTCAAGCGAGGGCTGGTAAACAGCCTCGCCGGGTGGAATGATAGGCACCACGGACCTCAGGGACTGGCCTTGGAGGTGTCCCTGGTATAGGTCGGACCTCCTATTATTGATGCAGTCCTGGTCCTTTTGGGATGGGACTTCCAGTATCATTTTCTCACCTCCCACCTTTCCATAGTAATTCTCAATTCTATTTTCAAAACCGTCTGTGACGGTTATATGGTTAAAAAGAATGGTGAACTTTATGTTCGATGTATGTTCTTTTCTGGTGGTCAGGGAGCATGTTCCCTGGTGCACATCTATGTTTTACTTTGATAAGGATTAAAACTTGCATCTTCTAGTCAAAAAGAAAATTACACCAATTATAGTTATTTAAAAAACAATTTAGTTTATTATTGAATTTGTTAATGTAACATACAAAGTTGTTAACGTATAAATTTTCAAAATCAACACGTACTCATTATTGATAGCACTTTGCTTGAAAAAAAACTCTCTCACGCTATGTCGTGTGTCTCTCCCGAGAAAAACCTAGTCCTAACTATGGTGCTCCAAATCCCTGTCACCGCCGCAAACAACGCTGAGTAAGAGTCCGACCTTATCCCATCGTCGTTTCCTACTATGTAGTTTACTAAATCAATGACCGACCCACCCCCACGTCCTTCCTCTAACGTCTCGAGCCCCTTAAAAGCACGATGTAGGAGGAAGCCGAATCCAACCTCTTTCGGACAACCTCCATCGCCACCATCACCTACGCCGGTCGTGGCATTCTCGTGTGGGATCACCACACCACCGGTGTCGCATTCTTGAAGCCTTATTGGGCTCGTCTTTTGAAAACCCTAGTCGTGACTTCGGCTCCAAGAAACCCCCACCAGCCGCCCCTCCTATCACCAAAGACGATCCTTAGTCTCTACCTCCGCTGCGGAGGTACCCTAGTCAGGGGAAGGCACCCGTCGACGACGACCGGAGAAAGGAGATGGCGGTGACCCTACATACTGCCCTTTCCCTCCCCAATGCTAATCGGATCTCGTTGATCCCATCCTTACTCACTATTCCTGCAGGTATGGTTTGGCGAGGAGGAACGACGCACCCGCCAAACGGAACCCTAGCACCAGAAGTTCTGGTTCCACCGAGCTTGCTTGCGTCCACCATGACGAGTCTACAGGACTTTCTCTCCTCATGCTCTCTCTCGGGGAAGGGGAAACGGAGGTGTTGGTTCCCTACTCCCTGGTAAATCCATATGTGTTGGCACGCCAACAATTTTGCATGGTAGGTAAGCTTTGGGCTCCGAGGTCTTCTTGGAAGGAAGTCCTGTAGCGTATCATCACCAATGCATAGGGACGATCTGTGGAGGGTCTGGTTATCAAGGACATAGGCCCGAGTGTGTTTGGATTTTACTTTGAAACGACGGAGGCTCGGGCATGGGTCCAAGGCAATGAACCTAGGTTATTCTGCTTCAACTATGGGAAGATTGGTCATGGGGCTCGAGAATGTGACCGAGAGATGCGTGGTACCCCACGCTTTGATGGCTCGATGCTGGAATTTTAGAAGGATCAGAAGGCCAAGGAATACGCACTGATTGTGAGGACAATGTGTCTTCTGACGTTGCACCAAGTTTCGGACCCCTTTCCCCGAACAATGTACCTAAGGGCGCCTCACATCGAGGCATCGACATGATATTATCCCCGAACATGTACCTAACGGTACAGGTAAACGGGTAGGTATCCCAACCAGAGTAGGTGATCTAGGCTGGAAAAAACTTGGTGGTCGACCTGCTCTCTGGAAGCAAGGAAACCAGATTGTATATGAAAATTGATAAATAAGTAAAAGGGAAAATTACACATAACCTACCCTATAATCGTCTTTTTTTCACATCACCCCCATAACTATTTTTTTACATCTAACCCCCTTAACATCATTTTCTTTTTATTTTAGTCATTTTCCATCCATAGTTGGACAAAAAATGACATGTGCACAACACATGCCATTATTTTTTTTCGAAAATACCATATTACCCTTGTCTTAAAAACCTAATACATCATTGCACAAAACCCTTATTCCTCTCTACTTCTCTCTTTCATTTCCTCGTAGCCGCACAACCCTTCCACCTCCATTGTGCTTCTCCCCCATCTGAAACCCAAAGAGCTTCACACCACCATCCCTTCGTTGCACGTTCTTCCTTTAACGCCAGCTTCTCTTCCCCTCTTTCGGTGCTTTAGAGCTTGTCATCGCCGTTAGGAGGAACTCACCACCATGTCGTCGTCGTTAGGAGGAACTCATAATTTTGAAAAAGAACATATTATGATGAGGTAAAAAAAGTATTGAAAACAAAATTTGTTTGTTTTTTGAAAATAAAAATAACATTAGGGTTATTTTCACCTCAATACCTTAACTATTGGGTTATTTTCACCTCAATACCCTAACTTTCATTTGTGGCACCTCAATACCCTAAAATGTCATTTTGTGTCACTTTAGTACCTACCGTTAGTTTCAGTCTATTTTCCATCCATTTTTCCAACCAAACACCTAAAAAGTCCATAATACCCCTCACCAACAGTCAAATTTTCAAACTCATGCCATTGATTTTCAAAAATTATTTTCATTTATTTATTTTATGAAAATCTGTTTTAATTTTAAAAAATTAGATTTTATTTTTAAAAATTCAATTTTTTATTTAAAAGAATCAATATTTAATTTAAAAATCAGCTTTTATTTTCTAAAAATAGTTTTATTTTAAAAAATCATATTTTATTATTGAAAAATCAGTTTTTATTTAAAAAAATAAATTTTTACTTTTAGAAATCATTTTTTATTTTAAAAAAATCTTTTTATTTTTTTCCATAGTTTTTATAAAAATAATTGATATTTTGATTTTAATGGAATATTTGAAAATTTGAAAGTAAGCTTTACATAATAATGGCATATATTTGAAAATTTGATGTTTAGTGAGGGATAGTTGTGTCTTTTTATATTTTTTTGGATGGAAAGTTAATAGAGTTGGACTAAAGTGAAAATAAAATGAAGTTAATGGGGTTAAATGTACAAAAAAATAGTTAAGTGGGTGATGTGAAAAAAAGACGATAGTAGGGTAGGTAATGTGTAATTTTCCCTAAGTAAAATGATAAATACTATAGATTTTATATATTATGTTCAACTAAAAATAAGAGTTAAATACATTTTGGTACTCTTATGTTCCGTCCACGGATGTTAAGGTCCCACATGTTTGGGAACGACCATTTTGGCCCCCTATTGTTTGGTGCACAAACCTTTTTCGCATTTGGAATTAAAAACCAACAAAATATTTCATTCCGTTAGTTATGTGACAACATGTGCTAATTAAGAGAGATTAAAATGACGAATTTACCCTTATTCATCTGACCTATATAGATTCGACAAGAAAATTATTATCTTGCCCTTATTCAATAATTATTAAAATTTTAAAATAAATATAAAATTTGTATAATGAAAAATAATTAAGTAATTTAAAAATATTAATAAATTTAATAAATAAAAAATAAAACCTAATCTAATCTACCTACGGTTCTGAACCGTCTAACTCTAAAATCATAAAGATTGCACAAAACCTAACCTAAGCAAAGTGTCCGAGGTGTGGCTCCTCAGGGACACCCCGTGGGGACCTAGGACTATCATGATGACCAGCAAGGCTGCTTCGCATGCCTCGCTTGTACCCCATCAGAGCCAAACCCCCTTCTTGGGTTAAAGTATCCATCCTTGTCGGTCTGTAGCTAGTCCAAGCCTCTTGATTCCTTGTTGGCCCTGTGTGGTGGGTCGTTCCATATTGATTGACGAACTAGCCTCGATTTCTAGGTGCCCTATCTCGGAACAAGAAGGGGAAAGGAATGGAATATGACGACCTTCCTTGCTACTGTTTTCTTGTCGATGATGCTCTAATGGTCTCACATCCACAGTCACCTGAATCCGAGATATCAATAGGCTTTCTCGTGTCTCTTCTTGGGAGGCAGCTAAGGAGGCTACGTGGATTTGGAAATTCAGGACAGTGTTGGGTGTAATTAAAAACTCATCCAGCCCGATGAATCTATTTTGCGACAACACAAGGGTCATTGTGCAGGCTAAAAGCCCAGATCACATAACAAAATCCAAACATGTACTACGGCGTATCCACCTCATCAAATAAGTACTGAACCGAGGTGAAGTAAAGATCACCTATATTGCAACTGATGATAACATAGTCAATCTGTTGAATAAGACACTCTCGCTGCCAAATCATGTTAGACATGTAAAGTCAATGAGAATATATTGGAATTTAGATTGGAAATAGGGGAAGTAGGAGATTGTTAGTCTTAGTGCACGTAGTCCAATCGTAAATGTCCAAATGTAAATATCATCGTTAGCAATAAAATTAAAGCGACTTTATGTTACTTATGTTTTGGAGTAATATATCGATGTGTGTTCTGATCTGTGCCCACCATGCGAATAGAACCATAAATCGAGATAGATCACACTCGGGGTCCCTAGTCAACAAAGTTTCACTAGAAGCGACTAGTATGAAAGATGGCTCTTTATGGCTTACATTCTATTAGTCATTGGAATGGGATTCCGGAGTATGATCATATATATCATGTGGGATATGATAATGGACGACCCGCCGTGAATATCTGTCATAGATTGAGCCATGAACATATTTAGTGTCGTAGCTTGTCATGTATCCTTACACCATGGAATTTTTGTGATCGATATGCAATCAACAACTGAGTTTGACCTGAGCCTAACGTTGTCCGTAACAGGGTTTCCATAACGGCCAGGATTGGCTTGGGGACGGGATGCATAAGTGACACGAAATATGGCTAAGGGATTTATCCCTCATACTGAGGTATGGGAAAGATATCGGTTCTCCGCCGCTTGATTGAGAGTGACTGAAAGAATAACACGGCCATGCACATGATACTAGGTATCTCAAATATTGATAATAGTAAGTATGACGACTCTATGCCTTATCTCAATCTGGATTTCGGAGATAAAAGGATAGTGACATAGAAGACGGAAAGGTTAGAATCGATAGGGTCGATTCGTTATGCAGTGTCAGGCAATACTAAAATCTCTTTAGTTTCCACTTATATAGGATCAAGTAAAATGGGATTTTACGTTGATATATTGACATGCAAAAACCTAAGGGTCACACCGGAGGATGAAACTCATTGACACATTCATTGAAAATGTAAGAACCGCCCGGGTTAACTCCAATCGAACCGCTGAAATTCGGGAAAAGTTGACTTTCCGCCGGAAAAGTCAACCGATGACTCCGGGAGTCATTCGGGACCTTTCCGGGACCCAAAAAGCTTAGTTTTCGTTACGGTTAGCTTAGTTGGGTCGTTTCCTTTCAAATGAGTACTTTTGCGAAAAAGTCAAATTCGGGTCAAACGGGGTCGAATTAGGGGATTTATCGGATTAATTTAAATAGGTTGGGATAATTGTGAGGGGAGGTGGACCCCACATGGACACATGTCCATAAGTCTTGGAGGAAAAGAAAGGGGTAGGGAAAGACCTAATTGACCCCCCATTTTGGGCATTAAAGGGCAAGGGGCTATGGGACAAAATGGACAATTCTAATTTAGGTTAAAGGCCACATGTGAGCCAAACTTCAGCCCATTTACACCCTTGGCCGAAATCCCCTAGAGAGAGAGAGAGAGTGGACCTTCATTGCTTGAATAAGAAGAAGAAAGGGAAGAAAAGGGAGGCCTTTTGCTTGATTTACACCACAAATCTTCTCCAAATCTTCATATTTCCCATCCCCTCTTTATTTCTAAGGTGAGCACTCAATAAAGCCCTCTTTTGATGAATTCCTAGTTGTGGGTTTGGTAGAAAATGCATGAACTAGCTTGGGTAATAAGGGATTTAAGCTCTTCCTTGATTAAACGAATGATTTATGGTGGAAAAGTGGAAGTTTGTGATGGAAATTAATTGGATTTTTGTTAATTGGAAGAAACCCAACTTTGGGTTGGATTTTTGTTAAGTGGAAGTTCAAGTGGTTACAACGTAATTCGGGGACGCCTGAAACGGGTTGTAACGACATGAGATCGACATGGAATGTTATATTAGAAAGAGAAAAGTGTTGAGAACCTATGGAATTAAGTTGATGTTGAGACTTTTGTGGAATTGCTGTGTGAGGTGAACTATGGACCGTGTGGCTTTGCTTGCAATTGTTGAACTGTGTTGTTGACTTTGTGTGGCGCACAAGTGTGCGAGTTTTCACTGGTCGTGTTAAACTAGCTATGCTTGTGCTAAAATTTGGCATGTTGTTTGGTTCGAGTGCGACCTTTGTGAAAAGTGTGTGAACGCTAGTGACTTAAGCGCGTCGCTTTATGAAAATTTAAGAACTGAACATGTGTGTATATCCGTGCAGCGGATATAGACAACACGGCTCGTACTTATGTACCACGAGGCACTAGGAGCCGGCCAGGTGAGGGCCGAGGGCAGCCGCATGCCATTGAGACGGTAGGGGCAGCGAGTACCCAAGGTGCATTCACTGAGGAGCATGAGAGAGGCGACGCCGGACCATCCGGGCTTTCTCCCAGAGTTCCGCCGGTCGCAGAGCCAACCCAGGCGACAGTCCTGGAGGAGTTGGTTCGCACAGTTCAGGACCTAGCGGCGATCATCGCCCAGAGAGAGGTTGCGGCCCCGGCACCAAAGACCGTGCCTGCTGCCACTGCAGCGGCTACTGTGAGGCCTAGTCAGGCTGATGGCTACACAGCTCAGGCACTGCGAGACTTTCTTAGGCTGGGAATGCCTACCTTTTCTTGGGAGCCAGACCCCGATGCCGCTGAGAGATGGCTGGAGCAGATTACCCGAAACCTAGACACTTCAGGGATCATGGATGATCACATGAGGGTATCCTTTGCTACATTCCAGCTGAGGTACGATGCTTACCATTGGTGGCAGCGTGAGTAGCTCAGAGTCGGGGATGACTTCCAACTGTTCGGAGAGGTGTTCTTGGAGCGATAGTTTCCGGGGTCAGCCCGACAGGATAGACACCAGCAGTTCTTGGAGCTGAGTCAGGGAGGGATGACGGTGTCAGAGTATGAGGCGAGATTCACCTCATTGTCCCGCATTGCACCGGATCTGGTGCCGAATGAGGTGCGCCGATGTAGGCGATTTGAGGGGGGACTCATCCCGTCGATCGTTGACCGAGTCACAGCCCTGAGGACTCAGGTGTACACAGAGCTGGTAGATCAGGCACTAGCAGTGGAACGACACTTCCGGGAGACCGTTAGGGCCCGGGAGAGTAGGCAGAGACCGAGTGGCTTCTTGAGACCGTCTAAGGTCCGCGACTAGAGGAGGCAGAGGACCTCAGGATCTTTCCGTCCATAGACGTAGTCTGGCGGGGCGAGACAGGTCGGGTCGGTGGCATCCGTTGGACCTGCCTCGTCAGAGCAGATGTGTTTACTGTGCAGACAGCCGGGCCATCTGGCCCGAGACTGTTTGAGGAGCAGTGGACCCGCAGCTCGCCCAACGAGCAGTCAGATGAGACCTGAGGGGAGGCCGAGTGTCGTACAACCGATATGCTACCGGTGCGAATGGCCAGGGCACATCTCCGCTGGGTGCCCCGGCCGGTTCGGAGGGATGTCAGCACCGCGGCCGCAACAGTCGCAGACCGGTCAGTCGCCTCAGTTCCGTCCACGTCAGGCTCAGGCGCCGAGGGTTCCACATCAGGCAGCGAGCGTGCCAGCGCCGAGACAGCAGCAGAGAGCTCCGCAGCAGGTGGCCCTTCCACCACCCCCGAGGGGAGGACCTCAGGCACCGCAGGGCAGAGTGTATGTGGTTGCCGATTCCCGCGCTGAGGGACGTCGTTCCGGTCATGAGACCACCCAGGGTACGTGCTTGCTATACAATTCTTGGGCGTCTTTTCTATTTGATACAGGGACATCGCATTCCTTTATTTCTTCTACCTTCGCTGATATGTTGGGACTAAGAGTAGAGCCCTTGAGTCGACCCTTGTGTCTTGACACCCCGGTTACGGGTGATGTGGTCCTGAGTAGTGTATGTCGTGCGTGTGAGATTAGAGTAGCTGACTGCCCTTTTCTTGGTTATCTACTTGTGTTGAACATGAGGGCGTTTGATGTGATCTTGGGGATGGATTGGCTTGCGAGGTACCGAGCGTCGATCGACTGCTATAGGCGATAGGTGACGGTGGTATCGGGCGACACGACCGTCATATGTGTACTGGGCAGTAGGAGCGGAGTTCTCCTTTCAGCATTGACCATGGGAGAGGAGGTGGCGACCGTGCAGAGCAGAGAGTTGCCACGAGTAGTGTGTAAGTTCCCGGAGGTCTTTCCGAAGGAGTTGTCAGGGTTGCCGCCAGTGCGCGAGGTTGAGTTCAGGATTGACCTGATGCTAGGGACGGCGCCTACATCGATGGCTTCGCACAGGTTTGCACCAGCCGAGTTGGTCGAGTTGAAGCGCCAACTCGAGGAGCTTCGGGAGAAGGGGTTTATCCACCCGAGCACTTCGTCGTGGGGAGTGCCCGCACTCTTCGTGAAGAAGAAGGGTGGAGCGCTGAGGATGTGTATCGACTACCGGAAGTTGAATCGGGTCACGGTGAAGAAGCGCTACCTAATGCCGAGGATCGAAAAATTGTTCGACCAGTTGAGAGGGGTGAAGTGTTTCTCGAAGATCGATCTGTGATCCAGATACTACCAGTTGCAAGTTCGGGAGGAGGATGTGGCGAAGACCGCATTTCAGACGCGGTATGGACACTATGAGTTTCTGGTGATGTCGTTCGGGCTGACGAACGCGCCTGCAATGTTCATGGATCTGATGAACGGTATCTTCCGACCATACTTAGATTAGTTCGTAGTGGTGTTCATAGATGACATCTTGATCTACTCACCGAGTGAGGAGGCGCACGTGGAGCATCTGAGGACAGTCCTGACCTTGTTACGCACCCATCAGTTTTACGAAAAATTGGAGAACTGCGAATTTTGGCTCGCCGAGGTGAAGTTCCTCGGGCATGTCGTGTCCTAAGAGGGTATACTGGTCGATCTGGTGAAGATCGACACGGTTTCGAAGTGGGCACGGCCCACGAGTGTCTTTGAGATCCGCAGCTTCTTAGGACTGGCAGGCTACTACCGACGGTTCGTCCAGGATTTCGCACGCCTGGTCGCGCCGATGACTGCCCTGACACGCAAGGGAGTCGGGTTTGTGTGGACTGAGGATTATGAGCGCTCCTTTACCGAGCTGAAGGCTCGTCTGACTACCACACCTGTGTTGATAGTGCCGGAGCGCGGGATTGGGTATGATGTTTATTGTGATGCGTCCGATGAGGGACTGGGTTGTGTGTTGATGCAGTCAGGGAAGGTAGTTGCTTATGGCTCCAGGCAGTTGAAGACACATGAGCGCAACTACCCTACCCATGACTTATAGTTGGCAGCGGTCGTCTTCGCGCTGAAGAGCTGGCGACATTACCTGTATGGCGAGAGATTTCAGGTGTTCTCGAATCACAAGAGTCTCAAGTACATCTTCTCCTAGCGAGACTTGAACATGCGCCAGAGGCGGTGGATGGAGTTACTTGAGGAGTACGATTTCGAGCTACTCTACCATCCGGGTAAGGCGAACGTCGTTGCCGATGCCCTGAGTAGAAAGTCGATCCATTGCCTTGCTAGTATATCAGTCAGAGAGTGAGACATGATGGGAGAGTTGATCATGTTTGGGCTTGAGCTAGATAAGATTGCTGATGGCGTGGCGATGTGCTCGCTGGTGGCTCAACCCACACTGGTTGCTCGAGTGCTAGAGGCGCAGGTTGAGGATGCCGATACGGCGGAGATCCGGGAGAGGATCGCCAGTGGGGTTGATGCGGAAGGCTGGGAGCAGGGTGCTGATCAAGGTTTGCGATACCGAGGAGGGTTGTTTGTGCCGCGCAGCTGTAGAGACGATGTATTGAGAGAGTCTCATCATTTACGTCTTGTTGTGCACCCGGGTGGCAATAAGATGTATCGGGATGTCAGGCGACAGTTTTGGTGGAGCGGGATGCGGAGAGCGGTTGCAAAATTTGTCTCGAGGTGCCTCACTTGTTAGCAAGTGAACGCCGAGCATCAGCGTCCCGCTGGTTTATTACAGCCACAGTGGAAGTGGGAGCACGTCACGATGGACTTCGTGTGCGACTTACCGAGATTGCCGAGAGGACACGATGCAGCATGGGTAGTGGTCGGCCGGTTGACCAAGTCGGCTTACTTCCTAGCCATGAGGATGACCGATACCGTTGACGCTCTGAGTCGTCTGTACATCCGTGAGATTATCTGTCTCCACGGGGTCCCAATGTCGGTCGTGTCCAACAGAGATCCTCGCTTCACTTCCAGGTTTTGGGAGAGTCTGCAGACAGCACTGGGGACTGAGGTCCTACTCAGTACAGCGTACCGTCCACAGATAGACGGCCAGTCAGGGCGCACGATTCAGATTTTGGAGGATATGCTACGAGCCTATGTGTTAGACTTTAGAGGGTCGTGGGAGGACCACTTACCTTTAGCCGAGTTCGCCTACAACAACAGCTTCCAGGCCAGTATCGGAATGGCACCGTTTGAAGCGATGTATGGGAGGTCGTGTCGATCGCCCGTGTGTTGGGCAGGATTGGGAGATAAGAGTTTACTTTGTCTGGATCTTATCCGAGAGACGACCGAGAAGGTCGCACTGATACGTGAGCGGTTGAGGACCGCGTAGAGTCGACATAAGAGTTATGCTGATAGACGGCGCCGACCTCTCGAGTTCACAGTTGGTGATCATGTAGTTTTGAAGGTGAGCTCGAAGAAGGGGCTGGTGCGGTTCAACCGCGGCGGAGGCAAGTTGGCCCCGCGGTATATTGGGCCTTTTGAGATTCTGGGCAGAGTGGGAATCGTTGCTTACCGACTTGCATTACCACCGCAGCTTGTGAACGTCCATAACGTCTTCCACGTTTCCCAACTGCGGAAGTACAATACGGACCCCTCCCACGTCATTGAGTGGACGGACAACGAGGTAGCTGAGGATGTTTCGTATGAGGAGCAGCCGGTCAGGATTTTGGATACGCTGGAGCAGGTCTTGCGTGGCAAGACTATCTGACTAGTACGGGTGCAGTGGCGGCACCGCAAAGCAGAGTCAACCTGGGAGCGCGAGGATGAGGTTCGCGCGAAGTACCCTAGCCTGTTCGATACTTGAGGTGCGTTCGTTTTAAATTTCGAGGACCAAATTTCTTCAAGGGGGTAGATTGTAAGAACCGGCCCGGTCAACTCCGATCGAACCGTTGAAATTCGGGAAAAGTTGACTTTCTGCCGGAAAAGTCAACTGATGACTCCGGGAGTCATTCGGGACCTTTCCGGGACCCAAAAAGCTTAGATGTCGTTACGGTTAGCTTAGTTGGGTCGTTTCCTTTCAAATGAGTACTTTTGCGAAAAAGTCAAATTCGGGTCAAACGAGGTCGAATTAGGGGATTTATCAGATTAATTTAAATAGGTTGGGATAATTGTGAGGGGAGGTGGACCTCACATGGACACATGTCCATAAGTCTTGGAGGAGAAGAAAGTGGTAGGGAAAGACCTAATTGACCCCCCATTTTTGGGCATTAAAGGGCAAGGGGCTAAGGGACAAAATGGACAATTTTAATTTAGGTTAAAGGCCACATGTGAGCCAAACTTCAGCCCATTTACACCCTTGGCCGAAATCCCCTAGAGAGAGAAGGAGAAAGAGTGGAGCTCCATTGCTTGAAAAAGAAGAAAGGGAAGAAAAGGGAGGCCTTTTGCTTGATTTACACCACAAATCTTCTCCAAACCTTTATATTTCCCATCCCCTCTTCCTTTCTAAGGTGAGAATTTAGTAAAACCCTCTTTTGATGAATTCCTAGTTGTGGGTTTGGTAGAAAATGCATGAACTAGCTTGGGTAGTAAGGGATTTATGCTCTTCCTTGATTAAACGAATGATTTATGGTGGAAAAGTGGAAGTTTGTGATGGAGATTAATTGAATTTTTGTTAATTGGATGAAACCCAACTTTGGGTTTGAAGTTTTGGGGTTTTTGAGACTGAATTTGGAGGTTTTGGAGGGTAACAATGGAGTTTTGGAGGTTTGGATTCGTGGGGATGAAGTTGAGGGAAGTAGAAGAAGGAGGCTGCCCAGCGTGGCACAGAACATGCCTCTGACCGGCCCTCTGAGCGGCACGGAACGGGTCTTTGACCGGCCCTCTGAGCGGCACGGAACGCGTCTCTGACCAGCCCTCTGAGCGGCACAGAACGGGTCTCTGACCAGCCCATTGAGCGGCACGGAACGGGCCGGATGCTGGGCCGGTGGGCCGGCTGGAACGGGCTGAATGCCGGCCCTGTGTGCCATCCTGAACGGGCCTTGATCAGGTCCGGTTTTGCTATACGGTCCGTGCTTTCTTGTCGGGAGTACTTTGGGTGTTTTCTCTTTAAACCATCATTGAATTATTATTAATTCTCGTATTACTTTGTGAACTTAGACGTTGTTCCCAATCACGTCGGAGGAGGCTACTAGGCGACTCGTGGTTGCTCGTGTTGGATAGCAGTTGAGGTTGGGAAAAGTAGCGAATACCGGTTTAATTACGAAAAATTACTAGAATGCATATAGAATATGAACAACCGGAATAATTGTAGAATCACATGTAGGATGTGAATAACTAGTGTAGTCATAAAAATATGGAACCACTTGCGGGCCATGTCGTGCCCGTAGGTGTGGGACTTGCTGTGTTGTACAATCACATGTGGGCCAGGTCGTGCCCGTAGGATTGTGTGTTGGTTGCGCTTGTTTGTGATTAGTAGCTTGTAATGTTTGATATGTGGTATGTTCCATTGTTAAATTAAGGATCATGATATTCTATGAGAATGTGGTGGATGTTAGTGTGAATTATTGTCTTGTGATATGATCGGGTGAATGATAGACCGATGTGGTGTGTTCGGTAAGATATGTTGGTATGATATGTTTGGTATGGTATGTTTGGTATGACGTGAACGATCAGGTGAGTTATTAGGCCGAGGATGGTGTTCCGGTCCGACATTTATACCGTAGAGGATTCTGGTATAGGATGTCTAGGCCGAGGATGGTGTTCCGGTATAGGATATCTAGGCCGATGATGGTGTTCTGGGGCGATGTCTATACCGTAGAGGATTCCGGTATAGGATACCTAGGCCGATGCTGAGTGTTCTGGTATGGTATGTGTGGTGTGATTTGTACCATGTGCTACGGGAAGATATCCGACCGATGCTGTGTGTTCCGGTCCGGTATGTTTGAATGAGTTGTACCCCGATGTTGTGTGTTCCGGGATGATATCTAGGCCGATGTTGTGAGTTTGGTATGATATGGTTGAGCCGGGCTATGGAATCCGGCGTATTGCTCTAGGATACTTAGTGTGGGTGTGGTTGCTAATGATATTGCTCTGTGCGTTGATCTATTTTGGTTCGCTGTGGGTACATATGCCGGTCTTGTGATCCTCTGTGATTTTGAATACATTTATGTTTGAGTGTCGGTTCAGTATCGAGTTTGATTTACGGGTTGCCCCCGAGTAGGGTCAAGTGTGGTCTTTGGGTTACTTGTTTAATTGGCCTTTGTTATTGCTTACTAGTATGCCATAATCGGACGGGTATCCGTGGTGGTGAGCAATTGCTCACTCCCTTTACTACTTTTTCCTATTGAGCGAAAGCTCACCCTGTAAAGTCCGGCTAAATTAAAAGGACGTAGAATATTAATTTTATTCTACTACAGTGTCGAGGGTAGATATCGAGTGGGAAAATTGATCGACTTCAAAAAAAAATGAATTTTCGAATCAGTGTTAACTAATTAAGCAAAAAAAAAAAGCTGAGCAGGCCAGACCGACCAGCACCTCTCCACTTGGGCCATGAGGCCCGCTTCATCTTCTGAGGCCCAAAGGGGCACCTGGCCCGCACTACTTAAAGGGGAAATTAGGGTTCAGAAACCCTAATTCCATTTTATCTCCTCCTCCTTCGTTTCAGCAGCAGACCTCTCTATCCCCTCTCTCTCTCTCATCGTCCACGCCCCGACCTCCCCTCCCTCGCCGGCGCCGATTTCGGTCGCTCCTCCTTCTCCGTCCAGCCACCGCGTCACCGATCCGAGCCCCTCCTCCCCCTCCGTCCAGCTCACGCATAGCCGCCGCCACCTTCGTCCCGACCAACTCCGGCCACGGACTCGTCGATCCCGTCCGTCCCTCCTCGCCATCCTCTCACCAGATCCGGCAACGCCCAGCCTTACCCAAGCCTAGCCGAGACCCTCCTGTCTCCCTCCTCCTCGTCGCCGTCCACACGGCCGTCCCCGCACCGAGCCTCTCTTCCTCTCCCTCGATCGTCCACGCCGGTGCTGCCTCGCCACCGGAGGGACCTATAGAACCGGGAGCGTCGTAGCTCCGTCGAGACCCCACCGTGCGGTCCGGTTCTGAGACGGGAGAGTCGCCGTCATCCGCCGTACACCGCTGCCGTGCACCGCCGTGCACCGCCGCTCCCTCCACAGTGAGGTTCGTGCCTGGGGGTTTGGTCGCCAGCGACGTCTTCGCCGGTGGCCGGTTTAATTTCCGTACCGTTCGTTTTCGTTGTTGTTTGTTTTGTCCCGAGCCTGTAACTCCAGATTTGGAAATGGAAATAAAACGATTTCAGATTCAAAGTGTTGTTGTGACTGGAACTTTTGAAAATCAATCCCAAAAAGGAAAACAGAAAAGAGGTCGGTTTTGTGATTAAAAAGGAAAATCAGTTTTAAAATAAAAAAAAAAGGGAATTAAAATCAATTTGGTGTTAATAACGGTTTTGAATCGGGGAGTTTTGAGAAACAAATCTGGTAGGAAATTGAACTAAAACGACTTGGGTTTTAAAAAGGATTTGAAAAGAACGATCAGATTTGATTTAAAGTGGGCCTTGAATTGTTGAGCGTGGAACGTTTAATCGGGCTGTTGAAATGGACTTAGGATGGGTTTAACAACGGAACGCGGAATCGATGCCTCGGGAGCCGTGTCTCGAAATCCATGCACCGGGTTTTGTGCTCGGGGCTCGAGTACTCGAACCCGATTCGTCGTAACCCCGCTTTTAGCACGTCCGAGTTTAAAAGACAACTATCGGTTTTAGTTTGGACGAATCGTAACCACTAAATTAACTTGAGAACCGCCTCTAATTATGGCTTTCGTGTTATCTTTAGCGTCTGGCTTCGATTGAAGTGAAGCCCGGAGGTAGCGAGCCAGAACGTCAGCAGCTAGAAAGCGTAGCGGGTGCTCTTCGGTTGAGGTAGGGAAAAGTAGCCGGATCTCGGCCCTGACTAAAGAAAGTTAACTGTAGAATTGCATGTGACACCGGAGTGTCATGGGTTATTTAGGTTATCGAATATTAGAAATGTATGATACGGAATCGTAGCAATTATTAGAAAAGCATGATACGGGAACGTAGCGAATACGGGAATGCATGTGACACTTAGTAGTGTCGTAGGAGTAGAGAACTTAGTGATAATTTTTTTACTGGAGGCATATGACCATGCCCGGAGGTTGATTGCGAACTTATCGATATTAGGAGTACTGGAGGCATATGACCATGCCCGGAGGTTGTTGTGAAACTAGTGATCTTAGGACTGTTGTAGGCATCGATTATGCCGGAGGTTGTTGTGTGTTATTTACTTATTGATTGAGTTTGGGTGGCCTTGAGAGCCCGTATTATTTATTGTTGAGTTGGGTGGCCTTGAGAGCCCGTGTTGTCGTTTCGGTGTTTTGGGTGGCTGTGAGTGCCCGTGGGGTTGTGAACCCGTACTTTATCGTTAGGGTCTTGGGTGGCCATGAGGGCCCGTAGGGTCGTTGAACCTGTGTTTGGGTGTCGGTGTTTTGTTGGCCTTGAGTGCCTGTGTAGTTGTCACCGGTGTCGTTACTGTCTGTTTGAACTTGTTTGTGATTGTGATTGGTTACTTGATACTGGTGGAGGTTGTGTGGTGTAGCTAGCCTCCCGACTGGGATCGGGAGAAGCGGAGGGGTTGTGGGCTAGCTCCCCGACTGGGATCAGGGGAAGGACGCGCGGGTGTGGCTAACCACCCGACTGGGATCGGGTGAAGCGGAGAGGTTGTGGGTTAGCCTCCCGACTGGGATCGGGGGAAGTTGCGCGACAGGTCGACCGCCTGTACCGACTGGGATCGGAAAGGGCAGGATACAGAGATTGGTTACTGAGCAGCTGGTTTGCGATCCTTTGCGATCTTGTTTGGTATTGCGTGGTTGTCAGTCGTGTCTTTGGAGGAGGTCGTCGATCGTTGTGTCGGGTCTACTTACGTGTTTGAGTGTTGAGTCGTTCGAGGAAGGTCATCGTGGGTGTTTGTCAGTCAGAGTACTTGGGTTGGGGACAGTGATCCCCGGGGTTGAGTTTGTTGTTGGTGTTACCGGCATTGTCTGCTAATTATGCCGTAGTCAGTCTGTTATCCTTGGTGGTGAGCGAACGCTCACCCCTAGCTGCTTTTCCTACAGGTACTGTTCGTGGAACGGACTAGGTGAGATCTCGAAGCTTGAGGAGCTAGGAGCGGAGTCCGGGTTTTTACTTTTGGTCTAGCGACGGATACCTCGCCTTTTTGTCCGCTTGTGGGACGTTTTATTTTGAATTGTAATTATCCTTTTGTTGAACTAAACTGGTATTGTAAAGTGTTTTACTGGAAATGTTTTCAAAGTGTTTTCTTATTTTAAACGTTCGCGTCCCGAGTTCGGTTTACTGAAATTGGGGCGTGACACACCCCTTTTTCTACTGTTCTACAGGTTTTGATCGCGATTTGATTTAGAGGACGTCTCAGAGCTTGGGAGCTTAGCGAGAGTCCTAGTTTGGATGGTCTAGAGACGTACTTTCCTTTTGTACTAAACTTCTTATTACTTGGATTTCGAGTAGTTGACTCTTGTTGTCGAGATTGATAATTTTGAATTATTCTGGAGTTTACTTTGGTTTTAAAATTGCATTTATTATTATTATTATTATTTTCGGTTCACGTCTCGAGTCCGGTCAAAACCAGATTTGGGGTGTGACAGAGAATGGCCAAATGAGAGTTATCTCGGGACATGACCAGAACTAGGTTTTGGGTCATGTGCCCGTAAGTGAATAGGACTTAACGGATCGAGACAAGGCTTGGAGTCTTGGGATTGATCACGTCGGATAATGTTGGACATTTCCGGTATGGAAGGCTTGGAGGCGATGAGCGTGTCACAGGGTCTCGTTGGGAATGGACATGGGCCATGTTCCAAGAGGCCTATGAGAGGCCCATGCAACCAAGGCCCATGCAACTAATTAATCAAGTATTGATTAATTAGTACTAAGTACGTGATGTGAACGTAAAATGCATCTATTCTAGATGTTTTTAGCTCACATTTCTAAGCTTTTCAGTCCTGCGATTATGTGATTTAATGTATTTCTCTCTATATTTATGTAATTGGTCTCTTTTTATGGGTAATTAGTAGTTTGATGTGAAATAAAGAGTTTTTGAGCTAAATGAAGCAAAAATCAGCTTAAGGAATTTTGGAGTCTGGCTGATCTTGTAAAGGGCATAACTTTCGCATCCGAACTCTGATTTTCGCCCGTTACATATTGATTGACAAACTAGCCTCAATTTCTAGATGTCCTATCTCGGAACAGGAAGTGGAGAGGAATGGAATATGACGACCTTCCTTGCTACTGAATTCTTGTCGATGATGCTCGAATGGTCTCACGTCCACAGTCACCTGAATCCTAGATATCAATGGGATTTCTCGTGTCTCTTCTTGGGTATGTTGACCAGCCTGTGCCCCACCATGGGTCATCTCCACCAGTATCTCTTGGTTGTTAACTGTTTTCCATGGGTACTGTTCCGACGGATGAGGGTTCTTGTCGTGGGTAGGATGGTTGGGTAGTACCTGGTCCTCCCTCTAGGGTCTATCGTCTCCTCTGGTCCCCTCAGGATGGTGAGGGCTGACCTGGTGACCAGTGTCATACCACTAAAGATGCCCACTCGGTGGTGTATCCCAGGCGGACCGATCGGAGGGAGAAAATTAGTGATATTCCTGCCTCCTCGCCTTTTTCATGGGAGTACATCGGCGAGAATATCCTCCAGTTACGACTGGGCCAGTCGGTGTAGTGAGTGGATCGTTTCCCTCTCCATGGGAAGGGCAGTCAGTTGAGCTCCGGTCCAAAATCGTCCTTTTTATGGTGATGCAGCAGTGGTGGAGGACAGTGCATCCCTAGCGAAGCATCCCACTGCAGCACGATTGTTTCGTTGGGACTCCACTATCAAGGGTGGCCAGGATCGTCTCCAAGCATGCTTCTTTTGGTCAACGTGAGGACACGGTGTATATGGCTCCCACAAAATCAATCATATATTTTCTTTTAAACACGGAATGTCTCTCTGTCTGAAGTACAATTAAATGAACATTGATAAATCTACTACAAACTTCGGCCATCAAATATTTATTAGAAACCCAGATGAATAGGCAGAAAGACTTCCGTTGACCAAATCAAAAGGGTCAGAGCCAAAAACTGAATTAACAACTCAAGTTGAAGTCGGCGTAGCAAAAACAAAAAAACGAGCTACAGAAATACAAGAGTACAGAGGCTCCAAGCAAAGCACACTAGTCGTTACTTTCGTCTTCCTCTCCTGCTCCCTTTAGCTAAAAGCCTAACAAGTTTCTGGAGATGAGCACACCAAAATTGTACCTATATATGGTTCTTCCATATTAATTCCTTCATTATTTCCACCTGCTCCGAAGAACTCGTCTCTCGCCGGAGGTGAATTGATATCGCATTTTCTGTGTTTTCAATCTACTGTCGACAAGTTGGGCCAATCATGTCTCAGAACATCCGTGTTTTCGATAAAATGTGAGTATTTTTCAACGATTGTTTCGGTTTGGGTTGTTCGTGTTTCTGGGTTTTATGTTTCTTTCCTCTCAAGCCTCCATTTCGGCTTCAGGGTTTGTGGGTGATATTGATTTCTTGACTTCTTTAATGGGTTTCCCTTGCGTAAACACATCTCGTGATTTTTTTGTTCTGGGTTTCTGTAGAGACACTGTTGCTTCACTCTATTTTGTTATTTGGGTTTTGCTTCTCTTAATTTGTATGTGATTTTGGTTGGAATGTTCTTCTTTCCACGGTATGATTTGGCATCATTTATAATTTGTTTGTTGTAATGATTGATGGAATTTTCATATCATGATTCTGTCTTCTTCTTTTTGGTGTGGGTATTGTAGTGATCACTGATTACATTATGGTTTCTGGGTTTCTTTGGTTTTAGTTCCACAATCTTTACTTGTTCTTCCCTAACCTAAGATCTTTTGTGTATTAGCATAGTGTAATGTGAACTTCACCAATCTGCTTATGAAAATAATCCTGGAATTAACATCCACTGCCCAACATGGTCATTTCACCCAAGGCCTTTCTTTGGATTCCCAGTTCCAGTTAATGCAACCATAAAAACTTATGTCATTTGGAGAACAAATGAATGGAGAAATCTTAATCTCTTGAGTTGGATTGCTTGATATACTCTTAACATGCATGATTGGTCATATTTTAAATTTAGAATAGGAATTTGCATTTATGAACTCTTGCCTTTTCTCCCTTGATTATATGTGTGTAGTAATTTTGACTGGTTTTTATATTGGGTTAGGTTGGATAAGTATGTATATGATTACCTTGTGAAGAGGAATTTACATGCAGTAGCCGAAGCATTTGAAGCCGAAAGCAATGAATCCACAGCTGTTGTTGGTAAGTTTATTGAAGACACCTAATTTTATCGTAATTAAATTTACCATAATTGATAGTTCATTCCGAAATGACATCTTCTACAGCTATTGATTCTCCTCCTTGTGGATTTCTCTTGGAATGGTGGTTTACATTTTGGGATATGTTCGCTGCAAACACACATGCCAACCACAACAAGATCGATGTATGGATATTTGTTGGGTTCATATCATATTGTAATACTCATTCGATTTATCGTCTGTGTGATGCTTATAATGGGATCATTTGCTATGAGTTAATCTGGGTTGTTTTAACTTATCTATAAGAAGCTATAATGTTCTTACATCAAGTATATGGAAATTGTAGACTCAACTTGCCAATGCTGGACAAGTACAAGGTCATGGTCATCAACAAGAGTTGCAGATGCAGATGCAGCAAATGTTCAATCAGATGTTATATCAGCAACAAGATGGAAGCACTGATGCTCTCAAGGAGGTACTGAATTTCAATACTATTTATTTTTGTTATAATTTTTACTTATTTGGAATTACGGTGTTAAAAAATAAACAGCAAATGATGAGTGATACTTTTGTCAGCTTTTGGATCCAAATTATGATGCCTCAATGCTTCAAGGGTACTTGACCATTTATTGCAATAATGATTTTACTTCACTTGTGCAAGCTATTATTAATGTTCAAAATCTTAACCAGCAACTTCCCCTGTCTGAGTCTCTACATGTATCATGTATGGTTCTATTTCTTCACTTATCATTTGCTGAATGATAATGTTATATCTGTAACGGACTTGTTTGTGATAATATCTTTAACCAGCTTCAGCAGCAACAACAATTCATGGTTCTAGCTCAACAAAACTTGATATCACCATCTGCTAATGATTGGGAAAGTGGGATGCTTCTAAATAATCCTAATGTAATGCCTCATGGAGATACTTAATGATCCTAATTATTCTTTTGCATGCTCAATACATTCTAAGGTTCTTTATTTGTTAGATGACACAGCAGCAACTGCAGGAGACGAACCAACAGCGACAATATTCTACACAACATACTCAGTTATGGAGTTCATATCAACAGCCTCCAGGTGGCATGTCAGTGGGTTGTAGTATGTCAAACTCCTACAGAGGAAATGAACAGGTTTGCTATCATGTATTCATTATAGACTTTGCTCTTTGTCTATGATATATAACTTTGATGTAATGTATATATATAGATAATCAAATCTCCCCGTTCTTTTGTGATTATATTTACATAAAAAGAAGTGGTGGATTTACTCACCATAGCTCATGCTTCATTGTCGATGTGTTACTTATATATTGGAAAGGGCAGATTGGAGGAAACAACAAACAAGCCGTGTCGAAGGTTGGCTGTGATTCAGGGTATGTCTTCAAAGGTGTGTTAGTGACTGATGCTTATCGAGTAAGTGAAGTCGAGTGTTGCGACTTCTCACATGATGGGACATTGCTTGCCGTTGGAGGGCGTGATAACAAGGTAGTGGTCTAAATAAGTCAAATGCAAGTCCATCAACTGTTTCTTGATGTTGTTCATTCCAATTTCCAGGTTGTGTTATGGTGCACAAGCTCACGTTCAATCAGGTCCACACTTGAAGAACATTCTCAATGCATAACCGATGTCCGCTTCAGTCAAACCATGTCAATGCTTGCTACAGCTTCGGCAGACAAAACCGTTAAGGTTTGGAGTGCTCACCATGTGAGTTATACTTGCATATATTTATCTCTTGTTTTCTTATATGTTATTATGTGATCACTGTTGCATATATGTATGCTATTTTGCAGCCCGGGAAATCTCGGCGTACCTTTGAGGGGCATTCTAGCACCGTCTTGTCAGTGGACTTCTACACAGCCAATGAGAACATTATATGCTCTTGTGATGACAGTGAAATACGGAGTTGGAGTATTGTAGATGCTAGCTGTATTGGGATTTATAAGGTATAGAACTGAGTATCCATAACGACATACATCAAGTCTTGAGCTAGTATAGTCTTATGCATTGGGCTTTAGGTGCAACTTAAAGAAAGTATAGGGTAACAACCTGCAAACATTTTAAAGTAGACGGTATATTTATGGCATTAACAGTAGAATATAGTATCCATCAATAACGGTAGTAATGTGATGTGATGTGATATTGTTTTGATTCCCCTCAGGAAATGGGTGGTGCGAGACAATTAAGGTTTCAACCTCTTCAAGGTGGGAAGTTACTAGCTGCTGTTAAAGAGAACGGAGTGCACATACGCGATGAGGGTGGTGAAAAGTATCTGCATAGACTAGATGGTCACAAAGAAAAAGTAGAATGTATCTGCTGGTTGTGTAGTGGGCTGTGTCTAGCATCTGTGAGTGGTGATATGGTCAGGGTATGGATGTTTGACTCTTTTGGAGGCTCATTTTGCATTCACAAGCTGAGCTGCACTAAGGATAGCAAATTTCACACTTGTGTTTTCCACCCCTCTTATAATAGGCCTGTTATGCTTGTCATTGGTTGTCACAAGGCAAGTCTTTCTTGGCTATCTTATCTTACCCTCTCTCTCTCTCTCTCTCTCTCTCTCTCTCTCTCTCTCTCTCTCTCTCTCTCTCTGTGTGTGTGTTTCAAATTAACAACAGTATCTTTGCTGCACCTGCAGGGTTTGGAGTTTTGGAACATGAATAAGAACGAGACAAGGACTGAGTTTCTTGCAGAGGAGGTATCGGTAATGGCAGTATCTAATGTTAGGGGTTGGTTTGCTGCAGTACTGAGTGGCGGCAGGTATGTGAAACTCTGGATGTATAGTGTATAGCCAATGTTGGTCTTGGTTGTTCATATGAAACTCTGGATGTATAGTTTCTAGCTTCAGGCGACCTAATGTTGATCTCGGTTGTTCACATGTAGTGTATAGCCAATGTTGGTCTTGGTTGTTCATATGTAGGTCATTTTGATTTTGTGAGCAAATTGTTGAATATGATATGCAGTGACAGTGACAATGTTTGGTTGAAAAGATGATCCGATATGTAGAAAAGTTCAATTTTTACAGCTTGTGTTTTGAGAATCATATTATTCAACACCACTACTTGACACCCAAGGAACCCCCGCTAACAACACCTACAAGTATTAACGAGCACCCCAAACATATATATCATTTCACAAAGAATTCTCTCTAGAGCTACAGTAGCTTCTTCAACACGTTCATCATCTCTGTTCTTGTTGGTATGACGTCCTCATCTTCGGCTGGACCTCCTTCAGGATTTGAACGATCCCACGGTGTGGAAAAGGGCTCAAGGTTACACATGAATGAGGGAAGGGTCAATGATTACCAAGTGGGGACTCAATGGAGAATACATAGGTAGGGAAAGCTCTCCCCTTGGGTCGTCGGATTGGTGTTGGCCACCGGCGAGGTCTCGATTGAGACCTGAGAGTGTGATCTCGTCTTGTCCTCGTCCTCTGATTCTTTGTTGTTATCACCCCTCTTTCTCTCCTCCATTCCCGTCTCCGTTTCCTCATCCTCGATGGAAGATGAGGCCCAGCACTCGGGGTTGGCCAGTGTTGGGTGTTGCCTAATGGCGTGTTGGAGATCTGTGGGTAGAGGTTTGAGGGAGTGGTTTTGGCTTCATAGGGTCACGGCAAGTTGACCTGGGTCCCTCTCATTTTGGGTCCTGGGGTTGGAAGTCGTATTTGATTTTGGAGTTGGGAACTTTAGTCTCTGGGGGTAGGTGTTGTTTGGGGTGTTTTTGGGAGATTATTCTCGGCTATGTTTTGGGTGGTGCTGCTGGAGGCTGTTGGGGTCTGTTTTCTTCCTCTCCTCGTTTCTATTGGAGTTTGTTTGGGGTCGACCGGTGGTGGTCGGCCAGTTGCGGAGCTCGGTGGGGGAAGATTTGACCTTTTCTTGCTTCGGTGGCTTGGCTGGAGAGGGATTCGCGGTGGGTATTTCTGGTTGGTTCTTCTTGTTAATTAATTCTAGGTTTTGACCTGTTGTTGTTTATTTCCCCTTGTGGGGTTAGTTTCTTCCCCTAAATGGGATTTTGTTTATTGACGAGCTGCGCCTCGATCTAGTTGCTATTGTGTGTAATTCTGGGGATTGTGCCCTTTGTTTGGTTCCAGTTGTACTGGGTTTGGTTATGTTTGAGGTGTCGCTGGCATCCTCTATGTTGTATGGAGGGATTTCCCTTGGCCACGTTTTCAGTTTGAAAACTTGGTTTTTTATAAAACAAAAAATTGCTGATAAAAAAAAAAATAGGTAGGGAAAGCTCTCAACAACCCCAAAACTCACCGCCATAAGGCTTCGACCTTGGTTGTTGTCGGCGGAGTTTGCTTAAACTTCATCCCGTCAGTCCCCTTTCCCTCTTCCCCTCCATCTCCTTCCCTCCCGTTGCTTCTGGTTCCTCGATCGGGTTTCGTGGTCGTGCCTTCGGCCTTCTCGACATGCCTCGTCGGTCATGCATCTCGTGACCTTCATGGGCTACAACCGTCCCTGGGTTGTTCATTCCGTGTGGATTTGGCTCTTCGCGTTTCCAGATCTGCCGGAGAAGTATCTTGTCGTCGAGTTCTCTACTGAGAAGTGGTTGGGGTGGTTCTCCGTTGCTGTGGTACTGGAGCGGTGCTTGAGGTCTCCGCCTGCGCTATCTGACCTAACAGGTCTAGTATCTTGCCGACTTCTGATGCTCGAGTCTGTCTGAGAAGATGGCTGGACGTGGCTGTCGTTCTCGTGGTTGTGTCGCTTCTCTGCTTCGGGATGGAGTCCTTTACTCCGGGTGAGCTTTGTGCTGGCCGGACTCCATCTGTTTCGTTGAGGTCACGACTTCTTCCCTCTTCCTTGTTTGCTCAGATTCGGAGCTGTGTTTGGATGGTTTTTTGTTTCGTTTGTTGTAGAAGGGTGTGAGGCGATTTCTGTGGGTCTTGCTCGGGCGGGTAAGATTTGACTCCTTTCTTCAGATCCTGGCCTCCCAGTGCTCTTGGTAGTAGTTGGCCGGAGTTGCTGTGACGAGCCACGAGTGTTTGGCCGGACTTGTGGCATTTTGAAGCCTGTTATGAGCTCCTTTGAGTTTGGGGAGTTGTTGAAGCTCCAGTGGTTCATTACTTCCTGCTTGTTCTTTGATGAACAATTCCGAAGTAGGAGGCGCTTCTTGCCCATTTTGCATGTAGATCGTCTCGAATTTTCTCTAGGGTCTCCGGTGTATTAGTTGTTGGAAGCTCGGGGTTCTTGAGGGTTGTTCCTCGACGGAGACAGGCACCTAGTGCTTCTCGTGGAGTCTTCGTGTGGCTCATGTGGTGCATCTATGGGTGTTGTGGACTCCGGCTCTTGGCTCAGGTGGAGGTGTCGTCTTCGGTGTGGCGTTGCACTTCTTTTTTGGTTTTGGTGTCAGATTAGTCCGGGTTTAGGTTGGCTCGTGTTCGGTATAACTACATGCCTTCCCCTTTGGGTCCTCGCTTGGTGTAGGCCAGCGAGGGGTAACTAGTCTCGGTTTCGGAACGCTTAGTACGAGTTCCATCCTCGGAAGTGATGACTTGTTATTGCCTGCTTGAAGGTCTGAGCTCGTACTCGGTAGAAATATCGGTCCTCCCCCTTGCCTTTTCTTGTGTTGACTGGAATTGGGTCTCGGAGGACTGAGTTCGAGCTTCAACGTCTAGTCATGCTCGGTCGATCGGTGGTGTCGAGGGCTCAGGTGCTTTCCGCTCTCCTAGAGGTGCGATCTTTGGTGTAGGGTTGCGCTTCTTAGTTGGCTTTGGTTTCAGATATGTTCTGGTTACATTTGGACCGTGCTCGGTATAATTACTAGCCTTCCCCTTCGAGTCCTCACTTGGTGTTGGCAGGCGAGGGGTTACTGGTCTCGGTATCAGAACGCTCAGATCGCGTTCCAAACTCGGACTCTTGGATAGTGTTGACTTTTGCTGCTGCCTGCTTGGAGTAGTGACCTCGTACATGGTAGAAATACTGGTCCTCCCCCATTGGGGCTATTCTCGGTGTTGTTCGGAATGGGGCAACAAGTATTTTGTTCGAGCTCTATCGTCTGGTATCCTCTTTTCCCTCTCTTTTCAGCTTTGTTCTCCTTTCCTCTCTTCCCTCTCTTATCAATTGGTCTTCACTTCTTTTCGTTCCCGGTGTGGTTCGAGCTAGTCGGTTGAAGGTGTTGGCCGCTGACGAGGGTTGATGCCTTTTTCCTTCTTAGAAGCCAATCGTATGAGTGAGTGATGAATAGGGGCTCCCGGTGAGTTTTCATCGGGTCTGTTCCCGCTTTAGGTTCAGGGAGTTGTTCAGCCCCAACAAGGGTAGGGTTAAGTTGTTATCGATTCGTTGGCTATGCTGCTGGAAGTTCTCTCTTTTTGTGCTTCAAGTTGGTTGAATCTGGATGTTTATAGATATTTTATTTCAATTACCGCTTCATGGTTGGTATATTTGGGTATTATACCATGTGTTTATGTCTTGTTGGCTTCCTGCGTGAAGCGGGGTGGTTTTTGCTCTTCATGTGTTGTTTTATCTTGGTTGGTTGTTTCATTTTCTTGGTTGTACTTTATGGGTGGCTTACTACGTGAAGCCAGACGGTTTTCTTTTCTAGGTTGGTCTTCGCTAGATTCTTTAGGTGTTGTGTTTCTTGTGCTGTTTCTTTGGTATCCCTTAAAAGTTGACTATGATTATCTTGGGGATTGTTTTGATGGTCTGTAGCTGGATCATGTGTAACTCTTTTGTCGCATCAAAAGAGGTTTTAATTCAATTTGCTTTGTCGATAAAAAAACAAGAAGATAGTCTCAAGGTCTTTGTTCAAAATCTTCCACCACACACACCTGATGTGTGGATTCACAATTTGTTTATAGAGTGTGGCGATATTGAGAAGGTAGAGGATCCCTTCAGGCCTAACTTACGAGGGAAATGGTTTTCTTTCATTCACTTCAAGACCACTGAGGGTGTTCGTAAAGCAATTAACACCTTCAATGGCTATGTGTTAAATGGTTTCAGACTTTTTGTGGTCAAGGCTTGGGATAGAAAGTGGGCTAATTGCAGATTTCTTTAGAATACAAGAGCTCAACATCAATGGGTTTGAAAAAAAAACAAGAAACTCCTACCCGGGTTCCATAGAAAACTATCTTAAAAGGGAAAATTGTTGAAACTCGTAAAGAGCTACTTGATAGAGGTCATCTTGCTATTCTACACAACAATTCATTTGTTGAGACCATCATGGAAGAGATCTGGGTTGAAGGTGGCTTTGAGATGATCATCAAATCTTTAAGGAACAAGGTAGTATTATTTTATTGAAAGGATCAGGGTTGACTGTTCTACCAAACAAAATTATTTTCTATAGAGCTGGTGAAAAATTTTCTTGGGTGGTACTATATGGAGTACCAATCTTAGGTTGGTGTAAGGAGACTTTTCATGTTGTTACTGAGGATCTAGGATCAATGGTCTTCACTCACCCACAATCAACAACAGGTATTCATCTTGATGCAACATATGCTTTCATTCATTCACAAAAATATCTCAAAGTGTATAAGGAAACTAGTCTATCATTAGAGGAGGAAGAATTCAATATGATGACTTGTTCAGTTGATATTTCAATGGTACCTCACATTCCTATGATTGAACATTCAAGCTCAACTAACTCTTGCTCCCCTGACAAAAGATCTAGGGACAATTCTTTCTCTAGTGAGTTTAATGTCTCACTCACTCAGGAGAATGTCGAGAGCATTGAAGCCTTTGAGAAGGGAGTCATTGTTAGGGAAGTTGGGAAAAGGAAGGACAAGGTAATATTGGACATGACCCATACCTTAACCCAAAGTTAGATCATATCCATGGTCGGCAAGGATAACCTATCGATCGGGATGTCTGTCAGAATGAGTGGGTGATTCGAAAGCACCATGGTTCGGAGCGATAAACCCGCTCCATCACCGTAAGAGAGGAAAAGTAGAAGCAATACAACCTCGGAGAGAGAACGTTAATGACCAACCCCTCGACCGAAGTTCCTTTAGGTCTTGATGATCACCTGAGCATCATATCTCCCTTGATCGGACGTGGGGGTAGGAACTGGCCCGCTATACCATATTACATACACATTGGGGAGGGGTAGAGCGCCTGGGGCGTAGGGACCTTGATGATCATGTATTCATCCGGTAGTAGGGAGCATGCCACCAGGGAGTCCCCAATCTCGTCGAGAGACGGAAAGAAGGCAGTGATCAACGTCGGCATCCCTGTAAACGCATCTTGAGATTCTTTCGACGGTAACGAGGCCGGGGTAGGGCTCAATAGTAGGACCTGTTAGCCTTTGTCGGATACCATTCCATGAGAAGGGAGGCGAGGGGGGACCCCTAGCCATTGTCGCAGTAGGCACCTATAGAATCGGTGGCGACTGATTGGGATTCCTCAGAGGAGCAGGTTTCCGAGGGCATCTTCCACGTACTCATTAGAGTATATCCTAAGAAGAAACGCCCGATTGGAATGACATATGAAAAATCACAGGTAGGGGATGAGCGGCTGGGGCGGTGGTAGTGGCGGACGTACAACCGATGTAGGGACGACAATTTTTGTTGACACCTTGGCGGTACGAGCCGCTCGTTTGAGACCAGCGATCTCATGTGAAGGCCGTTGCGGAGGGATAAGGGCGAGGGGAAGGATCATCGGCGCTGGATGATCGTGGATAGACTCATTTGCCGGAAGTAGAGATGGTGAGGAAGGAGTAGCTGTGGCAGGTCGTTTTGTAGCCTTCTTCATGTGTGTCAACTCCATGAACTCCGTGAGAGGGCGCAAAGGAAGAGCCAATGGGTTGGAAGGACACTGCTGATGTATTAGGTTGGTGAAAGGCTCTGGCAGGCATAGAGTAGTAGTGGAAGACGATGAGTTTGCCTTTAAGACGATAGAGAGGCGGAGCAGTTAGGAATTCTACAAAAAAAATGTTATTTCAATGAACTAGTTGAAATTACTTGACTATCACATTTATGGATATTTATTTTTAGGGATAATATCAAAAGGCACCATACAACTATTCGTGTTTTTCAAATAACACACTAAAATACCAATTTTTCATATGGCACACTTATATATCACGAAAGTATCACCGTTTGTTTTTCAATGTCTACTGTTACGGCAGACACTTAAAAAATGCACGTGAGATGCACATGGGGTTAAGTATTGTCCAAAAATACCTCAAATATGCCCTGAATGAAAACGCAACAGCAGAAGAAGCCACCATTCGTGACTGCGAAGAAGAAGCAGGATCGATGGCTGGAGAGGGAAGTCAATCGGGGAGTTATGATGGAGAGCGTCGTCTGTGTGGGTGTGGGCTTCCGGTCCGTATATTCACTTCATGGACGAGCAAAAATCCGGGCAGGAGATTTTTTGGCTGTTCGCGATACAAGGTTAGTCTCTTTTCCCCAAATTTGTAGAACTAGGGTTTATATTTGCAGCTTCGATTGATTTTTGTGGTTCGTGTTTGGCATAGATCAGCAGTACATGTAATCATTTTGAATGGTTTGATGGTCCAACATATATGTACGGGAAGATGATCTTACCTGGATTACATCAAAGGATAACTTCGCTTGAGGAGACCATCAAGTTTGTTGATGAAGAGTTAGTCAAAATTCTGAAGGAGAAAGCAAAAATTGAAGACGAAATGTTGAAACTTGAAGCTAAAATTGAAGAGTTGAGAGAAGAGAATGCAAGAATGGAAAAAAAGAAATAGGAACTTGAGGCTGAAAACATGGACATGAAATTGAAGATGTGGGAAAAAGTAGACACAATAAAGTTAAGCATTGTAGTTGTATTTGTGTTGTTGTTTGTGAAGTTAATGTGAATGATTTCAAGTTCTTGTTTGTTTTTCATGTAAGAAACTAAGGTAAACTTGAATGAAATTGATGTTCCCTGTTGTAGTATACATGTGCATTTTAGTTGGAAATTGGTGTGGACAATGAAGAACTTGTATCTGAAAATTGACATGGTATGGTGAAAATTGGACATAAGGACTGCTGAAAATTGGACATGAGGTCTGGGTAAAAACACATATTCTTAACCTGTTCAATTTAAATTGAAGACATAAATTGTTGCAACCATAATCCAACTAACATTTCAAAGGCATTAAGTATTCAGCTAACATTTCAAAAGCATAAGCATCCAACTAACATTTCAAAAGCATTAAGCATCCACAAGATATAATATTGTGCTGCACATTGGAATCCCTATGTCCTATCTTGGACAATAATACAGTTCACATGTGCGTTTTTGGGGACCACAAAAAAGACTACAGTAAAAAGAAATTAAAGTGAACCCTAGGTCTAAACCCAAGGTGGCTGGGAGCTACTCCTGCCTCTCCCTCTTGCCCTGCTTGTACCTCTCCCTCTTGCCCTGTCTGTGCCTCTCCCTCTTGTTGTTGAGCTGGTAGATCCTTCAGTTGGTTGTGATGCTGAAGGAGGTCTGTAGAATCTAACTTCTTCACCAAACCTTAAGGCTCCACTTCCACCAATTGATGTGAAGACTTGCTGTAAATATGAACAAGTATATGTTAAATTGTAGATCTTTGATATATACTCATCCACAATGAATGGGACTACAACAGATTACCTGAGTGAAATGTCTTTGACTATCTAATTGAGACTGTGCAAGACCAACAAAACTATTGATGGGTTGGGTATTAATCTGCGAACTGCTTGAGCTTCCCGGTCCATTTTTGCCTTCATCTTCCTCAATGCTTCTTGTCGCTTCAGCTCTATCTGTTCAGGTGTGCAAGTTGCTGGCTTTTTTCTTTTTCTTTCTATATTCTTCTAGGCTGCTTCAAATCTGTTTTCTTGTAGTTCGATGTAGGCCTCCTCAGTGTTGTAGTGATGATTGGTTCTTGGTGCTGGCTTTCCCTGTACATACAAAGAATTAATAAAACAAATTGGCATGTAGGACAATTTATACTCACTTATCTTGCATATTATCTAACCTTTGCAGTTAGTGCATTCCTTGCTTTTCTTTGTGCAGCGGTCTCACCATGGTCCTTGGCACTGCAACTCCTTGCATTATGGCCTTCACCCTTGCAAATTGAGCAACAGTATGTACCACCCTTCTTATTGGCTTTATATGGATTCTTCTTTTCCTCACCGGCGCTAGGTCTTCTCCTTGTTCTAGGCCTACCAGGTGGCTTTTGCACTATTGGAGGGAGGAGCAAAGGATATCCCAAGTCCTTGGGCCAGTCATCCTTCTCAGGTACGGGGCTAATGAAATTTGCATAGATTTTTTTGTACGTCTCAACATGGTAATACTCATGCACATAGTCTTCGTAGTTCTGTCTCATATATCGAATAACAGCCAAGGCATGGATACAAGGTATGGCATTTAGTTGAAATTCTAGACAACTACATGTTCTTGTTTGTAAGTTCACTATGTAGCATGCACTTGATATCTTCACTTCGAACACCCCATCCCCACTTGGTCCTACGGTATAATCTCTCACTTTATATAGTTCTTTCACAAGATTTTTCTTTATACTTTTACATATCTTTTTTTTATAAATGATTTTTTATTCAAAGGCTTTGAAATAATAGATTACAAAGCACGGGGTAAAAACTCCAAAATAACCTTCAAAGAACAGAAAAGGAGCTCAACTCCTAACAGGAAAACTGAGACATAAAGATGGAGATGACAACCAAAGAGGAAGAGTGGAATCTCCCTTAAGGTCGCCAGCCATCCTGCAAATACTGAAGTTGTGCAACTAGAGCTTGCTGAAAACGACCTCCACTGGATCAAACTGCTGCCTGAAAACACCAGAGTTCCTCTGCAACCAAATATGCCAGAAACAAAGATACCCAACCTTCACCCAAACTCTCCACCACCTCCTGCTGCCTAGGCCTCTCCAAGCATCGATCAATGACACAAAATCTCCAGGAGATACCCAAAGTATCAACCACCAAGAATAAAGTCGCGACCACAAAAGCCAAACAAAAGAACAATGCAAGAAGAGGTGCGAGGTATCCTCAAAAACATCACCGCATAGACAAAAGAACATGTCATTGAGGGAAATACGCATACCTCGTTCTTCCAGAAAAGTCTTGGTAGGGACCGCATCGTGAGCTAATAACCAAACAAGAGAGCTATACTTTGGAGGGAGGTTTTTGATCCACAAAAACCCCGCCCAAGGCATAGGAGATGGAGCCGAATCTTCAAGCAGGAGGTATGTAGCTGCCGAAGAGAAACCACGATCACACTGAGACCAAACAACCGAGTCAGAAACAGCAGGCCGGATGCAGACCGAAGATAGGATGTCCATGAGTGCGGAAAAGTCATCCCACTCGTAAGAGAAGATGAAAGAGCGACGATAATCAATGTTCTAAGTACCATTCTGCCAAATGTCGCAAATATGGGACCACTTCCCCAAACAGATGCTATATAACCGAGGGAATCGGAAGCGGAAAGCAGTAGGACCAGCCCACACATCTTGCCAGAACCGGATCCGGTCACCCCGTCCAATACGCCAATGCAGGCTTTGGCTACCAAACAATCCTCTGAAAGTCGGGGACTCTGATAGACTCATGATATGTCCAAAAAAGAAAGAGGACCCCGGCTTATCAAGAGTTGTGAGGTCCCATTCAGATAAATTCCAACCAAACTTAGAACAGAGGACTCGCTTCCAAAGAAAGTCTTTTTCAGCTGCAAAGCGCCAGAACCATTTGGCCAACAAACTCTGGGTTGTCTTCTCCAACCCCCGGATACCCAAACCCCCATCACGTTTTGGTTTACAAATAGAGGACCAATGCACTTTGCAGAAGACATGAGAGTGAGCCCTATTATGCCACAAGAATCTCCGCCTCCAAGCCTCTAATTCCCGAATAACCCCTTTTGGGGCCCTGAACAAGGACATAAAGAAAACAGGCAAAGATGATAAAGTAGATTTGATCAAAACCAATCTACCTAGCATTGAGAGGTTCTTTGTTTTCCGCAAGGCAAGAGAGCCCTTGAACTTCTGAATCACAGGGGCCCAAAAGGAGACGCGTCTGGGATTCGTGCCAAGGCTGAAACCAAGATATTTGATAGGCAAAGTGCCTACCATACAACCTAAAGAAGTGGCAACCGACTCTGCCGTGCAGGATCTAGCGCTCAGGGGGATGGCCGTAGATTTATCAAAATTAATCTTCAGGCCCGAACTCAGCTCGAAAGTAAGAAGAGTGGACTTGAGCCTCAATAGATCCTCTGGAGAGCCTTTCACAAAGAGAAGAGTGTCATCTGCAAACTGCAGATGAGAAATGACTGGTCCAGAGGGGCCTATCTGGACACCAGCGAAGTCACCCAAAGAGATACCCTTTTCCAGCACCTGGTGAAGGCCTTCGGCTGCTAGTAGGAAAATGAAAGGGGAAAGAGGACATCCCTGACGAATGCCATTCAAGAGGGGAAAATCTTGGCTGGGGGAGCCATTCACAAGCATAGCTATAAATGCTCTGAAACAGGAAGCCATCCAAGCACGCCATTTAGGGCCAAAATCCATGGCAGTCATTACCTCTTCCACATAGTCCCAATGCACCTTATCGAAAGCCTTCTCAAAGTCCAGTTTGAGAAGCACAACCTCTTCATTCGATCTACGAACCATGTCTATGACCTCAGAGGCGATCAATACCCCATCAACAAGTTGCCTACCGGCTACAAAACCCGATTGGGAATCACTGATAACATCATCAAGTACTTGCCGGAGTCGAAGAGATTGAACCTTAGCCAAGATTTTATAAGGTCCCGTAATGCGGCTAGTCGGTCTATAGTCATGAAATGAAGCAGCATTCCGGTGCTTGGGAATCAAATTAAGAAAGGTGGAATTGAGCCCCTTACCCAAGTTACCGGAAGCATAGAAATCCGAGAAGAATCTCAAAATGTCATCCTTGATCGAGTCCCAACAAACTCTGTAGAACAAGAGAGAAAAACCATCCGGTCCCGGAGCCTTGTCTGAACCACAAGCAGAGATGGCAGAAAAAATTTCCTCATATGAAAAAGGTTCCTCAAGCGCTGAGACTTGAAAGGCTGTCAGACGAGCAAAAGGCAACGGATGGAGGGGGACCCTAAAGGCCGGCCTACTGAAACGGGAACTGAAATGGGCTGCAGCTAACCGCTTAATATCAATAGGATCAGTGTAAGGAATCAAATCAACCAATATCTGAGAAATCTTGTTTCTCGAGGCTCTAACGTTCGCAATCCAATGATAGAAGCGCGCGCAGACATCGCCATGTGTGTTCCACTTCAAACGGGCCTTTTGGCTCTAGATTCGTGCCAAGACTTTCTGCAAACGGATAAGGCGAACCCTAAGCAAAGAACGAGCAATGCATTCGGGTCCCGACAAATCCTGATCGTCAAGAGCTCCATCAAGATCATTCAAATCACCTTCAATAGCTTAAATGTGACGATCAGTGCGTCCAAAAACCTCCCTGTTCCAGCGGCTAAGGTCAGATCGCAGCACTTCAGCTTATACCAGAGGCAATAACTCGCCGATCCCTGGCAAGAGTATGAAGCCCAAAAAAGATGGACATCTGATTTGAAACGCTTATGCTCCGTCCATGCGTTAAGAAAACGTAATGGCTTGGGTCCCCAATTAGTATCAGCTGAGGAAAGTGTCAATGGACGGTGGTCAGATAGAGAACGGGGGTGACCACGCTGTATCAAATCCCCAAAACTGTCAAGCACCGAAGGCGATACAAGAAATCGATCTAGTCTCGAAGCCTTCGATCCTCCTCCATACCAAGTGAATAAAGCACCAACAAGATTCAAATCCAGCAGCTCCATACCCTATAAGAAATCAGCGAACAAGATACAGTCCGATAAAGAAGTACGCGAATTCCGACGTTCTTCGGAGAAGAGGACAAAATTGAAATCCCCCCCCCCTACGATTAAGTTGTCGCCCATAACATGTCGCTCCTGCAATAACAAATCCCAGAGAAGACCACGAGCAGGAGAAGTAGTTGGGCCATACACATTCAGTATGGAAAAAACAATGCCAGAAGCAATAACAGAACATGTCCACAACAGGGTCGAGAGGAGGGGGCGAGAGAAATCAAATCGCAAAACAGAGTTTCGCCATGCCGTTAACAGACCCCCCGATGCACCAGAAGAAGGCAAACTTATAAATTCCTAGCCCGAGAACAACCCACAGTCCCGGAGAAAACCTGATGTAACGTCGCCAATTTTGGTCTCCTGAAGCAAAACCAAATCCGGACGAAGCCCCAAAAGAACCCTCCGGATGTCTCTCCTCTTATGAGGAGAGTGCGCTCCTTTCACGTTCCATGAGAGGAGCCGCATGAATCAAGCTAAGGGAGAAGAGGCGTCGGAGACGCCAGCAGCAGCACCGGGAAGATCGGAGCCTTCTAACAGAGGGTAGCCTGCGACTTCAGCTTCTATATTTTCAAACTACTCGCGTATATCTGCCCCAGAAGCTAGTGCTTTGAATCCAATCTTCTTGACGTGATTCCATGAGATTGGGATCGAAATAGGCTGTTTGGATGGCCCTGAGACACGGAAAGGTTGTGCACGGGAACGACGCTTGGCCGAAATCGAAACAGGGGTACTTGCTTGATGCCCACGCAACTTAGATGAGCTAGCCTCATCGGGCTTCTGGGCAGCAATTGGGACAACGGCAAGGCCCACCGAATCAGGAACAATCTCTAGAGAGCTAGACCCAAGGAAGGAGTCTTCGTACTCGTTGAATCCTTGGTTGGATAGGGGTGAGCGATCCTCATCCGATACGTGATTTGAAATTTGAGTGTCAGAGTTGCGTGTGGGATCACGCGTAGGAGATTAGGACCGGATCTCAGAAGATTCTGAGATGAACTCATCAGAGAGACAACCGCCGGGAAGATTCACCGGCAACGAGACATCACTGGCCACAACAGGCTCAACCCAAAGTTTTAGGACTGAATCACCAAGCTGGAAAGCAGAGTACATTGGAGACAAGCGGTCTGGGCGATGAACAAGGACATATAAGCTCTCGAACTCAAAAACAATAACCTGCAGAACCTCGCCCAAGCTTGAACCAAAAGACTTGTAATTGTCAAACCTTCTGCCTTGGATTGGAAGACCCAAAACAGCTAACCATTGAAAAAAGCCCGCCTTTGTGAGCAGCTCACCAGTTGGTCTAACAATGTCGAACCAAGGTACAAGAACAGACCAGTCTTTGATCTCATCAAACGAAGAAATCATGAACATTCTGTTGCCACAACTTTTTAGTTGAAACTGATCAAAACCTGCACAACTAAGAGCTGAGAAGAGTTCGAATTGGTATGAGCTATGCCAATTGCGCTAGATAGAGCTCTGGTGGATAAATCATCCACAACGATTCCAGATGGAATCGAGGAAGCACTAGGAACATCGCCAGACGCAGGAACCGAATTGGGCGCAGATGCAGAAGATGGTCTTCAGGTCGAGTGGGATTTGCGAGCGGGTTTCAACCAAGCTGGCACAACCAAAATCCTTTTGCCACCTAAGCGCTTACCATTGAGAGCGGCGATCATCTTCTGACAATCGGAGGGAGTGGCTCCATGGATAAAGCAAAATGGTCGGCCGGAAGATACGGATCGTGGGCTGAGATAGATCCTTGTTATCGTGCCATGGACTGAGAAAACCCTATGAATCCAGGGCTCCTTAGCCAAGGGCGGCAGGTTCGTGATGAACAGCTTGCACGGATCTTCATGGTGATCGGCTGGATGAGACGGTGAAGCAGAATGACGATCCCCGTCTCTGGGCGGAGCTACGACAAGGTAAAGAGGTCGTCCGGATTCGAAGAGCGAAATCAAGGAAGAAACAGTGCGCCGAGGAGCGCCGGACGGGGAGCAATCTTCTCCACGCGTGGGGGTGATAGCTGATCGACCGGAGATCGTGCTGGAAGCCGACGACCAGTCTGAAATCCCAGAAGAGAGAGAGAGAGAGAGGTCCAGACATCGCAGTGCCTAATTTACTTTTACATATCTTGCTTTTATGTTTAGCAATACTAGCATTCCTCACATAGAAAGTATTCATCAATTTCCTCCTAATAAACTCTAATAGGTCATATATGGGATAGTCTATACCTTCAGAAATCCAGTGATTGAAAGATTCACACATGCTATTTACTTGAACAGATGACGCACCCCTATTAGTGTAGTGAAACTTACACCAGCCTGTAGGGTCCTTTTCCACCAACCATTCGTAAGCTCCTTCATCCATTTCCCTTAGCTTCTCCATCCTTGCTTGTAGCTTGGCAAGGGACCTAGACTTTGCACATGACCAGACTTGATTCTTTAAGTCCTTCCTCTTGAAGTTGATGCCAAAGTTATCCACCAAATGTCTCACACAATAGCGATGCTCCACTCCTCGAATCCAATCATTGAATAAATTAACCAAACCCTTCAATTCAAAAATTACAGAATAATGTAAGTATGTGAAAAGATATACGAAATTGACAAGATAATAATGGTCGAATGTAGCTTACTTTCTGTTTGTCTGATACAAAAACCCATCCTCGTACCGTAGCTTCCCCATAATCATCAAAGAATTGGGATAAGAACCATTTCCAAGAAGCCTTGTTCTCCTGTTCCACCACAACATAAGCCAGTGAAAACATCGCTTCATCGCCATCCCATCCCACTGCTGATAGAAGCTACCCACCATAGTCTCCATTTAAATGCCAGTCATCGATACCCACAAGTGGTCTACATTCTGCTAGGAAGCCTCGACTTTGTGCTCCATACCTCAAGTATATCCTCTTGAAGTGGGGCTTTGGGTTTAGGTCTGACCCAACAAATAGATGTTCAACCTCCACCTTAGTTGTGCTGTTTTCATTTGTCCTCCGCACCATCTCACAATACGTGAACAAGTGTTCATATTGCTTAGACACATCTCCATACATTATCTCCTTAGCTTTTATTTATGGCTCTATGAAGCTTTAATGGGTTTACCGTAACTCCATAAGTATCATTGACTCGCTTGCCAAGTGCCTTAGCTGGGATCCTAGGATTGGCTCGTATGTCCTCCACGAACCTACACAATACCAAATATTAGTTAATGAATCTACATAATACGTGAACAACAGTTAATAATTGTCACTTTATCTAGTTATGAAGCATGTTGTATGTACCTTTTAGTAATAAAAGCTGAGCTCAATTGTCTGATAACCACTGCACGCTCACAATTATGCTTTCCCCTCCACGTTCTTATCTCCATCACATTGAATTTATTCGATTTGTAGCACCAGCAATAAAACTCACAACCCTTCTTGGCAGCACACAAAATAGCTATTCTTGTAGGCTCATTTCTACTAAAGATGTAATCCATACCGCTCTCGGCTGCATATGCCTTGAAGACATACCTAAAAACAGCAGCAGTACTGAATTGGGAATACAGACCCAACTCAATATCCCTCAATTGAGATGTCTCATCCCACATTGTCTGCCAACCTCTTTCTCGTACTATAAGAACTTCATCATCTGTAGATAAACCATCTTCTTCAGGAAGATCTGCTTCAGGGTGAGGACCATATGCTATATGAAGTTCTTTCTCTGGTTGGGCACCATCTTCTACATGAAGTTCTTCTTCCACTGGAAGTACGAAGATCCTAATTGGAATAGTCTCAGGGTACCAAGTTAGCATTTCCTTGATTTCCACATCACTTTGAATTTGTGAAAGCCAAGTTATAGCATCTGGTACCTTATAGTACATCCCGATGTTGGGTTCACAACCTAGGTCTAATGTAATCCTAGTGAACCTAGAGAACGAACACTCATTATCAGTAATGAATATTTCCTCAGCTTTACCCCCTTCATACTGCATCCCATTGCTTATCAACTTTCCCCCATAGTTAAACTGATACAATCAGTATATAACTTTACAATAACAATAATTTCATTCAGTATACTTATTGGTTCACATTTGTAACCCCTAATTTCAAAATCGAAAAACCATTCTTTTGTTGTCGGAAAAGCCCTAATTTAGTATCAAAAAGCCCTAATTCCGAAAGTATTGCAAGCTTAGAAATCATCCAAAGGGTTAAATATTGAGGAAATTTCACCCAGAATGAGGAAGGAGACTTACATATACTGTCGTGAATGGAGCAGGACACGAATTGTCGCTGTTAGAGGACATCGTCACTCACACCAAACTTCTCGGTCCTGTCACACCTGGTTCACCTTCAACTCACCGCCTACAATGGCTTCTCGGTCCTGTCACACTAGTTCACCTTCAAAATCAGCGCCGGCAATGGCTTCTCAGTTCACCTTCTCTGCTCAGTACACCTTCTCCACCTTCTCCGCTCAGTAACCTCCTAAGCCTCAAAACGTGAATCAGACAAGAGATTAAATAAGGGGTCATTTTAGGTTATTGGTATTTCACCAGGGGTATATGGGTCATTTTATATGATGTCGTAACAGTAAACATTGAAAAACAAACAATGATATTTTGGTGATACTTTCGTGATATATAAGTGTGCCATATAAAAAATTGGTATTTTAGTGTGTTATTTGAAAAACACAAATAGTTGTATGGTGTTTTTTAATATTAACCCTTATTTTTACAACCAAATGGTTCGCAATATTAGAAATTCAAATTAAAAAATAATATATTTCATTACTTACTGCACTTTTCTTTTGGTAAAGGATATACTTTCACTAATCAGTTCCAAAGCATTACAAACACAAGATCAAGGGTTAAAACATGAGACAAGCCGAGATAATGGCCGGTATTACCCGTTTGCACAAATAGGTGATCCGGCATATTAGGCTGAAAATAACAAAGACTTTTACAACAACATAATAGAAGAGAGTCGACATTTGGATATAAGCACAATATGCGAGACCAAGGAACTAAATACCCATCCAGGTGGTTGTCTTGGCTTGCGAGGCGGTGACCATAATCATCCCAAGTAACTTGACCCCACCAGTCATACACATAACCAGGTTGGGAGGCCGGGAAGATTCATTCGTTTCTGGCCCCAATGGGATTACAGCCCATATTGGGCCCCCGCCCACGAGGGTCTAGGTCGGGGTCCTCGTCAATCCTAAGGGGCAGGCATCGACGGGGCGGAATACGAATAAAATATGGGGCCTCATGAGAGCTACGGCCGGGTAAAGTGGGGACACATCAAAAGTAAAATGACAGGAGAGAACATAAATGTTTGTGGTCGAGAAGCCTGGCAGCTAAGAACGGGAGCCAGGGCGAACCATGCAGAAGGGGGTATGCTCTAGGAAACCTGAAGAGGTGGTGGAGCTATCTTGGCCCACTTGGAGGCGGCCACAGACCCGGCCCACATGAAGGCGGCCATAGACCTGGCACACATGATAGTAGCCACAAACACGGCCCACATGAAGGCGACCACAATAGTTCCTGGTCCTTTGGGCATCGATGGTACGGCTCGGTAGCCTCCAAACAAATTGGTGACGGGATCTGATAGGACTCTTCATCGGAGGCCGACAAGGGAAGGCCCAAACTCCGACCATACGAGCACTAGACTCGCCCTGTCGGAGCACGGGGTTGGGACCCCATTTGAGTCATGTCCCTTCAAATAAGATCAAACCTGACCCTTTGATGATTGGGCTGATAGAACATCAACCAGCCAAGGAAAGAAGAAGCCGAGTTCTCTGGTGGTCCAAGTGCAGCGCAGGCAAATGGGGAGTAGACCACTGGTTTTGGTGGTTATAGACGGCGTTGCTGTGAGATTAAACTTGGCTAGAGGAGGAAGCAGATCTAGGGAAGGAGACGAGTATGGTGACTGAGGAAGCCCCACCGGCGACCCCCATGGCCAGGGCCATAGCCGTCGCTGGTCAGGGGTTGCAGGAAAGCGAGAAGGGCGATCCTCCGTTTTTGTAGCCGGCCCGAGCTGGCTTTGCCGACGAACAAACCCAGACGCAGAGGAGGAAGACGAACGTTTCTGGGACGGTGTGATCGGATTTACAAGGCCCTGAAGGAATGTTGAGCAGACTGGCGACAAGCATGGAAGAGGATATACCGATGCATCACGGTGGGGAAGACGATGGTGGTCGGGGGAGTCGAGGGACCAATAGACGGAGAGGGCACACCTCCACTGGCAACCCCCGAGGCCAGAGCCCTGGTGGCCGCCGGTGACGACGGCTTCTAGACGAGATGGACACAAGGTCTGTTAGGGTTTCTATAAATAGAAAACAGAGAGAAAAATTATGGATTGTACGTTAAAGAAAGGGTTAATTGTCCAAAACGACACTAAAGTTTTGTTCACAAACGGATGCATGCATAGCATTTTGTCCTCGCTTTGTGGGTGCACTGAAGTTTTGTCCACGACTTTTTTAGTTTTGACGTAATAGGGATGTTCAGAATGATGGTCTGGGCAGTGCTTCCGGGATTGAATAGAAGCGTGGACAAAACTTCAATGCATCCACAAAGGCGTGGACAAAACTTCAATGCACCCACGAAAGCGTGAACAAAATTTCACTGCACCATACAACATGGACAAACTTTATACATGCATCTGTTTGTGGACAACTTTAGTTTTTGACAATTAACCCCAAAAAAAATATTCCAGATAGCTATTAATATCATCCTCTTTTCCTTCGGAAATATAATGTCCGCTCTCCCTACCCAACATGAAAACAATTGATTCACTCAAGAAATCTATGTACCTATACAGACTTGAAGCTGTTGCACCAGTCTCCTCTGAGGAAAGAGAGGGATAGAAAGAGAGATTTTTCATCTCCTCTGGAAGTTTAAAGATTTTATTGCAAAAGCAAAAAACAGAGCAAAAAATATGCAGAACCAGACCACCATAATAGCAGCCACACCCAAGAAATCATGGTGGTAGCCGGGGCCTCGCCTGAGGAACTCTTTCACGGACAGCATGGTGACTCCATCTGATAGCTCCACTAGATTCTCATCGTCCCCGTATTGTGAAGTGAAGAGCCCGTACAGACTCCAAGTAATACCATCTCCACCATATGGGGATTCTCTGAATAACAAATCAAACAGCTATATTTATTTAAAACAGATAACATATAACACAGTTCAATGGGAAATAACTTGAGCTAGTGCTTGTGTTAATTAACAACAGAACACTGCGAGACTAGAGCTAACCTAGAAAGTTTAAGATCCTGTTGTATAGCAAGACTTGTTTCATCCTACGTTTACCCAATGACATGTGTACTCATGACATGGACTCACATCCTAAATACTTATGCATACTTATCGATTCTAGGAATCCAAAACTTAATTGTCCAATTGGTCCCTCACTTTTGTTTCTTTCCTAATTTCTGTTGGACCTCTCTATTCAGTTCTTTGGCCTCTCCTCTCTATTCAGCCCTTGTTCGGCCTCTCAAGGTGAAAGAGTCGAGAATATAGTATTCTCTTTTACATAAGAGAGTTATTTCATGCTTGATACATCAATTTTAAAAAGTGCTTTAAGAATCTAAAATTGTTTGGTGTTCCCTTCTTCTACATAAGTAAGACCCTGAGCTCAAATAGCATTGATGCACCAGATATTTAGTCGATAGAAAAAGCTATTATAAAGTTCCCAAGAACTCAGCAGCCAAAAACGACATTGGAAAGAACATTGCATTTTCCAATTAATCAATTTCAAAATTGAGGGTTGTGTATCACAGAATACATGCAACTTTAAAAGGAAAAAATGAGACCAAAAGAAGCTAGAATCAGAGAGCAATAAAGCAATTACCTTGTGAGGAATCATAAAACCACTGAAAAGGTTCCAGAACATGTAGAAGGGTGCAGCAACTATGGAAGCCACATTATGATTTGGAGTGACTGCAGTTGTCATAATTCCATAAAAGGTGAAGTATAGCGCAGTAAAATACATAAAGAATAGGTACCACACAAATTTCGAAACCGTCCACTGAAACGAAGCCAGGGAGTAGAAAATGGAGCAGTAAATAATCGTCTGTGCAAACACATATGGGAACTCAATGACCACCTGACCAAGGAAAATAATACATTAGCTGTGGAAATACAAATTACTCGTAATATTTGAGTTGGGGATACAAAAAGGGATAATCTCACAAAACTACACCGGCTTTGTCACCTTTCTTACTTAACTACAATGACTTTAATCTTTTTATTCAACTACACTACACTTACAAATTTTCCCATTTTGCTCAGTTTTGGTAATAAATGACAAAGATAATGTAACTATCAAAGCAACTCAAGCAAAATTCACTTAATAGTGCCTTACTTTTTAAAACGTAAAAATTAATGATCAGCAGTCCCGTCAGGCATTACCAAAATAGAGAATTTGAAAGTTTAGTGTAGTTGGGTGAGAAATATAAAAAACTCGGCATAGTTAAATGAGAAAGCTGACAAGCTAGTGTAGTTGTATGAGAGTATCCCTACAAAACAAGAAAGAAACCTGAGCAAATGCAAATGGTATAGCTGAATACATCCCCGCAGCTCTCTCCCGATATGAAACATATCTCTCTATGGAAACAACGGGTTGAACAGCAGAGGCATTCGGAACACCAATAAACAGAACAGCTGCATACAGGGATCCCATCGCATTCAATAAATCCTGTTGACTTTCCCTGTAAACAAATACCCCGAAGTGTCATTACCAAAAGACCCAAGTAAGTATGTTTTAAGGTTATGCAAATGTATGTTATTTTGGAAACCTTTTAGAACCAAATCTCCAGCATATCGTTCCTAGCATCAGAGAGATGATGACAGTGTAGAAGAAACGAACTGCAGTGTACTGTGGGTTTCGCCAGTATGAAAGGTTTTGCTTCCAAAGGCATGCTAAAAATTGGTCAAAATATGACTGAGAGTACTGAGTAGGGAAGTTCAGTTCCTTTGATTTGCTATTTGGTTTGCTTAAGGTCTCAACCAACTCTCTGTTATGCCTGAAACAAAAGATACATCAAACTGGTGAAAAGACGAATATATGAACTCGGATGAACTGACATTGAATAACAGACACATACTGAAATAGATATGAACTCCGGTAAACTTCTGCAAAGTCCAGCCTGAGACGAGTTTCTTCAGCTGAAGAAGTAACTTCAAGCATCCAGGCAGCGGGATTGTATCCAGACCTGATCTTTGGTACTCCTTCAATTGCCTACAAGATTAGTATGTATGTGCATAGAGCATTCATGTCAATGAAGAACAAAAAAAACATAATCAGAAATACTAGAAAATATTAGCAATCCTAATCTGACCTCAAAATACTGTATGAGTTCACAAGATTTCGGGCCCAGAGGACCAGCATATATGAGCTCTCCTCCACGCTTCATAAATAAAAGCTGCAATCCCATTCAAGATAGAAGAAAGATCAAACAAATGCATAATATAATCTTGTGAAATGAGCATCCTACCAAAATATTAAATAAACAAACCTCGTCAAAGGATTCAAAAATGTCAATGCTGGGCTGATGGATTGTGCACACAATTGTGCGTCCTGTATTGACAATGTTCCTTACAGTCCTCATCACAATAGCTGCAGCTCTTGCATCCAGCCCTGAAGTAGGTTCATCCATGAATACAATAGAAGGATTAGCCACCAGTTCAACAGCTATCGTCAACCTTTTCCGCTGTTCTGTGGACAACCCATCAACTGCAGGTAGCCCAACCAGTGCCCCACTCAATGGGCTTAGCTCCACAAGTTCCATCACTTCCTCAACAAAAGCCTGAAATATTCAGACAGACATTCATAAAGTAATGCCATGCCCCACAAGTCTTAATGACATAAAAAATATAGTTATAACATTTAAAGGATGATCTCACTCAGTTACCCCTAGGTCTAAAAAGTTTTTGACGACCCCTAAACTCTTTGTCTCAACTTGGCCTAACTCCATCAACTTTTGTTAGTAAAATGACACAAATATCTTTATTTATTAGAATTATTTTATTTTTTACATGAGAATACTTTTGTCATTTCACACCCAAAAGTTGATGGAGTTGGAACAAATTGAGATTAAAAATACTTTTTTAAACTTAGGGGTAGTTAGTTGAGAATAGTGCATACTAAAGAGTAGCTGAATGAGATTATATTTTTTAATTACCCTTTGCGTCTCCAAGTCAACATCTGATGGCAACCGGAGCCAGGCAGAGAACAGAAGTGATTCTAGAACAGTCAAACAAGGGGAATGAACATCATTTTGCTCACAGTAGCCAGAAACTCTAGCAAAAGTTTCTTGCCTCTTGGGATAACCGGATATGTTTATACTCCCTTCTATGACCCCACCAGTTTTTCTTCCAGCTAATACATCCATAAGGGTTGTTCTTCCAGCACCGCTAACTCCAACCAAAGCTGTTAGAATGCCCGGCTTGAATGCTCCAGTAACATTCACTAACAGCTGCAGTCTTTCTTCTACTATCCCTTGTTGCTTCAATTCCTGAGCCAATGGTTCAACACTTAAATGAGAAAAATAAATACTGATATGTTTCTAAGACAAATCAATGAAAGGGAAAATTACGTTTTACTACCATGTGATACACACGATTTTCATTTTACTACCCAGCACTTTGAAGTATGTCAATTTACTACCCTGAACTTTTATATGTGTCAGTTTACTACCCTGAACTTTTTAAGTGTGTCAGTTTTAGGGTTGAACTTGTCTGTTGACTAAAACTCGTCAGTTTTAGGGTTTCAGGAATATGAAATCTTAAAATTAACCGACAGTGCAACAAGTTAAGTGTATATGATGGTAAATTGACACACTTAAAAGTTTGGGGTTATAAACTGTCACATTTCAAAGTCAGGGTAGTAAACTGAAAATCATGTATAGCACATGGTAGTAAAGCCTAATTTCCCCTATATTACATAAATACAGATATAAACACCTCTGAAACATCCACATAATAGTTGATGTTGCTAAATGACATGGAAAGTGGTTGAAAGGGGAGAACCATGCCTTTCTGCTTAAACTGTTTACCAGCTGAGAGGATGAAGAAAATCTAGATATTAAGTTATGTTTGAGTATGTAATGTAAGGCTCTAAAACAATATGATAAATAAAGCACAATGAGAGTTAAGTTACTAACCACTAAATGAATGTGAATTCTGATATTCTCTCAGCTCAATAACAGCAACTTCACCCTTCTTTTGTTTTTCTCTGTCCGTTAACTCTTCCTTGGATACGATAGCTTGTCGCTTACCCAAGGCTGTAAATATTAATAGAACGATCTAATTAGCAACATTTCATTATTATCTACTCAAAGGGAGCTCACAAAGGGAAATGTCTTACGGTTAAGGTAAGTCAGGAAGATAGTAAAAAGTGTATTGAATAAAACTGCATATCCCAACAAAGCACCAATCCCAATCCAATACCAGTATCTCTCTGAAAAAAAGCTACGGGATTTCAATAAAGCCCCCCCTAATGAAAGGTTTGTGTGGCTCCCTGCACTCTGCGTGAACAATTTAAATGAGGGTTAAAGAAAGAACCTTGTAAGGTACCTCTGCAGTCAATAAATTCACTGCTATTCTAACTGTAGCAATGTGGAATGCTTGACTAGTAATAGAAACAAAAATAAAAATAATTGTATATGGCTAAAAGTAAAAGACATATATTGGGAAAAGTACAGACATGAAAGCACTACCTTGTCCCAGGAATGTCCGAGGAATTCATTCACAGAAGCAGCATTTTGAGCGTACATCAAAGGAGAAACCCAGAAACCCCAGATCCACCAACTCGGGATGCGATCTATCATGACGAAAGAATAAATCCTTAGAATGTTGAGGGTAAAATTGAACTTTTAGACATTGGGAAAGCATTCACTCCCACCTCTAGAAATAATGTATCCTCCAAGAGCCATGACAACCAACATTGCAAAAGATCCAAAAGTGTTGGCAACAATCATGTTTCGGCCTAAGGATCCCATTAGACGGAAAAGACCTATAGACATTTGGTGCAGAAAGAAGAATAACATGAACTGACGAAGAAATCTGCATGTTGAATAGAAAAAATCAATCCCTAGTCAACCATATTTTTTATGCAAAGCTTCATGGGAACAGAAGATCTACCTAGTAAATTGGGGATCATATCCAATTACATAGTGCGTGACTGCAACCCAGAAACCAGACGCTAAGATTGAAATTGGAATACTCAAAACCCAGGAAGGGAGAGTAAAAACCCAGCCTGGGTAGAAGTGAAAATCTCTGTGTTTATAAAGAACCGGAAGCTTGGCCACCAACATTGAAACCTCCGTGAAGCCATTAAAAAGAACAATGACCATGGAAAAGTACAGGGCTCCAAGATATAAGGCCGCGTCATCAATGGTCTTGTGGTGCATTGTTGTTCGCATAAAAACACTCATTGTGACCACAGCAACAAAAAGAAGCTGGAAAAAATCATGTAGTATCTTCAATCAGCACCAGTCTTTTAGATCTTTGGCATAGAATCAAAATAGGCCAGGAAGAAAAAAGTGATTTTTAGAACAATATTTGATATGGTACCAAAATGCATCTGGGTGCCAAAACAGATATTAGATGGAGCACTACCTGAATGAACTTGAAAACATAGATGAATGAGTTCCGTTTCATCAGTAGCACCTGCCAGTCAAAGCTAGTCTTGAGAAGTTCCATCCTCTTCATACCATGGGAAAAGGTGGCCAAAGCTGCTGGATGATTATAACGTTTATCAAATGGAACAGCCAATTCGTCATATAAATGCTTTCCAACACAATAAGAACGGAAAGCCTCAGCAAATTTTCCCACAGAGATATATTGATAAGGACGGCCGGGATTCGACCAGTACTGTTCTTGATCCTTCTTGGATATTACCTGCATACAAAAATTTGAATAAAGGTGCCAAAAAATGCAGCATAATCAAATATTAAGGCCTGCTCCACTTACTTCTTGCAAGAAGTCTGCCACATTCTTTCGTTCTGGACAACAAAATCCCATATAGGTAAAAAAATCAAGAGCCGAATCACGAGGTCCTTGATAAACAACCTGGCCTTCAGCCAATAGTGTGACATCATCAAATAAGTGGTATGTTTCTGGAGCAGGCTGAAGCAGAGAGATTACAGTAGTTCCCCCAAGTGCATGAGTTGAGTGTCTTAGATATTTAATGATTTGATAAGTAGTAGAACTATCAAGCCCAGTTGATATTTCATCCATGAATAACACTCTAGCTGGACCAACTAGTAGTTCACCTGGAAACCACAAAAATACGTAATCAGTGTTTTAAAAAAAAGGTGTTCGAGTGCACCTGGCTTCCAACATTGTGGGTGTCAGGGAAGGGTCACTCTGGACACAAATAATCAACAGATTTAACTTTTTAAACTCACAAACAGTGTCTGGAACCTAGTGGGGTCCTCTCCTTGGGGAGGGGAGGGGATAGAGGTAGATAAGGAATTAGGTTAAATGTTGGTAAAATTACACAACGAATGAAACTTAAAAACAAATAAAAGACAACAAGAAAAACGAAATGTACCTGTTGTAAGACGCTTCTTTTGTCCCCCAGAAATCCCTTTATGCATTTCATCTCCAACTAGTGTATCAGCACATATGTCCAACCCTAAAATCTTTGTCAGATATACATTAATACTTCAGGAAACCCACACAGAATACTGTTTTGGAAATTACTAATCAAATACTGTTCGCCAAAACATGGAAATGTTTTTTTTTCTCTTTAAGATATGTTCCATGGGGTATATAAGTTATACCCCATCGAACATATCTTAGAAAGTCGATATACCGTATAACAAGTCTCAAACTCTACTTGAACGATGTTATCTAATCTGCATTCTTCCGATGGGATAAATGCAGCACAATTGGGCTACATGCTCTATACCAAACCAGCTTTGGTATCAGGTCAAAAAGTCGATCCAACCCAAAAGTTCAAGTTGATGGGTGTGGAAGCCTCAAGATGCTAATCAAGTGATCAATAAATCCACATCCTTCCAATGTTGGATACTTCAACAGATACCAGGTGCCCGTGAGTTGGCTCTCATGGCAAATAGGAAATCTTGGCATTTTAGGTATGACTTGAAAGTGCACAAGCCAGTCCAACAAAGGCACATGAAAAACTCTGTTTAAGTTGTGAAAACTTACAGAGCACATCATTTCCTGTACCAGAGAGGTTATGGTCTCCCCGATGGAATGTATTTGATGATACTTAAAAACATAGATGATCTTTTAAAATGGAACTCATATTCAAGGACTAAAAGTAAATGTGCGATTTCATTCATTCAGTAAGTCAACATGTTAAAGATAAGGTAAATTCTAATGGCATGGTTGTATTGTGTTATATGAATCCAGGGGACACAAATTTCTAGAGAATACCTTCATGATGTACTCCACAACAAAGCTTGTTTCTTGTCCCCCCAAAGCTAATGACTAGACCGAATAAAGAATATGAAAAGGAATCAAGTTAGCTGAAAATATTAGTAATCAGGGGAAGAACTAAACAATTAAGAGATTCAAATACCTTCATAAATATATCAAGATCTTCATCAGGTTTTATGCCAGCCATCTTTTCCCTTCTTGAAAGTTCCAATAGCATGTCTATTACAGTTAATTTAGTTAACATCTAGCCAAGTATAATTTACATGCACGCATCATTTCAGAAACCTTACCATATTTGAAACCAACACCTTGACAACGTCCTGCAAACTCAAGAGTTTCTCTTACAGTCATCTCTGCAACATGACGGTCTTGTTGACTAACATACTCAGCTGTCCTCTGTGGAACAAACTAATGTAAACCGTGACCGTTGAAAGTGATATTCCCTGACATCTGAGTACAGTCATCGTATGAATAAGACCAGCAAATGACAAATCCAACTATGTCAACAAGACTAGAAAAGTGTATCAAGCAAGTGCCATGAATTAAGAACAATCTATTGCATTCAATTATGTCAACAAGAAACAGAGAGCATTTGAACTGATGGCCAAGGTATCAAAGGACATGGGCTCATAGAACAGATATTGCTTGATTTTACTATGGTTACTCCTCATTCTGCACCAGGAATCATTATATAAGTGTGATGATGTTAGCCATACGATAATAACAAAATCTTAGTACCTGCAGACCAGATCCAAGACGTCCAGCTAGAGCCAGTAACAATGTTGTCTTTCCAGAGCTTGGAGGACCCAACAACAGCGTCAATCTAGAATATGACATGTATTTATTTACCAGCAAAACAAATAAATAAATAAACAGTAAACAATGAGATTTTAATAAGAATTAAACCTTGAAGGTCTAATAATCCCACTAAGATCATCTAATATTGTCAGTTTGCTTCTCTTTCCCTGGTATATCCGTGACTGCCTCAAAAATGCCTGACCAACAATAGTAAGAGTTGATAAAAATTTATTAGCATTACTTTGCAAGCAAATTGAAGATGTATATGCCCCATGAAAACAGTTACTAATTATGGGAATTTTACCTCAGTCATGTTGAAAATAAAATTTGGAATAGTTGGCAGTGCTCTGCTACCAATGTGAACAAATGTTTCAACTGTCAAATTTTGAAATCGAACCTCAATCTTTGGAAATTCCAAATCTACTCTGCAGTGACAAACATATAAATAAAAAGTTAGTTAACTAATAAGATCATGGAAGATACCGTTACAAAGAAACTTTTGCAATTCAAGCGCCAACGAAATACAACACAGCCGTATTTCGAGTTGAAAAGTATATAGCATCTCTCTGTCGAAGTTAACCCACTTATTGTGTGAACATGTCAAAATAGGCAAAATGAGGCTTCAACGTGAGGGGAAGTGTCGCAAAATAAAGTCCAACATTGATGAAGATATGTACAAAACAAATAAAGCTACATAGAAGTTTAAAAGTTCAAGCATTTAGTACTCTATCTATTCCCGCTCTTCTTCCTTCTTCGCTTGCATTCAAAATTTGTTATGACATTTGTTAATGTAAAGCACTCCAGATAACTCTCTTTCTAGTATAAAGCTCCATGTTAGGAGAGAGAAGTTTAACTATAGAACAAACAAGTTAGTGGAGCCTCAGTAACTTCATCCACAAGAAAATCAATAGCTATAAAAGAGAGAGTGGGGACTTTGTTTCCACTATATCGGCTTTCAAGAAATGAGCAGGCAATCTAAAATTAATAGTTAAATTCTGCTTCAGTGTGTGAAACATTTTGCTTCTATAAAACTTTAGTTCTCATTCTCCAACTAGAAATGATTAAATTTGATTATTAAAACTTGTCATATATTCTTTATTTTTATTTTCATCGACAAATGCATAGTCTTCTCCTATTATCCAAATTCATAAGCAAAAGGTACTAATTTCACCAAATGATCCTACAGTAGCTATTTCGCCTCGACCAATGCCTGTTTAATCAAAGTAAAGAAGAATAAAAATATAGATAAGAGCAATAACAACAATCTGATTGACAGAATGAGAACATATTCGAGATTGAATTTATTTGCTTCCTCAATTTCGGCACATCCTCTACGACTAAATACAACGGCAGCCAAAAACGAACTTTAAAATTAATAGAGTGCTTCACTGTAAAATTATAGGATATAGTGTTTTTAATGCCCCAGACATATAATTTGTTCAAAGATAAAACTATTTAAAATTAGTAACAAAACGACGATCCAAAACTAGAACATTTGAAACAAATTAATTAAAAATTGTATTTACGAGAATAATCGTTTTGAAGAGAATTACGCGTCGAATCGCTGCCTGATGCGATGAAATAAGCGGTAGGGGTCGTCGTCGAGGGAGTTGACCAAGCGGTCAAGCAGAAGCTTCTGCTCCGGGAAGTCGATGGCTGTGCGAGCGTGGGCGTAGGTAGGCAGGCGGTGGAGCGCTTCCTAGCTTCGTAGGGGTATTACAGTAACTTCACCTGTATTTTGAGCTCTCAATTTCTTTTCTTTTTTGAATAAATACCCAAAGGTAATCAAACAAGGCAGGGAATGACTGTATCAGGTTCCAGATGTATGTCCGAGCCGATCGTAGTAGGCTTAGCGCTCATGGACCCATAATAAAAGCCTACTTGAAATCGTAGGCAAACACTCAAGGTAGCTCCTTACCATCGTCTCAAAACAACGAGACATAAAGTAAAAGGTCCTAATCAAAACATAAGAGAAATTATTCCAGAAATAAAACAAATAACGAGAAAACAAATAATAAGACTGAGATGTTGTTGCAGGCTGCCCGGGACCTCCCAGCACTGGTTGTCCCGGGTCTGTAGGTTTAGTCAAACATGGACTCCACCCACCCCCGCCGGGTCGGGTCATTCCTGCATAGGAGGTTGTTGTGCCTCCGCCTGCTCCCCCCTGTCCCCCTCAGTGTATACCGGCCAGTCGATGTCTGGTTGGAGGGTCGACTGATCCAACGACTTATTTGTTCCCGGCGGACGATCATACAACGACCCGCTCCTAGTCTTCAAGGTAGACTTCTTGGCCTTCCCCCGGCTAGGCCCCCCTTTCCCTAGAGCTTCCTGGGATCTTTCTCCCTGTCTTGGGGATCTTTCTCCTTCCCCACCCGAGTTCCTACAGTGTCTCTGGGCTCGGCCGGGGTAATAAGATCGCCTGCAGGATGGATGTTAGCCAGTTGTTAGGCTTTGTAAACCTCGGGGGCCCTCCAGTGGCGCGCCGCACTCCATCCTGCATTACATTGATTACCCCTCCTAAGGTAATCCTAGCCAGATTGTCAAACTTCGAAGGATCGTCTATAGCAGGGAGTCTTTCTCCCATAACGACTTCCCTGGACCGAATCACCGGATTCAGGGACAGACCATTCAGAAGGTCATCAATAGCCGGATGTGTCACCCGAGGAAGTATATGCTAGACCGTCCTCAGCAGTCGATCAACGTCCATCTGCCTTGGGACCCGAATAGTCGAGTCATATCGGACCTCCTCCCGTCCCATACCCGGTAGATGAGTCGTGCACCCCATAATCTGGTGTGTCATCAGCCCACACCTGCGACAAAAACCCGTGAGCCTCTCGTATTGCAGCTCGATCAGAGAGGAGGACGTAGTGCCTGGGAATCTGAGTCGGAGTCTTCTTCGTGGAGGTCGGTTCAGCTCCATCCACACCCGCAACCATAAGAACATATCCTCTTGTCGGACATAGGGAATTGGGGTCGACACCACTTGAGTACCAATGTTATCTGCAATGACACCGCGGATGTATGGATTCCTGGCCCCCACCGGAACGTTCAGTGCCCGGACTCCAAGTTCAATGTGATTGAATTCAATCTCATTTGCCGGGACATAAGGCCTGAGAGGTTCCAGCAGTAGGGGGAAACCCTTGAAGCTCCAAGGACCCATATTACGAATATTCTTCATCGTCTCTGCAGAGGGAAAGTGATATCTCGTGACCTCCGGGGACATGAATTCCACTTGTATTCCATCCACCTTCCATTTCTGCAGCATCATTGTGCAAACGGCGTTCTGATTGTGGATCCGGTCCCCAGCAACTCGGGCTGCCAGGGAGAACTAATAGGTTCCCTTGGTGAAAGTCGGGACCCCTTCCCCCGGGATCACCACCTCGTCATCGTCATCCTCCCAGTCCAGGACCGGGGAGATCCGGATCGAGCTCACCTCAGTCTGACGTGCCTGCACCCCAGATCCACTTGCAGCCCGATTACCCGAGCCCGGTACCTGATCTACCGGAAGGCGATATCGGGGTACTTGGACGAGGAAGAGACGGCAGGTCCGCCTGACCACTCCCCAACCCCGACGGGCTTCGGTACCAACCAGAGACGGCCAACGGAGTCCCCATAACCAGAGTTCCGCCCGGCTGCGTACCTGGTTTGTCCTTTAGGGTGAGAGGGCCGACCGGCCGCCGGTGTTCAGATAGAGGGCGGGGAGGAGCTTCGTTAGAAGGCGGCGTGAATGTGATATCGACAAGAACCCTACCAGAGCAAGAACATGTGGCTGGTGAGACTCGACGACGGACTGGATCTGGCCGGTAACGTCCATTTCCGGTTATAACCGTCGATATTCAGTCGGATCCAGTATAGAGGAGGATAGGGACGACGAGAGAAGATCGATGAAGTCGCCGGAACCGCAGCGTACGGATGTTGGAGCTTGTGGACCGACTTTCGTGAGACGGGAGAGAGAGACAATGGAGGTACCGTGGTGATCTATGTCGGGCAGGAGGGCACTGACGCGAGCGGTGGCAGCGAGGGCGATGGAGGACGGCGGCGGAGAGACCCTGGCTAGGGTAGTTATGGAACCTCTGTAACAGAGGTAGACAGAGCGCTTTCTGATAGCTCTCAATTTCTTATTATCAGTGGAAATAATTGTTTTTTATGAAAATTAGGGATGGCTAAGCACGTTGATTTTTCTAAAAGTGTTTTTAATCGGTGGTTGAACGTTGGTGGATAGGCGTTAGCGGAAAAAAAACGGCGGCAGACAGAACTGAAACAGCAGCGTGAATTTGACGGAAAAGAGTTTGCAGATAACAACATCGGGAAGCTTATGGACTGCTCTATCTGCCGGCGCCAACGGAAATGAAGCTAAAATTCTTGTTTTTTCCCTTTTCAGCCTCTTGGTGATCTATGTCGGGCAGGAGGGCACTGACGCGAGCGGTGGCAGCGAGGGCGATGGAGGACGGCGGCGGAGAGACCCTGGCTAGGGTAGTTATGGAACCTCTGTAACAGAGGTAGACAGAGCGCTTTCTGATAGCTCTCAATTTCTTATTATCAGGGGAAATAATTGTTTTTTTATGAAAATTAGGGATGGCTAAGCACGTTGATTTTGCTAAAAGTGTTTTTAATCGGTGGTTGAATGTTGGTGGATAAGCGTTAGCGGAAAAAAACGGCGGCAGACAGAACTGAAACAGCAGCGTGAATTTGACGGAAAAGAGTTTGCAGATAACAGCATCGGGAAGCTTATGGACTGCTCTATCTGCCGGCGCCAACGGAAATGAAGCTAAAATTCTTGTTTTTTCCCTTTTCAGCCTCTTGACTATAAAAAATATCCCTTGAAGCCGACTGATTATTTTTTTGACCTCCTCTTTTCATCCAACAACAATGTTAATGACTGGAGATGCTCTAAAGATCTAACCTAGTCGGAAGGGATGTAGGATACAGATTTTCAATCTTCGGGGGACGATACAAATCGGTCATCACAAATGTGATCGGGGATGAGGCAAACAAGTCACGCCTTGATAGAATAAAGAATTGAAATTTTTTTATATTTAGGAAATTTTTTATTATAATATCCTCAAAAAGTTTTAATTTTCATTATAATATTTTAACGTGTTTTTTTTCACTACCCTAACAAATTTTTATTTTCAATTTAGTACCCGATGTTATTATTTCCTTCTTTTTCCGCCCAAAACAACTAAAAAGTTCATAATATCCCTCAATAACAGTCAAATTTTAACAATATCTTCGTTGCTAGGGCAGCGCTTGCTCCGTCTCTAGCTCACACACTAGTCGCGTCTCCCCGCCGCCACCAACGTGCCTCATGGCCTTGGACCGCTCCCCCTTCTCTGTCTCAATAGAGGAACTCTCAACGTGAATCATCCCTCCCACCCCTGGACACAGATGAGCAGTCGCGGGTTTTGTCTTGGGGCTTTGGATCTGTTCCTGACTCTCCCTTTGATATATCTCCAATGGATTTGTCTGGCTCTATACTGTTGCCACAATGTTATTGTCTCCAAGATACATGCTCGGGACATGTCCCCAACAATCATACCTCGCCTCTTCCTCCCTCGGCCCCCTTGGGGCGACAACGTCTGACCAATAAATTTTTCTTGGAATTGTGAAGGATTGGGGTCCAAAACGTGGAAACAACATCTCCTACATCTTCTTCATACACATAGACCTCATGTGGCTTTCTTGTCGGAGACACTTCTTTTTGAAAACGGTTGTGCTCTACTTCATCAATCGTTAGGGTTCGTTGTCGCCTCTGCGTTATGGTCTCTAATACTCAGCGGGGTCTGGTCATGTTTTGGTATCTAGGGATGAACTTACTCAGAGGGATATGGATAGAAACATTTCATTGATGTGGAAATTTCCTGCAAAGGTTATGCTGATATCAGGCTGACTGGCATATATGGGAAGGTGAAAAGGGAGCTACGATATCGGACATGGGATATTCTCTATAGTCTCTATTAAACATCCCGCTCTTACTGGATTATTTGGGGTGAATTTAATGGAATTTTTCATCATAATGAGGCGTGAGGGGGGAGATGTATCCTCAATACCTCATTGACGACTTCTGGATAGTTGTTGGGGAGCATGATCTAAAGGATGTTTCAATGATAAGACATTAGTTTACGTGGTTCAGAAGAAGGAATCATCGTCATCGAATTGAATCACGGTTAGATCGGACATTGATTTCCCGAGACTTCTATTATTCCCTCTCAGAATTGGATATCTATAATACTGAAACCACTAATTTCAATCATTGTCCTACTCTCTCGTCTTTGGCAAGAAAGGTAAAAGGCAGGACCCCTCAGAAATTTCGATTTCAGTCTCAATGGGTTCAGGACCTTTATTGTAGTAAATTGGTGCAGACGGAATGGAATAAGACTCTCACTTCTCCGATTTAGGGGGTTATCCAGAAGATAGGCCACACTCTTGAGAAATGGGGGCGTCATTGCTTTCGATAGAGTTTAATCATATTAATAGGTGTCAACGTTGAATTGCAGAGCTTAATGAGCGTACGGACTGAGCAGGGGTGCATGGGGAAGCAATTCAGTTTCAGTATGAGAAGGCATTGTGTATTCAGGAAGCATTCTAGCGTCAAAGGGCTAAACATCACTAGCTGAAGGATGGGGATAAAAAAAATGAAGTTCTTCCATGCAGCGACAACGTTTAGGAAACGCGTTTAACTCAATTGTGTCTCTTAAAAATTACATTGGCCATGTAGTTACACGAGGATGCGAGAATTGATCATTGATTACTTCAGTCAACTTTTCACATCACAAAATCCAGACGTGTTCCAATTCCCCATCGAGCTCCAACTGTGTATCACTATATTACAAAACCAAAGCGTATTGACCTCGGCAATGGAGAGCAGGTGCAGAGAAGTAGTATTCTAAATGGGGAATGGGGAAAGATAAGTCCCCGAGGCTTGACGCCCTTAACCCGCGGTTCTATCAACATTATTGGCTTGTAGTAGTTGATGAGGTGATATGTTTCATCCAACTCATTCTGGTACAAGGTTCTCTTGATCCAGATCTCAATGCTATGACAATTGTGCTTATTCCAAAAAAAGCCTGATCCAGAAATGATCACGGATCTTATGCCTATTTCTTTATGCAACGTCATTTTCCGAATCTTATCTAAAGTGTTAACCAATCGGTTAAAACCCCTCCTCCAGCACGTGATTTCTAAGTCGCAAGGGACCTTCATCGTAAGTAGATGTATTCAAGATAATATTCTTATCTCCTTTGAATTTATCCATTACCTGCACAAGAAGAGACAAGGAGATACAAGCTTTATAGCTCTGAAACTACATATGAGCAAGCGTATGATCGGGTGGAATGGAGTTATATTCTCACAATCATACATCACCTTGGTTTCTTTGGCGAATGGTACTTGGTTTATCAGGGGGTAGAGATATGCAGATGTTTAATCCAATTAGAGGAATTCAGTATGAGGGGTCCTAGTACACCAGCTTTTTACTTCTGTGACTGGGCACTTTCCATGCCGTCATAGAAGTTGGGTTTCCCTACGACGACATTGAATGGTCTCGTAGAAGTAATATACCCTACGATTACATAGAATACGGTCGTAGAAGAATACATACCCTACGACTATGCACCCACGAAGAAGGATCCCCACTCGTCGTAATTTTTTCTGTATGGAAGGCCTATCTCAGCTTCTTCTGAAGGCACAAAGAACAAGGGATATTCACAACGTGTTAGTGGCAAGAGGGCCCACAGTCCGACCCACACAATTTCGGATCTCCTATGTCCGGATCGTAAATGTCTAGGCATAGTGGGCCTTTCCTAAGCCCAAACCCAATGGGCTCCGAGGTTTTCTTCTCCGGGTCTTGAACCCTACCCAGTTTGGCCTTGTCTTGTCGCCGTCACTTCGGTAGGGAAAGTGCTATAGGAGCTTCGTTAGAAACCTCCGCCTCCTCTCCCACGAGATGGCGCCTCCTTGTTATGTTCATCTTCGTGCACTTACACGTCTCCGTGCTTCCGGTCTGGACGGGATCCCAGTAAACTTCCCCCTCCGGCCACCCTGATATTAGTATCACACTCCTCTGATGGTTCCTCAACCAACGATGCTCATCCCCGATGGAAACCTTCGATCTCCCATAGTACCCATATCTGGAAGAGACAATCCAACGAAGATGGAAGAGGAGCCCGAGTCTGAGGTAGGATCGTAGAAAGGGAGGGATTGAGGTTGTCGTCGATGAAGGGGTCGTGGATCGACCATCGGTGTTCGTCGTGCTATTCCTCTCAATTTCTCCAAGATTTCACCTTAAGACCGACGACCTCCTCTCATCCGAGGATTAGTGGAGGCTCCACGTTTTACTATCGCAGTGACAGAGAACACAAGATCCCGACGTCCCTTCATCGCTGCAACCCCACCGGGGGTCAGAGACGATGGGCGAAGGGAGGGGATCGTTGCGCGTGGGAAAGAGACCTGAGGCAATAGAGGATAAGCACCCGTCACCCTTTACTTTGACCCACCGCTCGTCGTCGCATGACCGTCACTGCAGAAGTTCCTCGTCGTCGTCGCCATGTGAGGGATTATAGTAAACCCTGTATATTTGATTATGTATTATTATATATTCGCGATGGTTGAGTTTTCCTTATATTCTTACAATGATAATAAAAACAGCCTTGTCTTTTGCAAATCTATTATTTAATTATCTTTTACAAGTTTATTTTTAATTTTTGTATTGTCTTTTAATACTTTATTTTTTAATATTTTTTTGGACCATACCTATATGTTATTATCCATTAAAATATTAAGAGGTTGTGAAATGTGTATATAATGAAGTTGAATAAGGGTTAATAATTTTTTTTCAAAACTCGCTCTCGGAGAACCCTATTAGGGTTAGCACTTGAACCCTACTAGGTTTGATTTTCTCTCGCCGGCGGTGACACCATAACCACCTCTCTCCCTCGATTCCTCGCTCCTCGGCCATCATCTTCCGGTTACCATGCATCTCGGCCAGCCATGGATCCCCTATCCTCTTGTGTGCCCGATCCCCCCCCCCCCATCGGCGACCCACTGCACGTCAAACCCTAGGATGGCATCTGCAATCCTCCTTCCCCCGGCACCGCGTCATGCATCATCGTCCAGGCCTCTCCTCCAAGCGTGATCAGGTGGGGTATCCCTATCCGTGCCCGGCATGGTCCAGGTACGGGCATTATCGGACGCCAGACTGCCCCTATTATCGAACTCCTCTGGTCCCCATCGTCGGGGTTGGAGGGTATCGTCGATTGGGCCCAAGCGGATACCACGCCGGAGGCTGGAATCATGGTCCCTGGTATGCACGACCTTCGCTACCATTCACGAGGGACGCTGGCGAACGTTGGGGTGCCTCTAGGGTTCATGAACCCACAGGTGCCAAGTCCATGCAATGAAAACCAGTTGATTCCCCACTGGAAGACACTTCCCCGACCGGGACACCTCCAGGCCTCACTCCGCAGGCCACCGCCCAAGCCAGGCTTATGGAGGAGAGTCAGAATGAGCTTCCCCAATCCCCGGCATGGCCAAATCCTCGGGTACCTTACATCGAGGTAGGGGGGACGACATCGCGACCGATAGAGGAGAAGATACGTCGCCCGACAAATGCTAGGGTGTTAGTCCCTCGCTACAACCAGGATCACTTTCCAGTGTACCTCAGAGGTCTACTGAAGTACAACCCAGCAATTGGACCCCGACCTCGAAAAAAGAGGGGTGCAACGAAGTGGGACTCCAATTTGGAGAAGGCCACACCATCGACAAACCCTACTGAGGGGGCTGGCACTGCACACACCCTGAGGATCGAGGAGCGGGTGGGCCCTAAACTGGTGGTCTGGCCTCACACAATACAGTCACAAGAGGAAGGGGTTATTGAAGCAGACTATATTCCGGAAGAGAGGGACAAGAAGGCTACACTAAAGCGCTTTCAGGAACTGCAGGTGGAGGGAGCCGACCCTCCGCAGAAAACATGATAGGACCCGGCGGAGTGGGAAGGTCTCCACGGGACCTATACCCACAGACCCGGGACCACCAGTGTTGGGGAGTCTCGTGAAAGCCGCATTCAAAGCATTATTCCCAGTTATTTTAGGTTTGTTGTTTCTCGTATTCATAGGTCGATTAGGTCTTTGGTTATCCTGTTTTAGGTTTTTGAGGATTACTACTTTTAAAATGTCTGTAAGGGGAACTCTTGAGTTCAGATCTGCGAGAAAAAGCAGAATTTTTCTACGGATCCATGGGCGCCTAGTGGACTACGGTCGACTGGGACAAATATCTGGAATCCTGGGCAGTTATGCCCTAACCTGTAAGGGTTACTTTTTACAGTAATACAACACCCCATATACTCGTTTCAAAAAAATGAAGTTGAATAAGGTAATATACAAAAAAGAAAAGAAAATTCTTGGTTTATAAGTTCTAAAGACGCATAAGTTCGTCGAACAACATATCCCTAGCCGTTTATTCCATATGTTCCCATACAGGTCGTATGGATGGTGGTATGTTTTACCCAGAGTGCTCTGTATGTAGCAAACCAAATAATGTACGACTGATCATTTAATTTTCACGATGTGTATAGACTCATGTACTATTTTGTTTTCTGACTGGAATCTCTCCATGAAAATTATAGATATCAAATTTCAATTAACTTGATATCTTAACAAGTCAAAATTAGAGCATGTACGAGAAATTTATGTCATTTAGACGACTGATCCAACCATCAGATTTTTAAAACCAATTTTTTTTTCTTTTTTTAATCATTATAAATAATGTACCTTAAAATAAATTTCTGCATCCGTCCCTGATGATTTATAACATGATCTGATTTAAAACTCGGTGTATAGTTTTTTATTTTCAAATCAAAAGCAATAGTCAGACACATGAATAAGCTCATATAAACTCTGAACGTGGATGCTCTAATGAAGACTTGAAACATAATCGGGTCGAACACGCGCGAGTGAGTGTGGTGATACTTGAGATACAACGGTCGTGAGGATGGTTTGAGGGTAAAAGCTTGCTTACTGCACAAGCAATTAAGTTAGTTGATAATTAGTGTGAAGCTCGTGTCGGGAAAGCGATCATGAAGAAATGTACGTAATAGCAGCAAGGGAGAAGAGGAGGCCACGAGAAAATCAATTTTGTCATCGTTAAAGAAGGAAGTTGTGAATTTTTACCCCAACTTGTTCTTTAGTTTTGAGCCACTTGTTCCTTTCCTTTTATGACAATTTAAATCAGAACTACACCAATCCGTATTTGGTAATTTGATTGACCTTTCACTGACCCTTTGCTGTCACTCTTTTGTATGCAGTGAAGAAAACAAATTGGTAAGACAGATAATAACAAACCAAATCAATCTGTATTTTGATTTCAGATCACTAAGTTCTTAGATCTTGTTATAATATGTGCCCGAAAATTATATGATAGTAAACTTTACAGAAAATTACAAAAAAAAGAGTATAATGAGATCTTTGTTATTTATAATTTGTATCCTTCCTTTTTTATGACTGCATAAAAATGTTGCGAATTTGTTATTTTCTTTTGTATTTTATGTAAATTTTGTTTCAAAATGAGGATTTTACTCCTTCAAAACAATAATTAAATTGTAAAATTTCAAAATTTTCATATCTCCTAATTTTACTCTTATTTGTTTGCCAAAAGAATAAGAAATATAATGAAGATGAAAATTCGAGGTTTTTTCTTATTATTTTTAAATTTAAAATTTGAAGGATGAATCACGGTTTTAAAATAAAAATACAGTGTAACAAAACCAAAGTTTGACATATTTGTTTAGATAACCGTATAAAACTACTACGACTAAAAAAAAAGGAATATCTCAAGAAATTATTCTTACAATTTATTTTGATATGTAACATCTATACTTTCAATAAAACAATTGAAATGGATCTACTTCATTGATCAATAATATTTTTGTCAAAAACAAACATAGTGGGATAACTCTCTTACAATCGAGATTTTAGTTCAACTCCCCATTAAAAATAGGTGTACCAGCATCCTAGGTTTCATAAACAACTCCTATCATGCACAGTATGAGAGGGACAACAATAACAAAAGTAGATAAGCACAACAAAAAGACAAAGAATTTAAATACCCAATTGGGTGGTTGTCATGACTTGCTGGATTACAATACTCATCGCCCCAAGGAATGCGACCCGACCAAATGGCCTCAAATAGGGTTGAGAGGGTTGTCCCAAGACCCGCTCACCCTAAGTGACGCCCAACATGGCTCCCGACGAGGCTGCTTTGCAACCTTCGTCGATAATATGAAAGATGAAGGGTGATAGTCGTCTTTTGCATCCGAGTTGACATCCATTAGCCCGAAAACCCTCTTCTCGATTATGTCTTTGAGGGCTACAGCTCGCTCAATTTTTTCCCGTGCAAGTTCTTTTATATTCTTGGATCGGAAGTGATCACGTTTAGGGGTATTTGCAGATTGGTCTACTTTCTTGTTCTTCGTTTGCTGTTTTGTTTGCCCCCTATTGAGATGTCTCATCCTTAAGACGGGGAAACTGTGGAAAACTACATAGTAATGGTGGAGGAGGTGGTGGAAGAGGCAGTGTAGGCACTACTACTGGGTTGGGGTCTGCACCTGGGGTTGTTAAAATCCTCGACTGGCCCAACTTGGGCAAGATTATAGGTTGGATAAGTATCGATCCCTTCTCGTCCTCTCAATTCTTATGGTGCGACACACCTACTTAGTTTATATTAGGCAAGACTGTAGGTTAGATTTCCTTCGATCTCCAACTTGAAGTCTCTGATCCCCGATGTAGAGCTGGTGCTGAAGCATGGACTGGTGGTGTTCACATGGTTGGTTGGCTCGATGATGGGGCAGTTCCTCCAACAAGATTGAGGGCCAAACCCAAAGCTGGCGCTACTTCAGTGCTTCCCAATTAGATCAAAAGAACATGTCGGTCTGGATACATGCGGGGGCTCGGAGAGCATTTGAATTCTTTATTTCATGTAACTCTACCCCTAGTAGGACCTTTATGCAATCCCTTTTTAGGTGGCCTAGGTGGCCGCAACGATAGAAAAAGTTTGGGAGCTTCTCATACTGAAGACAGACGGTAATGAGATCCTTAAAGCCCTCAAAACGAAGCCGAAAATGTCGTTGGAGAGGTCTGATGGCATCCAACTCCACCCGGAGCCAAAGGAAGGTGTCTCATCCCGATGCGGAAATGGAGTTCGGACTTCTACTTCTTTTCCCATATTGAAAATAATGAGGTCTCTTATTTGGGACGTCCTAACCTCCACCGGTATGTCGAAGGCTCTCATAGCCATGAGGACATGGCAGAATACCAACATTTCTGGCTGAGTTCTAGGTGGTAATGACATAATGATCATAACCGTTCCGTGGAGGGACCACGACTCCCTAGTCCGAATGTCATCCAGACAGCTTGATACAAGAAGAGAAAAAGACATGATACGGTCCGCGAGGGGTTGGATGACCAGGACCTGGACATCCTAAGTGGTAGAAATCAAATTAAAGAGAGCTATCAGTCTTACCCATTTGTCGAAGATAAGACGACCGCCGAGGGCATAACGATATCTGGCGTTATCCATGGTTGGGACCGTGTTGGTCGGGACCTTAATGATGATATCTGTTAGTCTTAGTGCCCGTAGTTCAATCATAAATGTCCAAATGTATATATCATCATTAGCAATAAGATTAAAGCGGCTTTCTATTACTTATGTGTTGGAGTAATATATCGATGTGATTTCTGATCTATGCCCACCATGCGAATAGAACCATAGATCGAGATGGATCACACTCGATGGGTCCCTAGTCAATAAAGCTTCACTAGAAGCGACTAGTATGAAAGATGGCTCTTCATGGCTTACGTTCTGTTAGTCATTGGAATGGGATTCCGGAGTCTGATCATAGATATCATGTGGGACATGATATTGGACGACCCGCCCTGAATATGTGCCATAGATTGAGTCATTAACATATTCAGTGTCGTAGCTTGTCATGTATCCTTAGACCAAGGAGTCTTTGTGATCACTATGCAGTCAACAACTAAGTTTGACCTGAGCCTAACGTTGTCCGTAACAGGGCTTCCATAACGGTCAGGATTGGCTTGGGGACGGGTTGCATGAGTGAAACGAAAGACGGCTAAGGGATTTATCCCTCATACTGAGGTATGGGAAAGATATCGGTTCTCGGCCGCTTGATCGAGAGTGACTGAAAGAATAGCATGGTCATGCACATGATACTAGGTATCATATATTCAGTCATCTCACATATCAAGGAACAGTGATTGAGAATAATAAGGATGACGGCTCTATGCCTTATCTCAATCAGGATATCGGAGATAAAAGGATAATGACAGGGACGACGGAAAGGTTAGAATCGATTGGTTCGATTCGCTATGTAGTGTCAGGCAATACTAAAGTCTCGTTAGTTGCCACTTATATAGGATCAAGTAAAATGGGATTTTACGTTGATCTATCGACATGCATAGACCTAAGGGTCACACCGAAGGATGAAACTCATTGACACATTTATGGAGAATGGCCAAAAGAGAGTTGTCTCGGGACATGACCAAAACTGGGTTTTGGGTCATGTGCCCGTAAGTGAATAGGACATTACGGATCAAGACAAGGCTTGGAGTCTTGGGATTGATCGCGTTGGATAATGTTGGACATTTCCGGTATGGAAGGCTTGGAGGCGATGAGCACGTCATGGGACCTCGTTGGGAATGGCCATGGGCCATGTTCCAAGAGGCCCATGAAAGGCCCATGCAACCAAGGCCCATGCAACTAATTAATCAAGTCTTGATTAATTAGTACTAAGTAAGCAAGACAAGGATTAAGGTGTTGGTGATTCACCACCTAACCCATCTTGTCTTGCCATACTTAGCACCATGCTTGTCTTACTTCACACCATGCTTCACACCTTACTTGTCCTTGATGGTTGTTGATGGTTTAAGTCATCTTTTTCCTACAACAAATCACAAGACAAGAATAGAAACACAACTTCTCTCCCTCTCACACTACAATTTCGAGTTTGGCACTTTTCCCCCCTCTTGTTGTGTTCTTGAGTCATCTAAAGAAGAACTACGTGGCTTTGATTCCAATTGGATACGTAGGCGTCTTGGAGACTCAAGCCGATCATCGTTTCTTTGGTGTTCTCTTCCTTTTCTTGAACTAGTTGGTAAGGAAACATCCATATTGTTTATTCTCTTGTGTATCTAATATTTGGTAGTGTTCTATGACATGGTCTCGAGTTATTTCCGCTGCAAGTATGTGTTCATACCCTCCATCGAGACCCAACAATATCATCATCATTTGGTTCTTCACTGATGGAGACCTCAATAAGCTTGGTTTGGATGTCATAAGAGACTTTGGAGTGGAGTTTTCAATTGTTGAGGTTGTGGCGGATCTTGAGAATGGGCGGTAGAGACTCGTTCGTGCTCTCAAAATCGAATCCGAGTCATTTGTGGTGGATGGGGTAAGGGCTAGAAGTGAAGGAAGTAGAGGTTGTGGGGGAGAGGAGTAGAGGCCTAGGAGAATGGAGGAGAGACGGTGGGGATAAGGGGAAGAGACTAATTAGGTGTTGGTGGGGAGGAGGATGAGAGGGGGAAGCAGAGCCAAAGGAGGTAGAAGATGAAGGAGGGGGAGTAGAGACGGTGTTGGGGGAAGCTCGGCCAGATGTCGGTGAGGAGACAAGGGGAAGAGGGGGGGGGGGGGGGGGGGGGGAGCTCAATTGTAACTTACCTCAAAGAGGGGGAAATGAGGACGTGAGAGAAGTAGACATGGAACACGCGGGTGAGGGGTTCAAGACAATGACTAGAGTAAAATTTAAAGATAAGCTAGAGTCATGCTCCAAATTAAAATTAGATTTAAATACATTTTGGTACCTTTATGTTCAGTCCACAAACCTTTTGGTACCCTTATGTTTGTTTAATTCATTTTGGAAACAGGGGAAGCGCAACCCTAAAGCGCCTTCCCCTGTTTCCTTGATCACGCTGGAACCATCATCGGCGTTACTCCTCCTACTTGGCCTTCCGTCAACAAACAACACGACCGTGGTGGTTTTTTCTCCAAGACTTACAACGCTGGGGACTGTGTCGGCTAAGCAGAAATGGGGTCTGCCAACTAATCTCTCTGTCAATGAGTTATCATCCCTGTCTGGTATACCGTCCCCAATCATAGATGGTCATGTTTTTGTAGGTAAGGTGACAGTTAGGATTCTAGTCTTGCTCGTCCTGGTGTCGCTTACAGTTTCATCGCTTCCGCCGTCGTCGATGGGTGTCGTCCAGGTTTTATTCTCTATATGTTCCCTCACTGAGAAAGAAAACTTGGAGGTTCCGGTTCCGTACACTCCGAAGGACCTTATGGTCCTTTCTCGACTTCAGTATGCCATAGTGGGACGTCTTTTATCACCCAACCCGCCATGAAAGGGTTTCATGCTCACGATCATCACGCGAGCATGGGGGTGACCGACCTCGGGGTTGGTGGTCAAAGACCTAGAGTGAGGGACCTATGGCTTCTACTTCACGTCTCAAGAGGCGAGGACTTTGGTTCAAAATAACGAACCTTGGTGTTGTAAGAACCGCCCTCGGTCGAATCGGTGAAATTTGGGAAAAATTGACTTTCCGCCAGAAAAGTCAACCAATGACTCCGTGAGTCATTCGGGACCTTTCCGGGACCCAAAAAGCTTAGCCGTCGTTACGATTAGCTTAGTTGGATCGTTTCCTTTCAAATGACTACTTTTGCGAAAAAGTCAAATCCGGGTCAAACGGGCTCGAATTAGAGGTCTTATTGAATTAATTTAATTTCAGCTGAGATATTTTGGGTAGAAGTGGACCCCACATGGACACATGTCCACGTGTCTTGGAGGAGAAGAAAAGAGGGGAAAAAGACCCTTTGGTCCCCACTTGTGGACAAAAGAGAGAGAGAGAGAGAGAGAGGGGATTAAAGGACGAAAGGGACATTTCTACCTTTAGGATAAGGACCACTTTTGGGCAATTTTCAGCACATTTTCTCACCTTGTCCGAATTCTATAGATAGAGAGAGAGAAAGCTTGAAACCTCTATAGCTTGAAGAATAAAGGAGAAGAAGATAAGAAAAGTGCCTCCTTTCACTTGATTTCTACCCCAAAACCCCCATTTTCTTCCATTTTCTTCATCATCTACCCATTTTCTAAGGTAATCTTGCACTTAACTTCCTTTTTGTTAAATTTCTAGTTATGGGTTTTGGTAGAAATTGCTTGAACAAGACTTGGGTGTTATGTGTTTGGGGTTTTGATGGTCAAATAGATGATTGTGGAAAGAAAGTGGAAGAGTTTGATGGAAAATCAATTGGGTTTGTTATTATTTGGATGAAACCCACTTTGGGTTGAAGTTTTTGGAGTTGTTGAGATTAATTTTGAGGTTTTGGAACTAACAATGGAGTTTTGGAGAATCTAGAGCTTGTTAGGAACTTTTGGGGAAAATGGGGTATTTTTTTGGCGACCGAAGGTTCGCCGGAGCTCCGGCCGGTCACTGGAGTTCCGGTCACCGGGGGACATAACCGGCCATGGCCGGAGGGAAGGCACGGGACCGTGACCGGCCACCTACGGGCCACATGTGGCCGTGGGGCCCACTCGGCCGAGGAGCGGGTGGGTCGTGTTTGGGTGGTCTTGGGTGATCCCCGGATCGATAATTCACACCCGAAACGAATTATGGAAGTGATTCGTGGAAATTCGAAAATTGTAGTTTAGAAACTTTAATTGCGGTTTTAGAACGCTCGGACATCGGAATTTGATTCCGCCAAGTGCGTTGGAACAAGTAAATTTAATTAGGAATGATAGAAAAAAGGGGGGAATTTTCGGAGGCCCGAGGGACGTTTTCCATATTCTGGGCAAAATGGGCCTTCCGGGCCCATTTTGACAAGATTGAGTAATTGGGGGTTAGTTTGGTTATTTCTCTCTTTGAGTCACCCTTGAGTTATTATTAATTCTTGTATTAATTGTAATCTTAGACGTTGTTCCCGAGCACGGCGGAGGAGGCTACTAGGCGACTCGTGATCGTTCGTGTTTGGATAGCGGTTGAGGTAGGGAAAAGTAGCGAATACCGGTTTAAATGCGGAAAGTTACTAGAATTGCACATAGTATTTAAGTAATCGGGATATTGTACAATCACATGTAGGATGTGAATAACTAGGGTAGTTGTTGATAACATGGAACCACCTGCTGGCCAGGTCGTGCCCGTAGGTGTGGGAATTGTTATGCTGTAGAATTGCATGTGGGTCCCTGGTTGGGCCCGTAGGATTGTGTGATGACTGCTCTTGGTTGTGATTAGTAGATTTGGTATGATTAATCAATGGTATGTTCCGTTGTTAATTAATGATCATGGTATGATATGCTCGGTATGATATGCTCGGTATGATATGCTCGGTATGATATGCTCGGTATGATATGTCGGTATGATATGTCTGGTATGATAGTTTGGTATGACGTGAACTACTGCCTTGTGATATGATCGGGTGAATGATAGACCGATGTGGCGTGTTCATTAAGATATGTTGTGGGGAATATTGGTGTGCATTATTGCTTATGATGTTTTGAGACCCTGTATGTGTGTACCCCGTTGGGATGTCTAGGCCGAGGATGGTGTGACGGTACGATATCGTGGCTGATGCTGTGTGTTCTGACACGATATGTTCCGAGGCGGTGTGTTCCGGTACGATACCTATATCGAATGAGGATTCCGATATAGGATATCTAGACCGAGGCTTCCGGTATGATATCTATACCGAAGGAGGATTCCGGTATCGGATATCTAGGCCGAGGGTGGTGTGGCGGGACAATATCTAGGCCGATGTTGTGTGCCGGATAGATATGTTCCGAGGCTAGGTGTTCCGGTATGATATATCGACCAATACTGTGTGTTCTGGTATACGTATATCCTGACCGATACTGTGTGTTCCGGTATGATACTTATATCGAAGGAGGATTCCGATATAGGATATCTAGACCGAGGCTAGGTGTTCCGGTATGATACCTATACCGAATGAGGATTCTGGTATATGATATCTTGACTGAGGCTATGTGTTCTGATATACGTATATCAATATTGTGTGTTCCGGTGTGATACCTAAACCGAAGGAGGATTCCGGTATAGGATATCTAGACCGATGTTGTGTGTTCCGGTGTTATTGGTAATGATTTACTGTGTGTATTTACTCGATGACTCTTTGAGATATGGTTTGGTGTGAACATTGAGTAGTTGTTAATTGTTGAGCAGGGTTGATCTCATACGCCAAGTGTGGCGATTGGGTAAGTGATGTGATCACACGAGATAGGGTTAAGTGGGGTTGATTATGATTGTGGTTGTGGTTACCGTCGACTCGTTAGTTATTGTGCTTTACTAGTATGCCATATTTGGACGGTTACCTGTGGTGGTGAGCGGATAGCTCATCCCCTTAACTACTTTTTCCCACTGAGCGAAAGCTCATCACCTTTATCACTGTTTTACAGGTTTCGATCGTGAGTTGGTCTAGAGGATGTCTCGGAGCCTGGGAGCTTAGCGAGAGTCCTAGCTTGTGGGTTGTCTAGAGACGTAATTCCGTTATACCAAACTTTGTCTAATTGGATTTTGAACATTGGACTCTTGGTACCAGAATTATCGATTTTTTAATTATTTATTGGAGGTTTATTTCGTTTAAACTTGTTTTTATTTATTATTATTTTTAGCTCACGTCTCGAGTCCGGTCAAAACCGGATTTGGGGCGTGACAAGTGTTTTAATGGGTATCCGCTGATGCTTGGAGAGATTTTGGACTCGACAACTCTGTACCTTCCGAGGTTGGATCAGATCCAACTATCGGTGCATGCTCGTGGAATCCCTCCCTCTATATGGACCAATGCCGCTAGAGAGGTCATCAGTGATATGCTAGGGGAATGTGTGGACGTCCCTTGTGACCAATTGGGGTCTATGTTGGGATGAGACATTCAAATTCGATTCTGGATGGAACTTCGTCGACCCCTTTTTCGGACCATAATCATGAGTATCAACGACTTTTCGGAGCCGGTGAGGGTTACTCTAACCTATGAACGCATCCCGTCCTTTTGCTTCAACTGTGGCCGAATTGATCACATGGTTCATGATTGTGAACGAGAGGTACTGAGGACCCTAAGGTTCGATGAATCGATCTTGTAGTTCAAATCGGACAAGCTGGAGAAGGCGTACGCCACTGACTGGGGTACGGAGAACCACCACCACCCATGGGGATCGCACCACTGACCTCGGAAACGCTACCTAAGGCATCGTCACCTCGAGGAAGGGGCCACTTGTGACCCCGAATACAGTACCTAACCCTCAACTAGGGGCAAGGGTCGTATCGCGGTTGGTCCACATCCCCGAGAGGTTAGGTGTGCTTTTGAGATAGGCCTCCCTAGATCTGTCCTATCTGCGAAGCTTCCTATCCCATCTGTAAGTCTGGTCCAAAAGAGAGATACCTCGGGGGAGTCGAGTGAACATCAAGCAAAGGCTGGAAAATAGCCTCGCCAAGAGGAATGATAGGAGCCAATGACTTCAGGGACTTATCTAGGGAGGGGTCCCTGGCTCAAGCCTCACCTCCCATCCAAACTATCGAGTTTAAGTTCGGTCGTCCTCCTCACGACGAAAAGAATCCTTGTAATAGGATCAAGCAGCGTTTAGACACTACTTGGAGCGATTCTCGTTGGTTTTTGCATTTTAGTTTCAGTTTCATTCAGCTTTCATGTGTTTTTAATACAGTTTCTTATTGTGAGGTTAACGGTTATACTGTCTCAAAGTTTTTTAGACAAAAACTTTCTGGGGCTTTAACCATTATAATGACTCTTTTATTATGATTTGATAAAATCTGCCTTTTTCGTTAAAAAATAGAAGAAATGATATAGACCTAAAAAAATTATACTACACTTTTCCAATTATCCCATCAATTTATAAACAGAAAAGCAGAAAAAAAATAACATTGCAATTTAATTATTTCCTATATGATGTTCCATGTTTCCTCACACATACAACTGATGAAAATAATATGTAGACTCTCAGGAGAGGCATCCAGACAACATAGTTGTTGCAAGTAAAACAGACAGCAACTTCGGAATCCACGAACACCTCAGCACTCCACTTGATCCTCCACAAGTGCTTTAATAAATTTCCATGTCTAACTTGGCAAAAACAATGTAGATTTATATATGTACCGTTTTAGGAATCTGAATCAGATTAAGGAGGGCTGGTTGGAGAAGAAATATCAATAGCAATCCCAACATCAACGTAATCTGTACCCAAATAACCTGAGGAGAGGAGATACATGTCAACATCATCGGGCTGTTAAAGTTTAAGGATGATAATTAGTAATTACATTGTTCAAGACATGCCGAGGTGGTTGAGGTGGAGAAATTAACGTAACCGGGGTCGCATTTGCAGGAAAAATCACACCCATCTCTGATGCATACCTTATTGGGTAAGTCTGAAATAAACATTAATGAATAAAAAATGGAAGTGAAGTAAGTAATAACACGCGCTCACCTAATCTCGGGTTTGCACACACTGATACAGTAGTCTGATAGTTTCGCACCTCTGTGCTAATCATTCTCGGATTGAACTAAAAATTGGAAGATACGATGATCCGACCGATGGTCGCATCGCTAATTTCCTCGTTAGTCGCTTTCCGAGCTTACAGGAGAAACTCTCTCGACTTCTCCGGAGCTCTCGCGGGTTTCATCGTCATGGCCCTGCATATTGCCGTCGGCTACAGGTCTTGCTTCAATTTCTTCTTCTTCTTCTTCTTCTTCTAGAACCAACAAATCAGCATCAGTGCTTTGATTTCAGGTATGGAGCTATGCTGCTTATTTTCTTCTTCACTTCCTCTAAGCTCACTAAGGTCGGTGAGGAAAAGAAGCGCCGACTTGATGCTGATTTCAAGGAGGGCGGCCAAAGAAATTGGTATTAATTTTGAAGATTTGTTGGATTGGATTGTTGGGGTATTTATTTTCTAATTGTTTTTAGAATTCAATTCATATCACTTTGTAGCTCGTGTTGGTGTAAAATCTCCATATTTCTTATATGCTTGTTGGTTTATGATGAAATTTATAGTATATGAACAAGCTATACATGATGGACTGGACTGCTTATAAATATGTTCATCTGCCCCTGAAAGTGCCCCTTTTCCTTTTTAGGGAACTTATTGATTTTAAGTTTTTAACCTCATAACTGACGCCAGCCAAGACCAAACTTATTAATCTGCACAACACTAATACTATAACTAGAAGATTGTGCCGAGCTTGTGTAGGATGGTAGTAAAGTTCCACTGACTACTAGATTGACGGTTTCAGGATACAAGTTCTATCCAACAGTGGCGTTGCATCTATATTGGTTGTGAGTATATGGTGGTTCACAGGATTGAAGGACATATGTTTGGACTCGAAACAGTCTGCTCTCCTAACAGCTCTTATTGGTGCTATTATTGGTCACTATTCGTGCTGCAATGGAGATACTTGGTCTTCAGAGCTTGGGGTACTTAGTGATGCACAACCTCGATTAATCACAACCTTCAAGGTCCAATGTCTATTCCTTTTGACAGCTTTGCTATGATTCTTCTATAGTCACGATCTCAATCCTGTTTCACATACACACACCCCTTCCATACTGTGGTTAATATATGAAAAGCACTGCCATATAAATGTGATTGTCTAATGGAGATTAGGAGCAGCTATTCTGATTCTTTATCATGCACAATTCATTTTCTTGTATTTTTTTTCATTTTTATTTCCTCGTGAAAGGATCTGCATGTAAGTTTTGCTTCAATTCTATGTAAATGTGTTCAAGAAACTTCTTTTTCCTAATTTAGTTTTCGGGTTGTTAGCCAGTTCGCAGGGGTACAAATGGCGGTGTAACTATGACAGGGCTTGTAGCAGCTGCAGCTGCTGGAGGAATAATTGGACTGACATATTTCTTGCTTGGATTCATAACCACAAATTGCACGAGTTATTTAGTTCTTAAGCAGATACTTGTAATACCTCTTTCTGCACTAGCAGGACTATCAGGAAGTCTCATAGACTCTTTGTTGGGAGCAACACTACAGTTCAGTGGATTTTGCACTGTTCGTAATAAGGTAACTTATATTCTCTGTTGAGTCCTTTTCTCAGGAATAAACTATAACTTTTAATTATGTATCTCGGGATAATTTCACTCAGCTACCTTTAAGTATGCACCTCTCTCAATCAACTACTCTTAAGTTTAAAAACTTCATGACAGCAAGTTTTTTTTTACTATCAACTTATCCTCTTTTGGATGTGAAATAACAAAAATACCCTTACTTATATTTATTGTTTATTTTTACATTAAGGTATTTTCGTCATTTCACTTCCAAAAGTTGATGGAATTGGGGTAAACTGAGTAAAAAACCTCAGGGGGTTGTGAAAAACTTTTTAAATTTAGGTGTAGTTGAGTGAGATTGTCTCTTGTATGTTCTGAGCACTCAATCTGCAAATTGTGTACATTTTGAAGCCTAATCTAGAAATCTTCTGAGCATGTTTTCAGGTGGTGGGGAAACCAGGACCAACAGTAAAGAAGATTTCTGGCCTTAGCATTCTTGACAACAATGCAGTGAACCTCGTGTCCGTATTGTTGACCTCTATTCTGACTTCAGCGCTGTGCCTATGCATATTCTGAAATGTAAAGTTGGTGTGTAAAAGATGAAAGCTAATAACTGTTACAGAATGACTTTGTAACAAGGCCACAAGTCCAAATTTGCTTTTTAACAATTTTACATGCTCTGTACCATGTTGTATCCTGCTGACTAGTGAATCAGTGATGATCCTATTTTAGAGTAATGAAGATCGTTTTGGATTACAGAACATTAAAACAACTCTTCATTTTGATGTGTTTAATGCACTCTCTTAACCTTTGATTCATGCGTTAATTATCTCCATAGTTGTCATGTTTTGGGTTTCACTTTTGGACAGGAAGACATGGCATTGCCAGCAATCTCAGGCAAGCTTGCTGTGATTCTATTCCCATGTAATCATGACATAAACATAATCGAGTCAGGTGAGCTTTGTTTCTTTATAAGACAGAATCATCGTGATAAAACATTATTGAAACTTTTATTTGCTGAGTCACGAAGATGAATGATAGAGCATGAGCATTATAGCTTGCATATCCAACACTCCAAACAAGGGAAAGAAACAAGAAAGTGATTGTGCTTCACATGATGGAGTTTCCAACCCATCTTCTTCAACAGCAACAGCAAAGCATATCTAAGCAACACTCACATGTCTCGAAACAGCAGAAGCAGCAGCAAGCGGCGAACAAACTGCATTATTGATATCATTAACAAACAAAGGTTCATTCTCAACTCTCATTCATGTGCAATTTATATTATATTATATGATATATATATATGATAGGATTCAGGTAAAACCACCTCTAATAATACAAACTAGGAACCACTTTTGGCCTTTAGATTGTCAAGATAGGATGTTTAGATTTAAAAAAGAAAAATCATTAATGGCATGAATGTAAATGTGCAGAACTTTGAATTATTTTTAATATTTATTATATAACCAAAACCCAACCTAAAATTCATGGGTAGTTGAATCTAGCGATTCATTGACCCAGATGAATTCTTAGTTATCTAAGAGAGGATTTTACTGTCCCATGACATAATATATATAGGAGTATATTCAAGTACAAATCAATTTTATTCTACGAAACACGAAACACTTCAAATTAATGTGGTCCTTGGATCAAGCGTAATAGATGGATCAAATTTATAAAATTCATTAATAACATGAATTATAAATATGCAGAAAATTGAACCCATCACAACCGTTGGATCGTGAAGATAGAAGACTCAGATTTAAGAAAATAAATCGTTAATTGAATGAATGATAAATATGCTGAACTTTAAATTTATTTTTATGTTTATTCTGTAACCCATCCCCAGAAATCATGGGTCGTTGGATCTAGTGATTCAAAGGCCCACATGAATTTTTAGTTTGTACAATATGTCATATATATATATTTATATGAAAGGAGATTATATGAAATAAAAATAGAAGAATTAATTATACAAACCAGGCATAAAGACAGCCTTTTTCCTCTTTGCGCTTTTGGACATGACCATAGTATGACATTTCTTGATAATCAGGTGCATCCATTGTCTCTCTTTGTCTGTGATTTGTTGTGAAAGATTGTTGAAGAAGCCAGAACAATTAGGCAAAAGAGATTATCAAGCTGATGATGCTGGAAATATGTTCCTGTTGTAGTCTATTTATAAAGCTGACTAGTGTGTTGATGGATATTCTTTGTTTTCTTTTTTGTAATTATTTTTCTTGTGCTTTTTGTAGTCCACTTGTCTCTCATCTGACACCTGTGTGTTTTGGATAAGCCAGATCATTCCATTCCATGGATCAATCACATGAACCTTTGTTGTATGATATTTCTGTACCTTATCTTTCCATTTTGAGGTTCTGTGTTTTGGGCTAGTCACTTCAACCTCTTCAATACTCTATCTACTCAATACTCCTAATCTACCTAACCTGGAGAGAATTCAGGTTTATGGGTTGTACCCCAAAAAGTCTGCCTCTTGGCATATAGTTTGTTCTCAAAACCATTGATGAGCATTTCATTTCAATCATAAGAGAATGTTTTAATTTGGTAGCATAAGTACCCAAATTCAGTTTTCTTTTCATTTTTTGATATTTTCGGTTGTACCACTTGTGAGTGTAATTCGTTTATTGGCTTTACCTGATTTGTTTTCTTAATGGTTCATTATTTTGAGCTTAATTCATTGTCTTTAAAATGTATTTTGAGCGAATTAAATGTACAGCTTTGAGGAATCACACAGATGAAACCATTGTGGGTGGGTAGACGAGGATGAGATGAATGACTGGGAGGTCTGTTAGGCTTGGATATGACTCCATCTTGGGCTACTAATTGGTATTTGAGCAGAGATATCAAACCTCCTTTTATTGGTGGATTGAGTTATTTTGGTTACTGGACAGGTCTGTGTGCCCAAAGACCCGGGTGCAGTTTCGGGTCTGGTTTTTTAAATCGATTTGTGGTTGTGGCATCTATGAAACCAATAGATCACGACTCAGACTGTGTGATGAGAAAGAGTGTTAGTGTGAAGATAACGCTGATGACAAGAGAGCTGATCGGAGGGGAGAGTTTGGAGCTTTGTGCTAATCATGGCGAGATCAACAAGGTCTTTCTTTTGCAGAGACTAAATAAATTGCTTTAATTTGCTTTGGGTTTGTACACTCAAACTCTATCATCGTATCTGATTTGAATGGTCAAAGGTTACAAGCTTCTAGTTGCGTACAGAGCAAGGTGTAGAGAAAGAAAGGAGGCACTATGAATCAACCAAGAAGTCTCTCAAGGTCAGTTGCACAAGACATAGCCAAGAAAGGCCTCTTAGGGATCAGAAAGTAAGAGCATGAACAACAGAAAGGACCTTGGTCAGGGAGTGGGAGTGCAGAACTTGTGCTGACTGGACAAAAGTCAGGGAGTGAGAGTGCAGAAAAGTGGGTGTTTTGCAACAGAAAGGACCTTGAGGTCCTGGGAGTGCAGAACAGTGCTGACTGGATTATTATTTGATATTTTCCTGTTTTATTTAATTCGTTATCAGAAACCGTTTAATTTAGTCATAATTTAAACAATTTTGGAAATAAATAATTAATGACAATCAATAATTAATAAATTCAACACGAATATAAATGAACTTCTAATTTTATTCAACCCCTTTTAATACAACCCAAAACAAAATACAAGTTCAAGAATCATCCTCTGTTGGGTCGACATCTGGTAGTGGGGGTTGGCTTCGAAGATCACCAATTTGGGCTTCAAGGGTAGATATGAGTCTTCGCAGTTGGGACTTGCAAAACTTATGGTCTGCCATAGCTTCTTCGTCGTAGGAAGATGTATCCGTCCCCACCATGGACTTGTAGTTGGCGAGGTTTGCTTCCCACTGTTGGGTTAATGTCTGTATCATGCGATACCTTTCTGCATGTTGTTCGCCACGTGAACGTTGAGCCTCAAACCGTGCACGTTCAGCGTCGATTCGTGCACGTTCCAGTTCGGCGAAGGCAGACATTTGGGCCGTGAGGACGGGCCCCTTCTTTGCGGCCTTTGCTGCCTTCTTCCCTTGCGGTCGGCGAGGGGGACTTGAGGCGGCCTCAGGGGATGGGGGTGTGTCGTTGAGAGGCACCTGAGTCCCCTCGTAGTTCTCGCTTCCTCCCCATTCTGGTGGTTGGGACTCACCACTGAGATGTGTGCCCTCCTCCCCTGTGCTTATGGATGGGGTTGAGATGTAAGCCCCAGCCTCATCCAACCGCTGTCGTTGTTGGCGTATGTGACTGCGGACAGTTCCCATTGTGCCCTCCTGGGCACTGAACTTCTCATTGCCCTCAAGCCTCATGACCCAATGATCCAGGTCGAACTTTATCGGGTGGTCTTTAATCACTTTCCCATCATCCTCCCACAGTTGCTTCGCACGTCTCAAGTGCTCTTCCTGGTTTACGCCGTTCGGATTCTCGGCCTTGGACCTCTTCAAATAGCCGAGCATCCTTCTTGTCTGGCTGGAACCTCTGAGCCAACGTTTCTTGATAGCTTCCCAGCGGCGATGTGGGTAACCTCCCTTGGAGTTGTATTTCCTCTGCACTTCGCACCAGAATGTGCTGTCGGTTTGCGAGTTGCCCTTGATGGCGTCTTTTGTTGTGCTCAACCAGCAAGTTATGAGGTGGTGGTCCTCCTCCTTGCTGAATGTCCGGCCCTCCGGATCTGGTTCTTCGGGTTGGGCTCGGGGTTGGGCTCGGGCTCGGGCAGGGGCTCGACCTCGTCGTTGGGAAGAGGATGGTTGGGGGGTTTGAACGTCGGGTAGTGGATGACCCTCGTAGTTGTAGAATTGGGGTGGCAGGCCCCATTGTGATTGTGGTTGGAACGGTGGCATCTGGAAACCTTGTGGGGCCATGCCCCATTGTGATGGCACTTGGAACCCTGGCACCATTTGGAAATGTTGGGGACGGTATTGCCCTGATAAAAAAATTTAATACAATAAATCAAGTGCAAAAAAATAAAATAATAAAATAAGTGCAAATAATTAATCAAAAAAATGAATACAATGCATTAATACAATAAAATAAGTACAAAAATTACGTTACATAAATAATAAGTTTGCACTAACCTGAACTCGACCCCGGGTTCGAGTTTGGGGAGTTGGAGCGATTGCCCGTTAGAATGTCTCCGAAACCTCGTGCCAGTTCATCCTCGGTGAATCCTACTTCGTCACCAGCTGACTGTGCACGAGACCCAGCGTCGCCCGACATTTTTCACGAGAATAATTGAAACGAGAGAGGAGAATTTGGGAAGGAGAGAGTGAAGTTGGATAGTTGAAGTAGGAAGTTGTGTGAAAAATATGAGAGGAGAGGGGTATTTATAGGGTTTTTTTTTGCTGATTTTTGAATTAAAAATAAAACTAGCCGTTAGTGTGCCAACGGTCGGGACACATGACAGCCCCACACGCTGCCAGCGCAGCAGACGGCGCGTCGGCGCGTCCACTGCGCCCGGCCAGCGAGAGGGGAGCGGGAGCGCGTGCAAGGGGAGCAGGAGCACGTGCAAGGGGAGCGGGGCCGCGTTTTTCGGCCTTAACACCGGAACGGCCAGCGCGCTCGGCCAGCGAACGTCACGGCGCGGGGAGCGGGGCCGTTCCGTTGTGCCGGCTCTAAAGCTGGGATGCCTATGAGATCTGAGAGCTTACGACAAAATTTGGAATTACTCATGTGTCGATCAGACACTTTTGTAAGCGTGTTTATTTACTTAGTTGTCTTGATAAATCAGATCTAGGACTTCTGTTTTTTTATGGGCAAAGTAAATTTAATTGAAACCTTTTTTTGAGGTGAAAGATCTAGCTACATATCCTCAAAAAAGGATTCCCCCGGCGATCATATGTCGACTAATAAATAAGATCAAGTAAAATTAAATAGAGATCACAGAAATTCAAACCAAAGAAGTCTAACAAACTAAACCATAGAATGAAGAGCTTAGTGCCTTGTAGAATCTTGGCTTGCGTTCTAAGAAAAGTAGAAAAATCAGGCCAGAGATATCCAAATCCAAATCTTTTCCAAGAATGATGTCAGTACACATAGCAATCAAGGATTGGAACTTGAGATAACTTTTTAGGATTGGAAAATGAGAAGATGAGGTCGAGAGGAGCACAAAAGTCGGGCCTTAAGAGGATGAAGAGAGCTTGACGACCAAATTATCGAATTGTATTATCCGGCTGATGAGGTTGTGCTGATCGAGCCTTTGTTTTAATTCACTTCAATCGATTTGATGTACTTCTGACACTCAAGGAAGAAGAGTTTGTAAGGAGATTTTGTGATGCATAGCTAATACACTGAGCTCGAATTAAACACATGAAATGCATAAAAGAGGAAGCTTGTATTGATTTAAGTGACCAAATACATAAGAGACAAGCTCTAGCAGCTCCTCTTTCTACAAATTAGCTACGAATTACACTGAGACATATTCGATATGAAACCCTAGCAATCGCTATCTTCTTATAGTGGAGCTCTGCAAGGAATCAGGAGGAAAGGACGGATTTGCAGAGCCAGCACATCGTGCTCTATTGCAGGACCACATGAGGAAGAAAGTTGATGTGGAGCAACCATTTGAGGTGGCCAAATGGAGTTAAGACGCATGACGAGCTAACAGTCAAAGTAACTGACTCAGCTCTAAGTGAAACGGTGCGTTTCATTATTCTTCTTCAAATGCATGAAAAAGACTTGCTTGCAAAGAAAGCAATCGTGACAGGTACCCTTCTTTGGACAAGCTTGTCCTCAAGCCTGATTTTGAGTTATCCAATCAAGAAATGAAGCTTGGATTACCAAGGCATCCTCCTATGTTGCATCTTCCATAGTTGATTTGTCCCACAATATCAGGTACTGAGCCATATGAGTTTTCCTTCAAGACTTGTATCAACCTAGTTTGAAGTATCTCAGCCGGATAGAGCTTGAGTTGTTCTTCAAGAGTCAATGTTTGGTGCAACTTATTCTTGTGACCCAATTACTTCTTCAGCAGAGAGACATAAAATGTAGGGTGTCTCTTGGATCCTTCAGGAAGTCTTAGAGTATAGGCAACTGTACCTTTCTTTTCAATAATTTAAAATGGGCCTTAGAATCTAGCTACCACTTTTGATGGACTTGTTCAAGTTGACAAAATTCTGCATGTAAGGTTGGAGTTTGAAGCAAACCCAATCTCCTATAGAGAATGTCATCTTAGTCATGGGCTTATCTGTCTGCATCTTCATCCTCTCTTGAGCCTTGGACATATTCGCTTATAAGAGTTTAAGCTGATCTTGTCTGGTCTGTAAAAAGAATTCCATAGCAGATACCTTTGAGGGGTTCTCAGAGAGACCAATGAGAAGTGGATCATATACATACAATGCTTTGAAGGGACTCATTTACAGGGAGGTATGAAATGAAGTGTTGTACCATAATTTAGCCATAGCTAGCCAATGTGTCAATTTCCTAAGATTCTGGTGTGACATGACTCTTAAATAATTCTCAAGGCACTAATTAACTCTTTCATTTTGGACATCATTTTAGGGATGGTAGGTTGTGGACAATTTAAGCTGAACTCCAACTCTCTTGAAAAGTTCAAGCCGTAAATTACTCAAAAATAATTTATCTCTATCAGAAACAATTGTCGCAGGCATGCCATGCAGTTTAAAGATATTGGAGAAGAAAATTTAAGCTAACTGAGGAGTAGTGAAAGGATGGTACAGGGGAATGAAGTGTGTATACTTGAAAAACATGTCAACAATCACCCAAATGATGTTAGAGCCCTCTGATGTAGGGAGTACTTCAATGAAATCCATTACAATGTCCTTCTATGATGAAGATGGAATTGGGAGAGGTTGTAGAAGACCAGGATAAGCAATGTTTTCTACCTTGCATCTCTGACAAGTGTCTCATTCTTTGACAAAATTGTCAATATTTTGTTGCATGTGAGGCCAATAAAAGTGTGCCTTGATCCTTTTTAATGTTGCAGCTACCCCTGAATGTCCTCCAATTCCATTCTGCATTAAGACACCTCCTATCCCCGCATCACAAGCATCGTCTTCAATTATGAAGGGTTGATCAAAGTCAGGTAACTGTAAGACGAGATTTGTGGACATAGCCCTTTTTAGTAGATCAAAACTTGTCCGAGCCTCCTCAGACCAAGAAAATGAGTCCTCCTGCAATTTGTCAGAGGCCTAACTATAGCCCTATAATCTTTCACAAAAATTTTGTAGTAGCTAGTGAGGGGGAATCCTCCTCGACTAGGCCTACCAACACTATGACAACATACATTTCGGATCTAGAGGAAAATACATTCCTATTGGTGAGTGAGAGGCTGGTGTTTCGAGAGAATGCAGAACATAGGGTTCAGAACATCATTCAGACAAATCGGGTTCCGCGTCTAGATGTACTTTGGTCTTGTGCATAAATAGAGACCCTTCGCTCAATCCAATCTTCCCCAGCCCAAACTAGATCAAAAAAGGACAAACAAGGGTTGATATGAAGGTTAAAGGAGAAGCTGTCGAGGAGTGGAAGAACCTCACGCTATATCGGGAAGAGAATGACAGCGCAACCTCCGCTTCGAACCCCAAAGAACCACCAGATGGCACGCTGGGGGACGATATGATACTGGTGTAACATGAAAGGGTCGAAAAGCACTCTCTCATGGACGAATGACTCCCTACAGGAGGCATAGCTAGGTCAATACTTCTCAGCTATCTCGTCCAAGGTCGTGTCGACGCAACCAAGTATCAATTCGTCTTATATAAGACCGGACATGTTACAACACATCCTACATCTTTAGAGCCCTCGTTCCTATTGGGGGAAGGACGCAAGACGTTGTAATCCAGGATATGAGAATCTACTTGCCCCAAATCAACTTCTCAAGAATAGGCAAGCCAAGCCTCCTACACGATCTTTCATCGGATACTCCTAGGGTGGTCGTTTGAAAGGCTCGATTTTCTATTAAAAAGACCTATTCCAAGGAAGGAAGGAGGTCCGAAGTGACCAAGTCCGAAAAGGACCAGACCAGAAGATAACAAACGATTACAAAAGAACTCTAAAAAAGTACTAAAGGACGAAATACCGAACAAAGAAGGACAACAAGTCCAAACCGAACAGCCAAGAAAAAAAACGAAATCAATCCTCGTTAGTGACGAGTCGGATCGTCGAATGACTTCTCTTGAACAGACTAAGCAAAGTGAGCTTGCGAAACCCGCTTCCAAACGTCAACATGATTAGCAATTCTTTTACAACTCAAAGATCGTATTTTTGGCCTAATGTTACAAAAGTAATGTGGGCTCAACAAACAAGGTGCTGAAAGATGCTTAGGGGGACAACCCTTACATTCGATGGTTTGAGGGAGCATCCTTCCAAGGAATAGCCAAATGTTACCCGCTCGCCAATTGACTACAACCAGGCACAACCTCCGACTCATTGATGTTCCCTTGCCCTCCAAACTCGACGGTTTCAATTTTAATTTGGATGTAACCATCAGACAAGTTACTTCTTAATATTAATCCATCTTAACTTCAAAAAAATATAACCGCTAAGAGTACAACGTTTCCTATTTCCCCGCATCTCCATGTAAATAGATCTCTTGGAGGCCCAATTTTCCTATCCAGAACATCGATAAGAACTGCAAGAAGCCTAAAAGTAGAAACAAAATGTAAAGAAAAAGCACAAATGATGTAATGTTCCAAACTCAACTTTTTGAGCATACCTGATACAAAATTGGTATTCAGCGATTACCCATATCCTTAACCAGACAAAACACAACATATCAATGAACAAAATAAGGGCCAAAACCGATAGCCCCTCCGTAAGAATATAGGTGTACATACACATCATGACATACAACACCGGCTTGGAAGAATCAGCAGCAGAAGCAAATATCTTTATACTACATATACAAGCACTATTGGGTATTGGCATTCCAAACTTGGTAACAACAAAAACTTGAACCAAGATCTACCGGATGTGGTCCCTTGAGAAGTTAGCAGGCAATAGAGCATGTGGCACTTTGTTCCAAGCGCTCCCATATCAATTTTCGCTTCTCAGCTGCAATATTGAGCCTTAGATCTTCCTCCTCCAACTTGTGTTCACAGGAAAGTGCCATCTCTTCATCCATCTCATAGATCATCTTCCTCGTGTTATTGCTCAGATTCAGCACTGTTTGGTTCCAGTGATTCTGACTGTTCCTCTCAAGAGCTGATATTAGAATTGGTACAATCACGACGCGGTTCTGTGAGATAAGATTGAGGATGTGTTCATTGTTCAAGAGCAAGTGTGCTCGTTTTGCAACCTACAGACAATAGCTTCATTATAATTGTTTGTATAATTCATAACAATCCAATTAACATCTAATTATATAACCATGCAACTACACTGGTAAAAGGGTTAACTGCACATAGCTACCTATATGAATTGCCCACAAACACATAGGCCATAGTAAATTTTCCAGACACACTACTGTCCTTACGAATTTCCACGTGTCACCATCATACGAAATAAATGTAAATCATAAAAAAATTATATTTTTTTTGTCATATGTCAATATTAATCTGTGGAGTTTTTCAATAATGAAATCAAATTGTAATCAGAAGAGTAAAACGTAAAAGTGCGTAGTTTTTGGAATATTTACAACACTAGTATGTAATTCACGTGGTGAGAAAAAACAATTTTGTTGTTGGTTTCCATCTATTTTGTTCGATGAAGAGGGTAGTCATGTGTCTGAAAAAGTTACTATGGGGTCATGTGTATGTGGAAATAGATTACTGGATCATGTGTTTGTGAGCAATTAACACAGGTAGTTATGTGCAATTACCCATGATAAAATGGAAAAAAGGTTAATCTAACAAAACTCCACTCATTCAACCGTTCAACTCTATCCACTAAACACAACACAATAGTTCTATTTTTAAGCTGTGACCGCTGCATCCATAATTACAGAAAACAAAAGCTTCAATTTTCAATGGTTTGTTTGCCAAAAACTAGATTTCACATAACTACCCTTATGAATTTCCCAATAGAACAAGTACCTGGTAATGGGAGCTATTGAGGCAGCATCCTATGCGCCGAAAAAGCAAGTCCATGATACTTTAAAACTCCACCGTGCTAGTCATTTCCAAAACCTCTTCCAACTCACTTAAAAACATCAATCCCTTCTGACTATTCGTTATAGGCCAGTACTTCAACAAGCCCCTTATCACAGAACCGACCAACTTCGGATCCTTATCAATAAACTGCACAACACAATACGTCAATTGTTGGTGATACATAGCCACTGATTTTGGTTTGTGTAGAGGAATCAGAGCCCTCCATAGAAATATCTTGTGCTCTTCCTTGAGAGGCAAGGCAAACCCGCTGATCACACTACCAAAAATCTCCAACAGCTCTGCAATTCCACTATGTCTCTCTGTTTCAAAAACAAAACGGTATATGATATTGCTTACAGTCTTGCGCACAAAAGGCCTGTGCACCATAAACTTCCCATATATCCCATGGAGAATTGTTTTCAAACAATCTCTCTCCCTCGGGTCCTCGGAGTCAAAGAGATCGAGTAATTTCAATATAAAAGAATGATCAACATACTTCTTTGAGATTTTTGCATCAAGAGAACCAAAACTAACGAATCGTAGTAGTAAATCATACACAATTTGTAAATGGCACCAAGAAGGGTCAAATATTGGTTCATCATCTTCTGTTTCACCACCAGAATTAGAGCGAAGCTTGGGCGGGAAAACCCTGAAGAGATTAACTGCACACATTTTACACATGGCAGCGATTGCCGGTTCTGAAAATTTTGCTGAGCCGGAAGCTACAAAGTCAACAAGATCAATTTAAGTCTCGCGCTTCCTATCTTGCTCTGTGATGTTCTTATCTGGGTCAGTGAAATCAAGAACCTCACATCAGAGGTTCAACTTACTGATGAATAGGTTCTGCTTCTGTGGGTTTGAAACATCTTTGAAAGATAGATGATGATCTATTGCCTCTACTCCGGCTGTGATGCTTGTTGGAAAAACTACTGAAGATACTCGTTTAACCACGTTAAATCGATTTGAAAGCGTGTTTGCAATGTTTGTACATTGAATTGTGTTACTTGCATTGGCAGAAACATTACTAGAAGAACTTCCAGTCCCATCAGAATCTGATGTATCGGGTTTCGGTGACTTTCGAGGGAGCTTGCTGAGAATTTGCTTAAGCATATTGCTAGTGATGCAAAATCCAGCAGACAAATCACCTATACCAAGGTAATATTGATAGAATCAATAGCAAAAAATTAAAGAAAATCAATGAAAACAAGCAACATAAATTCAATTTCCAGTAGCAAGAATGCATCCCAAGGCCATGAAACTGCAAGAAACTCTTAATAGCAGACAGTAATAGTTGCACCAAATGTAAACAATGATGAATGAAGCTAACCTGGAAGAAGGGTTCACAGCATAATCACAGATAAAGCAGACCAAAAACTGAACTAGACAAATGATAAACCATGAAGAAAACAACTCATGAAATCTGTTTGGTGTTTGGAAGACATCAATATGGGAAATGTTATTTCAAAACAAAGAAGTGATGTCTGTTATAGTATAAGTGCATTGTTGATAAGGACAACATAACCAAAGAAATGGTTGTTCAGAAGCCATTTTCTAGACATAGGTGATGGGTTAGCATCTTGCAGATACAGGCTCCATCAACATCATGTTCCATATAGCTAAGTAATCTAACAATCACAACTGCCAGAAACCTTATCCACCACCCAGACCATACCCATCACCACCTTTTAAGTCTGATGGGAATGAATGAATAGTTATGGAGAATTGTGCTCAGCTAGGAAAATGTTGCTTCTATAATTGGTACTATCCATACCCAGTGAACAAAAAACCCAGATCAAAGCAAGATACATGATGCACACACAAAAATAAAAATAAAAAACAAAGTGCCAAAATTAAGCTGAAAAGTGGTCAGAGCAGCAAAATTGGTCAACTGAACCTCAGATCTGAGCCAGATGAGAAGAAAACATAAAATTAACCAAAAATCCACACAAGTCCACAAATATGAGGCCAACAAACAAAACCCATATCACCATCTTCACCATACAACCAGTTAAGAACAGAAAGCCATAACCTTGAAACCACAGATACCAGTACTGCAGTTATCAGAAGTAATGCAACCCAATAGTCAGTAAATCAAGAAATAAGAGAAAATGAAAACCTGGGTCAGGGCCTGTTTGGGACCGGAAGTAAAGATGGTGTTGGGAAGAGAGAGGGTTCAGAAGAGAAGTGAAGTCATTCACTGAGAAATGATAGTGGAGGAGCCTGAGCCTGAGCCTGAGCAGGAGAGGAAATTAATTTCTGGGATTGAGGGTAAGGGGTTTGATTGGGATTTCAGTGCAGGCGTTGTTGGATCCCCATGAAAGATCAATGGCAAGTTCCTCGGTTGAAGAGAATAAGCGGTGTGTCATTTTCTGAGATTGCAGGTACCACCAACACAGGGTAAAGGAGAAAATATAAAATAAAATTCAAAGATAAAAAAGTAGTAGTTATTAAATACTATGATTATTAAAGGGAGAAAAAAACGAGTTGGGTCCCGCCGTGCCCTCTCTAGTTGTGTTTTTGGTTAGGACCTAAATAATTCAGAATATTCCATTTCCTCATCTCGCTGTTCCTTTGCTATTGGATTTTGATCTTCTTTTGGATAACATGTTTTAATATATTCATATTTTCATGACCATTTTGTTCTTTTGCTCACTCAAAACATACCAAAGAATCCTCACTTCCTCCTTTACCACCATGTGTTCGTTTATAGGCAAAAAGGGCTTAGAACATCCACAACGCTGGGCGGGGGGTTAGCGGAGAGTTGTTGACGGTGAGCAATCATGGAGAAAAGAAGGCGGGGAGCTCGTTGGCGGTGAGGACCGATATTGAGCTCACCACCTCTTCTCAACGCCGGCGGTGAGCAAAATTGTGAAGAAAAAGACACCTACCATAAACTCTTTACCACCTAGCATTGTAAGGTACTGGCTATTGGAACTAACGGCGAACTGACGATAAAACTCAAAAATTACATTTTAATCATCACCTTCCCGTCAACTGCCGGCGGGAAGCATTATGATGCTCTAACTCCCAAGTGTTTGGGCATCTTGATACTGACATAGCCCAACTTACAGTTTCTCTGGATAATCTTGATGCATTAATAGAAGAAAGAGTACTTACTCCACTTGAATGCACTGAGAGGGGGTGCTTGAGAGCAGAACTCATTAAGAAGACACAACTCCTGGAAAAATTATGGAGCCAAATATCCAGGAAAAAATGGTTTCATGAGGGTGATAAAGGCTCTGGTTTCTTTCATAGGGTGGCTAATTTCCAAGGGCTGAGGAAGAAAATAACTCAAATCATAATCAATGACACATTACTGCAAGATCCTTTACTGATAAAAAGAGTTGCCTCCACTCACTTTGAAGCAAGATTCTCTGGCTCCATTACTCATCATACTAATCTAGACCATTTGAGCTTCAATTCTATCTCCTCAGAGCAATCTCAAGACCTAGAGAGGCCATTCTCTAAAGAAGTAACCCTTAAAGAAATAATGGCTTGCCATGGAGAAAAGGCAACTGGTCCTGATGGCTTTACTCTCAGGTTCTATCAGGTTTATTGGCCAATCATTAAGGTGGATTTGATGAATTTTTTAGGCTATTTTCATATGTCTGGTCATCTGGGGAAAACACTCAACTCCTCCTTCATAACTCTGGTACCCAAAATTAAGTCACCCCTAACCTTTGATGATTAAAGACCCATCAGTCTTATGGGTGGTCCTTACAAGATTCTCACAAACATTCTGGCTTCAAGATTAAAAGGAGTGGTCAATCATTTGGTAGGATATGAGCAGACTGGCTTCCTAGCTGGGAGGAAAATATTAGATGGAGTTCTGGTGGCTAATGAGGTGGTTCATAAGATCAAAAAATCAAAAACTCCTGCTCTCCTATTCAAAGCAGACTTTGAGAAGGCATTTGATAATGTCAATTGGATGTATATAATAAAATTGTTCACTAGAATGGGCTTTGGCAGTCTCTGAAGGCTCTGGATGATTTCTTGCTTCAAAGATCATGTCTACATACTCATCAATGGATCACCATCTCCTCAATTCAAATTACTCAGAGGAATAAGGCAGGGTTGTTCATTATCACCTCTTCTGTTTGCTCTAATTGCTGAGGGGCTCAATCAATTTATGAAAGCTGGTCTAATACATGATCAATTACAAGGAATCTCCTTAGGGATAAATGGTCCACACATCTCTCATCTACTGTTTGCAGATGACACATTATTCTTCATCAAAGCAACAACACATGGAGCTCATAATCTGAAAAATGCACTCAAATTATTCAGATTGGCCTCTAGACTCAAGGTCAACTTCAACAAATCCATCTTAATACCCTTCAATCTCTCAACTGAAGATAATGAGCTCTTTGCCAGTATACTTTCTTGTGATATTGGATCATTACCTCTTCCCTATCTTGGCTTCTCATTGGGAGCCAACCCCAAGAAGATCTTATCTTGGCAGCCTATCATCAGTAAATTCAAAAAAAGTCTTGGACTTTGGCAAGCAAATATGATATCCCTTGGAGGGAGAATCACTCTCATCAAATCAACTCTTAGTGCCTTACCTATCTACTATTTTTCTCTACTCAAAGCCCCTAAAGCAGTGCTAAAGGAAATGGAAAGATGGTAAAGGAGATTTTTGGGGCATGAAAATGCTCTTTCAATGGTCTTTTGTAAAGTGGGATGGAATCAAGTCTGCAAAGCAAAATCTGAGGGAGGTCTTGGTATCATAAATTTAAACCTTATGAATATCTCCCTCCTAGCAAAATGGTAGTGGAGGTTTGCTCTAGAGAAAAATTCTTTATGGAAGCAAGTTATTTGTGCCAAAATGGGTTGGAATTTCAATGAGTGAGATCTAAGCAAATTCTCTGAACTAGGCAAGCCTAGCTTTCTCTCTCAATTTATGATACTTCTAAGAGATCCCAGGTTTGCTGATTGTTTTGGAGATAAAGGTCTGTTATGGGTGCTTGGAAGAGGTAACCGAATTCATTTTGGGAAGATCTCTGGTGGGGAGATGCTACCCTAAAATCACTCTTTCCCAGAATCTATTCACTATCAAACTCAAAGCATAAACTCATTGCAGATATCTGGGAAAATGGGGTTTGGAATTTATATTTGAGAAGGACTGTCCTAGGAAGGGAAGCTCAAGAATGGGGTGTCCTATCTGCAATACTGGACTCTATTCAGTTAACTCAAAATGAGGATCACTTAACCTGGAAATGAGATGATAAAGGTTTCTCAGTCAGCAAAATCTATGCCATACTTGCACTTCAGGGTAACACTGCTAATTCTTAGGCTTTAAAGGTTTGGATCACAGGTGTTCCTCCCAAAATCTCTACTTTCTCTTGGCTTGCCTGCTTAGAAGCAACTCCATCTAAATGTTTCTTAGAAGGAAGAGGTGTGGAATTTACATTGCACCAATTAATTTGCACTCATTGCTCCTGGGACTTTGAAGATGGAGCACACATTCTTCTGCACTGTAAAAAGGATTGGGACACTTAAGCTCTCATATGCAACTAGTGGGGCTTATATTGGGTCTATCCTGCTACTGTCAAGGATCTATTCTGCTCATGGTCTTTACTGGTTCCCTCTAAACTGAGAAGGTGTTGGGGTACCTTACTTCAAGTCACAATTTGGCAGTTATGGCTGGCTAGGAACTCTCTCCTTTTCAATGGAATCAATGAATCCTCCGACACCATCATTAATAGAATCATAAACAAGACTAATAGTTGGGAATGAGCCTCCTTCAACCAAGATCATCACTTTACAATTCAGCAATGGATCTCAGCCCCAAAAACTTGTGCTACTAAGTGACCTTTATGCTCCACTCAGCTCCTCTCTAATTGAAACTCGGTTCTTTCTTCTAAGCTCTTCTTCAACTGGACCTGCTCTTACTTTCCTTCTATGCACCTCCTTTTCTGGGTTTTGATTGGTGGGGATGGGGTGGGGGTTCTGTTTTTGCCCTTGGTGAGGTTAGGAGTGGCTCTGGGTTGTCTCTTTCCCTTTGGTGTGAGGGTGTTCTCTTCTCAACCTCTCTAGTGTGTGGGTGTTGTTTTTTTGTTTAGAGTGTTATGTTCTTTTGCAGGTTTCTTCACTGGATTGGGACCCAAGCTACCTCCTTTGCTTGCCTCTCAAGACTTTGCTGCTATAATCCTTGGTCATGTTCTCTTCTTAGCTTCTGAGAGACTCTCTCCCATCAACTCTCTCAACAATCATGGACTTTTAAACCACACATCAATCATGAGCTGCTAAACCTTACAAGCCTTCACAGACACATCTGCAAGTAAAAAATACAAAAACTTGAAACCCTTGCTACTGCACCCCTGCTCACTGTCATCTTTGCTGAAGCCGACTTCAAATCCAGTAACTTCTAATCCCTCGGCTTCACTGGTTTTTGATCATCTTTTGGGACAATACTTGCCTACAAGGATCATCTCCCCTCACACACTCACAGTTACATCTTTGAGCATCATGTGGTACTACAATTAGCATTCAAGGAACAACTCCTCACACACATTCTGCTTAGGATTTTTGGGCCCTTATCCTCATTACAGCCCTGTATGGCATTGGATAACCTCGCAAGTTTTGCTCTCAGTCATTTCATCTCAGCATCACTCTTAATTTCCTTTGTTTCCCCCTTGTTGAGGTTCGTTTTTGCTGTCCTTGTTATGTTGTTTCTTCCTCACCCGTAGCTGGGTGTAAGTTTTTGGTTTGTAACCTTTTTTTTCCAACTCGAAAGAGGGTTGCTTAATATATGCTTTCTTTGATAAAAAAATGATGATTCAAAACAATATAATGAAATTGATTAATGAGTGATTCACTCTATGTTTTTCGTACAGGGTGTGAATTGAACTCGAGGAGTTCAAACCAAAGAAAAGTGACATGTATTAAATCACACCTTCACTCTTACACTATAGAACGACTGCATGCTAATTGAGGCAGGTCATAGGCAACTTTATTATTATGGCTAGAGGTTGAACTAATCACTACCTCTCTTAGATAACACAATCATAATTAAATATCTTCTAGAAAGTCTTTTCTAGACATCGAGTAAATGATCATTGTTTACTACTATCACATTAGAAACATCCAACTCTATCTGTGTACATCTTTCCATCCTTTGAGGATGCATGCTGAATGTGCATTTTATATTCCTTACATAATTTTTCAATGTAAATATACAAAAAAAAGAAAATGAATCTTTGATCTCGTATATTCGTAAAAAATATTTTTATAAAGTATTTTTTTAAAATAATATAAAAGGTGGTATCCAATATACCCTATTCTTAGAGCACATATAGCGACAAACCGTACACCAAATCACAATTTGTGACTCGCGATTTAGTGGTTAACGAGTCGTGATTCGCATATTGTGACGTGCGTGATTCACGACTCACAAGCCATTACATCGTCATTCGTGGCGCGAACCGCGACTCATAATTGTGAGTTATTGGTTTGCGATTCGTAAGTCGCGGTCACCCAATGACAGGCCGGCACGTGGCAAGGGATAAGGGAAAAAATTCACACTGTTGGCCAACGGTCCGATTCCAACGTTTTTTGAAATCAAAATAAATATAAGTTAAATACACAAAAAAAAATATATTTTCCCCACCTATAAATACCCCACACCCAATTCATCAAACCACCACCATTTCTCTCCAAATTCTCTCACTTTTCCTCTCAAATTCACAAATTTCTCACACTTATTTCAATCAAAAATGTCTGACGACGAGGCTCAAACGAGGGAGGAGTTGGAAGCCGAACTTCGTGCAATAGAGCATCGAATTCGGCGAAGGACAAACATAATGATAGAGAGAGAAATTCCAAAGATCAACGCATGGGTGCAACGGATCGAACGTGGTGAACCTTCCCGACAACAAATTGGCAGATGTCGTGTCGAAACCTGCAAAAAACTGATTCATGATTATTTCGTCGAGCACCCAATCTATGCTCCCGAGATGTTTAGGCGTCGATTCCGTAGGTCCCGACCACTCTTTCAACGAGTTATGGAAGCGGAGCATGAAGATTACTTCGTTCAGAAGCCAAACAGTGCGGGATGCATGAGGTTATCAACGCACCAGAAATGCATCGCCGCGATATGAATGATAGCGTATGGGTGTTGGACCAATTCAATTGACGAATCCTTACGTATGGGAAGCAAGTATTATACTCCAATGTGTAAAATGTTTTTGTAAGGCCGTTATTGAGGTTTTCATGGCGGATTACGAGCGTAAACCAAATGCGGAGGATCTGCAGTGATTACTTGAATCGAGATACAACCGAGGTTCCCCGATATGACTGCAGTCTTGACTGTATGTATTGGGAGTGAGAGAATTTCCAAACCGCGTTGTAAGGAGCCTACAATCAGGGAGACCACGGGGATCCAACTGTTATGCTGGAAGTTGTAGCGTCTGTGATTTGTGGATTTGGCCTGCGTATTTCGGGATGGTTGGCTCGAAAAACGACATCAATGTCCTCAGCGCTGGCCACTTATTCAAGGACGCTTTTCATGTCTGTGAGTTCGCCTTGGATTACAAGATCAATGGAAATCGCTACAACTGCCCGTATTATATAGTTGATGGCATTTACCCCTCAAAGAGTTAGTTCATGAAGTCAATTCGCCATCCCCATACTCACAAACACAAATTGTTTGCTAAATGCTAAGAAAGTGCTTAGAAAGATATTAAAGAGCTTTGAAGTCCTCCAAGCACGGCGGCACATAATTTTCAGGCCCGCTCGTGTTTGGAAGAGGATAACTTTGGCTGATATGATGCACACTTGTATCATTCTACACAACATGATTGTAGAGGATGAACGCGACCGATACGAAGAAGGAGATGCCGACTTGTACTACGAGCCCCCTCAAGAAATATCAAATTGGACACCACCTGAACGATGGCATCAAGGAGGACCCCTAGCCTACCGAGAACGCTTGGGTTGTCGGCTTAGTGTCACAAATGATATGACCCACCGACAACTCCAAAGTGACCTTGTTGAGCACATATGGGGTCGGTTTAGAGCAACTTACCGATCAGACGACGACGAGTGAGATGAGTTAATTAATTTGATGTACCAAAATCATTGTAGTTTGATGTAGTAATAAAATTTTAAGTTTATTTATCCATTTTAGTTTTTTTTTTAACGAAAGGTTCAATATTATAACTTCTTAAAATCGATTACATTGATGTGCATCGATGAACATGCTCCTCGACCACAGAAGGTCAGCATGAATGAACAATGGTTCGCTGAGCCTTTTAATTCCAGAATCGTCACAGACGGTATTTTGATGCCCCATGGGAAAAGTCAGAATACGAGGGGGGGGGGGGGGGGGGGGGGACGGGATACTGGAGATCCTGAGGGACCTTGACGGTACTGGTGATGGTGGGAGGCAACGCATCGTTTGGGGAACCCTCCTAGAGCTAGTCCCCGATGCTTAGGTCGTATATCATTCCTCCTGGAGGGGCGCCTCCTCCGCCTGTAGCTTGTCGCCCCACATAGGAACCGACGCCATCCTTTGCAGCATTCCATCAGCTGCGCTCGCATGGGTCACGGGCGATGCCGGAACCCTAGCAGTTGCGCCGCCCGGGGGAGGAGGGGCCAGAGCAAGGTCTTGGAAAACCCTAGAAACTGCGCCGCCCGGGGGAGGAGGGGCCAGAGCAAGGTCTTGTCAAACCCTATAAACCGCGCCGCCCAGGGAAAGGGGGCCAGAGTAAGGGCATGGCCAAGCGGTCGGGTCAGCGGAATAGGGTTTGGAAGGGGGAAGCCGAGGAGGACAGTGCGTTAGAAGGACGTAACTGGGGGACGTAGCAAGGGTCGCCCTCTTCTCGGCGTCGCAGTCAGGGATGAAGTAGTTGCTCCCATGGAGAAGGAGGCCACGTCCACCGATACGCCCGGGCTAGGGATTGGGAGGATCGGCAGCACCAGCGTAGAGGAAGACAAAGCCAGAACCGAGGGTTTAGCTTTTTTCCGTCGACGACTCTTATCCCCAACACCGGGAACGGTATGCGAGGGGCAGGACAGTAGCAGAGAGGCAGCACCGGCTGGGGCAGCAACAGTAATGACCGGAGGAACCACGGAAGAGGACAACTCGACGGTGGGGGCAAGAAGGAACACCATATCTAGGGCGACTAGGGTTAGGAGAGAGCTCTCAAGGGGGAGAGAGTTTTTTAGTTGGTCAATGTGTACTTGTATTTATCCATTTTAGTTATTTTTTTATATTAATTAATTATACATTTTAGTTAATTAATTTTATCAATTTTATTTAATATTTACTGTTTTAAATCAGAATTTAATGAATTCAACAAAAAAAAAAATAATTATCTACTCAGCACCCCTGCAAATCATGATTATTATATGTGATTCCCTCAGTCAAGTGGCAAAACTTTAGCCACGTATCCATTTTATCCGTCAGCCAAATAGATTTCTACAGTAATGGTTATTTAGATTCATCCTCTAAGGTGGCGAACATGTCAGTATGACCCTCGAGTCGTTCGCAAAACGTGGATATAGCACGGCCCAAGGTCACCCAACTACAAAAGGCCCAATCTTAAAATCTTGAACATGCAAACAAACAAGAGCACTTATAAACTAGGCAAAGACTCTTCAAACTTGGGATGTGAGTCTACAAAGTCTATACTTCATGGCCTTGGAAGCATTTCTTCCAACACTCTGTATATGGCCGAATCTGAAAGAGAGCAAACAAAATGCGGCTACTCAAGCCAAGCACACCACAAGTAGAACCTCTGCATCTCATATAATCGAATAATTACAGCTAGGTTTCCGACAAAAAAAAAACAAAGGTCACAAGCATCAAAACAAGTCTTGAAATCTTATTCAGACGCTCCCATACTATCATTCCCAACAAGGAACAACGGGATTGATGGCTGTACATGGATCGGTCACACCTTTTGATTTTCTTAACCAAAATGGTTTTGTTCTCAGCTTCAGCTTGTGCATCTTGGAGGAGTTCCTGGAGCTGCACGTTCAAGAATTAATCATCATCATCTCCAAAAATCTTCAGAATAAACAGAGATATGGAGGAAAAAACTTAATCTATGAATAATTGAGTTTTTACCAAATCCAACAGCCTCTGGGCTCTTCATAAAACGGATGCGCTTGCAAGATTCTTTGAACATTCTGTCATTTGTCAATACAAAGTAAGAATATAAGAGTGGATCAGCTAAATGTGATTTGTGGGTGACATAAATAAAACTTCAGTCATATTATTACACAATTATAAGTCCATGATATCTATACTTCATCCTAATCTAGGCCAATTATGATGAAGTCAATCATGACTTCATGTGCTATGCTCATTTGGGTTAGTCTAGATTAAGTTAGGAATTAGTTAAATTATAGTACTGATAAAAAAAATGTCTTGGACACAAGTCTGAATAAAAAGACTGGTAATAATGATAGGTCTCAAGGACTAGGAAACAAGACAAGCAAAGTTGTCAATACAGTTCATGTCAAGAGAATCATCAACTTACTTCCAAGGAACATCACCAACCAACATCCAGTCACCATCCTTGTCTTCATATGTTGGCACAAACTCGGTTCCATTCACGGGATCCACAAGCTTCTTCTGTTCTGAATTATCACCTATTACCGCAGCAACAAACCTTTAACGACATATATTTCAGTAGCCTACAATTACATTCCGCTAATTAGCTACCTAAACTTAAACCAAATCGAATCAGCAAGACAATACTCACAGTGGGCAATGGTGAAGCAAATGAACATTTGTTCCAAGGCAATCAGTAGATCCTGGTAGCTCCGGTACACCTCTAGGTCCACCTTGCGCAGGTATGGAGCTCCATCTACACCCACCTTAACATACTTGCAACACCTCTCCACCGCCTTCTTCCTCGTGGACCTCACTGGTGGCCACCCCACTACTTGTGCCCTTCACAATTCAACCCAATTTTTGATTTACAGTTTCATCTCAAAGTGACTCTTGATCCGTGATTAATTAAATCCAACTACATAAACCAATTCAAGGCAATGATAATCTTCTGTTCATAACTAGACGCTAGGCCAGTAAAATGCATTAATTAAGCAATCAAATATTTAAATCTTCAATATTTTTACCTCCTATACAAAGATACACATTTTTAATAAGGGTTACTTCATGTCCGCACGTACACCTTTCGTTTATTGCTAAATTCTAACTAAGCAAATGTAAATTGTCATGTAGTAATGTTGACCAACAACTATTACATTTTTCGTCGGCAAGATTAACGGCTGTTAAGTGAGTAACACGAAAAATTGAAAGTTAATGGTTATGATTTGACCATAAACGAAAAGTTAAAGTTATGATTTAAGAATAAAAGAAAAGTTGAAGTTTTCATTTTAGAGTAGTTTTAGAGCACGTGACAAACATGTGACTGTTATATTACGACGTTAGTCACACTGAACAGATTTTGATACATTTTGAGGATTAACAAGATAAAACATGTTAAACGTTTCATATATATGAGTTATGATTATAAGATATGTCTAACTATAATTAAAATTCTCCAGCTTACCTGATACTATATTAATGAATTCATACATATAGTAACATTCGATAACGCAAAATTCGAAAACTCAATTGCTATAATAATTTCAAATTATCAACGACGAACATGCGACATATCTAATAAAAAATTCCAAGCGTTGGTCGAGTCCGTAGAGAAATTAAAATATTAATCTTACTTGGCGGCTGAGGGCTTGGAAGCATCGGAGAGCTCAGAGTCCGACATCTCCGGCGGCGATCGAACAATTTCCCGGAAGCCGCGCTTGACGGCTCCGGCGGAAGGACAGTCGCCGGGGAGGGCAAGGGTGAGCTCGGTGTCCTTGAAATTCGTGCTGGTGGCGTCGACCGACATGATGGGCGGTGTGCGGCGGCGGTGAGGTGAGGTTTCGAATCAATATCGAAACGTAAATTGAAGGCTATGTTTGATTTGCAAATGGCGTGTCTGCGTGTGAGTAGGGATTTATTTATATAGGGAAAATGTGACAGCACCAATGAGGAGAGGCCACGTGTGACATTGGAGTTAGGGCTGGTTGTCGGTTTGTTTCACTCAATCGTATAAATCGCTTTTATCTGTTTCTGATATGTCACGGACAATATCCTTCTGTTTTAGGCACGAATCTTTTTTGTATTTTCATTTCAACTCTTGTTTTCTAAGTTAATGTCACACTCTGATGCCACATTGTTTTTAGATCTCGATTTGTTGTTGTGAGACTATCAATTTAAATCTAACAGAATCTCAGTTACTAAAATAAATTAAACTATTTTCATATTCTAATGTACTAGATAGCAGTGGATGTCCCGAAAAAAACAGTAATAGCTCGAAAGATGGAATGGACTAATCTAGTTGTAGCGTAGTTCGAAAATGCAGAAAGTTGTGGCTCAACGATGAGGATACATCGGCCGTGAAGTAAAATAGTTTGACTGGTTCGAGGTCGCGAACATATCAAGTAAGTTCCTTGATTTATTATAACTTTTTATCCACTCAAGTGTCAAGTTGTTGATCTTTGGCATTACCTGAAACCCAAGGCACGTAACCCGTGTCCTGAATCCAAACGCGACAAAAGGCGGTGGCAACAGTACGCGTGTGAGATTAGATTGGATATTGAGTCCGATATAGTCTTGTACAACAAAGGAGAGAGTATTCTATATAAACCCCTTAATCGTATCCTTTCATTCCTATGTGGAATACGCATTGAATACAATAACAATCCCTCACTAAATGTAATAACTGATTTAGGAGATAGAATACAAGTTTAGCCAAGAAATTTTTTGGGTCAAGAAGGATGGGATATTTAAGTGTCTAATATCTTTCGGTTTGAATTAACACATAGTGATATAAGATAACAACTCAGGTAAAACAAGTGACTTATGCGTAGAACTTGTTTAACTTCAATTGGTATGCCCTATATAACACAAATCATGCCTTCAAGTCTGCAAGTTTTGTGAAATATCAACAATTTCATTAAAAGTCATGTGTATATTTCAGGTCTAATGAGTGTTCTCGAAAGAGTTCGCCTATGTCTTTCATAGATAGCATTCCACTATCGTACTAACCCAGGTGGCTCCTTAGTGCATATTTATAGCACCTTTTGTATTGCTCTAGCCGAGGTTGTAAAAAATGTTAGGCGCTAGTCGGACGGGAAAGGGTCCTAGGCGCTACGTGGCGATTAATCGGATTATTATTTTATTATTTTTACTATATATTATCAAATTTTATATTATACTATATAAAAAATATTGATAATATCGAACATTAGATATATTAAAAATATATAAATATTCTATTAAAATAAAAGTATCATACAATTATTAAAACAATATCAATAAGTACGACTCTATCAACTCAATTAATACATACTTGTGTTCTATTTATGTTTTGAAAATACTGAACTAAAAAATTAATAATGTGAATCAAACTCAGGTTATAACACTTGAACGAAGTGTGCTCTACCAAATCAACTAGTATAATTTTATGGTTTCACTTAATTTGTAGAAGGTTAGAAACTATTTTTTTAACTACGAATACAACTTGATGCTTGACCGAACCGCTCAATTAATTGGCCAAGCGGTGATTAATCGGTCGAATCGGGGATTAATCGGTCATATTTCGCTCAAACGGCCTGGAGCGCCCGAGTAGAATAAATCGGATCGGTAGAGCCCATTTTAGCGCCTAGGCGGGGCCTAGGCGCCTCCAGGCGGGGATTTTTACAACATTGGGTAGCCATCAAGGAAAAAACGTCGATCCTTATCAGTGTAATTCATCAAGTGCGTCTCAAAGCATTCCAAGAATTGGCTATGGACAAGCTATTTGTTATATCAAGTTGATGAGTGGGGATAACTATGGGTCAAATTCCTCTTTTTACATGCATTAGGATACGGTCATCAAACAATATAGTAGACGGTTAAGTAGTGGTCGAACACTAGGGAGTAGATATATCATTAGTATTCTTACTAAAACTAGAGCACGGGGGTTGTCACTTCCACATCCTTGAAAGGGAAAATAAAGGGCGAATAAGTAACATTTGATTTAAGCTTTAAGTAAAAGAAAATTATATACACGCTACCACCTAAGACACATAGTTATTGATTCACAAAAGTAGTTTGTCACGGGTATAAGTATACATTTCATACGAGATAGTATGCACGTGACTCATACATGCTTGTTTTTTCCGTCCAAAAATTAACGAAAACAGACGGTGCATACTAATGTGAGAAATGAAACTCTGGAGTGGTGAGACCAAAAAATACTTAAGGTTATAATAATGGAATCTGGTAATTTTAAGATGGTGAAATGAAATTAACCCAGAAAAATATTGTATTTTTTTATATAGATTTTTATTTAATACATATAAATTTTGTATTGAACTTTAGTTTATATGGGAGACAGTTTCGTTAATAAACCTTAGATTAATACAAACTACAATAAAATAAAAATCATTGAGATGGATTGATACAATTAAAGTATATAAAAAAACTGATAATAGTTGAATATAATTTCCGTTTTTTTGAGCGAAAGGTGCAAATTTATTACTTAAAAACGATTACATTATCGTGTAGCGGGGAACATACTCCCCGCCCACCAGAAGGTCAGTACTAGCGAACAATGGTTCACTGATCCTTTTAATATCAGAACTGTCACAGACGGTGTGTTAACGTCCCTTGGGCAATAAGATCCTTTGAATATCAGAACCGTCACAAACGGTATGTTGGCGCCCCTTGGGTATTGAAAGAAGACGGTGAGGGGGTTCCGGATGGTGATGGTGGGAGGCAAAACATCTTCTTGGTCGGGCCAGTTCTCGATGCTCTCCTCCCTAGAGAACTCATTGATCCTTTGATCGATAGGCAGTGATCCTGCAAAGACAAAGTCAAACAACATGAAAGAGACTCTTTCGATTAGCCAGAGTCACAATCATGAAAGGGGACGAGGCAGTTGCAGTGGTGGAGGCTAGGGAGAAGGACACGCCGGCTGCGGCAGAGCCGGCTGCTGCAACACCAGGGACGTCTCCAGGGATGGTTGTATCAGAGGCGACGACAGCAGCAGGGGTGGTGGCGGCTTCACGGACGGCGACGGCAACATCAGTGACGACGGCTGTAGAGACGGAAACCCCCGGAGCAGAGGAGAGACCGAAGTAGAACGGGAGGTGCTCTGTTGGTCGCGGGAGACAGCCAACTTCGTAGTGGTTAAAGACGTCTTGAAAACAATTCTAGCAGAAAAAAGTTTTGGAGGATCCAAAAGAAAAGTACAAATAGAAGGTTGGAAAGAAGATAAAAGAATAATCATGACATAGGGTTGGCAACTGCCATAGGTATAACCATAAAAGGGTGAACGTCGGTAGCCAGTAGGGCTCTCAAAACCCTAACAGAGGGTTAAACTCGAATATAATTTTCCTTTAAAATAGTTTTCAAAACTTAAATTTGTTATATTAATACAGTATAGGTGATGATATGGAACAAATGGGATGCAGTTGAGGTATGGTTGAGTTGGATCAATCAATCCGTGTCTTGTGACACAAATTAAGTAGTTGTTGGTGGAAAGATCACAAGATAGCGTGACATGCTGTTGACTCAAGATGGGAAATGAGGGTATAAACGTCATATTGAGAAAATGGCGGGACCCAAGTGTCTGGACAAGAGGAGGAAATGAATCTCCTACGGAGGAGACAACCCCGTGGATCATGTTCCACTGCCCGCCACGTGTCGCATTTACGTTCATCGTGTCACCTACTTCTCATCAAAACCACCTCGCGGCCTTACACGTCTCCTCCACACCCCACTGCTCCACTCATATCCCTCCACATGCATCATTTCATAGTTTTAGCAACTAGTCAAGTTATTCAATATTATGGACAAGTTAATAACTTATTTAGATTATTAGATCAAAGTTTTAATGTACAGTACAAATTATATATATAATAAGTATAAAACACAAACCGCATCAAATTTGAGCCACAAGATGTACGCGTAATGACGTCATTAAAGCACACCAAATACATATACGCGTCTTTTTCACGCACTGTAACCACACGCACTAACGCACAAAATGTGCTAGTATCTTACCTGACAAAGCGTTGCTATCTTACATAACAAAATACTAGTATCTTTTACGACAAAGTGCTAATATTTTACATAACAAAATGTTCGTACCTACATACAAAGTGTTGATATCTACGTATAGAGTGCTAGTACCTACATACAGAGCGTTGATACCATATTCAAAATGTTGATGTTAGGTGGTTAGTATAATAACGAAAATTATATACAAATATTATAGAAATTTGGAGAACAATACCAAACGATTTATAGAAAATAGAGGAATCGGAAAGGGGTTTAGTCGAGTCCAGGTAATCCTGTGTCCTTAAGACTCTTGACTGCCCTGTAATGACATCGGTCTCCCAGGATAAAACGACTAACGTCAACGAACTCAAAGCCGGTTGATCCGTCACCAAAACGAGAGTGAGAGTAAAACTATTTGAGAGATGAGAATTTGATGTATTTTGGTATTTTTTTCAAGTCTTGGAAAAATGTATAAATAGGCTCTTGGTAAGGGAAAAAAGGGAAATGCGTGGGGAGACAAATCCCACGATTTCAGCCCCCAATTAATTGCATAATCAGAATTGATTGTTAATTCAATTCTGATTTTATAGCCTCATTCATGACTTAGAAAATAAAAAATAAATCAAGAAATTTAATTTAATTAATCCATCAGATTTTTCCCATTTACATCCAACAGTTGATACCTTACACGTAATGGTGCTAGGGATGGAAAAAAGCCCGCCTTCGACGGGGACCCGACATCCCCACCCCGCGCAGGGACGGAGATTTTTTAAGCGGGACGGCGTATGGGAAATTAAACAGGCACTTTAACGGGGACGGGACGGGGCGGGGAAAGAATTCCCCGGCCCACGAGGAACCCTACCCTGCGCTCTATCGTGCTCTATTCACCACCAGCGTTACGAGTTTTGATTTCTTCAAGTAACCCTCTTACCTAATAGGGCGTGAAATATAAATTTATATCTCGTTTCATAGTATACACTTAAAATATACTTTGATTCTCAAGTGAATTGGTTTTTGAACTTTTGAGGTCTTTTGTTTTGGGAATTAGATTATCAATTTGTTGAGTTCCAAATACAATATAGCAGCGTCTGAAAATATAGGTAGGATTAGGAGTTGTTTCGAGAGTTGGATTATCAATATCGTGAATTCCAAATTCAATATTACAAATGTATACACTTATGTATGATTGGGAGTAGTTTTGGGAATTAGATTATTTTTTTGAACGATGATGCACTTTTATTAATATCAAATGACTACATAGGTGTGGCCCGGGAAATAAATTCCCCGACCATGAATAGAGGGTTATAATAGATGAACAATGATTCTCTAACCCTTTTCAGAACATAACCGACCAAGCCGATATTTTGAAGCCGTATAGGCCATGACAGAAAACGGAGGGGGGGAATGGGGTACCGGAGATCCTGGACCTCAACGGTAAAGGTAAATTGGGGAGGCAACGCATCATACAGGGACCCCTCCCAGGGCCAGTCCCAGATGCATGGTACGCCACACATTCCTCCTAGCGGTGCTTCCCCGCCCTAAATTGTTCTTCCCTAGGGACCCTAGCTGCCGACCGCTTCATGGTATTCTGGTTGTCCTCAGTTGCATTTCGTCCAGGAGTATCGTCCTCAAGAGCTCCCCTCTCTATCCGAGTCCTCCGGTCCAACTGATCCGTGTGTGGTATTGGTGGTTCTCGTCCCGGAGGAGCAATTAGTCGAGATGACTGTCCACTCGTCGCGCTCAGCTGACATGATCGAGGTGGTAGAATGGGTCTCGGGTTCCAGTCCAAGTGACCGTATGGATACGAGACCGGTAGAGCATTGGCCGGCAAATGAACTGACTCACCCCAGTCCGTGGCGTACGCCATGACCTTCTCTCTCGATGATATTCCAGCATAAACTCCCCAAACCGCGGAGGTCCTCTAACCGCCCACGGGAAATCTTTCAGGATATGGCCGAGGCGACCATAGTTATAGCAGAAGTTAGAAAGTCTAATATACGTGAGGTCGACAATGATCGGGTCCAGAAATTCCGGGAACCACAACACTAAGCTCTTCCGTAGCAGTTTCTCAAGGATGTGTCAGAACCTTACCTTAACAGTTCCTCCCCAACTCATTCCCCATTGGTCGCAAGGGACATGCACACACATCCCCAACGTGTTGCCAATGGATGTACCCGTCTCCCTCGTTCGAACCAGTGGTGGCAACCCTCCAACGTGCACCCGGTCCAGAGGGGGCAACTCCCGAGCGCATGGGTCCAAGTCTCCCAACAATAGGACCTTACCATCAAAGCACCAGGGTTCATTGTTTCGAACCCATGCTCGTGAATCCACTACCCGGAAGTAGAAGCCGAACAAGCCCGATCCTAAGTCCTATATCACCAGCCCCTCTACGACTTTTCCTCATGTTGTGGTGATGATACGCATAAGCACGTCCTTCCGTGGTGGCTTCGGGGTCCAGAGGCATCCCAGTAACCCCCATTGTTATCAAGCTAGAGTCGTCGATGCAGTAGCCCTAGACGCCAAGACTATAACCTCCACTTCTTCCTCTTCTTCCAGGGAGCATGATGACAATCCATCCTATAGGCCCTCTAAGAAAGACTGAAGGTCCGCCCCCTACCAGTCGAGGCTGAATGGATCGCAGCCGGAGCTATGTACCGCGCCCTGTCCCGCGACATGACCGGCGGGGCAGTATGGGTTGTGAGAGTGAGTGGTACCGTCACCTGATCCGGAAGGCAACGCCCTAGACCCAAGGCCGTCACCGCCGTCCTTGGAAAGTCCTCTATGGGGGCCTTCCCCTCGCCGGGTCCCTCGGTAACAGGGGAGGATCGGTTGTCGAGTCTTCATCCGTCGAGATACGAACCTGATCCCATGTGATTTTAGGGACATGCGTCGTACCAGGAATAGGACCTCTCGGGCTTGCACCACTCGGCAGGGAAGGGGTACCATCAAGTGCCGCCGGAACCCTAAGCTCCCCGCCTGTAGATATCGGTGCTAGAGAAATGTCGTGGCACGTAGGATTGTCGTGTGCGGGAGACGCCAAGGCATTAGGGAGGAGGGAAAACCTAACAAGCTCGGATGGCGGTTTGCTTGCGGGGGGGGGGGGGGGGGGGGGGAACCCTAACAGGCTCGGATGGTGGTTTGCTTGCGTCGTGGAGCATCGGGGTATTAAGGTTTAGGAAAAACCAGGAAGAATCGGGAGCGGATCGCTAGAGTTTAGAGAAGCCCTAGCGTGACTCGCAAGCCACGCCAGCCCCTTAGAGATCAAGCTTGCCAGGAGAATTCGCCATGGCGCGCCAACCAGGTCGCTAGGGTTTGGAAGGAGACCCTTACTTATGGAAGGCGGCACCGGTGGACGACACAGAGGTCTACCCCGTTTTGGTTTTACATGCATAGTTAGGGAGGTCAATCCCACCGAGAAGGGTGGACCGCCCATTATCTCACCCCGAGAGGGAGAACTAGGCGGTGGTGGGACAACCAGAGTCGCCGTCAGGGGCGAGAGAGTGGGCTTCATTTTTTGCCAACACCGACTCTTGACTCCACCACCAATGGGTTGTGGATCGTAAGGCAGGGGGAGAAACGCAGCACCGGAAGGAGCAGCAGCAGATATCGGAGGCACAGCTGGAGCAGAGGGCTCAATGGCGGTGGAAAGAGGAGAGGAGAGCACAATGACATTGTGCGGCTAGGACTAGAGAGAGTTCCCAGTGTGAGAGAGTAGTTTTTTGGGAATTAGATTATTAATATGCCGATTTCAAGATTTAATATATCAATATGAATAAATTTGTAAATATTGGTGATTAAATATGCTTATTAATAAAGAAATTTGGTACCGTTCTATTCTTCATAGATTTTTGTGATCAATTATGTGTAAAATGAGTTTATGGTGATTCATAATTTTATAAGGTTAAGTCAAGTTGAAAACATTAAGTTAGCGGATCTAGCTTTTGTAATGGGGGGGGGGGGGGGGGTATGGGGGTTTCATAGCATTAAAAATATTAATATCGTATAAAAAGGTAATAATTAATACTTATTATAAAACATGACGTCGAATCGAATTTTCATATTTTGAAAACGTTGTAAAACACTTTCTCGACGATATAATAAAAAATATATATATCTTGACGTATACGATATTCATTAGCCTATTACTCGATTTCTTCTTCTTCTTCTTCTTACAAAAAATTATAGAGTTCGATGATAATATTCTCAACCTTTAAACAATAACCAAACGTATGATAGTCTTGAATTTTTAATTATGAAAAATTAAAATTTTAATATAATAAAAAGTACTATAGAAATGTAAGAAAATTCAATTAAGAACTTAAAAAAATATAATAAAAATAGACTTTTATAAAAAGGAAATAGAATGAAAATAAATAATAATAATAATAATAATATACTCTTCACAGATTTGATGAATAGATCCGTCTATGTGTGTAAACTATTATGAGACACGGATATCATTTTCATGTGATGTTTGTTTTATATTCATGTTGTTTAAAATTATGGGTTGAATATGCTGTTTAAAATTTTGGATTGAGAATTGTGATGTCAAAATGTGCATTTTTCCAGGTGATGAGAATGGGGCGGGAACGGGGTAGAGAATAAAATACGCCACTAGGAGAGAACGGGGCGGGGTCAATCCGGGGCATGGGACGGTGTCCCCGCCCTATACCTGCCCCATTGTCATCTCTAAATGATGCTGGTAAATTGCATACACGGGGTGTTGGTACTTTGTACGCGGTAGGCGTGGTCAACATGCGCTACAGTCAGTCAAAGGCACAAAAAATTTCGCATTATTTACAAAATTGTTACCGCGTGTATGGAAAAATCTGGCCCTCTGATCTCACGAATACGACAATTTAGATTTGGTTCTTAGTTTGTACAATAAACACAATTTTTACTAGATATGCCCTATATATGAAAATAAAATAAAACGAATTATAAACATATAAATTTTTTAAATTTGTTTCTATATATTTTAAAAATATGGACTCTCATGTCCATTTGATATGGATGTCCAAAATCGGGCCATAACCCAGTCCATTGGTCACCCTGGCCCACCCGGACTCAGTGGGTTTGTCCCCATGCGTTACGGGAACGGGCTTGGGTTCAGAAATACTAAACTCGGAGTGAGCGGTCCGGATGGCAGATCCGTCACATGCTTTCCTACATAACCCTGAACGGATATGATACAAGTCCAAGGCCCAAGGCTACATTCTTACAATTTTAATTACTTTTACATATGAAGATGAAGATTGATGGCTTGAGATTTTGAAGATGATTACCAATTTTGTACTATAACGTGTCATCGTTTTGTGTTTAGTTACACTTATCTTTTGTAATCGTAATCTGTTTTGGGTCAACTTGAACTCCTAGTTTGACGTTTGTAATCTTTGAACCTTTGATAAAAATTTAATAGGGTAAAGAGTTTTTTCATAAATAAGAAGTAACCAAATTTAGAGCTTTTAAGTACTCTTTGATGACTTTTGAAGGGTTTTTGGATTATGAAAAAAATATTTGAAAGTATATGTGCTACTACTTATAGTTAATGTGATCAATTGTTAACAAATTCGGATGGGTTTGTCCAATCCGGTAAAACCGGCCCATAATCCGGACATACGGATTCAAAAGTCTTTTTTTGGGTCTAGGACCAGGAGCGGGTTCAACTTTTTAAACCCGCTCACTCGGGATCGGTTCAAAATATTAGCCACGGGGCCGAGACCCGACACCCTTACCATTTGATTCTATGATTTAATCTGTACTTTAAGGTAGGTTTTCTTTGGTGTCCGTACTATGGAAGTCACTAGTAATTAGATATAATTGCTTGTAATTAAATGCGTAACTGTAACCGGACTCTATTTATTGGGCTGTTTGTGACTGGACCACTTTTCACATCCTTCATTGAACAGCACATGGGGCCTTTCGGCCCTTTTAATGAAAAACGGGCCTACACTTCGGAAATTAATGGATTATGGCTCTTTGAGAAATGTGAAATCATTTTAAATTTCGTTGTATATTTTGTAATTCATCCCTAAATATTTTGAAGATGTACCATCTGTTAAAATAGACAAAGAAAAAGAAGAAGCAAAGTTTGACAATGTATTTTCATTAATTTTAACATCAATCCTAAAAATTGTCTAGGCCAACTTTTTTTTTCTTTTAGTGTTGATGCTACTGCCCAACCAATTGAGAGAGAACGGATAGATTTTTTATGCCAAATTTAAAAACTTACTGCCCAACCAATTGGTACAGAACCAATGGATGTTTATTTGCGTGAGCGATCCATCCTTCTCCAGCTCTAAAGGCGTAATGATTTTGACATTATCTCATAGAGACATACTCGGCGGTACTAATGTAAATTATTCCTAATTATCAATATTATTTTAATTCAAAAAACAAAGAAAAAAAGTTTCAATTCAATAATCAATTAAGATACATTTTGAAAAAAATAGAATAAGCAAATGAAAAACTTTCATAAAAATTCTAGTAGAATGGAGAATGAAGTTTTCATTCTATATATAAAAAAATATGTAATATTGTTTGTGTACATTATCCATACATAATACTGTTTATATACACATTATCGATTCTATATCTACAACCTTAATAGATATCTTATATTATCTAGGGTTAGGGGAATAATCTATTTAATGTATTTGTAAACACAATTCCAATATGAGATAGCTACAAATTGTGTAAAGACCATTCTTATTTAAGTCATTGGCGCAAGCATTCAACTCAATTCAATCTATTGTTTTTTTTTCTATCCTCCAAAAGACGGTAGTTTAATTCAGGTTTTGTAGAACATCACATTAATCAATAGTAAATTAAAAGTAGTCGTCAAGGACAATAATCACAAATTTTCGTGCATAGAAAGAGCATAGGTAAAATACTCTTCACTCCTCTAATTAGAAACAAAACATATTAAGAATCGGACAAATAAAAAACAAAACTCATAATCAACAAATCTAATACTTCCAGCTAACCATGTATGATTAACACTTTAGATAATCATAATAAATAAATACACACTTTAGAAACAATTTGGTGTAAAGCAATGCAAGCACGATGGTAGGAACAAAGGACCATGTCATGAACATTATGGAGAGGGGACACATGGGAGAGAGAAGCTGTCTTACTCTTACAAGCTGGAACATTTAATAAAAACAACAAACCCAAAATGTACAAGGATTAGAAGATGTGTGGCCAACAAATTTCATTCAAAAGGATCTTGTACACAAAATTAAAACAATTTCAATCCAAACCACACCTGGAGACAGCTAAGATAACATGGCCATGTTGCTATCCAATGGACCTACAGGGTTAGGCCTTTTTGTTCTTTTACATTTATGGACCGAACTCTTCCATTTTGGATTGACTTTTGGGAAGGTAGGTTAAAATGATAGAAACAGGAGGGCTTAATTACAATGGGTTTACTTACACCAAGACATACCAGATGGGATGTACTTATAGAGGCTATAGCATAAATAAAATAATAAAAGAAGAAAGATATGTATATAATTAAATCCAAGAAACCAGACCGGATTTCTACACAGGCACCCAACTTCTTTTTTTATGAGCAATAACCGTTAAGTATGGGTATATTGGAACCAGAGAACTCACACTTGTTATATGAGGTCTCTGACACTTTACCCACAACCTTGGTTCAGGTGCTTTCTCCTGGGATCGGATCCATGTTCTTGACATTTTTGGGCCTCCACTGAGTTCTTCCCCTCACAATTTCAGCACCTTCCTCGAGTCGAAGCAGGTGCTGGCACTCGACGCTAACAGAAGAGTTGTCACTGCCTGTGGTGTCTGAGTCGGACACAGCGGTCAGAGACTGCAGCACACTGTCCTTCCCACATTCCCTCCTATACTCCAAGGTCATGGATGAAAGCTCGTGACTCTCCAAGATTGATAATGGAGCACTCTGCAGGTATCAGAGTTCAGGTCAACCAAACACTTACAAACACACAAGTTCAAACAGATAATGAAGCAAAACTAGCACATTCTTGTTTGTCCTATTTGTTACTATATACTAGAGATGAAAGTAGAAAGAGTCCAAAAAAGTTTACAGGTTATAAACATGAGCTATTTCAGAAGTTGGAGGCTTTGACGGTTTATCATGCACGCTATCCCTATAGCAGCAATTGAAGCATTCAATTTTTTTTATATAAAAAGTAGTACGTGGCCAATAGCATACTTCAAGTTGACCAGCAATGTATTTTACTGAGACTGTAGTTTAGCAACTCACTATACACACAAGCATGCTGCAGAGTACAAGATGAACCCTTTGAAGCATAACCAAGAAAACTGTTGATCAAGAAGACGGCGAATAGTTCTAATCAAATAACACTATCAAAAGTCAGACATTAAAAATGAACAATTGGTCAAGTATCTTCATTATTTTGAACCTTTTAGTTGCGGCCTACACGCAGACATTAATGAAAGTACAACATGCTTGAATGCAACCATCTTAAAGTTACTACATTATTGGTGTGTAGCAAATTTAGATGTACAAACGCAGAACAAAGGGTTTCCGTGATTAAGAGCTAACTCACAAATAAGTAACTGTTCAGATAATATCGAATTTTATTTGGTTAGAAAATCTACCTCAAGAATCCAACCAACGTACTTGACATTGTTAACATGCTGGTTGACATCCAAATCACTCCAGCGAGGCTACAAATTTTCTTTAAAAAATTAGGATCTTCAAAGCATAAGCTGTGTAGCGATTTTTTTAATACTATAATGTTGTCTTACAGATAATCCTTTGCGGACATGATCTGCAGTGTTGTCGTCGAGTTTAAGCAGTTTTCTGCTATCTTCTTCTACTATGGGGGCAGAATCCAAAAAATAAGGTTCTATTTCCCCTCGAACTTCTTCTGGAATTTTGGATAATCTCCTTGTCTGTTTATTCATCATCACCCACACGCTGTACACAAAAAAACAAAAAACACAAAGACCCTTACAAATCATTTTCATATAATAAATTAACCACAGAACAGAGATGACTCAAAGCCTTAAGTATATTCTGTGAACCAATGATTCACACTGCTTATGAATGTATGATTTATTTGAACTAATTTAAGGGATTAACTCTACTTTTGTGTTACATTATTCCAACAGTATTCCAGGGCACAAGTGAATGAAAGAGTATCAGTCTGGGTGAAGTTAGGACAAATTAAAACAATAATGTTCTACTTAACCACTTAAACAGAATTTTTACCTTGAAGCTCTTGTTAGAGTTTCACCGGTTTTACAGTCACGAAGAAGCCAATCGCGACGCATACCATTCTTTCCCGACGCACTAACCCAAGTGTCTACTTTAACTACATCACCCCTGCAAGACACAATTTAGCACATTAATTTTCCATAATCAGTTTATAACAATCCAACCAGACTTCATAACTGATCATTCATGTGAATTCATACATAAGATATAGTCAGCAAATGAAGAGAAACATTAAACCATATATTCCATCAGTAAAAGCATGCAATGCAGTTAACCATCTTATTAATTGGCGGTCCGGTCTTTTTTCTCCTTCTTGGAGTTAAAAGCTTTTAATAAAACCATCATTTATAAAAAAAAAAACATCTTATTAATTGGATGTGGAATCACAAGCTTTGACTGTCAGAAGTAATTATCCAACAATTAACATAAAGCACACCCGATATAGACAATAGAAGGGAAAACTATGTACATTAGGTGTTTTTGGCTTACCAAGTAGGATAACGATCAACTAGAACCTGCATCCTAGCAACCACCCAAATCAGGTTCTTTTTGCACATCTCTGGGGTTGAACCAAATCCATCACCAAGGAGCCCAGCAGTCTTAACATGGTTAAGTGCCGTCTCCTGCAGACCAAAGTTGAATCATATAAGTTGGGGAAGTGAAAAGGATAAATGGTACAAATGTTTGTTTGCATCATAACTTTTCACGGGCTCCAAACAAATAGTACAAGGTAATAAATAACCTATCATACCTGTAAATGATTCATTAATGTTTCTATAGATGCTGTTCGATCAGCACCTATCTCATACGACCTAATTGAGAAGTTTTGTCGAAAAACAAGCCCATCCTGAACAATTCTTCCAATACCAAATGGATCCATTAACATGTCCATGTCTGGTCGCTTTGTTTTCCATTCAAGCATCATCCACTGCTTCTCTGCAGCCAAGAATATTGTTGTGATAGCAGCAAGAAGCATGCTCCAATCAGGCAACTGGTTAATGAAAGTCCTTGGGGCATGAGTTGATGGTGAATCATCTTCAGTCCTAATGCCATCAATTGTTGCCACACCAACTTTTGTACCATTAATCTTTGGAGGAGCTTGGGCATTTGCCTTAACCTGCAACTTAGCTGGTTTTGACTTTGCTCCTCCAAAACTTGCAGACCCACAGCCTAGTTTGGTTGACTTTCCGCCAGCTTCTGCGGGAGTGGAAGCAACAGGAAAGAAAGATGCAGCAGCAGTAGCAGCAACCATGATGAAATGGAACGTACTCAACCAAATATTTTATCTGTCAAATGCTCTGTCCTAAGAAGAATTTTAATTGTGTCACTCTTCAGCAATGTGTATCAAACCGTAACATGTAGTATTCTGCAAGAGTGAGGAAAGTTCAACAACCAATCAGAAATAAATTGTTTAAAGCATTACGAAATCCACACAATTCAGAGAAAATGTGTTCCAAAAACAGAAGAAAAAATCAGACAACATAAAAAAATGACACTGGATATTTTTCCTTCCCGCAATGCAGGATAAATCTGTCACAAAACTAAAAAAGAAAAGAAATCTAAAAAACAATACACTATAGAGCAAGTCTACCAGACTACCAAACAGACCCTTAATTTCCCCAAGTTTTCTCTCAATGTTTCAGGGAACAACAGGAGAAAAATTCGAAGGCATGCAAACCAATTTTTGTTTCTGAGATTTTAATGGAAAAATATAAGAAGAAGGCCGAGCAAATTAGGAAACCTTTCCAAGAATCAAACATGAAAATCCAAAAACAAAATCAGAGAAAAAAAAATTGAATTTACAGACACATTTAAAACAGCAAAAGATCATGAAATAATCATTGCGGCCAAACCAAAATTAACAAACAAATCACACAAACCAATATGGCACAGATCTGAACAAATAAGAAGAAAAGAAACTCAATGACAATCGCCGCAAGAAGAAATCCTTAGCCGCGTTTGGCAGCTAAAATAACCATAATGAGAAATAATCATTCCGAATCTCAGATCTCTTAACATTCGCGACTCAGTTGACACAATCACCACCCTATCTCCTCAGGCGAAAGACCAAAAACACATGACAGAGCACGCGACTTTCACTTTCTCGGCAGCCAAACAAGCATAAACTCAACACATTCGAGATCAGCTTAGAAAATGGTAAAGGAATGCAAAAACTCCATGTTCGTACCTCCAACACCGGCAGGAGCAACAGATAAGGAGACTAGTGAAAACAGCTCAACAAATGCTTCCCTGTCCAGAGAAAGGCAAACAGAGCAACTCCTTCCACTCAGAGGGACAGTACCGTAATTTCAAAACCCCCTATTTTCCTGGTAAACACTAGGGTTCCTGCAATTTTCTCTCCACTTCCCAAACAGAAAATTGAGATTAAAATAGAATTATTTTTAAATAAAAATGGAGCTGAGCAGTGAGCACAGCACAGAGTCTCTGTAAACGATAGAGTGTTTGCAGTTTCTCTGTCCAAATGGGCTTTACTTATAGCATACACCTGCCCCCTCCCACTTCTTCTTTTATTTCTATTTTCTACCCCATTCCTTTTTCTAATTTCCTTGTTCGCCACCATTTCTATCTTTCTTTCCTCCATGCACCCTCGTTCACAGGCGGTGCCGTTATGTGCCCACATAATTGCCAACAAATATTGTTGGGCTAGGACTAACTATGCTATAGTTTTATTATTTTACTGGGTGGGGCACCGTGCGATGCGCGGTGCTTGGTGAGAGGACTGATATGTTACATTCAGCTAAAAAAATCAACGATAATATAACAATGTGAAGTCTCAAAAAGTCGTTGATCGTCATAATTAAAAGAATGAATCATTTTTCAACGAATTCAAAACACGGTACAAAAGAAATGCTCTTGCAACAAATCAACATATATGTAAAATCTCAATTACAATTTAAAGATGGGGATACCATCATTCAAAAACTGGCAATACAATATGGCTTTTACCATTAACCCTTTAAATTATTCATTAGACGGGAACATAGGAATAATTACACCAACCTACGGTAACCTTTTTTTGTGGTTGCAAAAACATCCTCCAACTATTTTCCGTCTGCACTTCCACTAATGGGATTAATTCTTTTTTTTTTGTTGCAATAAGTTGAAAGTGAGCATGCAAAAATGTATACATAAAGGTTCCAAATTGCATTATACATATACATGAGGGTTACAAATTACAAAACACGTATAATGCGATACGCAAACACTGTGGATGGTCTTATCATGAATATATTTCTTCATAATCAGAGTATGTGAACATTTATCAAACATTCAAGGAAGTAAATTTACACATAATTATATGAAAAGAACACACTTATCCTTCGGTTTAAAGAAATGAAGAAATCAGTACATTTCTTGTACCTAGTCATGTTAAATATCTTTGGTTTTGTGTAGACACCCCAGTACTTGTCAATCGAACTTGGTTCGGGTTTGCCAATAAACTAATTGGCTCAATTATCCAACCATCATCCTACATACACAATAAAAATAATAAGACATGGATAAGTGAAGAACATCAACTACTGCTCAATTTGGCAGATCTCTACTTGCAGGAATCAATTGAAATCGAAATCTTCATGTTCCATCACATGGTAATCCTCTTCGTCACTTGCGTCCCTTTCTATAGCATCTTCTACTCTGTCGTCTCTATATCATTATCTTCTTCACCGTCTACCCCCTCAACCATTCATCGTTTTCTCAGACTCTCTCTCCGCTTCTTGTCATATCCTCAAGAAAAAAAATTCAAGCCACTCTCAATTTTCATCATTATAGAATCATAAACACATAAGAAATTAGCTATCGCTTATAAAAATAACATATTAGCTATTGATTCCGATGTAAGGGATGAGATTGTTTAGTAGTAACTTATAAGACCATGAGAGTTGAAACCGAAAGGACAACTTGGAAGCTCCCCTGCATATGTGTAATTGTGAAATGCACATCATTTGGCAAAGTCCCTCTTATCATATATCTGCAAAACCGCTGAATTTAACAAATTGTCATAGGAAGTCGCTTATATATTTGCAGGCAACAGGCACAAGAAGCATTGAGGTCACACATATATTTGAAGCATTTATTTTTTTTATATATAAAAATAGCACTTGATCAATAATATACTTCAAGTTGATCGGCAATGTATTTTACTGAGAGAAGTAGTTTAGCAACTTACTATACACACAAGCTTGCTGCATAGTACAAGATGAAGCCTTTGAAGCACAACCTAGAAAATTGTTGACCGAGAAGATGTTGAATAGTTGTAATCAAATAAAATTGTCAAAAGTCGACACTAAAAACGAACAATCAGTCAAGTATCTTCATCATTTTGAACCTTTTAGTTAAGGCCTAGACACTCAAACATTAATGTAAGTACAACATGGTTGAATACAACCATCTTGAAGTTACTTTGTTATTGGTGTGAAGCAAATTTAGATGTACGATCGCAAAATAAAGGGTTTCCATGACTAAGAGCTAACTCATAGAATAAGTGTTCAAAATAAAGGGTTTCCGGCCAACAATTGTTCAAAACTAATAAGACCCTAAACGAAAAAAAAATGCAATCAACTAAATCACGAATATAAATGTTGGTTATCTTTGAGAGAAACGATAAGGATCAAACGACTAAATTCATTGGTTCTAAAATGGCGGACTTTGAATCGTAGACCGGGCAGAAGCTAGGGCAAACTTGGCGTTCCAGGCAAAAAGAAGGTAACGCATGGACAGGTTGGACAGGCAAAACTTCGCCACAATATAGACAGGTTGGCGTTCGAGAGTAGAAATGAGAAGCACCTTTCCACTCAGAATTATTAATCATCTTGGCGATAATTTGGTAACGCATCAACCATGCCCATACATGGTTTTCCCCTCTATATTCCATCATGTTTAAACACTACTATTAAGTTTCTCTGTAGCTAAACTGATAGAAAATTTTCTATTTAAAAAATTATACTGTTAGTTAAAATTAACAAAATTTATCACTTAGTAACCAAACAAGTTTTCAGTTAGTGAAAAGAAAAAAAATCCAAACTTGGCAGGAAAAGAAGAATAACAAAAGATCTGAATAAAAAAAGGTGGGTATTACCTCTTGGAGTTCCCGGAGAACAGCGTCGCTAGGTCTGCACGTGGACAACGATCTTCAAAATCATGTTTCATGAATTTAAACCACAGAGAAAAGACATAATTATTAAAAGGGTGGTTGTAGATTATGTTGTTTCATTCTTTGCTCATGAAAGTCTTTTTTGAGGAATAACGTTGAACAGTTTGTGTGTACTGGTGAGACAGGAGAAAAAGTTCGTACCTTTAACACTCTGCACTATGATCCTTTATGGGTTTTTGGACAGTCCTGTGAGTGCTTCAAAGTCTGATATAAATAGAGAGATTGGGATTAACGACCCATGAACACAATCCAAATGAACTCTTCCAAACTTGTATTGGGCATTGCAAAGCATGTTGCTTGAAACCTACACACAAAATATTCACCAAAAACGCATGTTATCAAAAAAATTGAGAATCGAAACGCTAAAATTGTACGTTATTGAATCCATCAAGAACTTGCACACATAATATATGAAGAAACAATGGAGCACTCGCTGAAATGAATCGATCCTTCCCCAACTAATCCAAATGAATATCAATAGAACAAAAAATTGTTGCTTGGTTGCTGGTAAAATGCGAATGAAATTACAATCTTAAACCCTAAACTTACAATCGTAAATAATTCAATGAACAAACACACTCAGTAAAGCCTCATTGCCACTATGTGGTTTAATCAACAACAATTTGAAATGATGAAAGGAATCAAAGTCAAACTTCTATCAACAACAATCTGAGAAGCTTGTTTTCGCATGGAAACACTTGAAAGTAAATGATCTAAATGACTTACAGGAGATGAAAATAGTCACGTAGCAATGCAGTGGTCCATATGTGTGTGTGTTTATTCCACTTCTACAAACTATGGCTTCGGTGCATCAGTCATAAAATTTTCATACAGCAACAGAAACATTTAAATTGTAAATGGTATCTAAACATATACTATCAATCTAAAACCTAAGCACTAAGATGAAATGTCATTAGCGAAAAAAAAATCGCAGGCAAATCTGTAATGGCACTAAAAGGAATCACCTGGTGCAGAAACAATTGCCAATGAAAACACCCTGAGCAAAGAAATCAGGCACAAAAAGTTCATCAAAACTCTTGGGCAAAGCCCTAAAGGAAAGGGGTATGAAAGCTACCGAAAAAATCAGAAGTGGTACAACAAATACTCACCGGTTAACCGTTGGACGCCGACAATGAGGGTTTCAGATGAAGGGAGGTGAGGTTCCACAAAATGGAAGACAAACATATACCCACTCGAAACCGTTACCAGTAGGGCCGGCACAATAACGGCTACACCAATAATCACTCTGTTAATGGTCGCCGCTTGGGGGACGCGCATGACTTGAATCGGTGAGCAACGGAATGGAGCAGTAATGGAAGCTGTAACGTATCCAACAAAGGAATTGCGCGAGACTGAAAGGGTTAGGGATGGGAGAGGCTGACATAGGCGCCAGCGTGGACAAGTGTGAACATGGGGTGAGTCCCACGTTGCCACGTAGGCGCCACGCTGGTTTGTTCTCTCCTATTATAGTCTTTGAGATTTGTTGTAATTCATCGTTAACACTTTATCGTTTTGATTGTCATAAAATATATAACTTAAATCAAAGATGTTTATGATTATCTCACCGCATCCTATTGCCATCTTTTTCTCTGATCTTTCTAGAGCATTCCTATCCAGAGGGTGTTTAAGTGGTCATGGATTACGGTATCATTAAGATGATACTAGCGATCGCAGATTTTGTCACGGGATCTCGTTTTCACGTAGGGTACAATTCTCAATCAAGTTTAAATACATTTTCAGGGTTACTCCATGTCCTAACGCCCAACTTTCAGAAATTGTTAAATCATAACCTTACACAATTGAAATTGCCATGTAGTAACGATCAATTAGCTGAAATTGCCAACTGTTTCTAATTTTAAACGGACGTGAGCTTGGCCAAGTGAAAAGTCGAGTTTTCCCTCAAATATGTTCTTCCTTCGGACATTAACTTGGCCTAACTTCATCTCTTCGTGACCTCATCTCTTCATCTCAGCTCTTCGAACTTCATCTCTTCGTGACCTCAGCTCGCCGAAGCTCCATTATAAAATGAGTCACGTGAGACGCACGTGATTCACTGTTCACGGAAATAGTCAATTTAAACAGTACTTTTTTGGTTTTTAATAATTCAGTTTTGAAATTCGTTACTATTTGACAATTTTCCAAAGTTTGGGTGCGAATTTGACAATTAAGTGCAGTAGGGGGTTAGGACATGAAGTAACCTCTACATTTTTTTATCGGTATAATAAATATATAAAAACTCGTCTTTCAAAGAATGAAAGATAAGACACGGGCAAAGCCCATACAAACCTGAGCATCGAACTAATATCGACCTTAGAACAGAAAGAAAGAATCAAACAACTCAAGGAGGACTGAGACAAGTCTCAACCTCGAACCACCAGAACCCGAACTAAAAGACCTTAACAAGGGGAACACATGTGGAAGATTCATCATGTTTAACTAGCCTTTCGATCAACGTAACACAAGTGGAAACAGTGACGACAAGGCGAGACCAGAGAGAGGTTGTTAAAGAGATACCATTTGTAGTGAATACAAATGAGAAGCTCACTCTCTTATATATTTGAGCTTTCTCAGATGGAGGACCGAGATCTATTCAATCACACTGCTACAAAAGACCATCTAAGAATATGCTTTGGAATATTCTCGGCATACTCTAATATATGCTTGTATGTCGAACCTAAATGCTCCAGTTAAATTGTCTATGTGGTATCTGCATGGCAATTACGTAGCGTCTTGCATGACAAGGCTATGTGGTGTGATCCACAAAAGCTTGTATGTTTCGGAAAAGCCTAACGTCCGCACATCCCTTCTTGAGGATGCACTTAGTCTGGTACGTGATATCCTCCCGTAACAAAATGAGCGATGACACCATCTCTTGGCCCCACTTGACTTGTGATACCTTCGGATAGGTTCTTCGTACCTCCACAATGCATTCCAACCCACCTTGCTCTTCGACAAGTCCTCTCATTCGTCCACATGATCGTGTTGATGATGGATCTCATAGGCCAACGACCACTTAGAACTTGGATGACTCGTGTTGATGATGGTTCCCATAAGGCAACACCTTTTCGTTAATCTCGAGCTTGAATGGAAGTTCTAATTTGTTTGCCACTTTTCCCCTACATTGCCAACTCTTTTGTCCACTCTCTCTTTAACAAAAGAAAAATGGATTTCCATACTTTCGTATTGACCCTCGGTATCACACCTTGCTCCCATGCAAAGTATCCTTTCCAAAAACTAGGTCGCGTTTGCCTAACTCGATGCACCTTCACTTATTGTCGGTCCACCCCGATCCGATCTTGTTCCTTAAAACACGATTTGGAGATGTCATATTCAGCATACCATATTTTCTTCACTTCACGTGAAACTTCAATATCTTCTATGCAGCCCACCACCAAAGGTCCTTGCAAGTTACGGTCATGTGTTACAACACCAAAGAGTTTGGCCGAATCCAAAGGATTTGCTTCTGCGTAATATCGAGAAAGTAATCCCAAAAACGCATTACCCATATCATCCTAATATTTGGAACCACTTGGTCATTTTGATGCGTCGTTTATAAAGGTTATCTACCCTTATTATGTGTGGTGTAGTGGTTACTCAGGTAGCCATGACACTAAGGATTTGGGACCCGAAACTCAGCAGCCATTGTTGATGTTCAAAAACAAGACACCGACCTGATTTTGAAACGAAAGCAAACCAACGAGGACAATCGTAGGTTCAAGGTAGTGAAACGGGATCAGAGAAAACGTGGTTGCACACTTACTAGAGATACAAAACATTAACCTGGTCAAGCATATCATAATGAGGCTCAACTCTCCACCCATCTCCTCTCTGATTCTGAAATCGATCCTTTAACAACGATATATCGGATCGACGTTCAGCTACGATTAAAGAGTCAACAATCAGACGAGAGCGGCCAGAGAACGACACGATGATGACAAGGACATGCCGGAAAAGGCCGTGACGAAACAGAGATGAGGCGTGCTAGAGATGATCAGTTGGTGAGTGACGAAACCAAAAGACGACTTGTGTAAGAATTTGGATCATACTTGATATGCTAAGAAAACTCTTTTCATCAATTTTTGTGGTTGAACTTCAAAGTCACCAAAGTTTTGTGAACTTTTGCTCGCATCATGTAGATGAGTCATAGGTTGAATGAGATTACAATTATGCATTGCATTTTTATTTTGCTTGTTTGAATAAAGGAGGCCCGAACTTCTCCTATTGAAGTGAACCTTAGGGTTTAATCAAGACGTATTTTTAATTTCTTTCCTTGTTTAGTTTTCTCAGGGAGAAATCTTTTGAAGTGTATGGTGTTGATACAAACGCAAAATTGCATCTCTTTTAGAAGGTTTAGCCCACATTATAAGTTTTTCAGTCCCGGTTTACTTTGGTTTGTTGTTCTTTCACTTCGCTACCCATGCTTTCCCTCTCATTATGATTTTGTAGGCATATCGAGCGAATATATGGTTAAATTGGAGCAAAAGTCGGCTTAATAATCAGAGTCTAGATGATCTTCCGAAGGGTGTAACTGACCCATGCGAGATTCGATTTTCCCCCGTGAGATATCAAGTCGTAAAAAATTAGAATATCTATAACTTTCAAATAAGATGATGAATTTAGGGTTAATTACCTTTTGTACCCTTGCGTTTTGTAACAATCAATAACAGTCCATGTGTTTTGATAACCGTCATCTATTAGTTTTTTTTGATGAAATGACTGTTTTACCCCTACTATTCAAAAAATAACAATTATACCATTAAAATCAAAATCGAAATTTGTAAGTATAATTAATTTCTTAATTAAATGCTTATTATTTTTTAAACTTACAAATTATTATTTGTTTGTTTCATTCATCAATTAATAATTTGTATTCGTAAAATCTTTTTCCTTAATTATTCTTATTTACTTAATCAAATTAATTCCTTGATTAAATAATTTTTAATTACTCTTCTGCTTCACTTGTTCAATAATCAAACCCTAAAAATCCTCCAGATTCATCTTCTTCCTCCGAACTCACAAGAATTTTAGACCTCAACCTAAACACTAAAGAACAACATGTTCTGTTCATAATTTTATTTGATCAGAAACGAGTGGTTAAAACGTAATTTGGGGACGCCTGAATCGGGTTGTAACAACGAGAGATCAACACGAATGTTATGTTAGAAAGAGGACGTGTTAAGAAATCGAAACTGAGTGTATGTTGTACTTTTTGGAATTGCAGTGTGGTGTGAACGGTGTCTAGTGTGACTTGGGTGTGATTATGCTGCTGAGTGTGAAACTGTGTGTAACCGCTGCTTGTATATATGATCTGTGTGACGCACTAGTGTGCTGACTTCTTTGATGTGTGCTATTGTGTGACTATACTACTGAGTATACTACTATTACTATAAGTATCGTTGTTTTGGACCGTGTGTGGCGTTAGTTATTCTAAGCGTGTTGTTCCTTAAGAGTAAGAAACTGAGCTCGTGCGTATGTCGTGCGGAGGGTGTTTACGACGTGGCACCTAGAGGCCAGAATTTCAGCGTTGATCCGTGAACACCAGTTTTGGTGGAGGTCGAGGCGAACTGATACAGGAGGTTCGAGAGAGGGCTCGGGCTTAGAGTTTGGATCGAGTTCTCACCCTGATGAATCGGGTGTAGTGTGAGATGGTGGATACAACGACAAGAGTGGAACGAGGTCGCAGAGAGACCGCGAGAGTCCGTAAGACTCGGCAGCGACTGAGCAGTGTTGCGAGACCGTACGAGACTCGAGAACCGAGAGGGCGGAGAACCGCAGGGTTCTCCCGGCCACAGACTCCGTCTGACAGTATGAAAGAGACAAGATCAGGAACATTGGTAGGTTCCGTCGCGTTAGAACGGGGGCCAGTGTGTTTACACGGTCGACAACCGGGACATCGGAGACGAGTGCCCGAGCGGCGGAGGCCCGCAACAACACTAGTAAGCCGTCAGCCCGGTCAGGAGAGATGACCGAGTGGCGATGAGGTCAGATTTGCGCAGCTGAAGCATGGTGGGCCCATAACCCACATGCATCGCATTCTTCTGTTTTCTTTACCCTTGTTGAGACGTGGGGTGGGGGTCTAAGAGTAGAACCTTGATGCGTTCCTGGCGTCTTGACACCACGACTAAGTACATTGTGGTTTGTCGAATGTGTGCAGTGTTTGGTAGAAGTGGGAATACCTCACGAGGTATCCGGAAACAAATCGCAGAGTACGACTACCACAGCGCTTTTAGGCCAGTAACATCATGGCACCGTACGAAGCGTTGTGTAAGGACCGCTCCTGGTCAACGCCAGTCAATCGGCGGAAAAACGAAAATAATTTAAAATTTTGGGACACACACCTAAATGAACCTAAAATTGACCCCGAGGGTCATATCGGACTTAAGTTGACCCCGATATCGACCAAAGTGAGTTCTGGATGACTCAGGGCAACTTTTTGACCAATTCGGGAAAAGTTGACTTTTTGCCGAAAAAGTCAACCAAGCGACGTTTTGGTCCGTTCGAGGCCCGATTTGGATCAAAAAAGCTTAGCCGTCGTTACAGAGGTCTTAGTTGGGCCTTTCCTTGTAGCACGCGAAATTTCATAAATTCTTGGAAAATGGGCCCGCACAGGGCCCGAGACAGCCGAATTTCGCGAATCTGACTGAAAAATATCTACAAAGATATTTTCCTAACTAAGGGGACCAACTTGACACATGTGAAGATAGTGGTGGAAGGGAGTTGAAAGGACCACATTACCCTTTGACTTAAAAATCAAAAACAAAGAAGAATTAAGGGTATTTTTGTCATTTTGATGTGTGGTTTGAATTTTTTAAAACAAATAAAGAGAAAGAGATGAGTGAGTCTCGGAAATTTCAGAAAAATGGGAGAGAGAAGAGAGAGAATGAAGGTAGAAGAAGGAGAAGAAGGAGAAAGAGAAGAGTTTTGGTGATTTCCCGACGATCCGACCGACGGATCGTCTCAATTCTCGCGTATTCGTCATCCCCTCATCGTTGCCTATGGTAAGAACCCGTCTTTTTCTCGTTTTGACACGCTTGAATTCCAGGGTTTTGGTTAGAATTGGTTTAAAGATGAATGGTTGGGGTTCGTTAGGAACGTTTTGGGGCGAAAAGAAGCGTTTTCCGGTGTGGCCGTGTGGGGGCACTTGGCCGGGCCTCGGGTTTTTCGTGTCTGGGTGGTCTTGGATGATCCCCGAGTCGATAATTCACACCCGGAATGAATTATGGAATTAATTTGTGAGAATTCGGAAATTTGGGTTAGAAACTTTAAACGCGGAATTAAATCGCTCGGGTATCAGAAATTGATTCCGTCGAATGCGTTGGAACATGCGAATTATTTTAGGATCGTAGAAATGAAAATGGGAATTTTCGGAGCACCGAAAGGGCGTTTTCTGATCCCGGGCAGATTCGCCGAGCCGGGCGAATCGGGCCTTTCCGGGCCCATTGCTGACAATGTCGAGTAATTGGGAAGCTTGGGAGCGATCGACATTGTCGGGGTGGCATTTGGGCGTTAAGTTCATTAAATTCGGTTCTGCCTGCATATTTAAAAAGTGTGTTATTTTGATCATGTTAGATCGTGCCACCGACCGTGGAAAGATGAGGCTAAGCGGGTGAACGTGAGCATTGCCGGAGCGTGAGAATTGGACATTTGGAATGCTTTACGAGGCAGCGAAAAGTAGCCGGATATCGACCTTGACTAGGGAGAGTTATTAGTAGAAATGCATGTGACACTTGGTGGTGTCGTAGGATAAGTGAACTTATCGAACAATAGAAATGCATGTGACACTTGGTGGTGTCGTAGGATAAGTGAACTTATCGAACAATAGAAATTCATGTAACACTTGGTGGTGTCGTAGGATAAGTGAATTTATCGAACAATAGAAATGCATGTGGCACTTGGTGGTGCAGTACGTTAAGGAAACTTATCGTATGATAGAAGTGCATGTGGGCACCTGGTTGTGTCTGTAGGTTGTGGAACCTTGCCGTGCTGTAGAATCACATGTGGGTACCTAATTGTGCCCGTAGGCTGAGTGAACTGTTTGTGTTTGCACGTGGCAATGTGTGCCTGTGGGGTGTCGAACCCGTATGTTTTTGACTGACTTACTGAGTGGTAGTTAGTCGTGATGCCAATTTTGCTATTTGCGGAGTATTGTGTGATATTTGGTTGTGACTGTGACTGTTCTGGTGATACCTGGATGAGTTATGCCCGTGAGGTGTGTCGTACCTTTCGATGTGCGACCGTTAAGGTGCTGAGGGCTGTGGTTCCCGTGAGGTGTGTCATACCTTCCGGCGCGCGATTGGTAAAGTACTGAGGTTTGAGCTATGCCCGAGAGGTGTGTCGTACCTTCCGATGCGCGACCGGTAAAGTGCCGAGGGCTATGGTCCCCGTGAGGTGTGTCGTACCTTTCGACGCGTGATTGGTAAAGTGTTGAGGCTTGAGTTATGCCTGAGAGGTGTATCGTACCTTCCGATGCGCGATCGGTAAAGTGCCGAGGGCTGTGGTCTCCGTGAGGTGTGTCGTACCTTCCGGCGCGCGATCAGTAAAGTGCTGAGGCTTGTGGTTCCGCGATGAGGTCGACCGCCTGTCCCGACTGTGTGTCGGGGAAAGTGTGTGGGGCAGTGCCAGGCCCAGCCGGTTTGCTACCGGAAACTGTGCAGTATGTGTGTTGATCCTTTGTGATCTTGCGTGCATTGTGTGTGTTGATATTGTTGATATTGCATGACTTTGTTCACGATTGTGTTTGTTTGTGAAGGTCGTAAGTTCTGTGTTAAAGAGTGAGGTCTTGGGTTCGAGACTCATTAATAACCTACAGTAGTGATACATCGCCTCTGTGTGAGGGTCTCACCACGGAGAGGGGTTAGGGTTGATGCGCTGCGGCGCAGTACGAACTAGGTTTCCCCTATGTGAACGGGTTGTTCGAGGTTTCCCTCACGTGAACGGGTGGTTTGAGGTTTCCCTCACGTGAGCGGGTTGTTCGAGGTTTCCCTTACGTGAGCGAGTATTTGAGGTATTGATATCGTGAGCAGTTGTGACGGTTTGGTATCATATTTTGAGGTAGTTGTTTGCCCTGTTTAGATTGGTAAGTTGTTGATGCTTTACTAGTATGCCATAATCGAGGATTCCTTCCCTCGTCAGATTTGAGAACAGAAGGGCATTGGCCGCGTGTCAGTCACCTTCTCGCCGTTCTAACCACGCCGGAGCCCTGACGCCTCTCCCAACCATCGCTGCTCACCGTCCGAGCTCCCCGCCGCCGTCCGCCGCCTCGTCAAGCCAGAGCCTCGCCGGAGCGAAACCCTAGCTGGCTCACCGTCGTGCTCGAGCAGACAGAAACGACGGGCCTTTTTGGCCAAGACCAGGTCGTATGGGCCTCAGACAGGCCAGACCACGACCCAAGTCCAGTTGGGTCCGGACTCGGGTCTGGAGCCAGGCCTGGGTCGGGTCGGGTCTGGACTCGGGTTCGGGCTCGGACCGGGTCTGGTTACGAGTTCAGACTCGGATCCGGGTCGGATCCGGGTCAGACCGGTTTTAAAGACTTATTTAATTAAAAATCAGATTAATTAATTATTAAATTAATTTAAATTGGAGATTTAAAGGATTTAAAGAGAAAGGACTCATCATGCTTAATTGGTAAAATTAGAGGACTGTTACGGACTGGACCGGGACTGAATACCGTCATTTTGTTAAACCCAGGCTTGGACCTCGATCGTGGAGAAGACCAGAGGTAGGCCCGGACGTCAGCACCTAGGAGACGCAGCTGTTGGTTCTTCTTGAGGTAGGGAAAGTAGCGAATACCGGTTCAATTGCGGAAAGTTACTAGTATGCATGCTAGGTAATAATAAAACTGGAAATAACATAGTTTGGCATATAGGATGTGATTCACTAGTTTAGCCGCTTTCATTATTCTGGGAATTTGCCGTGCTGGTAGAATGGTCATGTCGAGCCTTAGGATTGGTTGCTGATTGTCTGCTTGTGTGCTCTGCATTGTCTAAACGGTTAATAAATAACAAGCCTGAAAAAGAGTAGAAGTGAACTTAGTGATGCACCGTGGTGAATTGATTGGCTGGTTTCTGTGATTATGACATGGTGAAACGTGGGGTTACCACGTTGAGGGTGGTATCGGTAAGTGATGGTAAGTGCGGGACAGTCATGAGTATGTTAAGAGTCTAGTCATAAGATTGATTCGGTGTTGCATGTTGTGACTGTGTGTGGGCAAGTGTGCCGTGTATGATGTAATGTGAAGCCTTGATTGTGATATGACCGGGTGAGTGATAGACCGGTTTGTGTGTTATGGTGAGTTTGACTTGGTTGGTATACCGTGGTCGAACTATGATTCTGTGTTGCGTGTTATACTCTTGTTGTGTGTTCCAAGAAAAGGCGTAACCGGAGTGGTACTTACACGGAGGGATAGTTTCGGTGTAGTGTATCGAGGCCAAGGGTGGCGTGATTGATACCCCGAGTCTCCGTGACGGGAAGGCGTACGATCAAGGTGTGTGTCGGTCCAGTATGTGTAAGGCCCTGAGTCTACGTGACAGGATGACATCCGACGGAGGGATTTTCGGTCTGGGATGTTACCCCGAGTCTACGTGACGGGAAGATGTCGGGACCGAGGCTTCGTGATCCGGTACGACATAAATGGAACGGGCTTTGATAGCCGGAGATGTGAGAAATGGTTGTACTAAGTTTCGTGTTGGGCCTACGGGTCGTGTTGGGCCTACGGGTCGTATGGGGCCTACGGGTCGTGTTTGGCCTACGAGTCGTGTTCTATCCCGATGATCTATGGTCCTTTGGGGACATTTCCGGGCACTCCGATGAGATGCGTTCCTAGGGAACGTTTCCGGTCGCTCCGACGCATGTGTCTCCTCTGGACCGAGGGGCTATCTGAGATGATACGATGACTTCCCAGTATGATATGATGGTAATTCGGGGACTGCAGTACGGGACATGTGTTGGTTTCTTTTGTGTGTGATACGTTTGCTGTTTGGTTAATGTTTATGACTTTGTGAAAGTGGTCGTTGAGCGTGTTGTAAAGTTTGGCTATGAACCCCGTTTTGACAGTTAGTTATGTTGTACTAGTATGCCCTAATTGGACGGTTACTCGTGGTGGTGAGCCGATGTTCATTACCTTAACTACTTTCTCTACTGGGCGAAAGCTCACCCCTTACATTTTTGTGTTTCAGGTGTTGAGCGGGATTAGCAGGGCACAACTGAGCTTAGGAGCTGGCGAGGTCTTGTCTAGTAGGCCTAGAGACGTACTGTGTATTTTGGACTGAATACTGCTTTTACTCGGTTTCCGAATTACAGATTATTATTTTTAGAGTTTCGTTTAAGGCTTATTTTAATTATCTTACTTAAATTATTTATTGTTCAAGTTCACGTCTCGAGTCCGGTCAAAACCGGATTTGGGGCGTGACAATTTGGTATCAGAGCCTGGTTTCATTTTGAAATGATTTTTCAAAACCTCGGACCGTACGTCAGTTAGGTGGGTAGAGTTAGGTGGCTAAAGTCGTAGTGCTCGGTGACGCAAATCGGAATTATCCTATGCGTAGAGTCGAAACGACAAGAGTCTCGACTGTAAAGTGCGTTGTTTAAGTTTTACCGTACTTGATTTGAACCTTAATCGCTGTTTGTTGTACACCTCAGTGGATCCGTGATGCCGATCGGTTGAGATCGAGGTTGGTTAACGAGCGATGCTCGGGCTGTTTATGACGTGTTGGTTGTTTAATTGTTAAGTAGGTTGCCGGCTTGGTCGGCCGTTGTTTGATTGGTGAAACGTCCGGCCTAAGTGCCGTGTACTTTTGGTGAACTTGTGTGGGTTGCGGTTATTGTTGGAGTTGAACTGTTTTCCAAGTATGGACTTAGCCGGGCGGTAATAGTGAGACTACTGAGACCGCGATGTAAGAGTTGAGATCAATTGCTATGTGTTTTAATTATGATTGAGTGTGGTGTGCAGGTAATGTCTGATTGTCTCGCATAAGCGGATGGTTGACTTAATTTACGAAAGGGTCATGCCCGATTTTCGGCAGAAACTGAAGTGTATGTACCATCACGATTCAGCTATAGGGGCCATTGAACTGTACGTGAATGGATGGATGTCGAGTGGTTACAACGTAATTCGGGGACGCCTGTATCGGGTTGTAACGACGAGAGATCAACACGAATGTTATGTTAGAAAGAGGACGTGTTAAGAAATCGAAACTGAGTGTATGTTGTACTTTTTGGAATTGCGGTGTGGTGTGAGCGGTGAGGTGTGTGACTTGGGTGTGATTATGCTGCTGAGTGTGAAACTGTGTGTAACCACTACTTGTATATATGATCTGTGTGACGCACTAGTGTGCTGACTTCTTTGTTGTGTGCTATTGTGTGACTATACTACTGAGTATACTACTATTACTATAAGTATCGTTGTTTTGGACCGTGTGTGGCGTTAGTTATTCTAAGCGTGTTGTTCCTTAAGAGTAAGAAACTGAGCTCGTGCGTATGTCGTGCGGAGGGTGTTTACGACGTGGCACCTAGAGGCCAGAATTTCAGCGTTGATCCGTGAACACCAGTTTTGGTGGAGGTCGAGGCGAACTGATACAGGAGGTTCGAGAGAGGGCTCGGGCTTAGAGTTTGGATCGAGTTCTCACCCTGATGAATCGGGTGTAGTGTGAGATGGTGGATACAACGACAAGAGTGGAACGAGGTCGCAGAGAGACCGCGAGAGTCCGTAAGACTCGGCAGCGACTGAGCAGTGTTGCGGGACCGTACGAGACTCGAGAACCGAGAGGGCGGAGAACCGCAGGGTTCTCCCAGCCACAGACTCTGTCTGACAGTATGAAGCAGACAGGATCAGGAACATCGGTAGGTTCCGTCGCGTTAGAACGGGGGCTAGTGTGTTTACACGGTCGGCATCCGGGACATCGTAGACGAGTGCCCTAGCGGCAGAGGGCCGCAACAACACTAGTAAGCCGTCAGCCCGGTCAGGAGAGATGACCGAGTGGCGATGAGGTTAGATTGGCGCAGCTGAAGCGTGGTGGGCCCATAACCCACAGGCATCGCATTCTCCTGTTTTCTTTACCCTTGTTGAGACGTGGGGGTCTAAGAGTAGAACCTTGATGCGTTCCTGGCGTCTTGACACCCTGACTAAGTACGTTGTGGTTTGTCGAGTGTGTGCAGTGTTTGGTAGAAGTGGGAATACCTCACGAGGTATCCGGAAACAAATCGCAGAGTACGACTACCACAGCGCTTTCAGGCCAGTAACATCATGGCACCGTACGAAGCGTTGGATGGTAGGTCGGGTCAATGGCCCAAGCAGGGGCACAGTTGAGGATTACCAGTTAACCCTTGCGGCCCCAAGTTGCTCGAGAGACGACTGAAGGGTTGCGTGGATCGTGGACGATTATGAACCGCACAGAGTCGACGCGGAAGGGCGAGGATGAGGTATGCGCGAGGGATCCAAGCCTGTTTGGAACCTGAGGGTTTTTGGACTGGGATTTTTTACTTGAACGTTCCCAGAGATCGGATCATTTGGAGCGGGTTCGTTTTAAATTTCGAGAACGAAATTCTTTTAAGGGGGCGAGGGGGGGGGGGGGGTAGACTGTAAAGACCGCCCCGCTTTAAAGGATCAAGATTTAAAAGTGGTCGTTTAAAACGTCGGGGTTGGAAAGCAGGTTGACATTTTGGAGCAAGTGTTTAAAAAAAATGTGGAAACAGGCCGGGCCGGACCAGTTTTGGGCCCAAACCCGCGCGCTCACGAAACCCGGGCCCAAGGCCCACGTGCGCGAACCCTAAAACCTCGCTTTTGTTCCTCTTCTTCGCCGCGCAGCGACACGGATACCGAGACGCACTTCCTCTCTCTCTCTCTCGATCTTGCTCTCCCCCCTCTTCTCTCTCGCACCAGAAACCCAGCCTCGCCGTGTTCTTATCCTTCGAGTCCCACCGAGCCACGCCGAAGCGGAATCGAGAAGCCACCGTCCCTTCCCGTGGTTTCTCCCTTCCGGCTTCGTCTCAAGCCGCGCCGACAACGGAAACGACTGCACGGTTCTTGCCTTTCTCGTTCCGTCTTTCTCCTCCGGCAACCACCTTCGGAAACCCCTTTCTGGCGACGCCGTGGTTGAGCTCGGATTGAAGCAACGCTGGCCAGAAGCTCTCGCCCCGGCGAAGACTCCTTCCCTCGCTAGATCTGAGAATAGAAGGGCGTGGGTCGCGCGTCAGTCACCTTCTCTCCGTTCTAACCACGCCGGAGCCCTGACGCCTCTCCCAACCAGGGATCCAAGGTTGATAATTCAGCCGAGCGTTCTGAAACCGAGACCGATAACCCCTCGCCGGCTAACACCGAGCGAGGACTTAAAGGGGAAGGCTTGTAATTATACCGAGCACGAGCCAACACCTACCCAGACAAAAATGTCACCAATACCAACAGAGAAGCACAACGCAAATTCAAAGTCCATATTGAACAAGCTTTGACGCCAAGAAGTGCGCTTTAACTCCGAGTAGAGACCAGGGCCAAGAGAACATATTCCTGGGACCGGGAGTGGAAATCGAGCTGTGCGTTCCGAAACCATGACCGGTAACCCCTCGCCGGCCAACACCAAACGAGGACCCAAAGGGGAAGGCCTGTAACTACTCCGAACACGATCCCACCCCAGCCAAGAAAAATCTGACACCAAAGGCACCATAAGACCCAAGCTTGACGAAGTTCACTACTTCAACTGCACCTCTAAGACTATCGCAGAACACAGACAGATCGGGACTTAGAATCTACTATTTTTGAGCAGCCGGGTTGGAATAACCTGACCCGACCTGGATCCGAACTGGATCCCACCAAGATCCAAACAAAACCCATACCCATCCCGCCCCGACCCCATTTGACCCAATCGGCACAAACCTGGCGAGCACCGACCGTGCTTCTAGAACACCATAGTCCGGCGCGTAGACAACACCGACCAACCATACCAGCGACAAGAGAAGCTCGAAGACCAGCGCCTTAATCTATCGTGGAGACCGCTGTCGAAGGATGAGCAGATCTGAAACTCACCAGTGATATCCTCCGGCCAGCAAGGAGAGCGTCTCTAACAGCTTAGCATAACTACGGTAGGGTGAAGACTCGCAGCACTAGATGTAGATGCTGAAGGAGTCGCGAGGACCCAAAGGGGAAGGCCTGTAACTACTCCGAACACGATCCCACCCCAGCCAAGAAAAATCTGACACCAAAGGCACCATAAGACCCAAGCTTGACGAAGTTCACTACTTCAACTGCACCTCTAAGACTATCGCAGAACACAGACAGATCGGGACTTAGAATCTACTATTTTTGAGCAGCCGGGTTGGAATAACCTGACCCGACCTGGATCCGAACTGGATCCCACCAAGATCCAAACAAAACCCATACCCATCCCGCCCCGACCCCATTTGACCCAATCGGCACAAACCTGGCGAGCACCGACCGTGCTTCTAGAACACCATAGTCCGGCGCGTAGACAACACCGACCAACCATACCAGCGACAAGAGAAGCTCGAAGACCAGCGCCTTAATCTATCGTGGAGACCGCTGTCGAAGGATGAGCAGATCTGAAACTCACCAGTGATATCCTCCGGCCAGCAAGGAGAGCGTCTCTAACAGCTTAGCATAACTACGGTAGGGTGAAGACTCGCAGCACTAGATGTAGATGCTGAAGGAGTCGCGACACTAGCGATCCTGAGGAGGAGACCAAATATGCAGCCACCAAAACAGATCTGGAACGAGAAGAACTCTTCCGGTCAGAGCAGCCTCGAGCACCTGCGAACCCACGAACCACAAAGGTCCCGATTGACAACCTCGACCAACAACTACCACCACCAGCTAACAAATCTGGTTCGAGGGTTGAGGTTGAGGATCCCCTTTAGACGAACCCCAACCACGAAGGACAAGAGGAGCTCAAGGCCCAAGAGAGGAGGGGGAAAGCAGTGAGAGAAGAAAAGAGAAGAGGAAGAAGAGGGTCGCCACCGGCAACGTCCTTGGCCGGAGCCAAGGTCGTCGCTGGTGGAGACGAAGGAGAGGGATAATGGTGTCTAAGTTTCAGACGTTGTTCTGTTCATAATTAAAGAGTAAAGAACAAACCCCCAAATGTAAATGTCAAATTTCAGTTCGATTTCAGAACTCATAATTTACCAAAACTTATTACAACGAAGAACCCATTAAACACGCTACCACAATCAACAAAAGAACCCAACAACCACTCTGATAGACTGAACGACTTCTGATAGAGGAACAACGAAGACTTAAAAGGACCGTTTTTCCCTTCATGAGATGAGATACACGACCACGTCAGAGGCGGCCATGAAAGGAGACAAAGACCTTGATGGAGCTCGAGCAGATCTAGCTTGATGCTCGAGTGAATCTCTCTGTGAAAGAAGACGAAGACCACTACGGTCCTTCCTCGCCCACAGTCTTCCTCTTCCTCAGTGTTCGAAGCTCTCTATAAGCCACGTTCTCTAGAAGCTTCTCTCGAAGACCTAAGAATTGCGTAAGAGAGGATGAAGATGAAAAAGATTTGAGATTTTGATTTTTTAGTGTCGTGTGGGTGTGGGTTTAGTAAATATGCTTGGGGAAAAAACAAATTATTTAGGTTAAAAGTGAGGTATGATAGATTAGGAGGTTATGTTAGTTTCTAGTTTTTTTTTTAATATTTGTTTTATGATTTTTATAATTTCTTATTATTTTTAAATACTTTTAATTTATTATTTAAAGGGTATTCTCGTCATTCATATATATTTTAAAAAATTTTGTTTGTTATAACAGAGATTTTTATAATATTCTAAAATTTACACGAAAATGACGATTACCAAAACACGGGGATTGTTTTTTATCGTTACAAAACTCATGGGTACAAAAGGTTTGTTACCAATAAGGGGTACAAAACGTAATTAACCCTTGATTTTATCCATAACGCACAGTGGTGTGCCCCGTTCAAATAACCATGCATTTTGATCAATGAGCTTCATACTGCTACATTATATGGTGTACCTTGTACGGTTGTCATTGCAAGAATACTAAAGATGCATGTTTCATATGACCTTAGCATAGGGGAATGCAAATATGCAAAACCAATTTCTAAAGCTTTAATTTTTCCTATTTTTCTTAGGATTTTAATGGGTTATAAATATACTTTTAGGGCAGTGTTAAGGGGTACCACAAAATTTTGAGTTAGACAAGGAGATTTGATAGCTAGAACTTGGGAGAACGAAAAACAACAACGATGAACACTTGTAGATTGCGATTGGTAATTGTATCAACTCTTCTCCATTATCACGCATCAATGTAATTTGCGAATTTATGTTGTGTTTTCTTCTATCATGAGTACCTAGACCTCCATAGTCTAGGGTTATGGGGGTTTTGAGATTTTATTCCATATATTGAATGTTCGTAATTTTGTGAATGTTGAATTAGGATAGGGTTTATGATTGATTTTTTTAATGTGTTATCTCCCGTGTAGGCTTGATAATTGAACTGAATTAGGGTGTAATACTCGTAATATGAAGATAACGATTAGTCTAAAATCAATCATAATTTTGATTTAAATCCTAGCTAAAAATCGTAGGATTGACACAAGTGTAATAGTCATAGATACATATCGAAAGCTAAAAATTATCAAAAGAACGTAGTGTTTTGGGTCTTTCTACATCTAGAATTTTAAAGCTAGGTGGTTAAATTTCACTAGGGTCTAAGCTACCGAAAAGAGTTAGGACTAGATTTAAGATAATTCGTTGCCTCTAGAATATTCACCTTCACAAGATTGCATATGTTCAATATCATGAACTACTTAATATGAACCCATAATGCTCTGGATTATCGCTTTCTGATTTTAAACATCATTTTAAATCACAATTTTATTGCTCTTAATTACTTGTTTACAAAATGTGTCACAAAATCAAAACCATTTTTTAAAAGAAATAGTTTAATAACAAACTCGATAGTGAATGCTTATCGTGTGCTTCCTTGGGCACGATAATCTAAAAGTTAAATCCAAAATACTACTTTACAATCGGTATGCTTGTCGTGCCCTATTTTTTTTGTTAAAACCGTAGGGCGTTAGTGGGCTTGGGCCTGGTTTGCCTGAGCAGTGATTGGTTTCACGTCTTAGCCTTGCCGAGCTGACTAGGACCACTCCGTCTAAAGGTATCAACTGACATCCACCGTCCTGACCCTGATATTGTCGTTATAACAGTCATCATTCGGTCCTACTCTCGGAATGTCCACCTTTCAGTCCTTGATGGAATGTTTGAGACGACCACATTTGTGGTAGAATTATGGGAGTTTCTTGTATCGTTACTTGGTGCTCCACCCTCGGACGGTGAAAAATGATAAAGCATCGAAGGGGGCGACATCCACAACCTGATCCGAAGATAGGGACCCTTAACTCCGTTTCGGTGTTTTATATTCCATCAGGAGACATTCTCCCACCTTGTTCCCTATGATCTCCTTGTACATTTTGTATCAACACCCAATTGGGGGTTGAAGGGCCCGAATCGAAACTTGGATGCAGTGAAAAACCATGGAAGAGGGATGCATGTGTGGTCGGAAGGACCATCACCCTGAGATCCACAGAGGTCGGAGGAGGAGGAGGAGACGTGGAGGTCCCTATCATCATAGTTTCAAAATGAACCTTGTAAAACCTTTTCTTCTATGTCGATAGAGGGAAAAGCAGGGCGTTTAAATATATGTATTATGTAAATTTATAAATATTTTATAATTGACGAACTCATTAGAATAGAAAAATGAAAATTGAAATAACACAATATCATGAATTTTAGGATGAAACATTATGTTTTTAATCATCAAAGTTTTGTATTACAACATTCTCCTTCGAAGTAAACGAGAAGGCAACGGGAAAAAGCACCCTCAATTGCAAACAAGAGCACTAACATCAAGTCCAGCCTTTATTCAATCTCAACAAGGGGAGGAAACCAGACAAATGGTCTAAGTACAAGATTTTACAAACAGAAAACAACAAAGATGCCAACAAAGGCTAGGAAACAAACCCAACAAGGGGTTAAACAGTTCCTAAAACAGTCTAACAACTAGAATTCAACTTTGAAGCTCGAAAAAACAAAGGTCTAATACCTAGATTTCACAACCATGAAGCTTAAAAACCTTTACACAGCATCATCAACCACCACACTAGCTTCCAACTACCACACCGAACTTACTCGAACAAGTATAATACACCAAAAACTCATCGGAGCCACCAACTTAAAAAGTAGGATGGACACTGGAGACCAACACCGCGAATCGGCATAGATGGTCCAGAGAAAAAAATAAATAAAACTTAAATACCCATAGCATCATAATCATTTCTACTTCAAACAAAGGTCGAAAGACGTATAACAACTCATCGGAGGCCAATACCTAAACTAACCGACGTGCCCCGACCAAAAAAGCGAAGGGAAAACCAAGAAAATCGAAACAACTAAAACTAAAGAACGAGTAGTGAAAACGCAAGCGAGTAAGGAAGTAGTGAGGCATACCGATAAAGACCACTAAAAGGGACCCGAAAGCACCAACTAGTCCACCATGTGGGAAGTCCATAAATGAGACCTCCACATCATAACTTGAATAGTAGTAAAGCACCCTGAATGAATCCAAGCAACGACTTGTGCACAAAGTTGAGTTCCCGAGAGGGAAGCACATCCCTCATGCACGAGAACTCCATCGAGAGAGCACCGATAAACGGTGAAGTCACAGACCAAATATAGATCTAGATTTGTGAGTCTAGATCTAGATCCACACTGGCAGATGAGCCCGATAATGAGACATGTCAGAGGCAAGTCGAAACACCCCGAACGGACTCAGCCGCCGACCAAGAGAACATCGAAGACATGCAGGGGAGGTAATCTCGAATCTCTGCCACCGAGGAGCCAAATCTGTGTGGATCCTTCGCCAGGAAAGGGACCATGACACCGGAAAAAACAATAGGTCACTAATTCCGACCACCGCGCATGCAGATGAATAAACACCAACGACTATCGGAGGCGCAATTCACATGGGCCAAGAACTTGTCGGAGCGGGAATAGACATGTAAGAAACAAAGAGGGAGGAAGAAGGTAGAGTAGAAGGGAGGCCACCACCGGCGATGTTCATGATTGGAGGCCACGACCATCGTTGATGGGAAAGAAAGAATAAATTAGGCGAGGCTAGAACTAGATTATGTGACTTTGTAGAGAGAAAAATGTTTATTTAGGGTGAAACATTCCCCCAGAGCAATTTTTGTTCATTAATTTTTTTCATGGGAGATAAAAACATCATTTGATTGAAGTTAAAAATATAAAATTTTATCCGAGTTGTTGAAGTCAATAGTGTTTAAATAAAACATTCTTGTTATTTCAAAACAAGCACATTCTTGCATCTTAAAAATTATTAAGAAAACAAGGTGATACATTATTATAATTAAAGGCGATTCAATTAAAAAGGTGTGCAATATTATGGAGCATGCAAAATATAACACTCATTTTGTTGTGATTATGCAAGAGAATTGTCGAGTGAAGAGAGAGAGAGAGAGAGAGAGAGAGAGAGAGAGAGAGAGAGAGAGAGAGAGAGAGAGAGCCCACGACAATGAGCATGGCAACTAGGGGTGCTATCTGTTTTGTTTAAACTTTATCCCATGATGTCTCTGCGGAATTACCAATGTACCCAACATATTTGACACCTTTGTCTGAACCATAAAACAAAAATAGTGACATTTGCATGGCTACTTCAACGTGTTCATTCTCTTCCTTTTTGTCCACAACTAACTTACACCTGTGTTGCCTTCCTTCATATATTATAAATTCTACGGGAAATAGTAGATTTTTAATTTGCTTATTTTCAAAAACATTATTATTTTTCATTCCACGAAAGATTGAATATCTTGAAACTGAATGGGAGCTCCACATTGGTTGAATTGCCAGATCGAAGCAGACATATGCTGGTTCAGAATTGGCGTTACAACTACAGACAGTTAGAAGGGTAAATTGATATCAGTTTTCTTAGAATAGGCCAATTAAAGAAAATAAATGAAAATAACCTGATTAATAAAGGTTGTTGTATGTAATTCTCACTGAATTCTAGTACATGTATTTTCATTGGTTCCCACTTGTGTTTTTTTTTATCAGCAAAACGAATTTAGATTAAAACCTTTTTAGAGGTTAAAGAGGAGTACATACGAGATCTTGCTACATACCAAGCTCAAAAAGCAAAAAAAAAAACTCCAACATCAAATAAAACAATAGGGTACTAAATAGCAAAATAAACAACAAGAACAACCAAATAAAAACAACAGGGAACTAAACTATTAGGCCAACGATGAGATGAAAAGCCAGGCCTAAAAATCATATCATGGACCCCAGCATGGTTTGAAATCCCTGCTGAAACTTTCTTCTTTTCTGTCAAAATATTTAACTGGCAGCACATAAAACTAGAAGGTAGATAAATGAAATGCTGATAAATCTGCAGAAAGGAAGCTCGAAGATAGGCCTTGAACTGATGATCCTAGCCTTCTGGAGAAGAGCCTATAGAACTGCTCTTTTTGAGACCTCGGGTTCATAGAGTTGAAAAAACATTCCTTGAAGATCATTGCTTTCCTAGGAGGGGAGTTCTAAGTCCAACAGAGAGCTAGAATCTATGGCCAGCACTCCTAGAACTGGAGAAGGAAGATAAGACCCACCTAAACTGTGATGAACAAGCCAGGCCTGACAAGGGAGGGTCGATGCTTCTAAACAACCTTCAAACCTCCTGAAGAGTAGAGAACTAACAAGAACCTGCAACCAAAAGGAAGAGAACCACCAAAACCAACAAAGCAACAAAATAAACCGTAAAAAACAAACACTCAAGCCTAGCAAACAACTATACCCACAAAAAGAGAAAAAAAAGGAGGGAAACAAATAAAACTCACACTCAGAACAAACCCCAAAACAACCAGCAGCCAACAACAACCTCACAACTCACAACACTCCCTAGCCTCACCCCAGCCCAACCCCCAAAACCAGAACAACAGGAAGGAGCAATAAAAAAGGAAGGAGGAAACTTAAGCTCCAAGGAAGTGCAGAGAATGACCAGATTAATGGACTCCAAAGGGTAAAAGGCCAGGCAACACCAACAGTAAAGAAACCCAACAAGCCTCCCTAAAAAAAACCATTGAACTTATCAGTCAAAGAACAACCAGGTTTCTTGAGCTCCAAGAAATCCTAAACTGGAACGCCTCATGCTTCCCAATGAAGAGCTACAAAAATGGCACAAGGACAAGCTTCCAGAGCAGGCACAAGCTACTTACTCACTTTCCAAGCAATGCAAGACTTTGAGGATACTTTCCAACCGTTGAAAGAATAGAATTTACCAGAAAGATGAAATGTTTCTCATTCCAAAGAATAGGATTGGTGTAAAACCTTCTGGAAGATTTCCTCTAAAGTTAAAAATTCTTGCTTGAAAATAGAGGCATTTCTTGCCAACCATATCTGCCAGCATATGTCTAGAAAGAGCCTTAAACAATTTCTATTAAATTTTGACCTCTGTAGAGAAGACCAGGAAGCTAATAATTCTTTCACTAACCCTGGTATTACCAGATTTATATCCCACCAATTAGCTAATGAACACCAAACTTTCCAGGCCCTGGGATAATGAATTAGAACACGAGCTCCATCTTCCAGGTCCCAATCACAGACTGGACATAATAGCTCTTGAAGAGAAAGCTGCAAACCTCTTGATTCTAAGAAGCACCTTGAAGGGATTGCATCATGACAGGCCAACCAAGAGAAAACTGATATCTTATGAGGGATTCCATGGATCCAAAGGTGAGGACTCCAAGCTAAAATGGAGGTGGATAGGGTTCCTTGATGCTCAAGTAATGTATATAGTTTTTTTACAGTAAAGCCCTTAGGACCCCAATGTCAAATGAGATCATCAACATGTCCCCTACTTTTATACCATTTAGAATTAAGGAAAGAGTTTGCCAATCATGCTCAGCTCTCCCTCTTGGAGTTCTTCTGAAGTCCAAATGCCATAAAAGGCCATTCCAAGCTTCTGAGACCAGTAAATTCTTTGATTAGGATAGAAAGAATAGTCTTGGAAATATGAATTGAAAAGCAGTATCCCTCACCAAGCATCTAACCAAAAGAAAACTCTCTCCCCATTTCCTACTTTCCAATGTAGGCCTTTAGAACAAACAGATCTTCAAATCTTGAATCTTTTAAGAGGTCTAGAATATGAGAAATAAAGCTTGTAGCCCCAACTTCTGGAAAATCTGACAAGTCTCATTCATTAACCCCCCAACCAAATTTTTCACAGATGATTTCTTTCCATAAAGATCTTTTTTCTAAGGCAAATCTCCACCACTATTTTGCCAAGAGAGCTATATTCATGCTTGAGAGATTTTTAATTCCCAACCCTCCGACCGTGTTTTTAAGTAGGTTAGATTGGTCATCATCTTACATGGCTTGCCTATATGGTATGATTGCAACCAAATTTTATAACTATTTGTTATAATACAGAAATCTTGTCTTATTGTATAAACTGAGAACTAACAAGATCTGTCGAACTCGTGAGATCAAAAGATCCAGATGTTGCCTGACAAGGCCGGCCCAACAATTTTAAGGGCTTTAAGCGAACGATTATATAGGGCTTGTCGTTTTTTCTCTTAACGAAACTTTAAGAAAAAGTTATGTTAAAAGTAAGTCTTTAAAACAAGTTAAATAAATAAAGTTGTTTATTAGGTTAAAATGAGGCCTTTAAAACATAATATTTTTAGACTATAATCTTAGTTGGTAATAGATAAAAATGCAAAAATTGATTTTCGGAGGCCTTTTTTTGGGTTGGGGCCTTAAGTCATTGCTTAAATGGATTAAAGGTCTAGTCGGCCCTGCTGTCTGCGTGTGCTGATAGTTTTGCAAATAATGCGAACTTTCCCACTTTTTGACCCTGCATAAAACACGTTTACTATGCATGTCGCGCACAAAATTACCAATACTTGTGTAGGTAAGTTACCAACACTTGTATATGCAACATACCAACAATTGTGTATATAAGATATTGACATTTTGTTTGTATGTAAGGTACCAACACTTTTTTTTAGTAAGATACCATCATGAGTGTGCTATAATAACGGTCAACGCATTCTACCGTAAACCGAAAAAGTCAAAGTCGCCTTTTGATCTCATTTGTCTTTTATTCAGATCTAACGTATGTTTTTACAGGAGTTCGTTTCATAGTTTTATGCCTAGTGTTCCATAACTTTCTCACAAATGTTCTATATATATTTTAGGGGTTAAGTACATTTTGGTACACAATGTTTAAAATATCCAATGCGATACCCAAACTTTGTAGTCACAAGCTTCAATTTACTTTTTATACATTTCAAATTAACTTATCTTATGAGTTGAAAGACTATTTACCCCTCCTTTTCATTACTTCCTTAATGTTATAATTTTTTGTCCATACGAAGGAAATTTTGTTAACAGGGAAATAAAAAGATCGCTTGGATCGTAAAAAAGGGGAAATAAGCGAACATGACGAGATAAAGTTTCGGTGATGGTCGAAACACTAATCTTATGACTAAATGCTCGGTGATACCCAGGAGGAGACTAGGGGTGGTTCCCTATTCGAACAGTGATTAGTGCCCTGAATCACAAGACTTTTTCCGTCTCGTATTGAACGGTCATGTTATGTCGTAACAATAGTCCAAGTAGTATGCTAGGAAAAGGAGGAGGCTGGGGAACAGAAGGTGTCTACCTCATAATGGCTGGGGTATGGCTCCTCTTAGATACCCCGAGTGTCCTAAATTTCTCATGGCGAACCACGTGGCAGCTCATCGTGCCTCGTTGATGTCCCATCGGGGCCAAACTCCTTTGCATCGTCAATAAAGTCTAGAGTACCTTGGGTAGGGGTATTTGATCCATCTGACCCAATAGAGGAGAGGTTCCATCGTTGCTCCTCCACCCGTTCACCAAGGGTGCCTGTGAAGATGGGTTTGTCTCTTCATTCCATAGGTCGGCGATTTGCTCGGGGTTGACGACGATCGCCTCCCATATGGGTCATGTAATGACTGTTATCCATAGTGACACGGATCTGTAGCATCATGGTTGTTAGCCACGGTAATCGGTTGCTGCTTTGTTCCTCCAATCCTTCAGTGTTCGGTTCACTAATCACCCGCTCGTGATAGTGGATCAGCCTCCATGGGTACGATTCTAGCGGGCGAGAGGCCTAGTCCTGCATGGGTGTCGTAGGTTAAGTTGGGTCCTCCTCTCGTGTCCACTCGAATCTCATGGATTCCAGACGGAGAATATAATAGGTCTTGGTGCTGGTTCCTCACCGATAGAGGTGTGACCGCGATGAGGCCATGGATCGTGATCGGTTGGATCCCCGAGCCCTATCTCACACTACAACGTCATGCGACAACCATTAGAGGACGAGTTCATCCTCTTCCTCCGTGTAATACTGTTGGATTATAGGATGTGTTACGTTAAAAATGGGGAAAAAACAATTCGTAAAATTTTTTCGGTCATAATCCAAATAACCTAGATCAACCATTCATGTAATTCCTAATCTACACGGTAATTTAATGGACATTACGTCAATGGAGAGAACTTTAAATCAACTGTTTCGAGACGGGGACCTTTAGAAGTATTGGTATAGACGCCTGAGTGTTCTCCCTCTAACGGTATCCACATAAGAGAGCTAGATCCATAACTGAGCACGCTAATAACACTTGAACTCAGAACTCAGAACTCACTATGTGGTGGCCGAAAATCAGAGCAATGATGCTTATGATTTTTGGCCAAGGTAGCCCTTTATTTATAGGTGTTGGTCTTACTTTAAGTCCAAGCCAAATAGGATTAGGAAACCTTGACTTAGTCAGACTAGTCTTCCTTATTCTAGACCTTCTGGAATTTAGGGTTTCCTTTTAATTATTGTAATTAAATAAATTGCTGAAAATATATTCAATTTAATTGGGTTGGCCGAATATCCCTATTGCTTTATAAGAGTGTTCGGCCAAACCCTATTTATTTGATATATTTCGCCATTTTATTTGTCTATTTAATTACTATACTTTGTAATAATTAAATATAAATATTGATTTCCTTTGTGAGTGTTTGAATTACATAAAAGAGATATATTTATTATATCTGACGCCCTGAGAATTAGCTCACAAAAAGGGCACGACAAGCACACTGATCGTCAAGTAGTATTTCGGTTCAAGTCTGGTTATCGTACCCAAGGGAGCAATATAACAGTCCTCGATTTAAAATCCGTTAGTTAATCTGTTTCTAAAAATATTGGTTTTGGTTTAGAAAATATAAATAACAATTTTGAAATACAAGTAAAAGAAATTGAAATCAAGTACTAGGGCAAAAATGTCACGCCCCAAATCCGGTTTTGACCGAACTCGAGACATGAACTAAAGATAATAACGATAAAAGCAATTTTAAACGAATTAAATATCCAATAACAGTTTAAAACGATTAATCCTGATAATAGGAGTCAAAAGCTCGAAAACCAAGTGATAAGAAGTTTAATACAAAAGAACAATACGTTTCTAGACCATCCAAACTAGGACTCTCGCTAAGCTCCCACGCTCCGAGACGTCCTCTAACTCAAATCGCGATCATAACCTGTAGGACAGTAGAAAAGAGGGGTGAGCTTTTGCTCAGTAGGAAAAAGTAGTAAAGGGAGGGAGCAATTGCTCATCACCACGGACACCCGTCCGATTATGGCATACTAGTAAGCTGTGACAAAGGCCAATTAAGCAAATGACTCAAAGGCCACACTTGACCACACTCGGGAACAACCCGGAAATCAAACTCGATACTGAACGAGCACTCAGACATAAATGTATTCAAATCACCGAGAATCACATAACAAGCACAAGTAACCACAGAAAATCAAAACCAGATCAATACACAGAGTAATATCCTTAGCAACCACTACCCCCTGTGGTGTCCCAGAGCAATGTGCCAGCTTCCATAGCCCGGCTCATCATATCGTACCGAACTCGACATCGGCCTAGATATCTTCCCGGAACACACAGCATCGGGGTACAACTCATAACATAGCGGACCGGAATCCTCCATCGGTCGGGTATCTTCCCGTAGTACAGGGTACAAATCACATCACACGTACCATACCGGAACACTCAAGATCGGCCTAGGTATCCTATACCGGAATCCTCTACGATTTAAACATGATTCTGGAACACCCTCCTTGGCTCTAGATATCCTGTACCGGAATACACACATATAGCACATGTATCGCACCGGAACCAATCCTCAGCCTAGATATCCTATACCGAAATCCTCCACGGTATAGATATCATACCGGAAGCCTCGGTCTAGATATCTATATCAGAACCATCCTTCGATATAGGTATCGGACCGGAACACCATCCTCAAATATATCATACCAAACATATCACACCGGCGCACCATACCGAACAAATCTTACCGAACACACCACATCGGTCTATCTATCACCCGATCATATCACAAGACGATAATTCACAATAACATTCACCACGTTCTCATAGCATATCATGATCCTTAATTTAACAACGAATATACCACATATCAAACGTTACAAGTTACTAATCACAACAAACACAACCAACAAGCAATCCTACAAGACCAACCACGGACCCACATGTGATACTACAACACGTCAATTCCCATACCTACGGCATGACATGGCCGCAAGTGGTTCCATATTTATACGACTACGCTAGTTATTCACATCCTACATGTGATTCTACAATCATTTCGGTTGTTCATGTTCTATATGCATTCTAGTAACTTTCCGTAATTAAACTGGTATTCGCTACTTTTCCCTACCTCAACCGCTATTCAACACGAACCACCACGAGCCGCCTAGTAGGCTCCTCCGCCGTGATCGGGAACAACGTCTAAGATCACAAAGTAACACGATATTTAATAATAATTCAAGGTCGGTTTAAAGAGAAAACATCCCAAACTAACCCCCCCCCCCAAAGGCTCGGTTATAGATAACCTTCCTAGTTACTCGAACACGACCAAAATGGACCTAAAAGGTCCAATTCTGATCCATCACGGTTCGGGTCACGGAGCTTTGACGGGCTCCGTCACGGTTCGGGTCACGGAACCATGACTGACATCGTCACGGGTGACGTCACGGAACAGTGACGTGTGCCGTCACGGTCTCCGTCACAGTCTCCGCCACGGAGCCGTGACGCGCTCCGTCACGGTTCCCGTCATGGATCCATGACGGGTCCGGACAAATCCGTCCTTCTTCTTCCTCCAGCTTCTTCTCCACGAATCCAACCCCTCAAAACTCCATTGTTAACATCCAAATACCTCAATACTTCAATACCCAAGTTGGGTTTCATCAAAACAACAAAAAACCCTATCCATTTACAACATAATCCTTCATTTTCCTCCACAAATCAACCATTTAATCAAGGAAAAACCTAAATCCCTTAAACCCAAGCCTAGTTCATGCAATTTCTACCAAACCCACAACCCAAACTTCATCAAAATGAGTTTTGATTGAGGGCTTACCTTGGGGAATGAAGAAAGGAAGAGAATGAAGTAGATTTGGGGAAGATTGGTGGTGAAAATCAACCAAAGGAGCTATTTTTCTTCACTTTCTTCTTCTTCAAGCAATAGAGGCTTCAAACTCTCTCTCTCTCTCTCTATGTAATTCGGCCAAGGGTGTAAAAATGAGCTGAAAAATGCTCCTATATGTCCTTTAACCTAAAAGGGCAATGCCCAAATTACCCTTTATGCTACTTTCTTCTTTAGGCCCAAAAATGAGGGAAAAAAAGTCATTTCTCACCCTTTTCTTCTCCTCCAAGACACATGGACATGTGTCCATGTGGGGTCCACCTTTTCCCAAAAACATCTCAGCTCACTTATTTAATTCGATAAAACCCCTAATTAGACCCCGTTTGACCCGAATTTGACTTTTTTTTCCGCAAAAGTAGTCATTTGAAAGGAAACGACCCAACTAAGCTAACTGTAACGACGGCTAAGCTTTTTGTGTCCGGAAAGGTCCCGAATGACTCCCGGGGTCATCGGTTAACTTTTCCGGTGGAAAGTCAACTTTCCCCAAATTTCACCGGTTCAACCGGGGGCGGTTCTTACAAAAAATATCAGGTGTTGTGAAATTCAGAAGAAAAAATGACCTAGGACTTTAACGGGGTTACAATATGACTAATAATTCACAAGCATTCGTATTTACATACGCAAACTGTCATGCCCCAATTTCAGTAAACCGAACACGGGACGCGAACATTTAAAATCATAAAACATTTGAAATCTGTTTTGAATAAACACTTGAAATTTCCACTTAGTCAATCAAAATAATATTTACAATACAAAACGTCCCAACAAATGGACAAGGTACATGGTATCCGTCACTAGACTCAAAATACAAAACCCGGACTCCGCTCCCAGCTCCTCAAGCTTCGAGAGCTCACCTAGTCCGTCCTGTGATCAGTACCTGTAGGAAAAGCAGCTAGGGGTGAGCGTTCGCTCACCACCACATATAACAGACTAACTACGGCATAATTAGCAGACAATGCCGGTAACACTCAAAACCAACCCAACGCCGGGAAATACCATCCCAAACTCAAGTACCTCAACTGACACTCCAGTCCATTCCCAAGATCACATCAAAGGTCGTCATTCCCAGCACGAGAAGATCACCAGGGCAAGGACAGTCTGCGACTCTAATTTCGCAGGCACGACAAACCCTAGTCAACGACACTCCACCCTCAACTGGGGTGTCCAGGCACATGGGTGGACTCAACGGCTCTAAGCTCAACACCAACCTCTCAGCACAACCCAACTGACACCCCACCGGTCACTTTCATCAACAGACTCAACACTCGGACTCGCAATGTAGACCCGACACAAAGATTGACGACCTCCTCCAAAGACACGACAGAAACACCACGCAACACCAATCAAGATCACAGAGGATCGCACACCAAACAAGATCGCAAAGGGTCGCATTCCTGTCAGCTGCTCAGTGCCGGTTGCTAACAGGCTGGGCTCGAGCCTGCCCCACGCGCTTTGCCTATCACTGTCAGGCTCCAGGCGGTCGACCTATTGGCGATAAACCGAACTACTTTTCCGATAGCTAGTCGGAAGGGGAGCTGCCCTCGCATCGCCTAAAACTGCTCACAACCTGCCGAGACTCGAACTCGGTCAGACTAGCCAAAGAACGCTCGCAACCTCCCAAGACTCGAACTCGGTCAGGCCAGCCAAAGGATGCTCGCAACCTCCCGAGACTCGAACTCGGTCAGGCCAGCCAAATTCCACATCACTTCCCGACACGAAATCGGTCGCTAACCTCGGGCAAACGCAATCACAATCACAAGCAAGGTTCAACAAACAGTGTCAAGAACAGTTCAACACTCCACAGGCACTCATGACCACTCAAGACTCCAACGATAAAACACGGGTTCAGCAACCACACGGGCCCTCATGGCCTCCCAAGACACACCAACAGTAACTCACGGGCTCAACAACCCCACAGGCACTCACGGCCTCCCAAGACACCAACAATAATACACGGGCTCTCATGGCCACCCAAGACACCAACAACAATACACGGGCTCTCATGGCCACCCAAGACACCAACAATAATGCACGGGCTCTCATGGCCACCCAAGACACCAACAATAATACACGGGCTCTCATGGCCACCCAAGACATAAATTAAACAGTCAACCTCCGGGCATGGTCATATGCCTCCAGTAATTCTAATATCGCTAAGTTCTCTGTTCCTACGACACTGCTAAGTGTCACATGCTTTTCTAATAATCGCTACGTTCCCGTATCATGCCTTTCTAATATTCAAATAAACCTACTTAACCCACGACACCCCAGCGTCACATGCATTTCTACTGTTAACTTTCCCCAATCAGGGCCGAGATCCGGCTACTTTTCCCTACCTCGTATATATCTCCAAAAGTACTCAACTAAGCCCCGGCGCGATCCCCGTCACTCGCCTAGCTTCCCTTTGCCTCGGTCCGCAGCACGATCTAAAAGAGCACAATTTTAAGGTACTTTAAACTCGCAGGAAATAAGCTGAAATTTACTAAACTTAACGCCCAAACGTAACCCCGACAATGTCGATCACTCCCAAACTTTCCAATTACTCGACATTGTCGATAAAGGACTCGTAAAGGCCCGATTCGCCCGACATGGAGAATCTGCCAGGGTTTTGGAAATGCCCTTCCGGGGCTCCAAAAATTCCCGTTCTCGTTTCTACGGTCTCAGAATAATTCAAGGGTTCCAAGGCACTCGACGGAATCGAATTCCGACTTCCGAGTCAATTAATTAACGTTTAAAGTTTCTAAACCCGATAATTACAACTTTTCCAATTTAATTCCAAATTTCGATTCGATTAAGGATAAATGGTCCGGGGAACGTTTTAAACCACCCGAACACTAAACCCGAGCACGTGGGCCCCACCCGGCCCACCTTGGCCGTGGGTCCTAGGGTTCAATTTGGGGCCCGGCCACCATGGTGGTGGCTGGTCCCAGCTCCGGCCAGCCACCTTATGGCCGGCCAGCCACCACCCACGGTGGCTAGAGCTCTTCCCGAGCTTCCGGTCACCGGAAAACGTCAATATTCACCTCCAAACACTTCCAAAACGTCTCCAACACTTCCCCAACCTCAATACAACCCTAAACTAATAGTTTTACACAAACCCCAACTTTCAAAATTAATCAAATCGACGATCGGTTTAGTGATTACCGTAGAGGAGGACGAGGGGAGTTTGATTCCTCCTAGCCTTGAGACGATCCAATGGATGGATGACGTGAATAGTGGCACCACAAACCTAGCTCCTCTCTTTTCTTCTTCTCCTTCTCTATCTAACTCTCTTCCTTTTTTATTTGTGTTTCTCTCACTAAACCCCCCCCTTTGGCCGAACCTATAGGGTTCATTTTCTCCTTTTCCCCCAAAAAAACCTTACACCACCACTTGTTTGACAAGTGGCAAGGTGGGTCCCACACCTTTTGGGAAAATATCTACTAGATATTTTCCAATCAGATTCGCGAAAATCGAACGTTTCGGGCCCCAAACGGGCACTTTTTCCAAGAAATTACGAAACTTCACGGGCTACAAGGAAACGGCTCAACTAAGACCGATGCGACGACGGCTAAGCTTTTTGGATCCAAAACGGTCCTAGAATGGACCAAAACGTTGCTCGGTTGACTTTTCCAACGAAAAGTCAACTTTTCCCAAATTGATCAGAAAGTTGCCATGAGTCCCCGGGAACTCACTTTGGTCGATCGGGGTCAACTTAAGTCCGGTATGACCCTCGGGGTCGTTTTAGGTTCAATTAAGTGTCTGTCTTAAAATTTTTAAATTTTCCTGTTTTTTGCTGGTTTGACTGGCGTTGACCAGGAGTGGTTATTACACAAACAAGGTTGGTTTAAAGGAAACAGAAACTCTCTCAACCAGTCCTAAACATCTCTCGATCGAATTAGGACCATATTATAATCTAACCGCCTAGTTATTTCTAATCTAGGTGTAGAGAGACATAAAGTATTAAGATTCGTGAATTCCTCTAGTTTTCGGGGTTGTAATCCTCTAGTTGTTGCACTCATGTTAACATAACTTTATTACAGACTAGATTTAAACCTGAGTTTCATAATCCTTAGTCCTTTTAGCTATTCTCATCTTTCGATTGTTGAATGCTAAAACCTAAACATCCATCAAGTGATCAAGTTGACAAAGCATTAAGTGTAAATCATGGAAACAATAACCTAAACATAAATTGCACAGAGTAAATACGAAAACTTTGAATTATGTCATCATATTGTTTCCCCTAGCCCTAGATCAATGGAAATTTAGCTCATAAAGATGAAGGAAGAACACAAAGAAGAAGATGAACAAGAGAATAACATATTTGAAAGGTAAAATTGATACAAAATACCAATTCAATGATGGATACTCAATGGTTTTGCTTCAATCCTTGTTCATAAGCAATTCTCTCTCACCAAAACCCAAGCCCTAACTCTCAATCTCTTTGAAATTATGCCCAATACAAGTTCTCCTTCTCCAAATTCCTGCTCCTCTATGTATAGGACTTCAAGACCCTTTTTTCCTTCTTAAATTCGGATTTGGAATAGGAAAATTTCCTTTTTTAACAGAAAACATGCCTAGAAGTCGGCAAGCCTCGCGCGGGAGTTGGGACCATGGCGAAAGTTGTATCTTTGAATTCCCTTCGATTTGACATAAAATATGAGGCTATCGGAGTTCGTATGTAGAAGTTGTATCTTTCACAAAATCAGACAACCTCGAAAACTCCTTATACCGGTTTTCCTCCATTTTAACCCTCTTTCGATTAAAGCACCAACAAAACACAATGAGAGACACAATACGAGTAAAGAGAGAAAAGTGGACCAAATTATCAAACCCCGGGACAAAAAAGCTCAAGAATGTGAGCTAAAAACATCTAAAACCGATGCAATTTATGTACACATCAATATCAATTATAACTCCATGCCATTTTATTTAATCGAAACCATTTCGTCTACTTTGTTGTGGTCTTTCTCTATTGTGTGTGACCCTTTAGGATCCTATGAGTATTGGTAGTGAAATGAAACAAGATGTTTCGCCCACGAGTCATGGATAACTTCTAGCAAGGACCATGATTTCCCATTTCAAAGAACTAATGACCGTTACTTCGTCAAATCCTGTTATCATAAGTATTTGTATCCTCTTGTCATTTGGCGAGTGTCACGACTGAAAAAAGGCATATAAGCACCATTCTTTCTAATTCAGTCTCATTATGTTCTCTTGACTATGAGTGAGGAATGTAGGTGACTAATCACACGGATGGTCATGTTATTTTACAAACCTCCTACTCATTATGTTCTCTATATGCTTAATTAGTAAAATATGATCATCTCGTCAAAATTACACTAGCTCTAACTATCGGTTCATGCTAGGGACTTGTGAATGGATATGCTCTTTTGTTTCTAAGAGTTTGTTAGAGAGTTGCTCCCCAATACCTTAGAAAGAGTAGTATACTCACGATTTTACTAACATTACAACTTAATGATAATAAAACATTTTCCAACTTATTTATTAACTCACAAAGACATTTGTAACATGTCAATGTGGATTTTTTCTAGGGCACAAAACCCTAACAGACTCCCACTTGAACTAGGACCAATTTACGTTACTATTAATGCTCATTGTCATGACGCGACCCTCGTTCTTAGACTGTGAAAAGCCTAAGTTCGAGTTCAGTTACATTGTCTTTTGTGTTTACTATATAAATATCTACGTATCATTTCCAACGAATTCTGAAATGGGATGAGACGTCTCGATACGTGCTTGGACATTCTAGTGGGCCCCGACTCCTTGGCTTGAGCTATCGTTCCATTGTTACCCTGTAACAATTTCACCAAATATGATATGTTGGGTACGAATCCCAATTCGACGATAAAGCTATTTTTTCCAAACTTGCTCACTAGTTGCATCCTATGCAATTTCATACCAAGTTTATTGTAGATTTCAACAATGGTGTATCTCTTAGTTTCCTTAATCCTCTTGAACCCTCTTAGTCAAACAAAGTACTTAATCAAGTATTGATTCAATAATCGTCTAGTCGATTTAGAATTTTGTAACTCTTTACAACCATCTTATCTCTTTGACCTTCCTATAGAGAAACCATCCTTAGTCATTCCACCAATAAAGGATGTTTCCTTATAGTGTGGTGACTTTAATCATAGTCTGATTAGTACTTGATCGTAACACTCGTGGCATACAATGCGTCAGGTTGAGTATCTGACATCATATGTATGATTGAGCCAATGACTGACGCATATCCCAATCATACTCATATGGTGTCACCGAGACCAATGTACAACTAACATTGTCGGTAACTCAACTTTAGAGTCTCTCATACTTAACTTGATCCATATATTATCAAAACAAGTCCTCTCACTTGTGGCAACATTCTTTTGGTGTATCCATATAGATCGATCTATCTATATAGACCTTAACACTTATTCATAAGTGATGATACCCAAGTCTCTATTGTGAAATAATTTTCAAAATTTCTTCAACAATTTGAAGTTGGACTCATTATATTCAAATATAGAGGTATGTCTCTTACATACAACTTTGTATAAAATCGTGCTCCCATTAACCTCCTTGTCACTTACAAATCTTATTATTGCTCTTGATAGAATCAAACATTTTGACTTCTTTATCAAAACGAGAATTCTCAAACTCCATGAAACACTTGCTTGAGTTACAACCAGAAAATCTAGCTACATATTATGAAATTGAAAAAGAAACCCAACAAAGGGGCCTCGACTGCGAGCTAGTTTTTGTCTTTTTTTAGATGATCCGGGGCTCTTCTTCGCTGGTCGGTGGTCCTCGTTGCTGGAGAATGCCCATTTAGATGGTCTATGTCTTCTGGATAATGGCTCGATTGGTGCAGGAAAGAAAGCTGCCACGATTGAATATGAAGCTCATCGGCCGGGACCAAAAACATCGCCAGAGCCTGTTACGAATCTGGTCAAAATATTTGTTTCTAATCTCCCATACGAGACTACAGCCGATTGGATGTCTTCTTATTTTGGAAGCGTGGTGCCGATCATCAAACCTCAATCTGTTAAACGTCCAAATCTAAGAGGGAAGTTCTTCGGTTTTCTATTTTTTCATTTTATGTTTGATGCTGAAAAATTGATCTTGAGTCAAAATGGTTGTAAAGTTAAGGTGTTCATTTTGCTTGTAGCCTTGGATTGGTCAGAAACAAACCCCAATGTTATGCCGACGAAGAAGTTGGTCTGGAAAGCCAAAGAGGTTTAAGCTCAGTCCCGAAATTGTCCTGCAGATGTATTCGAGACTCGATCAGCTGTGTGCGCCTTGGCTAAACTGCGACTCCTTGAAGCTGGAATCATCGGGGTCATGAGGAAGGGTCTCACGCTAGTTGATGCCCTATCGGAGATGGATTCGCATGGTGCAAAAGGGCTGGAGGCTCGAAGGATCTCAGGCAACATTTTCTCTTATCACTTGTTCTGATTTAGTGTTTTCTTCTATGCTTAGAGAAACGAAGTGGAAATGGATCAATTCTTGGTTTCATATTGTTAATTTAAATGGTTCGTTGGTTACACAAGGCGGTCTATGGGAGTGGGTCAAAATTTCAGGCATGCCTTTTTTTGCAAACCAGGATGCAGCTGTGAAGCTTGCGTGTCAAGGCATTGGTGTACCAGTATTCCACCATTGTGCGATCCCTACTATTGAGTTACATGGTGATGTTTGGGCGCTGGTTCGTTCTTGCAAACCGGTTGTTGATGATGGGGTGATTGATATTAAGTTGGGAATAGGGAGTTTTGCAGTGACTCTATGCCCTGTTTCGGATGAAATTGTGCTTAGCTTATTGGAACTCTCTGATCAGGTTCCCTTTGCAGATGCGTCTCTGGTTGCATCTCTGACGCCGGATGTTGGCTGTTCGAAATATGCTGTAAATCCCTTATTTGTCGCTGCAGATCAGGTTTCAAATGCAATGCAAAATTCAAGTGCAGATAAGGTGGACCAGTTTGTTTAGGGTTTTAATTCCAGTAGAACTCTTGGTGCGGACAAGCCTGCTCACGATTCGACTTCTACTCAAGACACGGTATTGGTTTCAAATTCAAACACTAATATTCCACTTAATCAAATCGCGGTTGTGTTGCAGGATAATGAGTCGGAACACGTCTCAGTTACCACTTTAGCAATTTTCTCAGTCTGCTGACCCTGTCCAATCTGCGTTTAAGGCGACACCTTCAGGAAATTGTACTATCATTCGCACTATTCAGACGCGGTCTCAGACCCACTCCTTGGATCGAGAACGTGCAAGAGCGGCAGCCCCCTCCTATTTTCAAGCTCTTGCAAAACCGATTATTAAACCTGCTGCGAAACCGGTTGAGAAGTATAATTATGTGAAGCATCGAAGTACGAAAGCTATTAAGAAAAATAAGTAGGTCATCGATCAGCTAGACAACTTGGATATTTAGGTTCCTCAGAAGCGCTTATTCGATGATCCTCTACTTACATCAGAGGGGGAGGAGTGGGTCGAGTATTCAAGTGATAGTGGCAGCTCGGAAGAAGGAGTTGTTGAAATTCAGCATTGAACCATGAGAGTCCTCTCATGGAACGTGAGAGGACTGGATTCCTCTCAGAAGCAACGTTGTCTGAGAGAAGTTATTGTCAAAACGAAACCGTTATTTATTATGGTACAGGAGGTGAAAGTTGATTCGATTGACTATGATTTTTTTACGTTCGATTTGTTTGCACGCAGGGTGGAGTTATCAATTAATTCATGCGATTGGAAGTGCTGGTGTTTTTTTGAGTTTGTGGCAGGATTCTTCCTTTTTTGTCAAAAATGTGGAAGTCTTTAATAACTCTCTTTGTTGGTCAGGCATTTTCCGGCCTCGCAATATGCAGCTCTCTTTTTGTAATGTCTATGCTCTCGGGTCTGTTGCGAGGAGGGGCTCACTTTGGGAAGGTTTGGCCCTTATTGCTCCTCAATTGTTCGACTCTACCTTATGGGCCGGCGATTTTAATAATGTTCTCTCACCATCTGAGCGTCGCAACACTGCTTTTAACAGATCAGACAGTCGGTATTTCCAATCTTTTATTTTGAATTTGGGTTTGATTGATATGCCATTATCAGGGTCGTGATTTACGTGGTATTGTGGTTCTAAAGCTTCTCGCATTGATCGTTGTATGATTACTGATGCTTTTCTGAGTAACTTTGGCCCTTTGATCTAGACCAGCAACCCCAGGCTGCTTTCAGATCACCGCCTCCTATCGATGTATGTTAAGGAAGTGAATTGGGGCCCTTGGCCTTTAAATTTTTTGAATGCTTGGGTAGAGCATGTTGATTTTTTACCCACGGTACGTAGGTTATGGGAGTCGTATCCTTCAAGTACTTCTGCTAGTTATTCCTTGTGGAGCAAGTTGAAGGCTTTGCGTCATGATTTGCAAATTTGGAACACTGAGGCGTTCGAAAATGCAGAAAAGAAGGTTCGTTTGTTGGTTAATGAGATTAATTCGATTGATTTGGCGCAGGAAATAAGGGAGCTATTGGATTCGGAAATTTCTCATCGGAATTGGTTAAGAGCTTTATGTATACTTCAATAGAAGATCGTGGCAAAAATTTGGAGGCAAAAATCCCGGCTGTATTGGTTTCATGATGGTGATAGGTGCACGCGTTATTTCCACAATATTGCGAATTTTCGGGCATTGCGCAACATGCTTTCTTTTTTACGATCGAGTCGGGTATTATTTCTGATCCGACGGACATTAAGGAGGAAGCAGCAACTCATTTTGAGACAAGATTCCGAAGGGAGATGGGAGCTCGGGTGCACATTCCTCTTTTTCCCTTTAAAAACGGTTTCTACAAATCAGAGGTTAGATCTTGAGAAACCTTTTTACCTTACCTGAAATTGAATCCGCTATTGATGCGTGTGGGGGGGGGGGGGGGGGAATCTCCCAGGCCGGATGGCTTTACTTTTAAGTTCTTTTCGGTTGCGGGGGAGATTGATAAATTAGATATTCTGAGGTTTTTTCAGGAGTTTTATGATTCTTGTTTGCTGGGAAAGGGCATTAATTCTACCTTTATCACTTTAATCCCGAAACATGCTCAGGTTGAATGCTTCAATGACTATAGGTCGATCAGTATGATTTCTAGCCCTTATAAAATTTTGGCAAAGGTCTTTGCTAATCATCTTAAAAGTGTTATTTGTGATCTGGTTAGTGATAACCAGAGCGGGTTTATTGTTGGTAGACAGTTAGTTGATGGGGTGCTAATTGCTTCTGAGGTTATTCATTTTGTTAACCGGGCTAAGGTTGAATCGGTCTTATTAAATCTTGATTTTGAGAAATCTTATGATATGGTGATTTGGGATTATTTAGATGAGGTGTTTATCCAAAGGAACTTTGGTGATCAGTGGAGGAGAGGGATGAGAAGTTGTTTTCATGCTTATTTATCGGTCTTGGTCAATGGTGTACCGAGTAGGAATTTTGCTATGTTGAATGGGTTACATCAGGGGTGTCCCATGTCCCCTTTCCTGTTTCTTATTGCAGCAGAGGGTCTTCACTTGTTTTTTGAAGCAGGGAAGTTGGCCGGTCTATTTCAGGGCATTGGTATTCTCCATTCTGGTTTCTCTATTTCTCACTTGTAGTTTGCTAATGATACTTTGCTCTTTTTACGTGGTTCTTTGGATGATTTGTCTAACGTTAAACGGATTTTGTTGGAGTTACAATCTACCTCGAGTCTCAAGGTGAACTTTAATAAAATAAAAGTTGTTCTGTTGAATGTGGAGTCTTTTTCAGCTAATGACGTGGAACTGGCCTTAGGATGTGGGGTCAATGAGCTGTCGATGACCTATTTGGGTTTCTCCCTCGGTGCTTCGCCGAAAAGACTATCCACATGGGATCCGTTTTTGAGGAAATTTAAGTCAACTTTGGCTTTATGGCATGCTAAATATCTTACTATGGTAGGACGAATCACTCTTATTCAATCCACTCTTTCTGGTTTGCCTTTATTTTACATGTCCTTATTGTAGGCGCCTAAAGGTGTTATCAAGGCGTTGGAAGCTATGCAAAGGAAGTTTTTATGGCGCAATGGAGGGGATGGACGAATCCTGAACAAAGTCAAGTGATCCATTGTGTGTACCCCGAAGAAATTAGGGGGCCTTGGTTTGAGAAGGTTAGAGGAAAAGAATTTGGCGCCCCTACCCAAATGGTGGTGGTAGCCAAATTAGGGAGGAAATGAATTTGTATTCGAATGAGGTGGTCCAGTGAGGATTAGGATCTCTGTAGGCTTGATAAGGATGGGAATTGCTTTTTATTTAGGCATATACTTAGCCTGGCTGCTAACCCAGTTTTTTGCAGTTTGTTTGGCAACCAAGGTGTCAGGTGGAACTTTGGGAAGGGAGACCGTGTCTCCTTTTGGGAAGACGTGTAGATAGGGGAAGCTTCTTTTCGGGAAAGATTTCCCGCAGCTTTCTCATTGGCCGTGAATAGGCAAGGGAAGGTGGCTGATATTTGGAATGGTTCGTGGTGGTCGATGGAATTGAGGTGGACGGTTGGGATTGTGACAGGTCCGAGAGTGAGTCATTTGAGGAGACTACTTCCCAGCATATGGTTTATCCAGATTTGGATGATTGTTTGATTTGGAAGAAAAACAGGTTGGGCTTTTCTGTTTTTGTAGCGTATTCTCTCCTCATAGGGGAGGAGAATTATTCTCCGCAACCGTGGGCCTATTTGTTGTGGGTTCCTGGCATCCCGACCAAACATTGTGTATTGGTCTGGTTAGCGGCTCAACAAGCACTTCCTACTGCAATTTTCTTGGAAGCTAAGGGTCTCCCGTTGACCATTAGCCATATGTTTTGCTCCCTTTGCAAAACATGTATGGAGACCTCTGATCATTTACTGTTACGTTGCTCGGTTTCTTGGTGGATTTGGAGCCTTGTGAATGCATGGTAGGGAGTGGTGTGGGTCATGCCTAGGACCTTTTGTGAGACTTTATGCTCATGGAAAAGTCTAGGTTCAAATCATTGGAGGAAGTCGTGGATTAGAGTTTGCTATATCGTTATGTGGCATATTTGGCTTCTTCGTAATGGTTTGATCTTTAATGATGTGATGGACTGTAGTGTCGTAGTGTTTGGGAAGATTCAGAACCACTCTTTTTGTGTAATATGGAAAGCTGGGTCTTTGAGAGCCTCAGTTTCATTCCTTGATTGACAGCGTAGCCCTGGGTGGTGCATCCGACCTAGGACACGGGTGAGGCGGTTGTTGGATAGAGTGTGATTGTGTCCTGTTGTGGACGAGTTGGGTCCGATGAGTGCCTGTTCAGGAGTTAGTCCAGGTTACGCCTGTTCCCATTAGGGTCTGGTGAGTACTATCCGAGGAGACTTTTGGGGCCGATCTGCTAGGATAGCGGAGGGGCATGAATTACTTAGTCCCCTTGGGACTAGAGGATTCACCTTGTCTACCCAGAGGTACCGTTCATCGGTTCGGATGGGACGCCTGGTTTCTGGTCTCTTGAGTCACTGTTCATCGGTCTGTTTTCATGTTTTCAGATTTATTTTTTCCTGTTTGTTTGGTTTGCTCTTTTCTCGGGGTTTGTTCCCGTAGCTCCAACTGAGAACTCCTCTGTTATGGTTGTGTTCTGGATCGATCCTCATTGGATCCTTCTCTTTATTAATAAAATTTTATGAGCTTATCCAAAAAAAAAACTTGCTTGAATCCATGAATGGATCTTCTAAGCTTTCATACCCATCCATAATCTAATCAAGACATATTCATTGTATCTTATACACGTCTATTATATGGAATTTTCTTTTAAGAAACAATGTCTTGACGTCCAATTTTCATAGTCTCTATATGTAATTTAGGACAAGAACAATTCTTTATAAATTAGAGTATGATTACCATAATCATATTCTTTCTTGTGGATGTTACCTTTTATCCATTTGTCTTACTTGATTGACTATGTACACTTGAGTTGTTTACATAAGTCCAAGTTTTAGAAAATGGATTGATGTAGGTACCAGAGCTTTCCATCTATGGTGTCCTTACTTGAACGACCACACGTACCCTTTATGGTTCCCTAACCACATGTTCTCTTAATTCGGAGTGAGGAATGTAGGTGACTAATCGCACGCATGACCATGCTTCTTTTACAAACTTCCTACTCATCGTTAGTCTTAGTGCATGTAGTCCAATCGTAAATGTCCAAATGTAAATATCATTGTTAGCAATAAAATTAAAGCGGCTTTATATTACTTATGTGTTGGAGTAATATATCAATGTGTGTTCTGATCTATGCCCACCATGCGAATAGAACCATAGATCGAGATAGATCATACTCGATAGGTCCCTAGCCAACAAAGCTTCACTAGAAGCGACTAGTATGAAAGATAGCTCTTTATGGCCTACGTTCTATTAGTCATTGGAATGGGATTTCGGAGTCTGATCATAGATATCATGTGGGACATGATATTGGACGACCCGCACTGAATATGTGCCATAGATTGAGTCAAGAACATATTCAATGTCGTAGCTTGTTGTTTTTGTGATCGCTATGCAATCAACAACTGAGTTTGACCTGAGCCTAACGTTGTCCGTAATAGGGCTTCCATAACGGTCAAGATTGGCTTGGTGACGGGTTGCATGAATGACACGAAAGACGGATAAGGGATTTATCCCTCATACTGAGGTATGGGAAATATATTGGTTCTCGGCCGCTTGATCGAGAGTGACTAAAAGAATAGCATGGCCATGCACATGATACCGGGTATCATATATTCAATCACCTCATATATCAAGGAACTGTGATTGAGAATAATAAGGACTACGACTTTATGCCTTATCTCAATCAGGATATCAGAGATAAAAGGATAGTGACATAGATGACGGAAATGTTACAATTGAAAGGGTCGATTCGTTATGTAGTGTCAGACATTACTAAAGTCTCGTCAATTGCCACTTATATAGGATCAAGTAAAATGGGATTTTACGTTGATCTATTGACATGCATAAACCTAAGGGTAACAGCGGAGGATGAAACTCATTAACACATTTATGGAGAATGGCCAAGAGGAAAGTTGTCATGGGGCATGACCAAAACTGGGTTTTGGTTCATGTGCCCATAAGTAATTAGGACTTTACGGATCGAGACAAGACTTGGAGTCTTGAGATTGATCACGTCGGATAATGTTGGACATATCCGGGATGGAAGACGTGGAGGCGATGAGAGCATCACGGGACCTCATCGGGAATGGTCATGGGCCATCACCCGCGAGGCCCATGGGCGGCACATGCCACCAAAGGCCCATGGAACCAACTAGTTAAGTCTTAACTAAATAGTTTCAACTAAACTAGTTAGATTAGGTAGTTAGTGATTCAATCCACTAACTTACCACCAACTTCTATCTATTTTACACCATCCTTTGTCCTATTTACTATTTTTCAATTATGTTGATGGGACGCCGATATGTTATTCACATAAAAACTTTACAATCGCCACACACCATTTCCAAACGTGTATTCATTGTTCGGTCAATCAATGAACTTTCTTTGGGCCGAGCATTGACCGCATGAACCATGAACACACAAGAGGTTACTTTGGCAACTTTATGTGTCGATCTACACATTTTTAAAAAAATTGATCATCAAACAAAAATATATTAATTCAAGCCTTCAAGATGAAGGAACAAGAACAAAGGATAAACCCTCAAGAGGACGCGAAGCAACAAGGCTTACAACATAGACGAAGGTCGAGTCTAACATAGCCTAAACCCAAATTTTCCTAACTTGAAGCACGGACGGGGTGTCCCAAAGAAAGAGGGACAACAATACAACTAGAGCATTCCTATTGAAAGGAACCTCAAGAAAACCCTACAATGTAATTCTTGAACCAGAAAGACAACCAAAAAACACTAAGTCAGGAAAAACAAGAAGACAATGTCTAGAAACCAAAAAATACAACTGTGAAGCGCAGAAAAAACAGATAAAGGTATGAAACCGAGACTTTCCAACCATTAAGTGCTAAGATTAAATTAACCCAACACCACCCATCCACCAATCCCGGTAGTCCAAGAACCGCCAAAACATGTGAGGAATCCATGAATCACCGGCGCCTCCTACCTCAGGAGGGAGGCGACCGAAACGTCGGCGACCAACACCGTAAAACCGATAGAAATAAGTTTGATGACCAAACCACCACCGGAACAACTGAGACCTCGACATCGCATCCCACCTCGGTTTTCAAAGGAATACCATATAGGCTAAGAAAACTCGTCGTAGGTCAATACCTATCAAACCGACGAGGCCCTGACCGACAAACAAGTAGATGAAGTCGATGTCGAACAGAGAGTCAAAACGTTGAAAATATCAAAAAACGCTGGAGCTTCTAAAAAGATGAGCACAAAACACCCAAATCCACCAAAACTATCAAAGAACACATGCATATAAGCATAAACATATACAAATATTACCAAGTTTATATTAGTTTCACAAAACCAACATCGTAACCATCAATATATCAATCATGTATATTGACGAATCAATAAACATAAATAGTTACCTTTGGAAAGAACTATTGTTCGAGCATCTCTAATAATATTGGTTCAAAGTGAAGCGCTCTAAAAACCTCTCGAGGTACACAACACCCTTTCTAGGGTTTTTTCCCACTCAGCCTCAATCTTCACTCTTCTCCATCGCCGATCACCATTCGCTGGCCGTCGTCGATCGTCCAGTCCATCCCACGTTCTCCTCCCGGTCTCGCTCAACCGTCCCTGCATCGCCGGATCCGTTTTCCGCAGCAAATCGTCCCTGCACCGCCGCCAACGCTGGTGGCTCTCCCTTTCTCCATCTCCCCCATTTCGATTGCTTCGGCTCCATCATTGTCATGAACTCCGACCAACAGAACTGTGGCCCGCCGATGCATAGCCGCCCCCGTCGGGTTTCCTTCCCGACATCAACTTCTCGTCGCCGCCTGCCGTCAGATCCAACTAGCCCTCGCCTGAGATCCGAGGACATGCCGACAGCGAGCCCTCGCCGTTGAAGGACAAGTCGGGCTCGGACGCGAAGGGGGCTATCGTCCTCTATGAGCCTCAGTCGTCGGCGCCCCCGTGTCGGCCTTATGCTGAAGCCGCTGTAATTCATCCCGATCATATGCATCAGGAGGACCATCCGGTGCCAAAGAAATCGCTAGATCATCCGGCCCATTCACTAGAATTTACCCAGCCGGTCAACGCTGTAGGGGACAAAGAGATGAAGGCGGAGGCAGGACAGCCTCCAATGTAGGGATGACCCGACCCTACAGGGGTGGGTGGAGCCGATGTCGGACTATACCTACAGACCCGGGACAGCCAGTGTTGGGTGGTCCCGGGTAGCCTGCACCAACATCTCATCTATTTTATTTGCTTTATGCTTATCTGCTTTATTTCTGGAACAATTTATCGTTTACTTTGGTTAGGTACCTTTATTTTATGTCTCACTGTTTTGAGACGATGGTAAGGAGTTGTCTTGAGTGTTTGACAACGATTACAAGTAGACTATTATTATGGGTCCATGAGCGCTGGACTTGCCGGTCCGGACACATATCTGGAACCCTGGGCGTCTACGCCCTTCCTTGTTTGATTACTTTTGGGTATTAATACTATTCTCCGGTTACCCGTTTCAAAAAAAAAAATAGTTACCTTTGTAAAAGATTTGTTACAAATGATGAGTATGCCGTATATGTATCAATACATATTAACATATGAACAATACATGAGTTCACGCATCCATTTGAGCCAAAAGGATAATTAACTACGGTGCGACCCAAGTTAAGCATATACAGCCACCAAAATATGCATGCAACCACAGTATATATGAGCATATACGTCTACGATAATTAAACCAATAAGACAACCAACTGAATTTCAATAATTTGACTGAAATATGACTATGATACAATTTATTGATACTAAATATTATATATTATATCTCTTAACAAAAAAAAATTCTCTCTCTACCTGAGAGCCTAGTCCTAGCCTGTCTCGTCGCTATGTAGTTTTTGTCTGCCGCTATCGTCGCGTCGCCTGGGCCTGTCGGGTTTGCTGTCGCCGTGTTCACCTATCCCATACCGATGACCTTGCAGACCACGCCTGGTGCGGGGTTTAAATACGGGTGGGAATGGCTGGCTTGTCCACAGCCGTCTGCGCCTCTCCCAAACCCTATCTCTCTTGTGATTCTGGCGGTTTCTAAGCCAGCCGCCATGCCCCCCCCCCCCCCCCCGTCCTCTCCCACTGATCTCGCTTGTTGTCCCTCCGGTTGGTTTGCCACTCTCATCACCACCACCGATGCCCGCTTCTCTCCCACAGATATCGGCCCGATCTCCTGCATCGTTGTGCTCTATGACCCTGGCTCAGGCCCCGAAGGACCCAATGGAGTTCGTTGGTCCGCAAGGGTCGCCCCTCGCTCCCCACAGTGTTTATTGCTGCCGGTAGTGGGACCTTCGGAGCTGGGTAAGGCGGGACTCGATGACTTCGGCTACAAGCTACAGGTCTTCTCCTCATGGGCCAAACCCTACTCCGTTCCTAAGGACCCACCAGCACCAAGACCTCGCTCTGGTGCCTAGAGGGCATGCCGCCCGATCTAGGGTTCCGTCTCACCGCCGGCCGTAGCGACCCCAACCCCCTTGCTTCCAGGAGGGGAGGTTTCGGGAAGTTATGACGCTTTCGGATGTTGTTTCGGTCGCGTCGGTCAGGTCTCGCAGTTGGGGTTGGACCCGGGATCGAGATGGGATGCGGTGGAAGATGGAGGAGACCTCCTCCATGGTTGTTCGTCGTGTTCGGCACTGGAGGAAGACAAGGGTGTGGGTTCCCCCTGATGGGGTGGTTCCCGGCCCTAATCTTAGGAGAGGTGGCTCTCTAGTCTCGGTGGTGCGACCACAATCTTATGGGGAGACCCCTTGGACATAAGCTGACATGGATGGGGATCTGGAGGTGAATGCCCGGGTCTCGCTGAAAATGGACCCGATACCTATTATCAGACTGCCTCGGGGGAGGGATCCCGGCATAAAAATGGACTTCGTACCTAACCAGGGTCTTGGTGTTCCCGATTGGACCCACGTTGGTCGGCACAGCCAGCCCTCATTCCCCGGCTTTTGTGCACGTAGAGAGCCGGCAGAGGTCTAGTGGGTCCCCGCTCTCTGCTGAGTCCACCACTGATTCCTCACCCTCGGAGAGAGGTGGGATGGGCGGTGGGTGTGCGACCCGGGCTGAGGGAAGAGCTATTGTTGGAAGGCGATAGAAGATGAAGTCGGCACTTGGTTGGGGCGCCGAGTCACAAGCGGGGAAGAAGCCCCGCTGGGGGGATGAGACCCTTCCCAAGCATCGGGGATTGGCCTTGGGAGGGGTCCCTAGATGATGTTTTGCCTCCCATCATCACTATTACCGTCGAGGTCTTTGATCTCTGGTACCCTGTTCCCCCCATCCATTTTCTGTCTGTGCCCATAGGGCGTCAATTCAATATCGTCGAGGACGGTTATACTATATAAAGAATAGCGAACATTCTTAAATGTTTTTCCCTATTCTTCGTGGTTAGAGAGTCTCTGATGCACTTTATTGTCTTTACATAATTTAATTAATCAAATCTGCACCTTTCGCTCAAAAAAATAGATTATATCTCTTAAGATTTAAAACTTCATTAAATAATTGGGATTTATACATATAACAATGATAATACGTACCTGACTTTATTATTAATCCGAGAATAAATTTAACCTAGTAACCATGAGAACTCATCCAAGCCATTCATTTTAAAAATGGATGGATGAGATGCAATTGAGTTGTTCACTGCAAAACCACAACACTTTTTAATAAGTGGTAGGAGCTTTTAGTAAAACTATCATATTACTTTTTTTTTACCAATTCACTAATTTAATTTTTTTTCCGCTTCGTTTAAACTCCGATTGGCTTCAAACTTGCGCCATTATTTTTGTTTTTTCAAGAGGTTTCAATCAAGATCAGTCATGAATATATTTTGAAGCACAAAAAAAATTATTTTGGGGTTGATTTAAAAAAAATTATACCTGGGTAATTTTTCTCAACACTTTACGATGGTTTTATCAATATTTTACACTGATTTTATCAATATTGGACACTAGGTTTATCACCTCATTTATAAAATAAAAAAACTAAACTTGATTTAATTTTTCCCGCTTCATTTGAACTCCAATTGGCTTCAAACTTGCGTCAATATCTTTGTTTTTTTCAAGGGCTTTATATGAAGATCAGTGGTGCATATGTTTTAAAGCAAGAAAAAAAACAAATTATTTCGGGGATGATTTAGAAAGAAATTGTATCTCGGTAATTTTTATCAACACTTTACACTAGTTTTATCAACACTTTACTCTGTTTTTATCAACACTGAACACTAGTTTTATCACCTCATTTTCAAAAACCGAACATGATTTTTATCACCTCATCATATGTTTTTTTATGAACACTAAGCACTAGTTTTATCAACATTAAACACTATGTTTATCACTAAATTACATGTGTTTTGTCACCCCATCACATGTTTTTTATCAACACTAATATCTAGTTTATCACACTTGTTATCAAATTTGTACACGTTTTTATCACCTCATTAATTGTATTTTATCACCTCAGTACATGTTTTTTTTAATCAATATTTAGCACTAATTTGATATCCCGATATTAAACATTTATTAGTAAAGATTTATCAACACTCAATATTATTTTCATCACCTCGATATAACTTTTTATTTTCGTGCTTCAAATTATATTCATGACTGATCTTGATTTAAAGCCCTTGAAAAAAGAAATATATTGGTGCAAGTTTGAAGCTAATCGAAGTTGAAACGAATCGGGAATGATTAAATTAGTGAATTGGTGAAGAAAAAAATGGATACTTATCCACATGGCATCATACATTTACAATTATGTCTTTGTTTGTGTGAGAAAGGAAGAAAGTGGTGTGAAAGTTGGGGGAAATTGGGGTGATGATGTGGCATCTTGATGAATGTTGGATCATATGTGTGTGTGGCTAGGATGGGTTCTCATGGTTACTAGGAAAAGAGGAGATTCTAGCCGATTTCTTCTCTATAGTCTAAATAAACTCATTAGTCTAATCAGATTTATATTGGATATCACACATTCCAAAACTTACACCAATTATTTAGCCCAATACGAATATTGACCCCAAAATATATGTCTTAATTTGGAAAGCCACATGTTGGCTTATAAAATAACTCAACATGTTTTGGTTATTTTCAAAAATAATAAGGATATGTGCATAATACATGATTATACTGTAAAAAATAGACGGAAAAGACAATTTGATATTCTAGAAAAGTTAAACTATGTTTAGAAATAATTTTAAAGTTAGATATAATCATTTGAGAAACACATTACGAATAGTTTTTTCTGAGTAAATACAAGATATTTTATTTAAATATCGGCAATAAGGATCCGATGAAATGACTCTAGTATAAACCCTCGTTGCCATTCCAAGACATGGGAGGAACAGGCCGCCCTGGCAAGCCAATGAGCTACTTTGTTCGTTGTCCGTTTTACAAAATCAAGTTGCACGTCCTCGAGTCTAGATAGAAGAGAAATACAATCGCTAGCGACTATCCCTGTAGGAGAAGATGATCTTCTCTTTTTGTTGATCATATCCACTATGACCTTACAATCACTTCGAATGGTGACTTTCTGTTGTGGCCTCTGGATTGCCCATTGTAGTGCATCTCTTAAAGCATAGGCTTCCACCAATCCCAGATCTTGGGGACCCCTGAAGGAGGAAGATCTTGCCTTCATGATTCGGCATGTATCGTCTCTACACACCCAGCATGTACCTACTTGTCATGTTGTTGCGAAGAGTGCTCCATCCGTATTAATAGTCTAGGAGCCCTAAGGTGGATAATACCATATGGTTTCCGCTCCCTGGCCCACTGGATTGTGGTTAGATTGTCCAAGCCTCTGCCGAACTTTCGCTTCCACCCAACCTGCATTCGGACATGTGGACGAGTAATGGATTGAGTCTACTACCGGAGTAATGTCATCCCACACTTTCCTGTTTCTGGCCTTCCAGATTTTCCATAATAGGAAACCTACTTCTCCCCCTTTATCGGGAGGGTTTACGTTTAATGTGTCTTGTAGCCATTCGATAAAATCTCCCTCTTCATTGGAGAAGGACAGACCGTTCCTCCTCCAGCAAGCTACAGCCACCTGACAAGTGACCAATAGGTGCATTTCTGATTCCTCTCCCCCTTTATAGACAGAGCGGGTCGTCACTATGTCTACCCTTTTGGTTCGAAGTCTAGTTGCCACCTAGAGGCACCCCGTGCAGGTTCGCCAAAGAAAATTCCGAACTTTTGGAAGGACGTCGAGTCCCCAAATAGTCGACTAGATATCTGAGGAGGTGATTGGGACTGGATGTCCTTGATTGAGCAAGCCATAAATCGACTTGACTGAATACTGTCCTAACTGCTCTCCTAGATATCATCCGTGATTATTTTTTGTCATGTTAACTAGAGATGCGGCTAAGACTAAGTCTAACTCGATAAAAATCAAAAGCTAAGGTATTATTTGAGTGCATTAACGTACCACACCGACTGCTAACCAGCTGATTAGTTGCCCCGCACTCAAGCTCCTCTCGTTGGACTCTCTCATCAAGCCCTAAACTTTAGGCAATCAAAAGATTTAAATGCTTTGAATATTCGACATAATTCACAATTATGTTAAAAAAAAATTATACAAACTAATAGTGAAATCAGTATATTGAAATTAGGGGGCAAAGTCTAGTGTGTTTATGGTCTTACTCATATGAATGAGACTGCAATCTAATTTTCTGTGCAATTTCGCTTTCAGTAATCAATGTTCTCGTCGTCATTTTCACGCCCAACAATTTTCAGGAATTCTGATCGTATTTTTATATCAAAATTCCAACCCATTATTACTCTTTTTTCCTTTCCAAGAAAATACACGTTTTGATCGACTGTTTGAACATATCAAAATTTCAACCTAGTGTTTTTTCATTCATTTTTTTGGATGAAATGTCATGATTATTTACGTTTCTGTTTATTTAATTCTCACTAAATATGGATAAATTATTAGAATAAACACATAATTTTGATATATAGGAATATTATTAAGTAAAAATTAATAAGTTCATGGTTTGGTGTTGGCCTTTCCGTCTTCTGCTTTTTTTTTCTCCTCTACAAATGATCTATGCTCTTGATTCAGTTTTGTCCATGTCTCTCTTGACCAGCACACCACTTGGTATTTTTTATCAACAAAGCATATATTAAAACACCGATTCTTTGAAATAAAAAATACGATGGGTGGAAGTGAAACATGAAGGAGCATACATTTCGGAACCTCAAGAAGCCCCACACCGGGAAAATGATTGGGTACGCAGACCCTGAAACATGAAGAAGCCCCACACCGGGGAAATGAATGGGTACGTAGACCCTGAAACATGAAGGAACATTCCTTTCGAAACCTCAAGAAGCCCCACACCGGGAAAATGTTTGGGTACGCAGACCCTGAAACAAGAAGAAGCCCCACACCGGTGAAATGAATGGGTACGCAGACCCTGAAACATGAAGAAGCCCCACACCGGGGAAAAGGTCTTGAACTCTGATCTTTCAACCCTTAAGCACAAGCGGTGGCACACAATGGGGGGAAGCATCCAACTGTCAAGCCCAACCAGATGACCTCTCAACCCTAACCTTGAAAGGAAAGAACAACTCCCATCTCCAAAGTGCTGCCGACCCTCGAAAGAGAAGATGACAGCAACTGAAAAGCCGGCGGCCAACCCCGCTTACGGTAGAGATGAACTCGGATAACCATACATATCTTAGGAGATGACTTCTGAAGGGGGCAAACAACGCCCAAGAAACTTGTCGTGGTCAACACCTTTAACCGACGAGCTCGAACCACACTCGGTTCGAGATGAAAGGAAGCCAAAACACCCGGGTATGTATGAACGGGCCGGAGAAGACTAACCAAACAAGGGAGGAAAAAGAGAGTACCTTAGAAGGCCAGAGACCGGGAGGCGAAGCACCAGAAGCAGTTAGACAAGCTCAATGACGATCCAAACCCAATAGGATGTAGAAGCGCGTCCTACGTCTTGAGCTGGAGCCAGACACTTCCAATGACATACGTGAATACCCTCCAACAAAACCGCGAGACACAAGGTAGCCTGAAGAGCATGAGCAGCGGGAGCGACTAAACCAGAACCGCTACAATCACCAACCAATAGGTCAACAAAGGAGTCCCACGCCGGAACTAGAAAAGGCACCGAAATCTTCGATAGGTACGCATCAAAGGTCAGCTCGATTGTGAACGGATGAGCTCGAACTCAGCCCTCCTAAACCCAATTCCAGCCTACACCGAGAAAAGGCCCAAAGGGGGAGGACTGGTATTTCTACCGAGAACGAGCACAGACTTCCAAGAAGACCACATCAAGACATCACTTCCAAGGATCGCAGGCTGAATTCGAGATGAGCGTTCCGAAACCGTGACCGGTAACCCCTCGCCGGCCAACACCAAACGAGGACCCAAAGGGGACGGCTTGTAGTTATACTGAGCACGAAACAACCCAAAGCCGGAAAGATTTGTCACCAAGGCCAACAGAGAAGGGCAACGCCATAACCGAGAACCCGACCAACACACTCCAACAAGCAGGCAAAGGGAAATCAGCACTTCCAAGGATCGAAGGCTGGTTGATGATATCGCTATCCTTAATCCTAATTACTATTTGGCATGCCCCCATCGATCTTTTTTGTGACAGTACGATAGGATCTGGAAAAAGATGAAGTACTCCAAATGGTACCAAATCTCTCGACTACGTATGATTTATCCCATGCGATTTCGTTGGCGAAAAGACCTTGAGTCATGCCTCCAGCCCCAACAACGGGCTTTATAATACCCAAGCGACCAAGGAAAAAGGCAACTCGACCCTCCCTCCGCCTCTTGTGCCGCCTCTACCTTCCTCAGGTGTCATGATTGTGGCGCATCTGACCAGTCGAGGTCTTTATGTAAAGACGCCCCAATCCCATCCACTGGATCGGGACCTTGACACCCCTGATCGGAGTCAGGGATGGTGGAACCAGCTATTGATCATGTCGATAGAAGAGGGTGCAAACTTGGCGATGCGAGTTTCTGTCAGCGTGGACTGGCATGACGGTTTTCGTCTCGGCGCCGGTTGGTAGGATGAGGTGTTCAAGAGGCTGAGCATCGATGGTGGTGGGCGGTGCTGAACATCAGGACGTTGTTGGTCACGACGACGCCGGGGTGATCTCGGGCGAGCAAGACGAAAACGGTAGCAGAGGCGGAGGACATAGCGGAGGCAGCGGAAGTAGTTGGTCGGTACTTCAATCCACACTTGTTGTTCGTCTGGCTATAGAGTGGATAGGTACCGTAAGGACCTTGTCCTTAGTCAGCGACAAGAGGTACCTGTGTACTGTTAGTGCTCGAACATTCAATGGTCCGATGCTAATCATGAGCATTGACTTAGAGAGGCATGCAGAGTCCAATGGAGGAACACTGTAAGAACTGCGCTCGGTCAACGCTTGTCAACCCGGCAGAAAACGGGATTAAATTCCAACTTCTGACTTTAAGTGAAAACTAAAGCGACCAAGATTAGTCTTGGGAAAACTTAGGGCTTTTTGGGACGATTTCGGAAAAAGTTGACTTTTCACCGAAAAAAGTCAACCGACGACTCCGGGGGTCATTCGGGACCTATCTGAGACAAAAACACTTAGCCATCATTACGGTTAGCTTAGTTGGGTCATTTCCTTTCAAATAAGAGTTTTTGCGAAAAAATCAATTTCGAGTCGAACGGGTTCAAAATGGGAGTTTATCGGATTTTAAATTATTGGGCTGAGATATTTATAAGGGGAGGTGGACCTCACTTGGCCACATGACATTAATTATAAGGAAGGGAGGAAAGAGAATGAGAAAAGACACATTTGACCTTACTTTTTCCCAAAAAGGTGAAACAAGGGAAAATGAGCTTTTAGACTTTGGCACTTTAGGTTAAAGACCACATGTGAACCAAATTTCAGCACTCTCTTGCCTTGGCCGAACTTTAGAGAGAGAAAATGGAGCTTGAGTCTCCATTGTTGAAGAAGAAGAAGAAGAAGAAGAAGAAGAAGAAGAAGAAGAAGAAGAAGAAGAAGAAGAAGAAGAAGAAGAAGAAGAAGAAGATCATTTCCCTTTGATTCCACCATCAAAACTCCTCAAATTCTCCATATTCATCTTTATCTCTTAATTTCCTACGGTAAGAATTCATTTCTTTTCACTTTTGAAGAAATTAAGATTGTGGGTCTTGTTGGAAATGATCAAACCTTGGTAGAATCAAGTAGTAATGGAAGAAAATGGGTGAAGGTAGAAGGATTTGGTGAAACCCTAACTTTTGGAATTGGGGGAAATGTGAAATTAGAGCAAATTGGTGATGTTTTTGGTTAGAACTTGATGGATTGAGGACCTAGAACTCGTTTAGGACGTTTTGGGAGGAAGTTGGAATTTTTCCGGCGAACGGAGGCTCGCCGGAGCTCCGGCCAAAGGACCGGCCACGATGGTGAGTGGTCCGTACCTCGGGATCTGTGCATCGGGATCCGTGCCTCGGGATTCGAGCCGAGACCGGCCCTTGGTGGGTCCGGTCCGGCACACCCACGACCAAGTGGGGAACCCACTTGACCGGGTGCCGTTGTACGTATCGCCCAATTAATTTAATACTTTTCCAAATCACTGTCCTGGAACCGTTTCAATTAATTAGGCGTCTTGGCGGGGGTTGTTTTGGGTGTTGTCCGTTTAAATTGACGTTGGACTTGTATTAAGTGTTGTGTTACTTGTTATCTTAGACGTTGTTCCTGATCGCGGTGGAGGAGGCTATTAGGCGGTTCGTGGTTGTTCGAGTTGGATCGCATTTGAGGTAGGAAAAGTAGTGAATACCTGTTTAATTACGGAAAGTTACTAGAATTGCATATAGGATATGAATAACCGGAATAATGATAGAATCACATGTAGGATGTGAATAACTAGCGTAGTCGTTTTAAATGTGGAATTACTAGTGGGCCATGTCGTGCCCGTAGGTTTGGGACTTGCCGTGCTGTAGAATTGCATGTGGGCCATGTCGTGCCCGTATGATTGTGTGATGGTTGCGCTTGCATGTGTGAAGGTTATTGTTGAATTATTGCCTTGTGATATGTTTGAATGATTTATAGACCGATGTTGTGTGTTCCGGTATGATATGTTTAGGATGATGTGTACCCCGATGCTGAGTGTTCCTGTATGATATGTTCGGCTTAATTTGTACCCCGTGCTACGGGACGATATCTAGACCGATGTTGTGTGTTCCGGTATGATATGCTTGGGATGATGTGTACCCCGATGCTGAGTGTTCCGGGATGATATCTAGGCCGATGATGTATGTTCCGGTATGATATGCTTAAGTCGTGCGGTGTGATCCGGCGTACTATTGGATACTCACTGTGTGTGTGATTGCTAATTATTCATTATGTGTGTCGACTAGTTTTAGTTCGTTGTGGTTACTTATGCCTGTTATGTGATTCTTGTGTGATTTGGGTGCTGAGGATCTAGATTGAGCGGCAGGTATGTGATCCTTTATGATCTTGAATGCATTTATATCTGGATTTAGTGCATTGTTGTGTGTGTTCGCACGTGTGGTTAGTTGTGATATAACCGGGTTTGTGTTCCAGTGTGAATTGTCTGGGTGACGGGTGCTAAGTGTATAGTTGAGGAGAGGTGTCGGGGTGATGGTTCAGTATCAAGTTTGATTTGTGGACTGCTCCCGGTTGGGTTCAAGTGTTGTCATTGGGGTACTTTGCTTATATTGTCTTGTTATTTCTTTACTAGTATGCCATATTTGGACGAGCATCCGTGGTGGTGAGCCGAATGCTCATCCCCTTTACTATTTTTTCCTATTGAGCGAAAGCTCATCCCCTTCTCTACTGTTCCTACAGGTTTTGTTCGGGAGTTGGAGTAGAGGACGTCTCGAAGCTAGGGAGCTTTAGCGAGAGTCCTAGTCTTGGATTGTCTAGAGATGTATTTCCTTTTTTGCATCAAACCTTCTATTTTTGGATTTTGAGCATTTGACGCTTGTTATTAAAATTGCTAATTTGAACTATTTTTGGAGTTTCATTTCGTTTAAAAATTGTCTTCTTTACTATTATTTTTGGTTCATGTCTCGAGTCCGGTCAAAATCGGATTTGGGGCGTGACAAACACCACAACCGGCGAGGGGCGGAACGCACCCTCGCCTCGATCAATGAGGACTTAGTGGTCTAGTTGGGGGTTTGTCGGTATTACCGCCTCACTAGACATAGGGTGGCATCGGTTCAACCAAGTACCGATGCAACATTGTTCAATCATATTGGGTACCAGTAATTTCACGTTTCTAAATGCCCTCATCACCATTAGAGTGGGGACGACGTCAACTTGCTCCTCAGAAGGATGTTTAGTCCAATTGAGTCATTTCAGTCCCTGGTTACAGGGCTGCTCAGGCCGTCTCTCTTGGGCTTCAATAATATACTAGAGCACAGTCCAATGTAGATTGGCGCCTGTTCGGATCATAGGGTTCCCTCGACCCCAACCCGCATTCTTCAACTGTTGTACTGGTTTCCTCGGCCGCTATCGCACCATTCTCCTGTCGACACCCTTGAAACACTTCGGTGAAAGAGTATTTTTCAATTTAGCAGTTGTCCCACGTTGTGTGGATCTTTTATATTGTTTCCTTGCAATTATTTTAATTGTTAGTTGTCTCTCCTGGGTGACCCGTTTAGGGACTGTACCCCCAGACATTTCCTTGTATTAATATATTACTCTCGTTACCCGCTCAAAAAAATAAATAAAAAGGAATTTATTCTTTAAACGATCACACTTTCATTAGTTTATTTTCCAAATTATAAATAATTTCAAGACACCAATTATAATGATCCGGTCAACTGTTACGAGCACGCTCCATATCTTCTATAGGTCCCCAGATTTTGATTTTAGTTGAGCCATATGCTATCAAAGACGCACTACACTGGCTCGAGCAAGAACCACGTCAGAGAGTCATAATCAGAAGTGATTGCAAGATCATAGTGGATATGATCAACGAACGGGGAAGATCTTCATCCCCTCTAAGGATAGTCGTTAACGATTGTACTTTCCTTTTATCTAAATTCGAGGTCGTGCAACTCGAGTTCGTCAAGCGGACAACGAACAAAAGAGCTCATTGTCTTGCTAGGGCAGCTTGGTCATCCCCTGTCTATGAACGGCACGGAAGTTATCCTCCCGACCTATTACGTTGTGATCTCATTACCGATATTTAAATAAAAGTAAAAGAAAATTCATGTATATATATATATATATATATATATATATTTCTAATCAATAGAAGATTAGAAAAATTTTATTAAAATATTCTTGAAATTTTTATCCTGTAAATACTTATGAAGAAAAAAGAGCGACAAATTATGATGATAACTTTATTTTGAACGAAAGGTGCAATATTATAAATGAGATATTAGAACATCGAGGTGTGCTAGGCAACATGCTCCCCGACCACTAAGGTCGGAAAAAAGAATAATGGTTCACTGATCCTTGTAGTACTAGAACCGTCACATACGGTATTTGGATGTCATATAGACAATGATAGAATACGAGGGATGAGAAGGTGGAACTGGAATTCCTGCTGCGAAAAATGGCCAAGGACTTCAACAGTAATGGTGGGAGGCAAAGCATCGACCAGAGACCCCTCCCAAAGCCAGTCCCGATTGCTTAGAAGGTCTAACATCCCTTTTGACGGAGTTGTTTACCAGGCCTCACCTGATCATCCCGAGGCTCTCCAATTGCAGACCTCTTAAACGCTCCAGTCACAGCAGCTCCCACATCTTCAGGCTCCCTAGAAATGGGCGTTGGAACTTTAGTGACCGAACCCTTAGGAAGTTGGTCGGTCACCAACCGATTACTAACCCGAGCCACAATATGGTTAGGTACAGTGCCCGGGGAAACCCCGGGGACTCCTATCCCGGGATAAGGATCCCTTAGGTACAATGCTCAAGGATACGTTCTCGGTGCTTGACAGGGCAGATTGTTGGGAAGCCTCACCCCAATCCGTGGCATACGGTTTCACCTGCTTGTCCCTCTAATAATCTAGGAGAGAGGAGTCATACCGTGGGGTGCCTCAGACTTCCCATGCGCAGTCTTTGACGATATGTCCAAGCCTTTCGCAAATGTAACAGACACTTGGAAGCTTGGTATAAGTCAGCTCGACCTTAACCGGGTCCGGGAACTCTTTGAACCGAAGGACCATACCTCGCCGGAGTGGTCGCTCGAGAAGATGCTAGAAGTGGATCCTAATAGTGCCCACAAGCACATCCCCCACTGGTCGCTCGGGACATCCACACAAGTGCCCAACGCGTCTCTAATGGACATCCTCGTTGCCTTTTTCCGGACCAGAGGTGGCAGTCCCCGCACATGAGCCCATAGCTGCATGCGATACAGGACCGACAGGTCCCAGGCGTAGGGATCTAGGTCCCTAAGGACCAGGGCCCGCTCGTCAAAGCACCATGGTTCATTACCTTGAAACCATGCATGTGTTTTAGATGACCGGAAGTAGAAACCAAAGAGATCCGGTCCCAACTCCTTGACGACGAGACCCTCCGCAGCTCACCCCCACGCGGTGGTGATGATTCAGAGCAGAGTCTCTTTCCGGGGGGATGTCGGCGACCAGTGCTTCCCCACCATACCCCACTGTTGCCTAGCAATATTTGTGGAGATGGCCGGAGAGAACGGCACGAGGAACTCAACCTCCTCCTCATCCTCAATCGAACATGAAGACAACTCATCTTGGAGAGGCCTGAAGGTCCAGGCCCAACTCAGCAGGGGTCAACGAAGGCTCAGGCCGACCCAGGCCCGGCGACCTGCCCCGACACATCCCTCCCAAGATCGTAAGGCCAGTAGGAATGAGGGGGATCTGATCCCGATTAGGGAGACATCGGCCCAACCCTAGAGCTTCCACTGCCGTCCGAGGAAGGTCCTCAGTTGGCGCCTTTCCTTTCGCCGGATTCCGTAGTAGGGGGGCCTCCACATAGGCGCAGATAGGAGACAGAGGTGGTGAGGTCTGTTGGAGAACCATGATTATAAACCTAGGAGGCGCGCCGCCAGGAATGACTAGAGTCAGAGCGAGGGGCGAAGTACCCGTCAGGTTAGGGTTGAGTGGAGGCGAAGGCAGGGAAAGGCGCGACGCGGGAAGAGGCAGCTGTAGATTGCTTGGAGATGAAGCAACGTTGGCCCACCTCACAGGTCGGTCCTGCCTCAGCTTCAAAGTAGGCGGAGGAGAGATGACCCCCAAGGAGAAGGGCACCAACTCAGACGAGAGGGTCAGAAGCACAACCGGTACATGGGGAGAGGGAAGCAAGGAGGAAGAGCTCGAAACGAGTGGTTTCAGTCGTCTCTTTCGGTTGTTCTTATCCCCAGCACCGGGCACGGTCTGCGAAGGATTAGACTGCACCAAGCTTGTGACCACATAGTCGACACGAGCCTTAGACGTTGCAACACCGTCAACGATAGGTGTATCCACGACAGGCAACATACCAGTGGTGGGATCTTATTATTGTACAGAAAAGAAGCAGTTAGAACTAGAAATAGGTCTCAAGTTACGAGAGAGTTTTTCCTTGTACTATTTTCTTTAACTATTGTAAAATAAAAATATTATGATGATAACTAAAAGGTAGGAAACAAGTAATAGTTGCATTAATTTGAACGGTTAGGGAAATGAAGAATAAATAAAAAAGGAAGACGTGTGTTAGTGTAGGTACAAGTACAATACAATTACAAGTCCGTCTCCACCTACACCATTGACGATTTGACCCTTGTTTTTCCCAAAATTAGATGACCTTTTTCTTATTTTATCTGCAAAATCACTATTTTTTCCATCCGCTTGGTGCATGGTTTAATCGTAAACCCATACATGATTTTACAATGTACACATCGTTTCTAGTATGTATTTGTAATTAAATGATACGATCATCATAATTGCTTTGCGATTACATGTTTTCATTTGTCCATTTCTGTAAGTAGGCATATTCCTCTTCGTCGTTTTATTCACTTCTAGAAGTAGGCTTGTTATTGCCTTATTGCCTATCGGTGTGGATACTTCCGTCTAATTTAATGTTAATGACTATTTTCCATCGTCCTGAGTTATAATTAGTGTGGCTTTTAATAGCTAACTAAATGGTTTTCATGAACACATCGTGGTGCACATACGCATAGTTTCTGTGTTTATAGGGTTCATTAACATATAAAGTTGGGGAGGTTGTAAATGCATCGAACTAGTCCAAATATATGTATTCATCTATGGCAGCCCAAGTTCTCTATAAAAAAAGCGATCAGGGTTTTGCAAAAAGTAAGCGACCGGTTATGTCCTTGCAAAAAGAAAGCGATTAGGGGAGTTCATCGGCGGATTCCGGTCACACACAACACGGGAGTGAGGAGGAGAGCAGTGGTGTTCGGCCGGTGATGTCTCCGTCTCCTGAGCTTGTTCCTTCTCTATCTGTTTCGCCAAAGGCGACGTCGGAGGAGGAATAAATGCAGTTTACTGCTCATAGGGAGGAGTGAGGCCGGTCGGGGATGCTTCGAGGGTCGGGAGGACGTCGACCTCGAAGCTTCAATCACCGGATTCCGGTGTGGGGACCTCTTCCTCGAAGTTTCAATCGCCGGAATCTGGCTTGGGAACCTCGTCCTCGATTATCCCGAGGGATGGTGAATCGAGGCGGGTGTTACGGAAAACCTCTCGGCCAGGGGCGGGACTGATTCAGGCTGGGGAGGATGATCCGGAAGCGAGGGCACTGTCGACGAGTAGGTGGCGTTTCGGCTGGTGTAGAACGACCAGAGGGTGCGGAGACGACGACCAGAGAAAGAACCGGGTAGGGTTCCAGACTTGGGCCTAACTGCTATGGGCCCTCAGCATGGGCATGTGAGTCGGGGTCCACTAGAGACGGGCCTGGGGAGAGGGGGGCCGACCCAAGGTAGGCTCAAGGAGGTTATGGTTCTTCTGGCTGCGATGGGACGACCCCTGAGCTTGGGTCCTAATTTCGCTGTGATTGGATAGTAGCCGGAAGCGGAATATGAGAATTGGGGGGAGGGGAGCGTGTTTTTAGAGATGGGGTGCAGATCGAGGTTGCAACGAAGGGACATGTCCTAGCGAGGCAGGTAGGGGCATCGGAGACGCGTCATCGCCTTCCACGATGCTCTAGGACCTGATTCCATCAAGCCATGGTCCAGATAGAGTAGGGGAAGAGGAGGTTGGGGAACTACGCACTTGTGGCGAAGGGAGGTGGCCGAAACTATGCCGAGAGGATTGGAACCGCAGAGGCCGCAATGGGAGACAATGCGAGAAAACTCTAATAGAGCGTTTTTCCATGTAGAAATAGAAGATCAATAAAAAATTTAATAGACCGTCTAAACTCGAATTATTCTAAAAAGCTCTCTAGTCTTGGGAACGAATCTTTAAAATTTTAGTCGACAATAACGTCGACGGTAACTCTTCTTCTTCTTCTTCTTCTTCTTCTTCTTCTTCTTCTTCTTCTTCTTCTTCTTCTTCTTCTTCTTCTTTAGCGAAACAACTTGAATTCATAAAACTCTTATGAGAAGGAAGAGAGTACAAAATATCTACATCAACAAGAGAATCCTACATGATACTCAAACAAACTAAGAAGAGATCCCCAACCAAACAAATTAATCCAACAACAAAAGGAGGGCTCTTAAGCATATGACACTTATACCTAAACAAAAGCACAAACCAGTCAATTATACAGCACCAAACAAGCAAAATAAACCTGCGGAACCGAGCCAATGTCTCTTGGGAATGAGACCGATGAAAGGTGTCATTGATGGAGGGAGGATGAAGATGCCATAACTCAGAAGAAGAGCCACCAGAATGAGAATTCTCAAGATAAATTGAAGAACTGAGCATTAATCTGACTGATAAAGCCGAGCTTCCCATCTTAAGAATTGTTAAGGGAATAAGTAGACCAACACCAATTAACTTCGAAATTTCTGTACACAAACAAGAATAGAAATCAACCAAACTTCCACCAGATGAAATCACAGAGCGTAGATCCATAGGGGAGGCTATACCAACATAAGATCAAATATGAGGAGCCTCAACTACAAAATGAGGAAACCTGCAGACCAAAAAACAGGAGACCATAGGCCGAAGCCTTCCAATACTTCAGGGAGCAAAGTAGCACTCAAGTTTAGAAAAGAACTAGTCACACACCATACAACATGGAACCCACACATAGAAAGAAGAAGAAAAAGAAAGAAATACTGCCCAAGCTTCACCAGCTACCTCATTCACCCACACTCAGAAGAAAGCCCAGAACCTCCCACAACCCCACTTAGAATCCCTAGGAGACAGAGAAATAACACTCTATAACTTACTTGTTGAACAAGAAAAGATGTTTGACTAGCAAGGGAAGAAACTAGAGGCCAAAATATACAGAGAGGTATGATTAGGTACCTTGAAGAGAAAAAACCGATCCCCTCCCACAACAAAAGGCCTAATAGAGGAAGTTGGGTCTATTCTCCAATGATGGAAAGAGAGAAAGTAATTAGAGCTTTTGTATTTACACCTAATCCAATTGAATGAGATATGAACTATTTGTTGAAAAATCTCTTCAGATGAGAGTTGAATGTCTTGAAAAATAAAGATATTTCTTACCAACCAAAGTTGCCAACAAGTAATATGTGTCATGATCTCCCAAGAGAAACTATAGGAACACTTGTAGGAGTTTTTCCAACTAGAGGAAAGAGTCTGAATTGACCCAAGAATTACCCCCAATAACTCCCCACCAATTGAGAACTAAGGTCCCGACTAACCAAGCTCTATGTCAAGAGAGTAAAATATGAGCTCCATCATCAAACTCAACCCTGCAAACAGGATAGATGATGTCTTCCAAAGGAAAAGTGAAACCTCTGCATTCTAAGAAGCATTTAGAAGTGATTGAATCCTAGCAAGCCAGCCAATAGGAGGCTGTGATTTTTGGAGGAATATATGGGAGCCATAGATTTTTTGTTCATCCCAAGGACTGCAAGTTGGGTGCCTTGTTGTGCAAGCAAGGAGTAAAGGCTCTTAACAGTGAATCCTTTATGATCCCATATCCATCTTAAGAAATCTTCCTCCTCAGATAGATGAGCATGTGTGAAAATTGAGAAAAGAAGGTCCCATTCTTGAGTCTCCCAACCTCCGGGATCCCTTCTCAGATGGAGGTCCCAAGAGCCTTCTATGCAAGCTTCTACAACTATTATGTTTTTATCCTCTGAAAGAAGATAAAATCTTAGAAATAAGAGTTTGAAAGAGTTATCTTCCCACCAGAGATCCTTCCAAAAGAATATCCTATCCCATTTCCCAATCTCTATTTCAAGCCATTGGAGCCAAATGGAGTAGAGAATGTAGGTAGTTTCATTAATTCTAATATGTGAGACATGAAGAAATCTTTACCCACTTCAGTAAAATTAGAGAGGTCCCACTCCTTTTAATCCCAACCAAATTTAGAACAAATCACCAGTTTCCAGAGGGAATTTCTTTCCAAGCCAAATCTCCACTACCATTTGGAGAGAAGGGAAATATTCATCAGATTGATGTCTTTAATTCCCAGGCCACTAGATTCCTTTGATCTACAGACCAGTCCCCACTTTAATGTACAAAGAGCTCTAGGATTAGCTTTTCCATGCCATGAAAAATCCTCTGCCAATAAATCATAGATTTTAAGACACATTTAGGGGCTTTGATGATGAAGAAAAAGTAAAGGGGAAGAACCCTAAGAGTTGATTTCAATAAAGTGATCCCCCCCCCCCCCCCCCATTTAGAGCAGTTTTGCTTGCCAAAGTCCAAGAGCTTTCTTGAATATTTATGGGGTAGGAGTCTAGGCACTAGTTCTTTTGAGATTTGCACCAAGAGGAAAACCCAAGTAAGTTATAGGGAAACAACCTTTTGAGCATTGAAGGATCTGCATCATTTCTTCTTCCTCAGCTTCTGACAAATTAATTGGAATTGCTATAGATTTTTCATAGTTGACTGCAGGACCAGAAGCCACTTAGAATAGTTTGAGAGCCAATTTTAGACAAGTGATCTCTTCCTTGGAGGCCTGAATAAAATATAATGAATCATCTGCAAAATGAAGATGAGATATCACTGGACAAGAGTCTCTTAATCGTATGCCTTGGATAAAACTTCTAGAAACTGCCATTTTCATTAATTGATTGAGGGCTTCTGCTACTAGCACAAAGATAAGATTAGAAAGAGCACATCCTTGTCTAAGACCTTTGTGGAGGGGGAAATCAGGACTTGGAGATCCATTGATAATTATAGAAACATGAGCTCTATAAGCCAAAGTCTCCATTTATGGCCAAAACTCATTCGAATGAGACGAAGCATTATGAAGCTCCAACTAACATTACCAAAGGCTTTTTGGAAATCATCTTTGAATAGAAGGGCCTTAACTGGGAATTCTTGAGAAATTGGACCACTTCTAAGGCAATCACTATGTCATCAATTATTTGACTTCCAATAATGAATCCAGTCTGCTCATCACCAACTAACTGAGAAATCACTGATTTAAATCTTGAGGCCAACAATTTGGATAAAATTTTGTAGGGTCCTTCCATGAGACTTATAGGTCTGTAGTCATCAAAAGTGAGAGGCGATGGTCCTTTTGGAATTAGGATCATGAATGATGAGTTGAGACCTTTCCCCACTTGACCAGTTGAATTGAAGAAATGAATAAAAGCCACCAAATCATCTTTGATGATCTACCAAGACTGAAAGAAGAGGAGGGAAAAGCCACCATGGCCCACAAGCTAGAACAGCTTTAGGACTTCTTCCTCATAGAAGGGTCTTTCCAACAAAATTGCTTGATCCCTTGATAGTGTAGAGAAGGGGAGCTCATCAAAGTCAACTTTTTGAGTAGGGGAGAAATCAAATCTGGAGCTAAAATGGGCAGCAACAACTTCTTTAATTTCTAAGGGTGAGGAGAGGATATTATCATAGTAAATTACTTCCACTATTCTTTTCTGAGCTCTAGAGAAATTTTCTATTTATGAAAGAATTTGGACCCTCATTGAACCATTTCTTCCTAACCTTTTGGCTCCAAAGTTTTGAAAGCAATTTGAATTTTTGAATCAAATCTACTTTGAAGGCTCCTCTCGCTGAGCATTCTATGTCTGATAGAGGCCTTGATTCCACTAAAAGATCTAGTTGATGTATTGATTTTGTTAGAACTGCAATATGATATTCTACAACCCCAAACACATGAATGTTCCACTCCTTTAATTTGAGCTTGAGCGGTTTCAATTTCATAAATAGCAGAAAATGAGGCAAGCCTTGAATTTTTGTAGACTCCTAGAATTTCTTAATTGTAGGTAGGAAAGTGACATCCTCAGTTCAAATGTTGAGAAATTTGAAAGATCTTGGACCCTAATCCATTTGATCATTGAAGAGAATAATAGCCCTATGATAAGAGAGATCTAGGAATGCAGGATTGGGAAAGAGATCCGCGAAAAACCTCCCAAATGAGAGGTAAATCGTCCTACGCCCAGAAGAGGCTTTGTCCCGGAGGCCGTAGATCTGTCCCGAGGGAGCCCATATCTACAAAGGGAAGAAATAAAATTGAAGCCTTCGCCATCACGAACCGCGAGAAGCACAGCCCTGAACAGCGTCGATCCACTCCAAAACGGCGAAGGACTTCCCATATCCAGAACAAGAAGAGCGTCGTAGTCGAGGGGGAGAGTTAAAAGTCTCAACTTCACTGGAGAAAGGGATAGGAAAGGGAGGCGAGGAGAAGAATCGGTGAGGAAGCGACCAGACAACCAAAACAGAAGAAGCCAAGACCAGATCCGCGACTATCCACGTCTAAGAGAGCAAAGAATGTCGCTCCACGCCGGATCTGAACTGGTTCAACTGTCGATATTGCAACGCTTCGCCGAGAAAGAAGGAGAGGGAAGACGGAAAGGGAAAGGGAGGGAAAGAAAGGGGAGGAGGGCAGATCGACCGCCAGCTACCTTCAGAGGAAAGGAGATCGTCGGCGTGCTGGAGAAAACGGGCGACAACTACGATAAAGAAGGGGGTCTAGGGTTTTCTAGAGAGAAGCGCGACGCTCCAATAAAATACTCAAACAATTGAGTTATAGCTAATCAAACCCAATAGAGATGGGTCCTGAGGCACCCAACCAAAATGCAACCACCACAAGACCAACTCTTTGAGGGCGTGGGTAGTTTACTATGTGTAACCAAATAAAAAAAAGATAGAGATTCTATTCTATTTTTACTCCTTTATTTATTATTCTTTTAAAATTAAATTTGAAGGGTAAAATAGTTATTATGATACAAAACACAACAATACAATTTCATGACACTTTTTCATTATCAAAGATCCCGTTCCCAAACCCTTCCCCGTCCAGTTGAGACGGTGCATTATTATCCCGACGCCAAGTAGTTCGATCTCCCAACAAGGGAAGTTTTTGTAGTTACAGCAAAAAAAATTCATATTCACATAAAACTATAGAAGTGTAATACATTGTAAATGACTTAATATTAGCACATTGTTTCATCACTTCAATTTAAAACCAAGAAGAAAAAAAGTCACACAGAAGGAACTCCTTTTACTTGTCAAGAGTTATATACCAACCAGGCTAACAAAACAAATGAAGCATACAACTGCAACACAACCCAGATTATTCTTCAGTAAATGGTAATATGAGTGAGAACTCAAAAAATAAACCAAAATAAAAACCATCTCATCTATTTATCCCAATTCACTGATAATTTACAGATCAAAGATTCTCTTTTCACATGGAAAAGGGACTAATGTGTTCCCCTCCGTTTCTCTCAGAAAAATTGCAATTCCTACCTTCATTCACACCAGAGTTAAAAGGATAAGTCATAGAACTGTACAAAGTAGTGTACTATACAGATAAGTATCATGTTTCAAAACCCGCTTCATCCTGGCTCAGATACAGCAGAGTTACTCATACATTCCATTTGAGTCGGAGAGAGTAGAACCAAGTGGTCTAGTAGGAGCTGATTGCGTCGGAGGTGCTGGTAAGGCATAAGTAAGTCTCGATGAAGAACTTTCAATCAGACCAGCGACTCCAGCAGCTGCAGATTGGGCACTTGATGGCAGGAACAGATCGTGCTTCTGATCTTTGTAAGCACTCCAAATCTGTAAACAAATGGATTACCAATCATGCATAAACTTGGACAACACGCAAGGATGATTATTTATTTGGGTTAATTACACTTACCTACACATAAATTTACTCGTTTTTCACCTGGCTGCACATAAAAGATCTAAATTCCTTTTGCAGCTGCCCTAGGTTTCATAAGAAAACACATAGCTCCCTTTTGCTAGAAAATGACAAAAATGCCCTTGAACCATCGTCTTTTTAATAATTTTATCTTTCAAGGAGTTTCTTTACATCTACTCAACCGTTTCTTTTTGCATCTAATCAAAATGTTTCGGGTAGTTATGGTAGGTAGGCTCAAGGGCATAATCATCATCTTCTGGCAAAACAAAAAGCTCTATGAACTTTTTGGAAACCTAGAGTAGCTGCAAAACGAATTTGGAACTTAAGTGAAAAACGTGACAACCTAGGTGTAGCTAAGTGTAATCAACCCTATTTATTTTGGACTTCACTGGCTAGGACGTAATCATCCCAGAGTAAGTTATATGTGAAAGAAGACTTACATCCGATGCATTCAATATGTCACCAACTTTAGTACAATGGGCTCCTTCTGCTGAAAAGGCACGCAGCACCTGGATCAAGACAAGCAAAATATAATAATTACAGAGCTATTTTCAGAGAGCGAGGAAGGAAAAGTCGAAGTAAAGAGAGGTATGATCATCGTGGTGATATATGTGTAATGGAAAAGTAGAAAAATTACAATGCATGCTTGAAACAAGCATCTTATACAACACAGTGAAAACTGAAAAAAAAAATACTCGAATAACATTTGATGATTATAAAAATACTCTGACCTCTACTGCAAGCACCCTGCCGATGGATGCTTCAGATTCATTCCACTTCATCTGTGAGCAAAGTCCGTGCCTTCCCCCAGCCCTCCAATCGAGAAGGCCCAGAAGAACCTCAACAAGCCCAACCCTGCACAGTTCATGCAAGTTCATCCACTATTTAAGAAATTTTTAGAGTGCATTCTACACAAGCAATTTGGTTTCTTAATTGTCTTTCCATTCCATATGTTTCCATACATGCATACCAACATGTAACTTATACGGGCTTTGAGACCGGGATTGAAGTCCTAGCAGCGGTACCTCACTTCTCATTTCTCTTCCCAGCACTTCGCACCTCTCCCTTTTCAGCACTTTGGGCCTCTCTACCTCTCTCTATTCAGCCTTTGTTGGGCCTCTCTCAAGGTGGGGGTTAAGAATTTAGTGCTTTGTTTTACATAATGGAGCCCATTAGAGCCTGACATGTCATTCTTGAAAAATTCTTTAGGATAAAAAATTATTGGTGCTCCCTTACTTTTGATGATTTGTCTTCAAGCAAACCCTAGACTACTGGGCACCAATATAGTTTACCAAAGATTTTAGTCACTTACTTGAGTCCTTGTGCAACAAGGGCATCCCTAGCTCGATTCCCAGCAACCACAACTCGTTTTAGAGTCTCCAGGGCTAGTATGTTTCCGCCTTGCCACCCTATAGCTTTCATTAGAAGGGGAACCACCTGCAAACAAGATGACAATCGGTGAGTATACCACAACGGCAGGTGTAGAATCAACAATAACATTCCATTAGTGCCACTCTGAAAAAGTGGTTGTTGAATAAACCTCCAAATGAAAATGAACAGCTCAGGCAACCAAGTGAATCTACATAACAACCTCCAACACTTGTTTTTCCAACAAGTCAAGCACTTGAAGTAGGGCCTGTGAGACCGGGTTCAACTCCCAACAGCGGTATCCCTGAAGCCTTATTTCTCTCTGACTCCAGTTGGGCCTCTTTGATCTCTTACCAACTCTTGTTGGGTCAAGTGCCAAAAATAGACCTCCCTTCTACATAAGGGATGGTCTTAAGTCCAATTCTTGATACATTTAAATAGTTGATGACAAAAAAAAAAGAACTTACAAAACAACCATTTCAATGGGAAAAAGTAAAACCATCATGCTTTGGTGAATATACCTGAGGTGTTCCTGCACTGGTAGCTGCCATAGCTTCAGCACATATGGTGCTAGCAGCAAGTTGGTGTAGGACACGCAAACAACTAAGGCGGACACGTTCTTGTGGAGTTTGTGTAGGCTGTGTTGACCCATCATCTGAATCAGACGTTTTGTCCACAAAGTTCCCATTGCTTGCCTCATCTGAAGACATTGTTTCTCTTCTTCCCTCGTAGGCCACCGCAGCAACAAGTTTGGGTACATATCCAAGATACCCAACATGATCAGCAAGTGCCGGGTGTACTCGCAATAAGGAAACTAAAGCAGCAGATAGAAGCAAAGGGAGCTCAGGGTCAACAGTTTGTGTGTCATAGTGGGTAGCGGCAATGGACGACAAATACTGATCTAACAGTCCTTCCAAGAATCTTTTTGGGTTTCTGAGAGGAAACTTGGGATCTTTGAGGAACAGCCTAACATAAATTCCACCAACCTGCAAGATCATGTTAAATTAGCGAAGAAAAACTTGAGCTCAAACCAGATGGAATTAACTAGGGGGAAACCTCACTCACCTTCATAACCCCCTAAGTTTTTTTAGTCTCAATTTACCCCAAGTGCGTCGAGTTTTGGGTACTTGTGGGTGTGAAATGATGAAAATACCCTTTTTGTATATGTGTAATTTTCGTCATTTCACACCCAAAAGTTGACGGAATCAGGGTAAACTGCGACTAAAAAACTTAGGGGGGTTGTCAAAACCTTTTTGAACTTAGGGGTAATTGATTGAGAAAGTTGCATACTAAGGTAGCTGAGGGAGATTATCCCTTAACTAGGCCATACCTGTGGCTCATCCCTCATTTCCTGCTGACCAGAAGGTTGCTCAGGTACATCCCAATCAACCACAGGGCCTTTCATCTGTTCGCGGTATAGGTCTGCTGCCATAGTTGAAATTTGTGCAGACAAAGAAGCTGCCATTGCAGGTGTCCAAACAAGCTCTGGAGTCTCTGAAGTCTGTTCAAGGGAAGATATAACAGCCTCTCCAGGACCATCCCTAATAACTGATACCAGGCCATCAGGCAAAAACCTAGCGAGTGTTATAGCAACTCTAGGGCCATGCATTGGCTGCCCAATAAGCTTCCCTAACAAAGAAGCTGCTGCAGCTCTTTGCTGCAAGGGAATTTCTTCTGCGCACATTTCATTTGTCAGTGACTTGTAGTTTTGTTTCAGCTAAGAAGGACAAGGAAAATGATAAAGAGAATTAATTACCTTGCAATGGCAAGAGAAGTTCAAGGATATAGACAACCCCGCCATGCTTAGCAGCTGCCCATGCAAGTTCAGGGGTGCTAGCCAAGGCATAAAGAACATGAAGAACACCTTCACGGCAACTTGGAGCAGAATGAAGCATTTGAAGTAAAAGGAGAAGACTAGATCCATCTGCAACCATAGCTTCTAAACAGGGAGCATATGTTGTTAACAGTGACAGGACAGTCAAGCAGAGTTGAGGAATATTGCTCTCTGATGCAACAGACACAGAGAAGCACTCAAAGATAGGTAATAGCTTCTCTTTAGAAGAAAATATGGAAGCCAAAGACGGGCTGTTGGTCAGCAAGTTCTGAAATGAAGAAAAAAAAATTGTTAGGTTATGGGGAGTTATAACTCAATGTGCATAATTGATTATATACCTTAAGTGAAGTCAATCCAAATCGAAGATTCTTAACCACTTCAAGTTCTTCATTCTCCGTCCCTTTTCCATCAGATACAGCATTGGAGTCATCGGCAACTAGCTCTTCATCAACAGATTCATCATCTGTGTCATCTTGAAGCTCAGATGTCGTGACAGTTGACTCACTTAGATTGAGTTTACTGTGATTATCAGCAGTGCTGTGCACTAGCTGTGATATATAGTCAATTAGAGCAACACAAAAGGCTTCTGGTTCACTGATCTCAAAATCTGGTTGATCGTTGTAGACCCTCAAGTAAACATTGCCAACAAAGAGCTCTTTTGATAGTGCTTTATATGCAAATTCATGCGAGTCTTTCAGGTCATATGAGCCATCAGGACCTTGGCTTACACGTTGCTGATCCACAAATTTCAGAAGTTCTGCCCGGGTTGAAGAATTCCAAATAATCTAAAACCAAAAACAATTGCCATATTGAATCCATAAGTACCCATCTAAGCTAATAGTAAGTATATACTATCAAGGAAGAAGACAAATACAATATAGGCTTAAATGTGGGGTCAATTTCTCATAAGAACTAGATTTTAGTGTCATCTAGTAACTTATTCAGGTCAAGAAGACTATCAGTAGAATGCAAAATTCAAAGATATACGTCAGTGAAACTATAGATTTGAACATAAAGCCATTGGTGTCTCCCTAGTTTATTCATCAGTTTATCTTTTAGAAAATTTGTACTTTTATCAAAATTTCCCTAGTCTATTCATTAGTTTATCTTTTAGAAAATTTATACTTTTATCAAAATTTCCTATAAAAAAATCCCCATAACTTGCAATTTTTTTGTAGAAGAAGATTATGAACGCTGTCAGGCAAGAACAACAATCTAGATCGTAGCATTGCCCTTACTTCTGGAGACTCCAAGTTTGTGTTTAGTCTAGATAACAGGTCTTTAGGCGCTTGATCCTTCAACATGGTAGCTAGTTTAGGCGTCAGCAAAGCTCTGAGTGCATCCGCTGCAGGCTGATGATAAGGTGTTGAGCTGTCATCATTACACAGACCACTAAGCCTGGACAGAGCCTGTGATGCTCGTACAGCATGTAAGTTTTTTGCAATTTGGACACTGGAGCCAACCCCATGTGACTCTGTTGCATCAGATTCCTCTGCTGTTGAATCATACTGAAGCAACAATGGCAAAAGGTACCTACAATCAATTTGAAAATACGAGTTTCATAATAATCCACAAAAAAAATAAGGTTTGTCTGTATCAACTACTTAAAACCAGCTAGTCGAACCAAAAATAGTAACAAGTAATGGCTTTGTCTTCAACATGGCAAAGATATTGTAAATGGTAAGGGGAATGCAAGAAAGAAAGTGCAAATTAGATCAGAAATATTTAAGAACAAGGTTGGGAAAAACAGGTCAACAAAATTTCTTCATTGTACAGATGAAAATTAAGAAGTCCAGACTAACCAATTAAAGGAAGAAGGATTTTAAAGAAGACCATCACAAAAAAAAAGTGATGCAAAAAGAGGACCAAAACTGATGTTGCCAAGTAATAAGACACTATAGTGGAAACATAATGGCAAGCTGACATACCATAAAACACCAGCCTTCAGTAAGGCATCCTGCAACTCAGAGGACACAGCAACATGGGTGATGGTCAGTAGAGCAGCATCAACAGCAGCAGGTGCAAGCTCAAGTTCAGTGCAGTGCACAATATCCTCAATTAGTCCAGGAACTTCAAGTATGTTAGCTCTTCCATTTTCAAATCGACTCAAAACAGAGAAGGTCTTCATCACATTTGCTACGATGATTGCAGATGGTTCATTTGCTGGAGTTGTTGGCTGAACTACACACATGCAACGAGAAAGAAGAGTTGCAAGGATGTTTACTCCATCATCCCTCACAAGCTCCTCACCATTGAGTGAAGAAGATTCACATCTGAAAATAAAGAGCCGTGGACACAAAGTCAGGCTAATCAGATTCATATGTACAGAACAAATAAAAGTTTAGATAAAATTCAACAAAAGTTACAAGTTAACTGCAAGGACAATTACGTTAGCCACATTAGCTCTGAAGCTGCTACAAGGAGAGGCACTCTATCAGAAGAAAGAAAGTTGCTATCATCCTTCTCGACAGTAATTGCATTGAGCAACATAGGATAGCCAGCATACTTAAATGGCTCCAATACATTGCCATACCGTCTGTAAAGGATGCACTGTCCTTTCAATAAAAGCAACAACCTCCAAGGCTGAGGACCTTGCAGACCTTGCATAGTGGCCTATCAATAAATCATGTTGGAGAAGTTTTAGCAAATTTATAACAGTAAAATGGTGTTTAAACAGTTGATAAAAAAGACCAAATCCATTTAACTAAGGGAAATGCAAATGATAGAACACACGATCACTGTTACATCAGAACCTGAAAATGAAAATCAACAATCAAAGAGAGAGAAAAGGAAAAGATCCTAAACACCTAATAAAACTCCATATTTCCCCATAATTCTACACAGTGGTTGACAGACAAAGCAGGGGCTTTGATGCTACACTTCATCACTATCGCCTACTCGACACATGCTAAACTTAAACCATATGTTGAAGAATTAACAACTTTAAAACAATGCTACATATAGGGTTGCGTTCCAAAACTAAAATGTCAGTCTTAATAGTTGGATTTGACTCTTCCTTTTATACGTATTTTTTATCTTTCCAATATTTACTTGATGAGGGACAAAATACTTGAACATTACCCGTCTGTAGGGCTAAACTTCTATGCATGACTCCTAACAGGAACACAGTTGCACGTTGACCAGAGACCATAGGGGAGACAGCACACGGGCCACATGACCAATGACCAGAAGCACAAATCGACCCGTTCTAACACCATGAAGAATTTTAAAATCAAGCTACACATAATAAGTTCAACAAACATTAATAGTTAGGTTTGACTCTTCCCTTTATATGTGCGTCTTTTTTCTTTTTTATTCGATGTGGAGCTTTATATTTCAACAAAGAGTTATAGTAATAATGCTCTAAAGCAGGTAAAACTACAATGCAAGTAACTATTTTAAGAAAAGGGTTTTCAGAGAGGGATATTATAAAACAGCAAATGATGCAATAGGCATAGTACAAGATGAATTATCTCAATTCTTTGATTCGATTTCTCAAAACCATATATTGATCTACCAAAGATAAAATTATTGGACATGAAGCTCAACTCAGTGACAAGATTTTGCCAATGCCACTTGCGGGCATGAGTTCGAACCCCATGAATGCCACTTGAGGGCATAGGTTCGAACCCCATGAATGCCACTTTCCTCCTTGGCTTAGGCAACATTTAGACCATCCCTCCACCAATTAGTCTAAGGGAAGGGCTAGCTCTATGTTGTATTCAAAAATGGGTGTGTGCATGTGTTACTGCAGTAAAGAGGAAGGTGTGCTTGAGTAATCGATAGAGTCTTAGTCTACCTGTAAGCGCTCATAAGCTTTTTGTACAGCTAGGAACTTATCTCTGCCTTCTGGGTTTTTGTCAGGATGGTATTTCATTGCAAGTTTCCTATACTGCCGCTTAAGCTTTTCTTCATCAATGTTTTCAATCTGCTTGGATATGCTAGAAAGCTCCTCCTCAAAGGACTGTTTCTTACTCAAATTGTCATTATACATATCGTCTGGGGATATCTCTAATATTTTACAAGCTTCTTCTTCCGACAAATCCATAGGTCTTCGTGTCAATTCTTCTCGCCACATTATAAGTAATGACTGTAAGAGCTCAACATGTTCAACAATTGGCCAATTTGGAAACCTTATTTCATCACATAAGTTCCGAAGGTAATAACGATGACACCACATTTCATCTCTTAATTCTGGGTATGTTACTGGTGGCATAGGGGCATATTCATATAGAGAATGACAGTGTTGAGACAATTTCTGGGGGAAATCACCAAGATGCTGCATAACCTGGAGGATAAATAAACTAGAGGTCAGATTAGATCCATTCTTCAAGCATAACACCAATCTAAAAATAATGTGCCGCAGCAATGTAATGCAAGGTACGTCTCCTTTGAGGTTTACAAATACCTGGCGGATTAGATTTTCTGCTCGCATTTTGTGTGTCCATATAATTTCTGGAGTATCAGAATCAGAGACCATAGCTGCTGCAAATGCAGCTGGACCACTGCGCTCCAATACATACAGCAAAGATTCAGGGAGAAGCCCTCCCAAAACACTGCGTTTTGCCAAAGGCAATGAAGAGGAAACTGCAGCTTCTTCGCCGCCATGAAATGCTTGATGGACATGAGTCACCGAGAAGAGATGGGAGATAGAGAGTAGATTAGATCCAGGGTATGCCAAAGCAAAATAAAATGCACCTGTACTATACAGTCGTATCATAGCTTTTGGATTTCGAGTAACAACAGCCTTCAGCAATGCAGCAGCACCTTCTACAATGCTTGGTTCCCCAGAAAGAATTGCCTTTTGTGAGGTATTTGGACAGAGGAAAAGAAAAAAAAACAAGGATCAGAATCCCTCTCAAACATACAACATAAGTCCAAAATTTGGAGCTTCACGCACAAGAAGAAAAGACCAGGAAAGTTTAAAAATAAATCCAATTTCCTCAAAACAGATAGCAATCGAAAGATATGCATGATTGATTACCTATTCAATCAAACATATAGTGTCGAAATTTATGAAAAAATTTAACAAAATAGATATTATATGCAGATGTCCTCAAAAACAAAATCCATCACACCATTTTCCAATCAAAATCTTCAGATTTTTTTGGATAACTGAACTAAATTTTTTTTACAGAAAGCCAGACAATTTCAAGCTTGAAGTTACAGACTTGCCATATAATATTGAAACAGCTAGGGAAAGTACCTGTGCAATGTGTGGAAGGCAGCGCGGACTTGATAATATTCGTTTGACTCGAGGAGTTGGGGTCACTATCTCTCCAGCATCATCCAGATCTGAATGTGCAGATACCATGCTATGCAATATGGACAACGCTGCTTCCCCAATCTGAATATAGAACAACATCTTAAGAGAAATAGCATGGTAATAGTATAAATGACAGGCCAAAGATAAATATATGAGCAATACAGGCAGTGAACAAAAAAAACCACAAATACAACTATATGACATGCAGCGTAGATCCACATCACAGGGATTTTTGGAAACCTTCGAATGGTACAAAATTAGAGCAGGACAGCAGAAAACATTAACAAACTTTTTGATTGTCTATGTAATTTGAATAGTTCTATTAGTGTGGTATTTTTCATAGACATACACGTATATAGGGCACACTTGCAGACTGGGGTATTGTTACAAAAACATAGGATCCACACAAAAGATAAATATATGAGCAATACAGGCGGTGAACAAAAACAACCACAAATACAGCTATATAACATGCGGCGTAGATCCACATCACAGAGATTTTTGGAAACCTTCGAATGGTACAAAATTAGAGCAGGACAGCAGAAAACATTAACAAACTATTTGATTGTCTGTGTAATTTAAGCAGTTCTATTAGTGTGGTATTTTTCATAGACATACATGTATATAGGGCACACTTGCAGACTTGGGTATTGTTACAAAACATAGGATCCACACAAAAGACACTCACAAGAAACCATCTTTTTACAGCTTGCCTCAGTGTTTGAATTAGGAGTTAAGGATGGTACCGGATACTTCCTAAATGCAAAACCTTGTTTTACTAACTGCAAGCTGATTGCCACACAGCACACAAAAAATGCAAACCCCTACTTTAAAATAAATAAACTAGAAGATATTAACATTAAATAGCGTACTTTCAACATACCACAAATTAAGCAAGTGATAGTAACAGCATTTAGAAGCATTCTTAAGGCATAAGTGTCTAAATATAGTCACTACTATCTCCACTGTCCGCATAAAAGTATAGCTGGCCAGATTCAATTGCAAGCACTCCATCCACCGTGCTGTGAATTAAGTGTTAAGTTTCATGGCAGAGTTACCTGACTTGGTGTGAGAACAGGCACTCGAACAGATAGTGCCCATCGAAGCTCACGTATGTCACGTAATTTCTTCCAGTCTAACATTCCAGAAGCCCAACACCTTGTAGTCCAATCAATATCTTTCTTTGACCAGAATCTTCTGATTGCATCCTTCTCCAAAGGTCCCACTTCTTTACCATCCTTGTCAATATACATCCATTCCTTGAGTGGCTCCATGAAAGCAGTAGCGGCAATCAAATTAGACTGCAATGGGATAGCAGTCCTTTCTGAAGCTTCATGAACTACTGTCAACAGATCAACAGATAAAACACATCCTCCGACCAAGACACAAGCCTCTACATTTGCTAAGACCTTCACTAAGACCTGCATAAACAATGAGATTCCACAAATATTACTAGAAAATTTTATTGGAGAAGGAAACATAGACTTGAAGCATTGTTGCTCAATTTTGGCTTATTGCAGCCAGTAAGCCCCATCCGATCAGAGAGAAAAGTAGATAAAGTCTCCATTGATTTCCAGACGGTTCTAGATATTAGAAACAGGCTACAAAGTTCAAAATGTTACAACTTTTGATGGTTCAAGTACCAGCAGATCAGAGGACAACAAGATGAGACCTTTTAGGTCTTGTGGGATATCAGAAGGACTATAGAAGATTCTTATAAGAATTGTGACTACAAAGCATATTGAAAGAGAGAATATGTATGACATGTTTAATAATGCAAAACAATTTACCTAATAATACCTTGTGGTTGGTTGATTATACAAGTTATAATAACCAGTCATGAGAAAGATTACTAAATGCAAAAAAGCAAACTGTTAGCCTAACATCATCCAATTTTTTTAAAAGAAACAGGAAAATGATAAAGGAACTCGTTACCAATCAGGATACAGTATCTTGACGTACCTTCAAAAGAAGAAGAAGGCGATGCCTCAAAACTCTGTCATCACTCCTATCCAAAAGAACTGTAATATGAGCAGTGCCCTCAAAAGGGCCTATTGTTTTGTGATGTTGTTCATATACAATTGCCATAGCCCTTGCACAAAGCTCTCTAACAGAAGAACCTCCTCCACCACCAAAGCCGTCCAATCTCCCCATATCACACCAATCATCAGATGAGCCCAGCTCATCAGGAATAGCACCATCTACTGTAAGCCCAGTGTCTGCATCACATAAGAATCGATGATAAAGCGCTCTATAGAAAGCGACTGGGTCACGGAGAGGAAAGTCCTGAGCCCTCCCACTACTTCCACTCTCAAGAAGCAATCGCAGATAATATTGGCCTACACATACTTCTTTTGATAAGCTAGGATAGCTTACTGAGAACTCAGAGTAATTCCAAGATATTTGTGGCACACCATCTTCTTGTCCAGTCACATCCTCCACTGAACCTCCAGGGGCAATATCTTCAGAACGCACCTTCTCTACATCTAGCTTATGAACCTCAGCTTTCAAAGCTTCCCTCAATTCCTGTCTAGTACGCTCGTTCCAGATTAAATCTGCACGATTGTGATCAAGGCTAAAAGCTCGCCAAAATTCAGGCCAATTACAGAGTAGCCTGCCAGATCCAACAGGTGTATTCTCAACAACAACCTGTGCAGGAGCTGGAAGTCCTGTGTCCTGGCTACCATATCCGTTCACATCGCAATCCACTGTCGTTGGAGCATCAGATTCCAATGCACTGATTATACTAGGTAGCGAAGAATCTACTGAAGCAGCAAGAGCCGATTGATCCTTTTGTTGAAACCCTGTGGAGATCTCACTGGTAAAAAATTCACCTGCCTGGGCAACAGACGATTGAGTAGTTGGATCTACCACAGTTTTTTGATAGCTATTTGGTCCCTTGAAGGGCCCAGGCCCTGCCTGCCTTGCTGCATCACCAAATTCATAGTTATTAGGGGCAGGTGAGGAAAGATCTTGGGATATTATCCCCTTCCCAATACGACCTCTCCTCTGCTGAAGTAAACGCCTTTGTTTTCTACTGGTCAATGAACCTTCTTGATTTGGATCTTCGGGTAACGCTCCATCCGAACGGGTATGCAAATAAGCAACAAGCCCAGGAGGTAGAACTCTGGACAGTAAATCTTCAGCTGGTTGATATGAATCTGCCCACAGAGCAACAAGCTGCCGACTAACCTCACGCCGCTCGCCAGCAGGAAGGTAGAACGCATGCAATAAATGCCTCAGCAAGGCACCGTCACGGAGAGCAGCACCTCGCATAGACTCCGCTGCAATCGCATCTTCTTCTGCTATTGTCCGCATAATCACGGCAACTGTTTCCCTAACACTTTCAGCAGGATGTCCAAATAATGCAAACAATCGACGTTTTAAGCCAGCCACTTGGCGTAACAACTCAACAAAAACTGTATATTGGGTAGTTTCACCATGTGGATCACATATCATTGCCTCAAGAACTTCAACAACGGCCATTGACAACAATGGTGATATGGACATAGGTTTCAACCTGTTAACTAGGATAATAACATAATCCTGATGAGCAAACAATACTGACTTCGTGTGCATAATTGTAGCATGCCTCTCTCCCTTAGAATCAGATAATATATTTGTATCCCCTGGACCCCCACCAATAAGTACAGCAACAAGCCCTGCAGCCTCAGCAGCTACACCCTCTGACCCATTTCTAAGCAAACCCATTATTCTACCAACGGCAGCAGGAAAGGACATGACATGTGAAGCAGCACTTCTTGATGCTAGCAATCTACGTAGACATGCAATGAAGCCCATAACTGTTGCAGCTGCCTTAGGCGACGGGGGTGGCAAAGGAGGGGATTCTGGAGGAAGATTTGGAGTAGCCGGAAGCATAGTTATTAAGGCCATCAAGGTGACTTCTGGAACTTCAGTGTTCGGAGGCACTCCACCATATAGAATGCACGCATTGAACTCCCTTATTCTGCGCCATAATTTAGCTCTTGATCCAGGAACAGAACCACCCTCCGCAACAGCATCTTTAGCTGCTGCTGCTAGGTGTTTCAAATGCATGGATGCACTCTCCACATCACTGGCTAGGTGTTGTAGTCCAAATTGTAAATGAACTCTCCCGCAAGGCGGATCAATACAATGGCCTGGCATAGTTAGCCTAGGTAATACAGGTACAGCGCACTGGCCCTTCAGAAATAATACCCAGAGGTCAATAACACAATAGAAAAATCCACTACAAGCTTATCCATCTAATGATACAGATATGCACCAATAAAAACATGATGTTCCTGTATAGGTAAAAAGATGCATATCTAAGAGGGCACCATCTACGTACTTCAATTTGCAGTGAATCCCGGACTGCAGCAAGTAAGCTATCACGCGATGTGCTAGCATAAACCTATGATCAGTGTGAAGCCAAAACATTAGAAACTTAACTCCAAAATAAATAAATCAAAATGAAAAGGAACAAATACTCACATGGATGGGACATCCATCATTGAATTCAATTGCAAACATCTGTGGCTCTTCAGCAAATCGAACAAGAGCACTTACTGTAGACAACGGGCGAACAATAACAGCCTGAACACATCTAAGTAAAAATTCTTACCATTTGATATTACTCCAATAAATATACAGCATCTCACATACGTAAAATCATGCAGAGTCTCAAACATGCATTCCTCCCACCCATCTTATACTGAAGAATAATTTCAGTATCTGTAGAATTTTAAATGCTTATAGATTTAACTACCATTCCTGTTCTTGCTAAGTCCATTTCAAACCATAGCAAGTTCTTTTAACAATTTTAGATAGCTCTTTCATATAAAGAGAACATCTTTTAGTAAATATTATATGACTTAGTGAGTTAAATCTAATTACTCCTAGCACACCCGCGGCTTAAAGCCAACCCAAAGAACAAAATAAGAAATTTGTCTAAGAAAACCCGAAAAGGAATACAAGGACACACCAAAATTAGAATGTAACATTAGCCAGATGGACAACCATATTCCACACATACGCATACGTACAAAACAGCTCATACATACATAACATGCATGGATAAAAATTCAGAAAGTGTGACTACTTTTTATCGGCATAAACCTTATTAACTATATGTTGATACCTATGACTATTAGTCCCATTCAACTTAGTTCAAATTTAAATTAGTTTGTAGTTCTACCCTTCCCTAGCTTGACTACATAATTCAATGGTTGATAGAAAAAAGACTGAAATTCATTTAAAATAAAGTAGGCAAGGCTTAGGTTCTTCAACTTTCAATTTTATGTAAAAACAGCATTCTTTTATGAAATGACTTCAACTCTATGGCATCCATTTAAATCTAAAGATAACTAGAGGACGTGAAAAATTCACCAGCTTACTTCGTAGTTCTCGGGACGCCTTTCAACAAGAGAAACCTTTGTAAGAATGAGTTGACGAGAAACAGCATCACCGTGCTCCCCCAATCCACCTTTTGGACCAACTGCTAAACTCAATCCTGAAACGTTCTTAGTTCCATGAGCAGCAGACCGCAACCTAGTCACAGCCCAACCACCACAAGGGGTTTCTTCTGCACCTACCGCTTCTTTGGCTGTACTCAAAAAAATTAAAAACAAAATAAAATTAGGAGAACATAAAAATGACAAATAAAAATGGGATAATTGTCAAAACATGCACTTATGTTTCGTCCACAAACGAAATAGTGCACAATGTTTCGTCCACGTCGTCTGGCTACCCTTATGAATCGTCCACACACTTCTGTCAGTAATATTAACAGAATATTCGAATCTGTAGCCTCACGTGCTATCATGTGCTTGTGTCTGAAATTTATTTTGGACGAAATTGCCCTAACAATCCTCAGCCACTCAATTTTTTGGACGAAATTCTTATTTTTGAGTTTCAAACCAAAAGGGCAAAATTGTCAATTCAGGTTCTGCTGTTACACTTTTCTAACAGAAGTGCGTGGACGATTCATAAGGGTAGCCAGACGACGTGGACAAAACATTGTGCACTATTTCGTTTGTGGACGAAACATAAGTGCATGTTTTGACAATTATCCCAATAAAAATTGATTGACAAGAACAAGAATATATAATGAACTACCCCTTCGCTTTATATACTCTGCCGCTGTAACTGTCTTAGAACTATCCACTGATAATGACAATCCAACCGTGGACTTAGCAGCTTTTGTCTGCATATGATATTCAGAACTATAATTACTGGTGTGAAATATTTCCTGACACAACATTTTCCAAATATGACGAATATTATGAGGTAAGATTATGTTTCAGAAAATATACCAAAGTTGAGACTATAGCTGCATCTGTAGTCCCTGAGGCAGCTTGGAATACTTTAGATTTTCTTCCATACAGAGGACAGAGTATAAAACCTCCATGAGAAAGGAGAACAATGGCAGGAGCATCCATGTCTCTAAAATCAAGGCACCAATGAAGGTCTCCATTTTTTACCCCAATAATTTCCACTCCGGCATGGGTAACTTTCAATTTCTATGCAAATAGCAAGAGAGTAAATCAAACACATTAGTCCAACTACATATTCATTTAATTAACTTCATGATAGTGAGGCAGCTAGCTAGTATCTAAGGTCTGTGATGTATCATATACATTGTTGAAGAAATATTAGCACCTCGGTATAAGAAAATGTTCAACACATTCCTATATTTTCATGGAACTTAAAACGATCTGATGATCCATTCATCCAAAATCACTTTAAAATCAATCCGATTTTATCTAGCTGGTTACTGATTTAATCTCGTTTTCCATGATAGCAAGGTTGTGTAATATGATTAGTAAGTGAGTTATTTCCATCACATTCTAGATAAAAGCAAAAATAGACATAGTATATTGTCAAATTCGATAAGCAAATATCTTTTATGGGATGGAGTTCACGGCTATGCAAACAGTGCTAGCTAACAAGCAATCCAAAAATTCCATCTTTCACTATTACCTCCCACACATTTAACTACCAATAACAATTAGCGAATTCAAAGTAAAGGAAGCAACTTACAAAAGGAACCCACTCTGAGGTCCGCCGCCTGAGATGAAGAACCGGGAACTCCCCCAACGGGCTCAACCTATTCCACCTAATCCTGTGCAGCTCCGTCAGTATACTGGCCCTATACTTGGACGAGAGCTTCATAGCCTTAAACTTGCCACGCCCATCGGTCCTGATGTTGATATTGAACTCAATGGAATTCTCATCCCGACCGAGGATCGGGGTGGCTCCGTCGAAATCGGCGGCGACGTCGTAAGAGTTAGTGACGGCGAGGGTGGAGGGGTCCAAGGTGATGATGACAGTGCTGGAGATGCATAGAATTCGCTTGTAGCGGCCGCGCCAGGAGTGCTTGATGATGAGGTAGCGAGCAAGGTATTCGGGTTCTTCTTGAGGGGGAGTGGGGGCGTTGTTGTTGGTGGAGGTCATGGGAGGCGGAGGAGGGCGTGCGATGCCGGAGCCGGAGCCGGAGCCGGAGCCGGAGGGAGTCACAGTAGCGTCGAGGTACTGGAGGGTGTGGCTGCGAGGCACATTACGAGAGCCGAAGAACCAGTGTCCCGCGCCGGACGGCACCGCCGGAGACCTAGACTGATTCGCCCCCAGTTCTGACGGTATTCTGCCAACTGGATCAATGGCCAATTCCGATCATCAACCTGACTAAGAAGAGGGTACAGATTTGGGCGAGATCGAAGAAAATAATTATCAATTCCTTCTAAAATCGCCCGGAGGTTGAGGATCTAACAATTACCACGAATTGGATCGATCCGAAAGCACTAGAATTTAATTTAATTCCTTCAAGGAATTGGATCGATTTGGGGTCGATCGGAGAATGTAGAGAGGGGAGAGCGGTGGGCAGAGAGAGACAGCGAGGTTTATTTGCGCTGTGCTTCGTTGTTGCTACCTCACCTGTGAGACGAATTGCTTATACTGTGACGTGTCAATAGAGACACCTTTTCTTTATCGCTTATCATTACCTGCCTGTCACAAGACAACTTATGACTGACGCACCTCGACTCGGTGTCGTTTTTTTCACTTCATTGTGGATTTGGAGGACGAGTTCTACTTCTAACCAAATGTTCAAACTGATTAATATAAATCATTTTTGATCGAATTAGAACCTCTTTAAAATATTAATTCGGTATTGTAATTGAACTTTGGTCAAAATTCATATTAGAAATTAGACCAATCAAGGTGAAAACAAATCTAATACGAAAATCATTATCTCAATGTTTCTTTAGAGTTTACGTCTCTCTCTACCTTCTCAATCTGTCTTCGACTATCGTCTCAAGAACTTGTCTTTGTTTTTCGTCGGCCTCTTCCCTAGCAATCTACTCGTCCACTATTGTCTCAGATTACCATGGCATGGAACGATAGAATATGGCAACACATGAAGGTATCTCAGACCATCGCTAACCAATCTCGCCCGCACTCACTATTATTGGCGTCGGCTTTTACACCTTCGATACCCCCCACCACCATTATCACCGGCATCATCACCACTTCCACCCCTCCATGCCCCACACCTCTTACTGCGACCCATGAACCAACACCCTCCCTGGGAGGACGGGAGAGATATGAATATGGCCCTACCATAGAACCCGAATCGGAGAGATCCCTACGGAAAATACCCCCAATTACTCGGACTCTATTATCGCGAGTGGGAGAAGTTGTTGCTTCTTCAAGAACAGTCACTATGGACGGACGTCGAGGCCCCCTCTGAGCAGCATCCAATACTAGATAGCATATCGAAGGCACTGTTAAGTCAAGAAAAACTTAGGGGAAGAGCAATATTGGATCTACATATCCACGACAAGGATCCTTGGCCTCTAGATGTGTACCTAGATGAACGGCAGAGATGGGTGGTCTTGCGTCTATGGCCACCACAAGAGGAAGAAGCGGATCTCCCCGTCGTACGGACCTCATCAATAGTGTAACAAGGGTGGAAATACACTATCACGAAACCAGAATTGTTGGAACCACAAATCAATCACCCCCCCCCCCCGAGGGAAGGCTCTAGCAACGATATAGGCCTAGTTTCGCTCATTGAGGCCCTCTATGTAAAGCTCCCTTTCCCCCACCCACCCACCCCCCCCCCCCGACCTGACTCATGACGATGGGGAGCAATGGCTTTAAAGGTGTGGCCAACGCTGGAAGATGATGATGTCCCCCCGGTGTGTCAGCAACAACAGGTGGAAAACCGACAACGACCCTGAGCTGTCGAGAACCACGAACAAGAGCCCTTATTGGCCCCAACAACAAGGTAAGGTCTGTTACGCAGCCTCACCAGGCCCAATGAGTCGGAGGACGAGCAGCGCACTACAAGGAAAAGCAACTTATACGACAACCTTATGGCGTCGTAGAGGTTGTCTATGGCGTCGCAAAAGTACCTCCTCCAATTTCTGCGACGTCATAAGATCGTGTCGCACCGATTTTCACAAAACTGCATTTCTACGACGTCATTTGAATCTCGTCGCAGAAGATAATAACTTATAAGACGCCATAAATGACGTTGTAGAGGATAATTACTTCTACGACACCCTGAATGGCGTCGTAGAAGTGTTGAATCATCTACAACGTGGCGTTGTAGCCGTTATTATCTTCTGCGGCGGGGTTCAAATGGCATCGTAGAGGATTCAACACTTCTACGATGCATTTAATGATGCCGCAAAAGTATAACGATTCAAAACCTCTACGATGCCCTCTATTTTTTGCATAGGAGGGTCTTTCCGTTGTAGAAGAGCAGTACAGAATTTTAAAAAAATAATGTCAAAACGTGCACCCGAACGTATAAAACCTGTAGAAAGTTCTATGCATTCATAATTATATATATTTCCACAATTTATAAACATCACAAATATCCAACAAACATTCATATTACAATTTGTCCATATCCAAAGTTACTAGGTACTCACCATGTCGTTACTTGGCACGTCCTTACTCGGCCCGTCTTACTCCACCCTTCTTCAACAATACGTTATTGTACTTGCAGGATACCTGATTGGAAGAGTATTGAAAGTAGTTTTCCCTCTGTAGTGACGCTTCCACCGTCGCTTAGGCCAATTCCAGTCGTTCATTCTCTTCCTTCATTTGTTTATCCAACTCCGCTTTGGCTAACGACAATTGTTTCTTTTCTTCCCACAATTTTTCCCCAGCTCCTCCTTCACTCTCTCATCGAGTCGCGCCTGCACTTTGTCTTCTATTTCCTAAGAGACTATGAAGGAAGCGGCGACGGTCGTGGAAGACGCCATCGACTTCCGTGTTGGGAGGACGACTCTTTTTCCACATCCTGGCTGCATATTGCCTTTCCTCTCTATGTTTAACTTGCCAGCTAGTGCCTCATACTGAATCAGGTCCGGGGCGGGGGAAGAGACGTCGGACGACCATCGGACTTCCCAGATCATAGCAACGATCTTTTTCTGAGCAAAAACAAAGCAGGATTTAAAAAATGATGAAAATGAAAAATAAACGTCTTGGCGTTATTGGAATAAAATGCACTTACCCCTTTTATGCGGTTGGCCTTCTTCTTGTCGTTTGGAGAGAAGACTTTCTTACAAGCTTCTAGGAGCGGTGTCAGGTTGGAGGGGTCCTTCTTCGCGATCGAATCGGCGTGACCTTTTATCAAGCGCGGTCGTCACATTTTTCTTGGTGTCCACTACTTGCTTCGACTTGGCCTACCATATTTGCAAAAAACATACTTATTAATTGAATAATTAGAAAAATGTAATTAAAAATTAAAGGGTTAAATATCGAAACTTACTCTTAAGTATTGGTCACGAACATTACACTACCCACATTTTCAAAATGAACACTACACTACCTTAAGTATTGGTCGCGCGATTTTGTTAGTAAAAATGGACGGAATTTTCCATTCCGTTAGTCATATGACCTTAAGTGTCATATAATGGATGGTAAAATGACGTTTCGCCTTAAGTATTTGACCTCTATACATTTTATAAGGAACAAAACCTCTACACATTTTATAAGGAACATTACCATTGTACCCTCGTTATTGTTCCTTATAAAATGTATAGAGGTCAAATACTTAAGGGCAAAAAAACGTCATTTTACCATCCATTATATGACACTTGAGGTCATATGACTAACGGAATGGAAAATTCCGTCCATTTTTACTAACAAAATCGCGCGACCAATACTTAAGGTAGTGTAGTGTTCATTTTGAAAATGTAGGTAGTGTAGTGTTCGTGACCAATACTTAAGAGTAAGTTTCGATATTTAATTCAAAATTGATTTAAGAACAGTATTTACCTTGAACTCCTCGGAATCGAAGTGCTCGCAAAGCCACTTGCGGAGAGGTGATATGCGGGGTCCTCTTTCCATTGATTCTGACATACAGGCTCGGTTGATCTTAGAATTCCAGTCCTTGAACCGATTTGACACCCCTTCTGGATCCAATCGCAAGCCGCATCGTCGACCTCGTTATGGAGGTACAGACACTACAAATAAAACGATGAAAAATTAATAAAGAAAAGATTTAGAAACCAAAATAAATAATGCTTACACGGAAAAAAAATACTTACCTTGAGCCTCCTTTGTAAAACAAATCGCTCCTCTAGTTTAATGGTATCTCACGTGGAGGGCAACATTGGCAAGTGCGCTCGAATGAGGGACCTGATATCTTGGGTCACTCTTTGGCCATCGATTTTCGAGTGATCTAGGAAGTAAACGGTCTTTCTCGCGGGAGAGTAAACGAGGTGATACTTTGTCTTGTTTTTCTCCACCCTCTCTGTGTCCGGAAGGTCGACACGAATCTCATTTTACCACCCCTCTTCTCTTTAGTAGAGGCTTCAAAAGCCTCACTCCCGGGAGTGGCATCAGTGGCCTTACTCTTGGGAGTGGCATCAACAACCCCACTCCCGAGAGTTGCATCAACAACCCCACTCCCGAGAGTTGCATCAACGCCCTCAGTTTCTTCCTCGAACTCGGATTTGGATTTGGACCCGTTGTCGCTCCCCCCTCGATGTTGATCTCGTCATAGTTGATTTCCACAAACGGAGCACGTTTGGTAGGCTTCCTCTTTTTCGCCGCCTTGTGGACGTACCAAACGTCGCCCGTAAAAGTGGAGCTTGACGCCACTCCCATACTAGGTCCTCCTTTTACTGTAGGAGTCGTTGACGGTATAACCACGCACCCATCACCGGCCATTGTGTTTGAGGGGAGATGGGTTGGGAGGTATTTGTAGTCCCCTCGGCTTGGGCGGGGGCAATAGGGGGCAACGGTGGGGACAGTGGTGAGGGTAGCGGCGGGGTCATACATTTTATTCTCTTTCTTAGCGGTATCCTGCATTTTAAAACCAAAGACATTATTTATAAAAATGTATTAAAACGGAAATTAACAAACATATAATCAATTTCTTGCTAATTATTCAATCAATTTATATTCGACATCAATATCCAGACAATTATTACTAATTCAAATTGACTAAATTGTCATTACCTGAACCTAAGAATCAAAAACTTAACTAAACCTAACCATCAAATTAATTAAATCCCCAAATTCATGATAATCCCCAAACCCCACAAATTCATTTCAATAGCTTCATATAAAATTAGTAACAAATCTTAGAGTACTTGTAACGGTCGTTGCAAGCCCTGCGACAGCTCTACCACGACTTGTCGTTGCAGGAGGTCGTTGCAGGCGTGTCGTTGCAGGATCCTACAACGACGGGATGCGTCGTTGTAGCGTCAACGGCTAGTCGGCGGCCCACTCCCAAGCCGACACGTGTCAGCGACAAATTAAAAAAAACTAATTTTTTCTATAAATACATATTGACCCATACCTCAAAAACTCACCCTCTTCTCTTCTACACACAAGCTCTTCTCTTCTACTCTCAAATCTCGTTGTTCATTTTTTTTCGATGGAGAATTTTCCAACGGTGGAGGAAATGCAGCAAATGACTCCCAAACAAATAGATGAAACGGTGAGTAGGCTGGCTGATGATGATGAGGCCGAGGGCTCAGGTCGGTGGCGCCACCAAAGTGGAGAGTGGCACAACGCAATCAAGAAGATGCACAAGAGGGGTTGATGTGTGACTACTTCGTGCTTAGACCGGTGTATAGCGACCAACAATTTCGGCGACGGTTTCGGATGTCAATGGAATTGTTCTTGGGTATCATGAATGGTTTGATATTGCTACAGGGAGAAACAGATTCTCTCCACACTAGAAGTGCACGGTAGCACTTCATCAGCTCTGTTATGGAGGTCCCACCGATGCGTGCGACGAGATTTGTGAATGGCGGAGAGCACTACTTTGGACTGCGTCAAGAAGTTTTGCTAAGGCGTCATCAATATTTATGGGCGGACATATCTACAACGCCTGATCGAGGAAGATGTATGTTGTTTGCTAGAAATTAACGAAGGTCGCAGCTTCCCGGGGATAATAGGGAGTCTCGACTGCATGCACTGGGATTGGAAGAATTGTCTTGTGACATGGTCTACACAATTCTCAAGTAGGGATCACGGAAACGTCCCCACAATCATGCTAGAAGTCGTTGCATCCTAACACCTTTGGATTTGACACTCTTTTTTCGGGACACCGGGATCCAACAATGACATCAACGTACTCAATAGACACCTTATTTCACCAGACAATTCTAGTTTTTATTCTGGATGTTAAGTTCAAGGTCAATGACAGATAATACGAAACCCCTTATTACTTGACAGATGGAATTTATCCTGCTTGGGCAACATTTGCGAAGTCAATACCTGCTCCACAAACGGCGAACCAAAAATGCTTTGCTAGATACCAAGAGGCGTGTAGGAAGGATATCGAACGAGCATTTGGAGTTCTACAGGCTCGGTTTCACATCGCCACTCGCCCGAGCCAAATGTGGGATAGGAGCTCACTCGCAGTGATCATGACTGCTTGTATTATCCTGCACAACATGATCGTTGAGGATCAATGGAGGTCGTACCCCACTGATCTGTTTGCAGATATTGGTATCCCGGACCTAAACACCCGTAGAGGACCACCACCAGCGGTGAACGTGGGATAGAACAAGGATCCGAGATCGGAATGTTCATCGTCAACTCCACAATGACCTCATCGAACACATTTGGGCTAGATATGGAGATGGAGGCAACAAATAAATATTAAACATCAATTATAATGTATTTTATATTTGGCTTTAAATAAAAATAGTAGTTATATATTTTTTTATTTAGCTTTAAGTAAAACTATTAGTTATATTTGGAGTGGTTTTGGAATTATGGAAAGTTCATACAATGACTTCATACCACTAATCATGGTTTGCCATTGGAGAGATCATGGTAGGAGGTAGTGGTATAGAGGAGAGAGAAACTTAAAAATGAGCTCTTACCATGACTCCATATCATTAGTCATAGTATACCATTGGAGATGCTCTTAACAAAACATTCTCCATTTGAAAAGTCACTTCAAATATCATAAACATTTAGTTTCCAAAATCTGATTGGGTGCGGCTCCAATTAATTATTCGGTGTCTCCAATAATATCAAGGGTGTATTTTAATTGACAGAAAAAAATACACTCAAGACTACTAAAAACCTTATACTTTTAAGAGCATCCATAGTCGGAGGCGAGATGGCGTTGGCGAGGAGAAAACGACGGCGAGGAGCAGGCGGGGAGCTCGCTGGCGAGGAAGGTAGCCGTTAAGCTCACCGCTGGCACTCCTCGCTGGCGAGGTTGACTGAGCCAGCATCAATCGTCATGCCGGCCGTTGGCAGTTCCCTCGCTGGCAACACGTGTCTGGTCGATGGCACCAAAATTTAATATTTTTTTTACTTTCCCCCTATAAATAAGACCCTTTGTAATTCATTTTTAACCCACATTCATCATCTCTTCTCTCTTTTCTCCCTCTTACTTCCAAATTTCCATTACAATATCGTTCGATCTCAACGAGTGGGGAAGCATTTATAGGTCGTTGACGGACGACGCGATGTTGCAAGAGTTCTTTTCACCGAACCTTTCCTCCAACCCGACGGCCAATTCCTCTCCAACTCTTACCGAGCCCGCCGACGTGGTTCCACCAAAGGGAAAAGGGAAGCGATGTTTGTGGAGCACCGACGAGGACGAGCGGTTAGTTCGAGCTTGGATTCACCGTTCGTACGACTCAATTCACGGCAATCAGAAGCATAATATGAAGTATTGGGTGGCCATCGCTGAAGAACTTGCTGGTACTCGTGGCCGGGATGATCCGTTGAGGACGGCTAAGCAGTGCAAAGACCACTGGGGTCAATTCAATACCAAAGTGACGAGCTTCCAAGGGCAGTTTGTCAAGAACTATAGGGACCATCGGAGCGGCCGTTCGGATGATGAAATCATGACTTCGACCGAGGAAAAATACGAACAGGCGAATGGACATCCATTCACATGGAAACATTGGTGGAAACTTGTGAAAGACCAAAACAAATGGAATTCATATTATTTTTCCGTTGAGGAGCCCGATGAAGGGACACCGCGTACTCAGTTCGATGTCGAGGAGTCTAGCGACTCGGGGAAGCGCACTCGTGAAGACACGGCGTTTGAGGACAGTCAGCAGACGACGGGTGCTAATACGGAGTGCCAACCGCCGTACCAGAGGCCTATGGGCCAGAAGGCTGCGAGGCTCAGAGGTAAAAACTCTGCACCCTCTATGGTTGCGGTTGCCGAGCGTGTTTAGTTGACCTATTTAGCGGCCAAAGAAGCAAGCATTGTCAGGACCATTGAGACTGCCGCGCAGCTGAAGCTCAAGGCATTCGATCACTGGGTGCTCGCGGAAGCAAAGGACACTTCGGCCATGACCCCACCCCCCCCCCCCCCCCAGCTCAAGGCACACAATGCGCAACTTGCGATTTTATGCAATCTGATGAACCAGTGACGCCACTCTTTATTTTACGTACTTGTGGTTTTTTAATAGTTGTATTTCCTGTTTCGTTAACGAATTGTTGTTTTTAATTAAGTTAAAAAAAATTGTAGTTTTTTTTAACTTGTATTTTCTGTTTCGATAATGCATTGTTGTTTTTTAAATAACATAAAAGAATTACTAGTTTTTTTACATTTAGTGCATTGTAGGTTTCTTGGGATGGGTGCCATTATTGCCACCAACATCAAAATGACCAAAATGCCCCTAAATGGCCGGCGGCTTGGCCTATAAATTGCACCCCCATTCTTCTATATTTTTCACACCTCTTCTCCCAATACTTTCTCTTACTCCCAACCTTTTTCCGTTCTAATTTTCTCCTCTTGTTCGAAGAACCAATGGCCGGCGTAGCAGCACACCCATGGAGTCCTGAGGAATAGATGGTGTTGGTCATATGTTCGCTACACGACGCCCGGCCAGGCCCAAATAATAGGTATTGGCCGGTAGTGTTCGCCAATTTTGTCCACAGTGCTCCGGGAGGTGCCCCTCCGCGAACCCAAAAGCAGTGTAGAGACCACTGGCAGGAACTAGCCAAGAAAATCCACCGTTATGAACTTTGCTACCGTTTAGCAGTTCAGACATCCCGGTTGGGAAATACCGAGAATTACCATCGCTCTGCAGCGCCCGTTGAGTACGTCAGGCGTCATGGCCAACAATTCACGAAGTGCTATCTTTGGTAGGTCATTAGAGACCAACCCAAATTCCTCCAGTACGTTCACGAGATGTAAATCGTGAACGTGTAATATCGTTTATTTTTTTATCTATCGTGTGTGTGCTAACTATAATAAAATTATCCTAATTATAATATAATTATCCTAATTATAAAAAAATATCTTGTTAAATTTATAATATTGTTATTTGGGGCAACAGATTATATTTTTAATTATACTTTTTCCCCATCTCGGCGGCGGCTTCCCACCGACAACAAAAACGCCACTACAGAGCTTGCTGGTAGTGAGCTAGCTGGGAGATGAAAAAACATTTTTTTAATCCATCTCGTTAGCTGCCGGCGAGATGATTGTGGACGCTCTAAAACCGGCAATTGATATTATCCACAATAATAACTGACAAGTGATCGATTTACCAAAAGACATTTTTTTTCCTATTTCAGCATGATTCAAATATTTAATTACAAAATTCTAAGGCTAATAACTTTTTTTGAAACGGGTAACCGGAGATTTCATTAATGCCAAAAGGAAATCAAGTAAGACGAGGCGTGACCGCCTCGGGTTCCAGATGTTTGTCCGGGCCGACCATAACAAGCCCGACGCTCATGGACCCATGACTTTAGCCCACATAAATTCGTGGGCAATAACTCAAGACAACTCCCTACCGTCGTTTCAAAATAACGGGGGAAAATAAACCAAGTTCCAAAACCAACAGAAAATAAATAGTCCAACAATAATAAAAGTAATAGCAAGAAATGAAGATAACTGGTGCTGATGATGCAGGCTGCCCGGAACCTCCCAGCAGTGGCTGTCCCGGGTCTGTAGGTATAGTCTGGGGCCGACTCCACCCACCCCTGCTGGGGCAGATCATTCCTCCATCGGAGGCCTCTGGACCTCTGCTCCATCAGCTCGTTCCTCCACCAGAAATGGCTGATACTAGGGCTGTTGCTGATCAGTCGGGTCGCCCCTCTACTTCTTTGTCTCCGGTGGACGGGAGTACAGCGAGCCACTTCTGGTCTTCAGGGTGGTCAATTTGCCTTTGCCCTTGCTGGGTCCTCCTTTACCTCTGCTCCCCTGAGGGTCCGCCGGGTAGCCCCGTGGATCTGTCTCCTCTTCCTTCCTCATCATCGCATTGAATCCGGGGGGAGCTCGGATCACAGGCCCGGCAGCAGGATGGATGTTAGCCAGGAAGTCAGGCTTTGTGGGCCTGGGTGGCGGGTTGGGTGCTCCATGGCCATCCCCCTGCATGATAGTGGTTAACCCTTCGTGGTTAACCTTAGCCAGAAAGTCAGGCTTCGGAGTGCCTGCATTGGACGACTCAGAGCCCATGGTAATCTCTCTCGAACGGACCATAGAGTTCAGGGTTAGGTCGCTCAGAAGGTACGTGATTACCGGATGTGATACTGGGGGAGGTGTCTCCCAGACCCTTTGAAGCAGCTGATCCACATCCAAGTCCCGGGGGACCAGAATAGAGCTATCATATCGGACCTCCTCCCGGCCAATCCCTTGCAGCAGAGTCTGGCAGTTCGGTATCCTGTGTGTCAACATGCCACACCTGCGACAAAAATCCACCACTCTCTCGTATTGCAAGTCTATCACAATAGAGGAATCAGTACCTGGGAAACGAAGTCTGGTTCTACGCCGTAGTGGCTGAGACAGCTCCATACGGACTCGCAACCAAAGATGCATGTCCTCCCGTCAGACCGTCGGAATCGGGGCCGACATGATTTGTGTGCCAATACTGCCCGCCACTAGACCTCGAATGTACGAGTTCCTCGCTCCTCCCGGGATATTCAGTGCCCTGACCCCTAGTTCCACGTGGTTGAAGCTGATGTCTTCAGCCCGATCAAAACGCCGGAGCGGTTCAAGGAGGAGGGGAAAACCCTTAAAACTCCAAGGACCCTTATGGCGAATATCTTACATGGACTTGGCAGAGGGGAAATGATAGCCCGTGACGTCAGGGGATAGAAACTCCACCCGAATCCCGGTAACCTTCCATTTCCGCAACATCATCTCGCAGACGATGTGTTGGTTATGTGAATCGTTCCCTGCAACCCTCACCGCGACCGAGAACTCGTACGATCCCAACGTAAACCTAGGGATCCCCTCGTCCAAGACCACTACCTCCTCATCCTCGTCCTCCCAATCCGGGACCGGGGAGATGCGGCTTTCCTGAACCGCCGGAGGCAGCCCTGATGACCCGCCAGCCCTCGGGCAGATAGGGCTAGCAGACTATCCCCGTTCGGTCGAAGGAGGACGGTAGGTACTCACCGGAGACTGTATTGGCCGGGGAAAGGTGATCAAGTCCCGGTAGACCTCCCTTGGTGTTGACGAAAGGCCGGTGTAAGACGGGCAAAACTCTGGTGGAACAAAGACGTCGCCTGCGACCAGAGGCGCCGCGATGGGCGAAGACAGGCCCGGCTTGTCCTTCAGATCTGTCGAGGGCAAGCCCGACTTGTCCTTCATATCCGTCGTGTGCGGTGGTTGCCGAGGGGGGACAGAGGCCGGACCGGGCAGTAGCGGGAAATCAGCGGCGCGGTGAGCCTGGTGCTGGACGGAGGCCCCGAGATCAGCATGGATATCTGCATGTGATTGGATCTGGTCGGAACTGACCATTTCCGACTCATGGAGATGGGGGGAGGCAGATCCGACATCGCCTGATCGGAAATGGACGCGGTTGGTGATGAGGGGAGTCTATGACGGCGGTGGAGGTCCGGGCGAAGGCGGACGGAAGCGGACCACGTCAGCGGCGTTCGTACTCGGCTGGATGATACTGACAGGAGAGGTGAGGATTATGAGTGAGGGGCAGTGTATTGGCTGGAGGCGGGTGGTCGGAGAGGGTGGGAGAGAGCGGCGACGACAAACCCAAGAAGGTTAAGAGAGAACTTCAAGAGGTTGTTTGGAGAGCCATTTCACTCCTAAAATAGTGGGTCTAATTAGCTCTCTAAGACTAATAATTTTCCTTTAAATTAATAAATTTTAATAACTCACTCCTACGAAAAGAAAGAGACATTTTTGTTTTGTTTTTGATATGAAATCCAACGTGTTCATTTGAAATAAATTGTATTTAAATTATGTTTGATAAAGTATTAAAATGGTCATATTCTCACATCCAATTATCCAAATACCTTAAAGTGTTTACTTCAATACAAAGATTTATTTCTCTTGTGAAATCGACTAGAGGTATAATATTTCTCTCTCTATTGTTCTCTTGTTTGTACCGGAAGGCTCTATCAATAAATAAAAAAAATTGCTGACCAATTTTTTTTAGGGAAAACGCTGGTTCCAAACCTTTTCAAATGTTTCGTTATCACGTCCTAACCCAGACCAACGTTTCGTTGCAATTTCATACTTGAAAGGTTTGGTTTTATACAAAAAGTATAAAATAAAATAAAAACTGTTAAAATGGTGGATGATGTCAGTTTTAGCTTCGAATTGTCTTTTATGCCCTCAAGGCCTCTTCTTCAACCTCCCTCACTCTTTTATGCTCTATTTTCAGACCTTGAAGCTTATATGGATGTTAGGTCAAAATGCTGCACATTTTCTTTCGTTTTCTCGCTATCCAAACACCCAGAAGCGAATTCATGAAAAAAGATCAAACCCCATTAAGGATTAAAAGTCAAATATTTGTTTTATGTGTCTCATATTTACTGTTTTTCTTTCCTTTTCTCTCTATCCAAATACCCAGTAGCAAATTTATGAAGAAAATCTCAAATCCATAAAGGATTAAAAATCAATAATATTTTTTTGTTTGTCATTTGTATTATTTTTCTTTCATTTTCTCTCCGTCCAAACACTTAGAAACAAAAAATATAATAATCATTTTTACCATATTCATAAAAAGAATCTAGAACCCATAAAGGATTCAACATCAAAATTCATGAAATGAAGCTAGAACCCATAAAGAATTCAGAACTATTGAGTTGTGAATGTGATTTTGATGATTTGTGTCAAATATTACATAGTCAGGGTTAGGATGTGTAACAAAGGTTGAGGGCGAAGGTTAGGATGTGTAACAAAGGTCGAGGGTGAAATGGTCATGTTTAAATTTGAAACAGTACACGTGACATGCACGTGTTCTGATGTCTAACGGTGCTATTAACTTTGACAGTTTTTTATACTTTCTGCAAAAAACCAAACCTTTTAAGTATGGAATTGAAACGAAACGTTGGTCTGGGTTAGGATGTGATAACGAAACGTTCAGAAAGGTATGGAACCATCGTTTCCCCCCATTTTTTTATCAACAATACTTCTTGAACTTTTATTCAAATCATATGTTGATCATATCGAGTAACTACCCCTCTTTTCACCAAACCACACAACTTTGCCGCTATTTCTCTGTAATTAAGGAGGGTTGTTTTTATTACCTATTGATTTTCCGACCATAGCACATCCCTAGTAAAGTTCTTGTTCTACTAACCCCCATAGGGAAACCAAATCTGCCATTAGTAAATTTTCGGTTTCAGTGGATCACTGTAAACCTTAATATCATACTCATAATATACGCAATATTAAGGACCATTAAGTCAAAAGGAATACACTAATGAAAGCTTCTCTAAATCGCCAAAGGAACTCGACTCACCTTAGCTTTAAATAATTAAGGAGCGAAAATATTTATCCTTTAGATGTTGAGCCATTAAACAATTTTCGTTATCAACACTACACCATACATATTTCCCTAGAACAAATATATTAGTCTTTGTAATACTGGAACCCTAATTCCATCACACTTTCGTGTACAAAGATAAGACCAATATTTCCAGTGTAACTTTTGAGTATCCTTGCTACCTTCCTACCAAAATTAAGTTGCTAAAGATTTCAATTTGGAAACAATCACATGTGGAAACTTAAGTAGGAATTGACTAATCTACAACTCTTTCTTTCTATTTAGGGAATAAAGAAATTTAGTATTGCAAAATTCAACGCAGTAGTCCACATTTGAAGTACAACATGAGCAACCAAAAATCCATTTACATTTATCGAACCATAAACAATGGCACAAACCCATTTGCATTTAACCTCATAACTCAAAACCCCATTTCAATTTGAAGAAAAAAAAACGAAGAAGAAAGCTCACATGGAATCGAAGAGGCGGACTTACCTTGGTCGGAGAAGAGAGAAACGGACGAGTTGCTCGGAGAAAGGAGAGATAGACGACAAGGAATCGGCGACAACGCAGAGAGCGCGAGCTTCAGCTCGGGGAAGAAGAGAGGCAACGACAATGGAGAGAGAGGGAAAAGTGGGGAAGAATACAGTATGGCTTAACTAAATGGGTAACAACTTCTGCGACGCCATAAGTAAGGCGTCGCAGAGATAAAGGGACGACGTCGTTTCACTTAAGTCACGTAGAGAAAATTCTCTAAGTGTCTTAAATGAAACGGTGTTGTGTCCTATAACCTCTACGACGCCATATTATGCCATTGTAGAAGACATATAAATAAATAAAATCAAATTTTTAGGACGAGGTTGAAATAATTTAAACTTTCATACTCGGGACATTGATATTGGCCTAAAACTTTTATTGATTATCAAATTTTACATAAAACTAGTTATCTTAATGTTCAAATCGACGAAGGTTTTGATCTAGGAGGCCTTTCCATGGGAAACATCCAAGTGTAATGTGCATGACTTGTTTGAAGGATTTGATCTGGGAGGTGTTTGCATGAATGCAACATGATAGTATGAAACGAGGGAGGAAATATCATCCCCAACCTGCACATTATGTCAACAATCTCTGTCTTCAACTGCATAACCCAGTTCTTTGACAACTCGCGTGAACAAAGGGTTTTGAAGAAATCGACAAGGTCACAGATCATGGTAGCCACTTTTGGTGCCACATACGGACGTATTTTGATATGAAGTATACGCTGCAGCAAAACGTGGCAGTCGTGAGTCTTAAGTCCGTAAAACTTCTTGTCCTTTATGGTGACTTTGTTTTTTACGCCTCCTACATAGCCCGATGGAAAACGTATTGATGCAAGCCCTTTTTGCACTTCCTCACGTTTCTCCGGCTAGACCGTGTATCAAGCATACGGTAGGGAAGTCTTCCCATGCACCACAGAAGGACATAGATCCTTGTGCACATCGTTCTTTTTCCACGATGCCCTGACTTTCAAATCATCCTTAGTCTTTCCAATTAAATTCAATAGTGTCACAAGGATATTGTCACATACATTTTTTTCAATGTGCATCACGTCCAATGCATGCCTTGTCCTCAATGTATGCCAATACGAAAGATCCTAGAAAATCGACTTATGTGTCCAACATGACCTTACTGATTTTTTGTTTTGAAACTTTGGATGAAATGACAGTACGAATTAGGTTTCACTTATAACGGCGTTGTATACTTCTTCACTTGAATATGTGGCCTTGTATACATTCATCTCCTTCTTTCCACCAAAAGATTTCTTGTTCATGCATCGTTTATCATTGAGTGACAAGTCCTTTCGCACCCCGTAGTAGAACGTCATGTTGTGGTTGTGACAAGAATCCAGGTCATCTAAGAATATCGGGCATGACAAGTAACCCTTAGTCTGAATTCCCCCCAACATCCCTAGCCTTGGGAAGTCGGTAATGGTCCATAATACTGCTGCTCGCATCTGGAATGACTAATTAGCGGACACATCAAAGGTCACAACCCCATCATCCCACAACATGCGGAGCTCATCAATCAATTGTCTCATCAGGTTATTCAAACATTTTCCCGGCGACTTCAGACTTGATAACACCAATGATAAGATGTTGAACTCTTTCTGCATGCACATGTTTGGGAGAAAATGGTAAGGAATCACAACAACGGGCCACATGCTATAAGGCGCGACACTTGCACCGAATAGACAAAACCTGTCTGTGGCTAATGGAAGACACACGTTGCGTTTCTCCCTACAAAATATAGGATGTAACTTGTCGAACTCAATCCAGCCTTCACCATCAGTTGGATGCCTCAAAATGTCAAGATTGACTGCCCTTTCCGCGTTCCACTTCATTTTCTGTGCAATGTCAAGTGAACTATACAACTTTTGCAACTGTTCTATAATGGAGAAGTTTCTAACAGTTTTCTTCGCCTTCCCTCTCCCATCATAGCGAGGTTCCTCACAAATATGACATTCTTTCAACTGCGTAGTATAAACAACAACTATATTCACAAGCATCATATGTTTCATAACCCAACCCAACGTCCTTCACAACTTTATGCGCCTCAGCAAACGATCTTGGATGAGTGTTCGGTTCAGGATAGTTTTTCTTATTCAGTGTACACATTTCGTCAAACGCTACATTCAAAACCTTGTATTTTTCTTTAAAATGACATCAACTCCATAATCGTTATAAGTCTACCGGAACCAGTGCATTCCTTGTACAAAGGTGTTTGATATATACTCAATAATCTCATGTACTTGTCTGCATCTTCCCTTACAACCGTCTCATCAATATTGTACACATCAAATTCATCAACCATATTATCATGTTCAACCGTGTCACGATATGAAAACGTATTTTTCACATACACCCTTGTTGCATCGTAATCACATATTGGCGCCTTATTATTGATATAATTATGATCGGATGATGACGCATGATATCTAGCCGTATCTTGCATATTTTCCAATCTTTCTTCCACTTCAGTAGGCATGAGGTGTGCTTTCCCGTGATACTCTCATATTCGGTAATTTGTCATAATACCACTTCCTTTACTAGTTAAATGATTCATCAATACATCGACACGCCACCAAGCGTAGTTCGTACAATCTTGACACGGACAACGGAAGTGATCATTCACACTGAAGTATTCACCATTAACTATGACATGCTCGAGAAACCCCAAAATTATTTCACATGCCTTGTATCATCTCTTGGCAAACTCGTCCAACTTCTATCCATCTACATATACAATTCATTATAATCATATAAAAAACACACTACTACTAATTAATTAATTGTATAATTAATAATTATGTACAAAAATACTAATAAAAATCAAGTTACATATATAAACAAACCTGTATTCATATTATCGATCCTAAATATATAAATAAAAATAATAATATCTTCGACAAACTAATATATATATATATATATATCAAAAATAAGTATAAAACATACCACAACGAGTTTTCGTTGACGTCCCTTGTTTTGTTTGGAAGTAAATTGATTGAGGAAATTGAGAGAGGAAAATATTTGGGAGGTTTTGTGAGAGAGGGAAAAATTTCTGCAGAATTTTGAGAGGAAAATGAGGTTTTGAGAGAGAATAAAGAGTTTGGTAGAGAGTGTTATGGAAAGTTGGTGTAGTATTAAAGTGGAAAGCTTCTATGACGCCATAGGGATACTGTCGCAAAAGTTAAGTTCCTTTACGACGCCGAGGTCACCAAACTCCTGCGACGTCATTAAATGGCATCGTAGAGAAACTTAACTTCTGCGGTGCCATTGAATGACGTTGCAGAGGTGACCAAACTACTACGACGTCATCTAGTGGCGTCGCGAAAGTTAAGTTCCTCTGCGATGCCATTTGATGACGTCGCAGGAGTTTGGTCACCTATACGATGTCATACAATGGCGTCGCAGAAGTTAAGTTCCTCTACGACGTCATTAAATGACGTCGCAAAGGATGTAATTACTGCGACGTCATGCAATGGTGTCGTAGAGGAACATAACTTTTGTGACGCCATAAAAAGGGCCCCTTCGTAGAAGTGCCAAACTGGTGTAGTGGCGGGGTATGTGTGGGGACGTACACCTCACTCTGTCAAGGTCGGTGCAATTTCGAAAATATGGTTCCCCCACTTCCTGATGTTTTCCCTGGATGTTCGGTATCCCCTCAAACGCCCCCGATCTCTTACCACGGGCATTCCCAAGTTGAGATAAGAAATGATTATCGTCCACCACTCTTGCACAACCACTAGTCTGGAGATCGTCTCCTACTATTTTTTCCTGGTATAGCCGGGTTTTTCGCTATAGAGTTAACGTTCGATATTTACAGGGTAGAACTAAGTTTTACCCTTTTCTTTTTCATCATTTCCATATTATGTAATGTTTAATTTTGATGATTAATAAAGTTCCAATTTGCTAGCAAAAATCAAAGTAAAAAGAGTATCTTATGGTAAAAAAAAATATATAACCCTAGAACTCTACTAGTTTTTTTTCCTGTGATTTCTATAGCGTCTTTGCCTTTCACGAATTTGATACTATCGATGATGTCCCTTACTCATCTCTTGTCATTGTTGGCCATCACCCGTATCCTTTTGCAGCCTGTCACTTTGTCATTGGTGATGCCCCCATGCTCTACCATCGAATTCTCTAAGCCTTCACGAGCTGCATCGGCTAAAAAAAAATTGAAATTCGGTTGGCCCTAACCACACTAGTCCGATCTCCCCACTGTCTATGTCTCTTGCCGCCGCTCCACAACCACTTGCAATACCACCATCTTGCTTCTCACGCGAGGCCATACGCCCTAAACGGGTGCCTCGAGCCACAAAACCTAAAACCCCTCAGCATGGGGCAAACCCTAATTCCTCTCCCACTATCATCGATGATATAATGACCACCACTACTCTCTCGGTGTTCCATGTCGGGGCGCCACTCTCCCTTGGACTCGCATGCTACCTGATCGCATCGCCCTCGTAAACCCGTCATTAGGAGGAGAATTTATGCTTCCTGTACCCCCTTGGCATGCATGCTAGTTTTGTCTCCAAGCTTCCAGACAACAACATCGGGGTAGAAACCTACCCTTCTGTCCACGATGACCCCTACCGATGTAGTATCCCATGTAGTCGTAGCCCCGAGTCACGACTTTCCTACCATCGTCGTAACCCATCATGTCATCTCTAGTCACAAAAACCACCTCCCCCGAACGACATTTAGGACGACCTTGATGCATGTTCTCTGGTCCGGGACGAGGAAGTTGTCAACCCCCCCCCCCCCCTCCACAGACACACACTCCGACAGATAAGGAAGGACTCCCCGGTTTAAATGCTATGCGGGATGGCGGGTCGCCACTTATTCAACCACCCGAACAACCAGAAAATTATGCTCCGGGTAATCACCAAGGGCTGGGGCTCCTCGACAGAGGGACTGATGGTCAACGACTTGGGCCCAAACGTGTTTGGTTTCTACTTTGCTTCGCAAGAAGCGAAGAATAAGGTCAGACGGGATGATCATGGTGTTTAGGTCGGGCCCCTCTCGTTCTCGTTGACCTCCATCTATATGGAATGACCATGTCTCGTCTGAATAGGATACAACTGTGGGCCCAGGTCTGAGGACTTCCGCTAATGATCATGACGGAGACGATAGGGACTACAATAGGCAACACACTGGTGGTTATGAACAGGTCCGCTGTGATACTGAGGATACTGTTGGGGCAAAGTCAGAGTTTGATTCTAGATGGACCATGTCGAACCCCTCCACTGCTCAATGGTGCTCCTTTTCAAGAATTCTCGAACCATGTTGAGTCACAATGATGTATGAACGTCTGCCCATGTTTTTCTTCAACTACGGGCAAGGTGGGACATGCAGTGCATGAATGTGACAACCCAATGCCCGACGTGCCACAATTTGACATGTCCATAGCAGCAGATGGGAACTCAAAGATCGGACATTACTTCAGCAAGGGCTAAAAAGCTTCCCAAAATCGGTCATCACATGTGGTCCCTCTAGGCTTTTCTCCTATCTTGTAGAAAGGAGCCCCCATGACAACACACGTCATGTCTAATGCACCAACACTCTTGGATTCATACGCCCACTTGGTCCCCTCAACCTACAAGAGGGAGAGAGGAGGGTTCACTAGAGGAAGGAAATTGGTCATAACGACCAACGTCCTACCTAACCCATTAGTTAAGCGGGATAGGCAACATAGGGACCGTCCATTGGTACCCCCTAGGAGCTGATAGCCTACGGAAAGGCCATGGATGAGATTGTTCCCTCTCTCCCGACATGCATTGAGCTGAACAACACCTTAACCAAGAAGAGGGCACTCGGCCTCCCCACTTCAGTAACTGTCAGAGAGGCATATGAGCATCATGCGAGGGCTGGGTAGCAGTTTTTCAGGAGAAATGAGGCTCCACAAGGGATACGAGTTGCTGGTGAGGAACATCATCCCAACTCTTATATGGATTCCTCTACCGATCATTGTGATACCTGATCGAGTTTTGCACTTTCTACAGAGATTGAGTAATCATCCTCTGAGGGCTAAGCTACACTTAGACACTCATACTCGTATCATCAGTATTTTATTTTCTGTTTAATGACATTTAGCTTTTGTTTCTATATGTACTTCAGTTATGGTTACGAGATTAGTTTTCAACATTGTCTCCGGATGATCCCCGTCCCCATTTATCTTTTCTTATTTTTTACTAGTTAAATTAAATTATTAAAATTCAACACCTTTCGCCGATGATCCTCTTCTCCATTTATCTTTTATTATTTTTTACTAGTTAAATTAAATTAATAAAATTCAACACCTTTCGCCAAAAAGAAAACTCGTCCGAATTCGACTTCAATTTTATATAGGCAAACTCAAGTTCCTCCGCTGTTTACTCAATTAGAAACAACTATATGTTATCAATAATTAAACAATAACATAGAATTGACAGAAACATCGTTAACATCCGAATCAAAACTCTAGGACATGCTGACAACACCATGCCACAAGTGAAAAAACAGACAATCTAATAAAAATTAAATTTTCTCGGACTAAACCAAAAAGTTTCCTGTAGAGTCATCATCTTCACAAAACCAACCCGGAACGTTTATTTTGCATTCCACAAATGAACAAAAGAGAAAGTACATGTTCATACGAAAGTCAAAGCTGATCCTGACTCAACCAGAGCTTATCTTACAGGTTGCTGGTTATAGTGATTCTTCTCCTTCTTCTTTGCTGCAGCAAGCCTTGCATTCCTTGCAGCAGCCTCACTTGAGGCAGCTCGAGCAGCTGCATCCATCTCTTTACTTGACTTTTTCTTCTTCATCGATGCCATTTTCTTTAACCGCTCCTTCACATCAATGGTGGATTGATCTTCTGCCTTCTCCGCTCCAGAAGTTTCTTCTGTCCCGTTTGTGACATCAGCACCGTTGATCTGCTCCTGTGATGATTCTTTGGTCTCCTTCGAAGCTTTATCCTTCTTTTTCTTCTTTTTTGCAGTTTTGCTCTCCCCAGTGGCGTTCTCTTTCTTTTCAACCTCTCCATTGAGGTTTTCGGGTTTCTTCTCTTGTGCAACATCTGAAACATATGCATGAAGTTCACAACATAAAACGTTAAATTGTAGATTGAAGATCAGAAGGCATTCAACTTTTAATAACATAGCCAAGTCCACATTTTGACTTGAAAGTTCTGGGGTGAAAATGTGATGAGTAACAAAGAAAATCAGCTGCAATTATTTTCTTGATTGCAAGAAAAGGCAAAAATAATAAATTACTCTGCATGCGAACGAATTAGTATTTAAGGTGAAGTCTACCTGTACTTTCATACAAACACCGCTGAAGATATTTGAACACAACTAAAATTCTGATAACTTTATCTTTAAAAAAACACTTTGCTTGCACGAGACCAATTTAGAGTAAATTTGCATACAAAGAAACAAGAAATGTTGTCTGGGCGTAAGTGTAATTTGAGACTATATTATGGCAGGTCTCACCTTTGCCAGTGTTATCCTGGGGAATTCCCATTTCAGCCAGCATAGCTTCAAGTTCTTCAAGCTCCTTTTTCTTCAGTTCCTTCTTCGAGAGCTGCCTCTCTGCATCTTTGGGTGGCAAAGAAGGCTCGGGAGGCCTCTTCACTGTTGGCTCTATTTCTACTTGTGCCACGGGCTCATCTTCATGTTCATCCTCAACATCGTCTTCCTCTACTTCATCAAGACCTTCGTCACTGTCACTTTCCTGGTATCAGGAATCAAATAAATAAGAGATCACTGAATCTAACTCATCAAATACAATGTATTATGTAACATAACCGTATTATTCTTAACTAAGATAAATACCATAGTAACAATCAACACTTCATGTAAGTTCCAATATTTAAAAAAAGAAGAGTTTTGCTTATGGTAACTTGTAACTAATTTTCAAGTCAAACTTCTCTTTAGAATTTTGTTCTACTTAGGACATTGATACATCTAGGCTTCAACTTTATCTCCTCTAATATGTTCAAATCTTGCTGAAATAACTGCAACAGGGAATATTAAGGACATATAATAAGAGCAAGAGCACAGTCTAGGTCATCCAGGTTCACTCAAGCGGCAACTCAGCTAATCAGATACTTTACAATCATTCAGTCAGTCACCTTTTTAGGGGTTCACAGATAGAGTACTCAAAGGAGTAGTAAATGTGACCCTGCATATACAGCTCAATGCCTTGACTAAATTTTTAACAATATTTTTAGGATCATTATTCTTCAACCAGCTTATCATGATATAATTCTTGAGGGTCATGCTCATGACGAAGCATAAATCTACCTGTCATGGCATCAGTACTGCATGATATACCAAAAGTGACAAAAATGAAGTAGCTTTAAACACGTGTAAAACAGATAGGAAATACCAGGCTACATAAGAAACATAACTCCAAACACCCGACAATTCAAAGGATCGAGAATATCCTTGTATAGCAAAAAGACCAATAAGGAAGCAGCGAGAATAGAACAACATAATCTGATAAATTGCATGTAAGCTCTGGTACCCCAATAATTACAACAAATCATATATTATATAGTTTACGGCCAGAAACAGAATCTCTAACACCACCTCAAATTGAATTGAATATAGAATATTTCAGAATAATGATGCAGCTTCCTGCACCCTATGTCATCATGCCCATAAAATCACTAATCATGTCAACCAAATGTTTTGCGTATAGAGAAATTAACATACCCCGATAAAAGCCAACAAATTCTAACAGAAAACCACAATACGGTCAGACCAACTTAAATAAAAGACAAAAATATCACCAAACTTTCCTGCCAAATTCCAGTCACAGCTCACTTTATCTTTTCAGTCGTAGAAACTACAATAAAATTCATCATTAAACATTTCAAATCCTTCAATCGAAATACCAATAATCTGATTTTCCTAAAAATCAGTAATTTGACCATTCATGAAATGATTTAGCTTCCCACCATGTTTCTTCATCTATGCATTATTAAAAAAATAAACCATGAAAAATTTAATTCACTAAGACAGTCACTCCCACTCTCTAAGAAAAAAAGTGAAAAAGGTTCATTCCTGAGCATATCCTTACCCTTCTAATGACACTCACTCACACCATATTCGTATGCTACTAATTTCGTACATTACATAAAAGAATAAGAAAAAGGTAAAGATGACATAAAGAGCATGAATCTCTACACATGTATGTATGAGTACTACATACCCAAAATTAGAAGAATTCACAAAAAAATATCATAGTTGGAAAATAGGTGCAAAGCCCATATCATCAATATCGCAAATTGAACATGACGCACCATTTGAACAGACAGTACTCAAAAGGCTCAAAAACAATACCTCAACAGGATGCTCACTCTCCTTGGACTTATTTTCTGCTCCCGCCGCGATCCAGCTTGCTTCCAGCGGAGCGGTGGTGGCGTAGTAGTCGTCGTCATCATCCTCGTCCACATCGGCCCACGACTTCACAGTGAGAGGCGCCGGTGCCCAGAAGACATCAGGCTCCTTCTGCGACTTCCCTTTGGCCCTGGACGAACTCTCCTTATCCGTCGACGACGATTTCTTCTTCTTCTTCAAGCTCCCGAGCGCCGCAAACACATTCGTGCTGTTCAAAACCACGGACTCATCCCTCCTCCCACCTCCCACCATTTCTTATCCGAGACGATCGGGAATCAACCGGCCGAGATTGAGATTAGAGCTAAAGGGGTTAGGTTAGGGTTCAGGCTATCGGATACGAGGACTGAGTTCCGATAAGTACTGGAAGATCTGGAACGAGCTAAAGGTTGCGAGATAGAATAAATAGTAGCGGAGATGAAGATGCTGTCAATGGATGTGCTTTTGCATATATACACAAGCAGATGAGGGTCGAAGAAGAAGAAGGGCTGAGAGAGAGGATTCAGATAAAATGGTAGATTTTCTAGGGCAAAGATGGAGGCGACTGGTGTTTGAGGGTTGGGTTTGGGTTGAGGGAGAGGCCGTTTTCACTATTATTATTATTATTATTTTAGGAGATATCTAATAGAAACCATCTTTATCCTAAAAACAACTGTGTGAACCAATCCTAGCTATACAGCCTTTAGATCCAACATTCACCATAATGTCACATCATCATCTCAATTCTACCAAAACTCACATCCATTTCTTCCTTTCTCACACAAGCAATGACATAATTGTAAAAGCATGGTGCCATGTGGACAAGTGTCCATTTTATTCTTAACCAATTCATTAATTTAATATTTCCCGATTCGTTTGAACTCCGATTAGCTTCAAACTTGCGCTAATATTTTTCTTTTTCCAAGGGCTTCAAATCAAGATCAGTCATGAATATATTTTGAAGCACGAAAATAAAAAATTATATTGGGTGATAAAAACAATGTTAAGTGTTGATAAATCTTCACTAATAAATTTTTTATATCGAGGTATCAAACTAATGCTAAATAGTGTTTAATGTTGATAAAACTAGTGTTTAGTGTTCATAAAAAAACATGTGATGATGTAATAAAAATCATGTTCGATTTTGGAAAATGAGGTGATAAAACTAGTGTTCAGTGTTGATAAACCCAGTGTATAGTGTTGATAAACCCAGTGTATAGTGTTGATAAACCCAGTGTATAATGTTGATAAACTCAGTGTATAGTGTTGATAAAAATTACACAGACTTAACTTTTTTTAAAATCAGCCCCAAAATAAGGGGGATAACCTAGAGTTTAGTGTTGATAAAAAAAACATGTGATGGGATGATAAAAACACATGTAATTTAATGATAAACATAGTGTTTAGTGTTGATAAAACTAGTGCTTAGTGTTCATAAAAAAACATGTGATGATGTGATAAAAATCATGTTCGATTTTGGAAAATGAGGTGATAAATCCAGTGTATAGTGTTGATAAATCCAGTGTATAGTGTTGATAAACCCAGTGTATAGTGCTGATAAAAATTACCCAGACTTAACTTTTTCTAAAATCAGCCCCGAAATAAGGGTGATAACCTAGAGTTTAGTGTTGATAAAAAAAGCATGTGATGGGATGATAAAAACACATGTAATTGAATGATAAACATAGTGTTTAGTGTTGATAAAACTAGTGCTTAGTGTTCATAAAAAAAACATGTGATGATGTGATAAAAATCATGTTCGATTCTGGAAAATGAGGTGATAAATCCAGTGTATAGTGTTGATAAAAATTACTCAGACTTAACTTTTAAAAAAAAATCAACCCCGAAAATAATTTTTTTTTCGTGCTTCAAAATATATTCATGACTGATCTTGATAGAAATCCCTTGAAAAAACAAAACTAATGCGCGCAAGTTTGAAGCCAATCGGAGTTCAAATGAAACGGGAAAAATTAAATTAGTGAATTGGTAAAAAAATGATGGTTTTACTAAAAAGCCCTTACCCCTTACTAAAAAGTGCTGTTTTTTTGTCGTCAACAAATCAATTGCATCTCATCCATCCATTCTTAAAATGAATGGCTTGGATTGGTTCACACAGTTTTTACGTTATGGAGTGGTTTCTATTTGATTTTTCCTCACTATTATTATTATTATTATTATTATTCACTCTCTTTACTCCTAAAAATCAATTAATTACTTCATCGTTCTAGTCTTTTTTTTTTACTAAAAGAGGTAATATCATAAATTTAGAATCCAATTATATAAGTGCGCGTGCATTAAATAATATACTTACTGACCACAAAAAAAAGAACAGACACAAAATTAAATATTTTTAGTTTTTGAAGTATTAGAATCGTCACAAACGATATTGAAATGCTAAGAACAGTTGTGAGCTTTCTCAGCTTATCGTGTACTGTCCTTTATGATTCTTCATTCTCTTCTTGTTACAACTGTGCTTAAATTGTACCATTCCACTACTTTTTTTTGAACGAAAGTTGTATAGATACTATTAATAAAAAGAGTCGGTATAGAAAACAAGGCCTATAGGTCCCTGTTTAACAGACTCTAAGATAAAGAACCGATAACACCACGATTTGTTAACAAAGGATAAATAAACTGAAAATTAAATCAACCTGTGAAAAACCGCTCAAGATAGTGCATAAACGTTACTTGATTCCAAGGTGACTCTTCGTCGTGAAGAGAACGATCGAACATGAACTCGGCAGTAAGCAAGAGAGTGTGCACTAGATTTAGAGGCCCCTCCCATCTAAAAGCCCTGAATCTCTGCATACTAAGAGAACGCACAACGGACCGCCCCTCGCCCCCGACCCGCGCACGGTCTGCAGCCCTCGGGCTGTCCCACTGTGGGCTGGATTTCACGCGGACCGCGGCCCTGAAACACGCGGTCCAGGCCTCGCCCTACGCCCCTCGCTCCTCGATCGCAGGCCGGGCTCGCGCCCCTCGCCCCTGTCTGGCTCCCCTCCTCTCGCGTGCTGACACGTGGCAAGTCTGACCGTTTTACAACGGTCGGCAACGGCTATTTTTGTTTAATTAAATCAAAAACATTTTATACCCTATAAATACCCCAACCTCATTTTTTTCACACCCATTCTCCAATTTCACTCTCTCATTCCCACATTCTACTCTCTAATTTCCAAAATGTCCAACGATGAGGTTATGTCCGACGTTGAGGTTTCGACATATGAGAAGTTGGCCGCCCGAATGCCGACGTATGAGGATATGGCAGCCCAACTGCCGACATATGAGAAGTTGGCTGCCCGAATGCGGCCAATTGAGCGACGACTCCGGCAGAGGATTGAGATGAGCATGCAGAGAGCAATGCCAAGGATCGAGAGGGCCGTCCGTGGGGAACCAATGCGATGAGAGATTAACAGAGGTCGTGCTGAAGCCCACAACCAATTGATGAGGAACTATTTTGTCGATCAACCCATATATGACCCTGATATGTTTAGGGGTCGGTTCCGTATGTGCAGACCACTTTTTCAACGGATTATGGACGCGGTCAAGGAACACGACTACTACTTCGTTCAGAAGCCTGACGCGGCCTCACGGCTGTGCTTATCAACGGAACAGAAGTGTCGCCGCGATACGGATGCTTGCGTATGGGTCCTCGGTCGATTCATTGGACGAAACTCTGCACATTGGGGTAAGCACTATACTTTAATGTTTACTTAAGTTTTGCAAGACCGTCATTGAGGTATTCGGAGTCGAATATGAGCGTACACCCACAACGGATGACATGGACCGCTTACTCCGAGAAGGGTACAACTGAGGGTTTCCCGAAATGGCGGGGAGTCTTGACTGCATGCATTGGAAGTGGAAGAACTGCCCAACCAAAGACCAGGGAGCCCATGGACGGGGAGGTCACCACAGGGAGAAGACGGTTATGCTTGAAGCTGTAGCGTCCCGTGATTTATGGATTTGGCATGCGTTTTTCGGGATGGCTGGCTCGAACAACGACATCAACGTCCTCAACAACAACCACTTATTCCAAGATGCTTACTACGGGCGTGAGCTAGCTGTGGAGTACGTTATCAACGGCTATCAGTACGACCGACCCTATTACTTGGTGGACGACATTTACCCAACATGGGCACGGTTCGTGAAGACTATTCGGCATCCCTACGAGCCCAAAGAGAAGTTGTTTGCTAAATGCCAAGAAGATGCTCGGAAAGATATTGAAAAGGCTTTTGGAGTATTTCAAGCAAGGTGGCACATCATTTCCCGTCCCGCTCGTACTTGGAGCCCACACACTTTGGCCGATATCATGCGCACTTGCATCATTCTACACAACATGATTGTAGAGGATGAGCGCGACCGGTACGAGTATGGGGATGAGGAGTTGTTGTACGAGCAACCTCCAGAAATGCCGAATTGGACACCACCGGAACGATGACACCACAGAAGGCCATTGGCATACCAGCAACTAGTGGATTGTCAACAAAGTGTCATAAATCATGAGACCCACAACCAACTACAAAATGATCTTATGGAGCACTTATGGGGTCTATATGGAGCTGGTTTCCGTGACGACGAGTAGTCGTTTGTACTCTTGGAGCTGTTTTTTTGGGGGTTGTATTAAAAGGGGATCAATAAAAGTTCAAGTTTATTTTTATTCGTGTTAAATTTATGTATTTTTTTTATTGTAATTAATTATTTTTTTTCACATTTGTTTATATTTTAAATAATTTAAACGGTTTATGATAAAGAATTAAATAAAACAGCAAAATATCAATTAATAATCCAGTCAGCACATGGCCTCACCCAGGGCCTCTCACTGCAAAACACCCACTATTCTAAGGCCCTAGGTCCTCACTTTTGTACAGTCAGCACAAGGGCTTCACGGCCAGGGCCTCAGGGCTAGGGCCTCACCCAGGGCCTTTCTGTTGTACAGGCTCTAATCATTGGTCCTAGCGAGGTTGCATAGCAGAACCTCGCATGAGTCGTCTGATTTTTTTTTCCGACTATATCTCTGGCAGTTTACCCACTCGAGAAAGGGAGGTTAACATGGAGAATGCGAGCACCACCACAACGAGTCATAGATCGTCGCCAAAACATCCTATACAACAATACTAAGGTGTGGAGGTACAGAAAAGAACAACATCAAGATTATAGAGATGAAGCGACTTACGAACAATCTCCAAGTGATGGAAGTCGTGAACGGTGGTGATTTCATGACAACGGTTAGAGTTGAGAGCTTTCTAGAGAGAGAAAAATCACTACTTAATCAACCTTAGCATAACCTTGTCTTGTATTTCTTATTTCCGTGTTTGGTAATGATTAGACTTTTCATATCAATAAAGCGTCTTTCGTTGTCACAAAAAGAAAAAGCAATCAGTACGGTAATATTGCATTCACTTGTGTCTAATAAAAATAATTAAGAATGTTGATACAAATTGGCTGCGGAAACCATCCTAGCTCACATCCAAAGAAACAAAATTAATGTGTATAGTATAAGTACAAAAATCCTTTTGTATTTGCATTTTAAACAGAAGAACAAGATTCAAGTGCTGAAAGTAAAAACTGCCATCTCCCATTTTTTCTTAAAAATTATTTTAGGCCACAAAAAATAAGAAAAACATGAGAAATACAATCAATACAAAGAATATCTTGATCATTAGCCAGCGGTTGGACGATATGCTGTTAAGGTACCTCACAAGTTGCCCCTGGGCACCTTCCACATTTGCAAGTGTGTCCTCCATGTTTTCATCAATCCTGAAAAACAGAGGTTTCATGAGCTTGTAATATAATCAATAAAAAAAGTGAAACAATGATACTTTTGTCGAAAGTGGGATCAAATAGATAGTGGATTTGGCCCATTCCTTAGTGAGACTAATTCCTCTAGTTTCTTTCTTTCAACAAAACAATGGTCATAACCATGTAACATAGCCAGCAACCAGTCAATAGGACCCAAAGACACTACTGAAGGCTTAATCTAGAGATAATTGCAAATAAGTGTCATGTGCCTTTTACTTTTTGCAAATCATATCTCTCTTCTTTGATGATGGCAAAAAAGTGCTTTGAACTTGTATTTTTGCTGCATTTTGTTTCAAAATGAAAATTATACCCTCGAAATAATATTTTTTTATAAAAAAAATCCAGAGTTTTCATCTCCCTTGATTTTCTTCCTATTTCTGTGGGTAGTTTATCAACTATTCAAACACACACCCTTAGTTACAAAGAGAAAGAAAACCAAGGGATGTCAAAATCCTGGATATTTTTGTTTTTTACTTTTTAATGTAAGATTTCAAGGGCAACATCATTATTTTAAAACAAATTGATATAAAATGCAACAAAAATACAAGTTCAAGACACAAATTTTCCCTTATCAAAGAATAGGGCTATGATTTGCAAAAAGTGAAAAAAGCACATGTGTAAACACTAAACACAACCCTCTTTTATATCTAATAAGACATATGTCATCAATATAAAAAGACCTGATTGCAAGTTCTCCTTGTTGTGAAACCATGGTTGCAAGCTGTGTGAAGATGTTCCCTAGCTCGTGAATGGTTGACTCCACATTATGAAGTGCTTCAGCTCTGCTCTGCATATAACTGTCTTGCAGTGGAACCATCTGCTGCTGCTGTTGAGATTGCTGCTGTGGTTGTTGCTGCAATAATGGCTGAGATTCCACATCCGACGGCTTCCTGAGATAGAAAAACATTACATAACCAGGTAAATAGTACAATGCGTTGTTCAAATTCATTTTATGTAATCCAATAAGTATTCAGTTAGATTTACTATGTGGGAAAATGAAAGTTTGAAGAATGAAACTACAATTGCTACTCAATGAAGCAAAACTGATCTTCTAGCATACTAGACATACTCATCTAAAAGAATTGGTCCCATCATGACCTTTTACCTTGCAAATAACTGGGATGTAGATGATGATCCATTGGCCCATGGTGGAGGAGAAGGTGCATTAGTAGCTGCTTTGGCAGCTAGAGGTCGCTGGCGGACAAAAGGATTTGAAGACTCTTTTGAAGCATTTGAAGAAAATAACTGCCTTCTGTTTTCATGGACCTTCAAGTTCTACATATACAAAAAAAAAAAGACTCATAACTTCGAAATACATGAAAGTTGAAGCATAAGTGAAGGAGACCATCAGGCCAATTAACCAAGCTTTATTTTGACATTCAATGTACCTCTGTCCTCATAGTCAGTACTTCTTTGAACTCTTTTGTGGCACTCATCAAGCGGTTCTTTAAGTTATCTACAACTGTGGTTGAATGGGTGGTGGTGTCACTTGAGATGTTGCTGCCTTCAGTTTGGGAGTTGCATACAAATTGCAGGTCCACGACAGCTGAATTGAGTGCCGTAATATCCTGCTTTATGACTGCTGTCAGCTCTTGAATCTCCCGAGTTGGATCATCAAACACTGATGTCCTCTTTGCCACTGATGACATAAATGTAATCATAAATCAATTTAAGCTGATTGTGGCAAAAAGGCTAACAACCGCATCCCTTCACCTGGTGTTACAGTTTTAAGCACTACATGATGTCACATTTATACCAAAGATGACATTTTTAAATCATACATAATTAAAAACACTAAATTACTCAGAAAAAAAGAAATGACGCTAGCTTTGACACTGCACCATCTTTAAGCAATCGAAATTATATGTAGGAGCTTCCAGGATTGCACATTTGAAAATACTATTTTTCATTGAAGGGTTAAATATCGAAACTTACTCTGAAGTATTGGTTACGAACACTACACTACCCAACGTTTCAAAATGACAAATGCACTACATTAAGTATTGGTCACGCAGTTCTGTTAGTAAAAATAGACGGGATATTCCATTCCGTTAGTCATATGACCTCATGTGTCATTTAACGGATGGTAAAATGACGATTTTGCCCTTACTTATTTGACCTCTATACATTTTATAAGGAACAATAACGAGGGTACAATGGTAATGTTCCTTATAAAATGTGTAAGGTCAAATAAGTAAGGGAAGAATCGTCCTTTTACCATTCATTAAATGACACATGAGATCATATGATTACCGGAATGGAATATTCCGTCCATTTTTACTAACATAATAGTGTGACCAATACTTAAGGTAGTGCATTTGTGATTTTGAAACGTTGGGTAGTGTAGTGTTTGTGACCAATAGTTAAGAGTAAGTTTCAATATTTAACCCTTCATTTAAATGCATAACAGAAACAAGAAGGCAAGTACCAAAGACACTTAAAGTGAGTGGACAGAGAGCTACACCATGTTACCCAATAGACATTAAAGAGCAACATTCCATTTTATCCACATAACAAACACTATAAAAACCCAACAAAGCGATCCCCCAACTATTTGTGTGCACAGATAAATATCGCTAGAGGTACACAAGAATAATCAAACAAACAGAAAATACAAACTTCCCTAACATGCCACTAAACTACATTTCATATGATTATTCGCAACTTCAGACTAGCAGGGTCGACATGTTATTCTCATTCTAATTCTATCCAAAAGCATTATATTAGTTATCCCTCCTGGATAACTCTGGTAGTAGTCTTCTGCTAACTGCTAAGTAACACTTGAAAAACTAAAAGTGGAATCGACTCTCAATATCAGGTCAGTTCTAACCCCTTGGACAAAAAAATTAACAAAGTAGACCATTATTTATAATGCTCTATTCGATACCATTAGCCACTTAATGTTGCTTCCTCACATCAAGTCAATCACACTCAAACCATAAACAAGAATCATTACTAAGCATCTGAACCTGATTATACGCAAATATGTTGTCCTAATTCCTACAGCAACGTTAATAATAAAGTTCACTATGGCTCCCTATGCCACCATCATTAGATTTTCTGCTGCTCAACCTACAGCATCTGTGCTTACAGACCCTCTGGCTTTGATTCCCATTCCCACCCCTGGCCTGCCACTACAGAGCCAATTTCTAACCCCCTGCATAACAGCTTCTATCATTTTAAACAAACCTGACTACAAAGCATATTCTGAGTTAATAAACCCCACAGAGTTTGGTAGCATCAACAAATAAACCCTAAACATTTTCATTACCAGTATATTTTCCACCATCACAATTACATCAACCCCACTTCCTCAACATGACATATTGGCAATATAAAACACAAGAATCAAACATTATCCAATATAACATCTCAACAACAAGATCACCACCAGAAAAGAAAGAAAATCAAAATCACTCACACTGTGCAAGTTTTGCCAACTTCTGCGACGTCTGGTGAATAGCAAACCCAATCTTCGACGCTCTCTTGTTGAACTCCGATTGAATGGCCACCGCAGATCGCACCTCATCGGGCTTCTTCTGAGCACTGCCACTAGCACCACCCGGACCAACATTGTTCTTCTTTAGCTTCTCCGCTACATTAAAGAACTCCTGAGTCCGGTCCCGGTACGACGATTGCCCCAATTTCACATTCATTTCTACAAATCAGAGCTTGCAAACAGAAAAAAAATTCCAGAACATCAACCGATTGGGGCACTCGGGAAGAATCGGCCAATAATGGTGATCGGAAAACCCTAACCCTGGGATTAGGATTGGTTCCAGGTGCGATCGCTTGGGAAGCTCTAAGGATAAGAGGATCAAGAGAGTAGATAGAGGTAGAATTCGGGGCGATAGTATTGTGAATTCGAGTGAAATGAAATTCGCAGACAGCAACGAAGCTGTGAGCGGAACTTAGCAGATCTAGATCTTGTTTCGCGACATTTTGTCATCGATACGGTCCTTTCCTTGGAACGCACCGTTTGATCCTCAATTTAATTCAATAAAAACGTATTTTTTACCCGCATTAAGTAAGCGGTCAAATCTATCAAGAACATTTTTAAGACCACCTATAATGGTGTCGAAGAGGTGTTAAAATGCATCGTCAAATCGTACGGATTATAGATTTCGAACGTCGAACTTGTACTATAGAGTCGGGCTATCGTCGAATCTTCAGAACTGTAGATTCAACGTCGATGAATACGTAGACTCTCCAAACCCGTAATTATTTTTAAACCATTGTACCATTGCCTCTGGTTGTATGTTGCTAACAAATAGTTTCGTGATCCCATCCTTGTACTATGGATCTGGCTGTTGTTTACGTCCCATACAGTTCTTTGTCAAAAGATCCCCCATCATTCCTTTTGCTTCAATATTCTGACATTCGCTCCCTCCTTTCCTCTTCAACTCAACATCATGATACTCTCTCTACGACCGTATATAATTCCCTTTCTGAGCTTCGATCACTACTTCTTCGAATAATACATAAGGATTTTTTTTTACAAACATTTGTTAAATTTTGATAGTTTAACAGGACTTCATGACAAAAAAAATTCGACAAAGTACTTAAAGAAAAAGGTAAAAATCATAGAGTTTTGTGTGGTTTTTTCCCCACAATTATGACCCCTGATTAGGAGTGGGTATTGGGTGGTTAACCACCCAATGGAACCCTTTATGAACCCAACCCGATATTATCGGTTTGACATATCTTAGAACCAGCTCCAACCCATAAACCAAATTTTTACAGTGAAACCAACCAGTTCACTAACCGGTTGGTTAGTGGTTTTAACCAACCAACCACTTTACTACATGTAAGTACAAATTTAGATACCAATAACCATACACATAATTCTATTTCAAGACAAAACATATTAGTACATTCTCTAAAACAAATGAAAAATTATATATAAGTCATCGTGTTTTATGTTAGCAATCCGTGTGACACAAAGAGTGCTAATGAGTCATTCATCTGTATCAGATAAGTGGTTATTATGAAGCCACATGTATATGATGAACAGTACCGGTTTGGTTGGTTAACCGATGGTTTGGTGTTTCAAGAACCGACAACCAACCGTTAACTTTCCGGTTCGATCGTCAAGAACCCACAACCAACCGTTAACTTTCCGGTTCGATCGTCAAGAACCCACAATCAACCGTTAACTTTCCCGTTTCGGGTTTTCCGGTGCGGTTTGCGGTTGGTGGTGGTTGGTTTTAGTGGTTTCAGTTTTTTTTGCCCACCCCTACCCCTAATAATAGTTGTACCAGACTAACTCCATAAATAAATCACAAACCAGACCCGATTGTTTGATCATAAATGTTTTTAGTTATACGGATTTGTGGAGGGAAATTCAACCCCAAACCTTGGGCTTCGAGCCTGCGCTGGTATTTTTTAAAATTGGGCAGGTACCGCCATTTTTTCAACCCAAAAGCCGAATCAGGATCGAAGAAGAAGCGGCTATGGAAGCGATACTGACAGATTCAGTGCAGAACCGTCTCCGCCAGTTCATGTACCGAAACGCCATCTTCATGTGCGAACGCCTCTGCGCCGAGTTTCCATCTGAGGTAATTTCCACCCTAGACTTTTACCCTCCCCGTCTCTGTTTGGCTGCCAAGAAAATGCGAGGAAAAGGAAATTTAGAAAATATAGACCATGCTGTACTAGATTAGAAATCTTCTATGTTTGTTTCATTTTTTCTAACGTGATTGGTTCATCAACCCGAACGGGAAAATTATGTAATTGTCAATCTACTGCGGGAGGAACTCTGATCACGGTCATAGTTTTGGTCTCAGAGTTTTTGATGTTCTTTAGCTCTCTAGTTCTTAATTTTCTGAAATTATGGTTGCATTTTAACGTGCAGTCCGTTTTGGTCATATACTTGAAATTCGCACTGGTTAGGTTGGTTGTGTTTTGTGATTCTCAGTGAATTTGGTCGGTAGTCTATATGCTAGTTATACTTCTGCATTTGACTATCTTGAACGTCTTGTGAAATTGACCAGATTATTGTGTTTGTGCTTATAATTGCAAGGTGTTATTTATCAAGTTTTTTACACAATAGGTTACTGTACTTCTGTGTAGCTTTATGATTGACTACTGTATCCTTGACTGAAACCAGATGATTCATGTTTTTTAATCTTGTATAGTTACTAGGAAGTTACCATAACAGGATTCAATGTTTGCGTTTTTTTAGGTTGGATGGGATTTTTGGTTACCCTTTGTAACCTTGTTTCTTCTTAGCTGTAGAAATTCCCTTCCTGTTATCCTTGATAACACAAACATTCTGCTTAATTAAGCATAATCATTGTCATCCACTCCAAACTGTGCATTCGGTTCTTTCATTTGTATTCGAATCACTAACTTTTATTTTCCTCTTGAATGCAGACAATTTGCAACTCTTAGCAGGCTGTTATTTGCAGAACAATCAGGCTTATGCTGCATACTATATTTTAAAGGGTTTAAATCACTATATTATGAACGCCATGGCTATATTTTTCATATATATGCCTAATCTTCTTTTCATTTACTCACTATCTTTCTCATCCACCATTTTCGCTTCTTTAATTTGCTCTTTGTTCTCTCATATGAAGGAATGCAAATGGCCCAGTCTCGCTACTTGTTTGCAATGTCTTGCTTTCAGATGGACCTTCTTAATGAAGCTGAAGCAGCTATGTATCGTTCTCATGAGCCTGGTGCAGAGGTAATAACATAGAAACATTTCATAGTTTGAAAATGGGATGTTAGTTAATGTTTGCCAATACTTAATATCGCTGTTGCTGAATGGTTTTGACTGTTTGCTCGCTAATAAACTTCTTTGGAAGAGTAGACCCTGCTTATTGTAGCCTGTCTTCTGCATGCAGGTTCCAAATGGAGCTGCTGGTCATTATCTTCTTGGACTTATTTACAGGTTTTACCTTTTTTCACAAGTACCGCATTATGATTTATCTTGAATGTATTATATTGATTTTTATGCATGTTATTTCAAATTGGCGTGTTAATGAAACTTCTTTAAAAGCTTTCTTAATTATTTTTCTGCAAATACATGCATTTGTTGGTATTCGACTCAATAGTAGCTAATCTATAGAAATGTAATTTCTGTGAAACTTCCCCCTTGCTCCGGTTGATATGAAACTTGATTGATTATTCCTTAAGATAACTTGGCGATCTTTAGCTAGCTCAAAATATGCCCTTTAGCTCTTTTCCTTATATTTGAATATTGCTCTTCATATACGCCCTGTTTCATTGGGTGTACTGATTATTGGGGAATGACCATTCTATTCAATTCCTTGGTTTTGTTCACTGAAATGTTAATTTGAAAATGGAAATGTCATTGCTCTCAGTTTGGTGGGAAGAAAAAAGGGTCACTGGAATGGGTCATGAAAGGAAATGAGATTGTGATATACCCCAACCAAACCGAGCCTTAGTCTCTCTAACAACATATAGCCTACTTATCTCTAACAACATTCAAGGTTACGTTCTCTTATGTTTTGTTGAGTTCTGATACTTATCCTCAGGTGTATGAGTGTCACTCTGTACTCAATTAGAAACTACATTGTAAATTTTCTTCTGATGAATTCGATCTATTTTCAGATACACCGACAGAAGGAAAAATGCTGTACATCATTTGAAGAAAGCCTTGTCAATGGATCCATTACTGTGGGCAGCATATGAGGAACTCTGTGTACTAGGTATACATATATGAAATACAAATATTTTCAAACTCGGGTAAAACTAAAAGCCAAAAAAAATTCCAACTATTTCTATTAGAATGCCACTGGAATAAGCTGATGGCTTTGCTTTAGAAGCATCTGGTTCATTAGAGCACCATAAAAATATCAGTTGAATCCAAGCAATCATAGATTCGCAGTAGGTTGTGGGGACTGAATCATTTTTCTTCTGTTCATTTTATATGCTCATAAGTTATGCATCTAGTGCTTGTTTCTACGTATTCACCGTGTAATGAAATCTAGGACTTTGAATATGCAGGTGCTGCTGATGAAGCAACTTCAGTTTTTGGCAAAGCTGCTTCTCTTTGCATTGAAAAAAAGTACCTAAATCAAGGACCAACTTCCCAGAATCTACACACAATAAATGAAGAAAGGAACTTAGCTTCTGCTCAGAACTTGAGCGTGGATGATATCAGCTCTAGGAATTTGAAACATCTGCAAGGCCATAACATGAGGAATATCCATGGAAGTTATCATGGGACAGGTACTGTAGGCGGGGCTGTTAGTCAGCCTCCAGATTCTGGTCATTCTAACACACTACCTTACAATACTCCTTCACCAATGGCCATGCAGGTATGAAAATGAGAATTGTATCCATTTAAGCTTCAATTGACTGTAAAGGTCATGTTTGTTGGTGTTAAAGTTGTTTTCTGCTTAAACTTTTGGGGTCTTATTCTTCATCTTGTGGCAGTTGTCAGGTGTTGCTCCACCACCTCTGCATAGAAATGTACAGCCAAACAGTCCAAGCGTAAACACACTTGGTGATGATAGCTCTCCTAGAACAACTGTAAATTTCAGTTTTCATGCCCCATGGAGAAAGTTTGTAGATAAAGGAAAATCTCGAAAGGTTGTATGGTTGCTTTCTTTCTTTTCCCTTTCCACTCTCAAAATATCAATTGATACACTTCTCTATATTAGATCTAAACTCTTGATATTTTATAACATTGGTTTTAATATCACTCACACAAAAAATTGATAAATAAATACAGTTAAAGTAATACTTGTTTAAGAGCATATACCACTGCTTGTTAGACATCCACTTAATGGATCAGGAACTTGTTAGTAAGAAATACTAAAAAGGGAGCAGTCCTATTTGGTTTATATTGGCTATTGTGAATGGAGAATGAGATCAAAGGGTCTTGTTAGCTTCAACTGGATTTCAGGATTCAACTGGGTTTTCATTTCGGAATCAGATCAAAGTCATTTGGACAAACCCCTATATGTTATATTCATGAACATTTTCTGCTTATAGCTTGGTAGGCCTAAGAATTTTAAAATTAGACTACATATAATCGCTAAGGTTTCACATCACAACTAAAAGATCAACCTAACAGTTGGACTTGCCCTTCTCATTTGTAGAGATATATTTATCTTATTCTTTTATTTGACCGGAGAGAAAGAAATGCATAAAATAAAGTTTTTGGGGTGGAAATCACAAACCACCTAACTAAAGTTTAACAAAAATAACCAAAAACCAAAGCAGAAAGCGGAAAGAAATACAAGAGAAACGTCCACCCATACCCTCAACAATACCAAACATCCATGAGTACACAAGCATATGAATCGCCCAAGGCAACATCAACCGAACTAGTGAACAATACCTTATGTAACCGCACAGGTGGATCCTCTGGTCTTAGAAAGGCTGAGTAATCCACCGAAAACATGTGGTTCAGCCCTAAATCGCAACCCCTAATAGGTACGCACCAAACCTAGCTGATAGGGCCTTGGGACGACACTTCCAAAAGCACTCATCGAATCTGGATGGAAAAGAAATACCGCAGAAGATCGAGGGACAAAAAGCCGAAAAACCCAGACAAAACAAGAGACCTCGTAAACTACTAGTCAACAAAGCCATAGGAGATTCGAGCCATTCAAAGATGCTGAACTGCTAGCCGACCGCTCTTAATCTAGAGAAGGACCCTTGCTGCACCCTACCAACAAAACGCTCGGTTCTAAGTAACGGACCCAGAGAAGACCCGTCAATTGTGTTCGAGCTAGGTGTGCCACGATCAAAGAAGCCCAATAGTCGTCTAGTCTGATCGAAGTCTCCTCACACAAGTTAGGGAAGTCCAAACCTCAAGAAACAGGGAAAGCAACAACGGTAAGACACCCGATACTCTCCACCAACCCATAACTAACGACCATACTCTCTACGACCAATGACAAGAGGCTAACAAATGACTAACGTCCTCTCTTCCCGAGCCACTCAACATACACATGCACTGCCTAATAGGGATCGACACTCCTCTATCGACAAGGAAGGAGACTGTGGGAGCCCCTTCATGCACGAATTACCAGGCAAACAACTAGACCTTGGACGACACTTGGACATACCAAATCAACGACATCCAAGGAACAGTAGGGCTGTCCTCCCACTGGCTAAGAGCTGGAAAACTTTAGAAGTAGTGAAGACTCTTGGTTCCAAAGACCAAACCAACTAATCGGCTCTCTCTCGATCGACTCGTTTCCTTCCAGACTGGCTCGTTCTCCTCGTAACTCTACAACATCCCACCCCGAAGCGTTTTACTAAAAGGTAAAACCCACACCCTTGAAGTAGAACTGAGTCACCTCTCCGTGATGGTCCACAACCATCCTATACTCCCTCTGAAACTTGATCGATAATGCTGTATCAAAATCCCAGGATCCTCCCAAAATGTTTGACCACCTTAGCGTGGGCAAACAAAATACCCCCTCGAACCCCGAGTCCCGAGTTAAAGAACTCTTCGTTATTTAGCAGGTCCCTCTGTGGCACAAAGCCACCACCATTTCAAGAGGAGACTCAAGTTAACTCTATCAGAGATCGAACATCCAGCCCCCCCCCCCAACATCCCACAAAATCTTGGGGAGACACCTTCTCTCTTTACCAGAGCACTATGAGAACCTCCTCTGGTGCTTCTCCAAGATTCTAACTACTCCTTTGCAAGCTCTAAACATGGTATAAAAAAGATTGTCAGGCTCGCCAAGGTTGCATTAGTGAGTGTGTGACGCCCTCCCAACGAGATGAACCAAGTCCGTCAGAACGCCAAACACCTCTCAACCACCGGATTAAAAAACGAGGCCAGCCTAGGGCTGCCCCCCAGGAACCCAAGAGAAGTGAGAGGGAGGTGGCCCAAAGAGCAACACAATGCCTTTGCGATATCCAGAGTCATCCCATCCTCCACACCGAAAGCTACTAAAGTTGACTTGTCAAAGTTTATCCGAAGACCATACAAGACCTCGAAGGTGGAGTAAATAGCGAACCGCCTGGAGCTGCTCAATCCCTGCCTCTAGGAACAAAATGGTATTATCAACAAGCCGGAGGTGAGAAACTCAAATAACTGGACCGTCCAGAATACTACCGTACAACCCCTGTCTAACCCCTAGTTGAAAAAGTTGGTGAAACCCCTCAACCGCAATCAAAGACCAAATAAGGAGTCAAAGGGCAACCCTGTTTGACCCCTGAAGAATCTGGAACTGCTCAAAGGGAGCCATTGAACAAAACAGAAGAGTGCCCACACAAACAAGACATGATACACATAATCCACCTGCCTCCAAACCCCATACACCGAAGCACCTGCGATAGATAGAACCAATCAAGCTTATCGAAGGCCTTCTCAAAATCCAAATTTACTACAACAACAAGCTGATGAGAATGTCGAATCTGTGCCGCAAACTCCGAAGCAATGAGGACACTGATAGCTGTCTCCCCTGAAAACAAGAAGACTTTGATGTGAGAATTTATACTTCAATATTCAATACTGATTAAACTCAGAATCTTCCACTTGACCTTTCCCTTTAAAAGTATGCTTAAACTGCTTTATATTCACTGCTTCTGATGACAATGTTAGAGTTAGTTTACCAGCCCACTTTCATGACATTATTCTTGTTATCGGTTATATATTTGCTAGCTGACTTCATCTGGAATGCACTACTGTTCTTAAAAGTGCTTTCTAGATGATTCCCTCTGCTTCACCCCATTCAGGTATTCAGCTATGTGTTAGTAATTACCATGTTTGTCAATGGATTGATATATTTGATGTAGACTCAGTTGATCTAGTTCTTACCGTTCTGGCTTACCCGTTTATTTTTTCTCCTGAAATATGTTTCCTTTCGCTTCCAGATATCAGGTACACAATTTTCTGATTCTGGTTCTTGGCTAGGGACTAGACTTTCTGGAGAATCATGGTCTAATGCAATCGGGAATGCTACTGCAGTAGCTGAGCATGGAACCAGCAATTACTCTAAGTATGTAGGAGGTTCTAAGTCAGGCTCTGTGCCTTTTCGAAAGGGGCATTCTTGGGCCAATGATAATCTTGATAAGGGTAATGTATTTTTTTTTTCTTTCATACTATAATACCTGAATGTCATTGAAGAGGTAACATTATAGTGTTTACTCACAAGCATTTTATTCATGTGTTTAGTCAAATGAATTATTACTCCCTTCATCCCAATTTAATTGTCCCATTTCTTAAAATAGATGTCCCAACATAAGTGGCATGTTTCCTTTTTGGGTAGCTAAGTAGCCATGGATTACCAAGAATATCCTACCACAAGTTAGTTAAGCATCTTAGTTCCTTCCTTGAGACATGGGAGCACTTGGGGTAAATGGTGGAATGTCAAACAAAAATAGTTAAATTATTAGTTTTTGTTGTTGAAGTATAAACTCAATTAGCTGTGGAGCCCGTCCTGGTATGTAGTCCAATTTTTAGATTTTACTTTTTCAATGGTCAAATGGAACACTTATTTTTAGATGGAAGGAATAAATAGTTTTCTCATGTGATACTCATGGCTTCTTTCAATATTACTGTCGTCTGATCACTATCAGACCATGCTTATAATGTTTAAACTTGATATTATTTAGGGACACAAGACGTGTTTTGTGACGATTCAAGTTCGAATACTACACCAGTGTTTTGTGACGATTCAAGTTCGAAAATTACGCCAATTACTTCTAGTACAGCTTCTGGCAGTGCTAGATCTCTTGAACAAGAAAGTGCATTAGTGTCAGTCAATGGGGTTTTGATGAATGGAACAGACATCTTAAATGGGGCTTCAGAAACATTGGCTCTCTTGAGAATTCTTGGGGAAGGGCATAGACTTTCTTGCATATTTAGGTGCCAGGTATTCACTCAATAAGTGTTGAAAATATCATCTCCAGGTGCGTTTAACTGTGTGTGTGTACAGGATGCAGTGAATGTCTATATGAAACTTCCACGTGCACATTATAATACAAGCTGGGTGCTTAGTCAGGTAAGTACATTTTGAAGTTCGTGTGTTACATACATATGTACACACACATACAAGTTGTACTTTATGCATAATTAAAATGTACTTTGCACAGCCTGAATGTATTTAATGTAGACTCAAAATGTACTTCAAATTAGACACCACTTTTTTTTCTTCCAGTTTTGGACAACTTAATCAATGACCTAAATTCATTTTGTATTCTATGATCTCATATTCATTTGATCCAATCTCTCTCTCTCTCTCTACACAGTTAAGTTTTAGCCTGTTAATACATCAATGTGAATGAGATGGAGATTGTATACTCTACTTGAATCTGTGCTGTAGATAATACTAACCCGGGTCCTGGGGTGTGTTCAAATGCAGGTTGGAAAAACATATTTTGAGTTGTGGATTATTTAGAAGCTGACCGGGCCTTCAGTCTAGCTCGTCAGGCATCACCATACAATTTAGAAGGAATGGATATATATTCTACAGTTCTTTATGTAAGTTCAGTTTATATGCTGCTTGTTTTTCTTATATCCTATAATTCCCTTATCTATTTTTTCCCTCTCAGCACAGCTTTATTAAATTATCATGCTTTTCTATGCTTGATGTTTGGAATAAATTGTTTTTATTTTCCTAAGTTGTTGCTCCACTGAGAGTTATATTCATCTTTATTGCAGCATCTAAATGAAGATATGAAATTAAGCTACCTGGCTCAGGAACTTATTTCAACTAATCGATTAGCTCCTCAATCATGGTAGCTTTGTCAAACTTTTTTGTTAAATAATATAATGCATCAAATCTCTTTGCTGTATCCTAGACCTGTTTAGGCAGTTTTCATCTGTGGCTTTTTGTATCTTACTATCTAACTTCTAAGAAAAACTAGATCGACTAATTGAATTGGTTTTGGTTGTGCCTCACGCTCAGGGTTCTCAAAGAGTTAGATTGAATGCAATGTTGAGAATTATATATTATTTTGCATATTAAGTCTAAAGTTAAAAAGTATTGAAGAGTTACATTTCTAGAGAGTTTATAGTTCCCCCCTTATAGATAGCTTGTATATATAAAGGAAAAACAAATTTAACTGTTGAGATGTCAGAGATGATGGAAATGTTATTGTAGCAGGAACATTAAGAATTATCAGTTGTCGTCAATATTCTTTATTTGGCTTCTGCTTTGGGCATGCAGGATTGCTCTGGGGAATTGTTATAGCCTGCAGAAAGACCACGAAACTGCTCTGAAAATTTTCCATAGAGCCACACAGTTGGATTCAAGATTCGCATATGCTCATACTCTCTGTGGTCACGAGTAAGACAAGCTTCATTTTCCTGATTTAACACATAAAATTGCAAATCTCGTTGTATATTTCTTGGGTAAACTTCATCCCACTACCCTAAAAAAAACTTAAATTCCAACCCACTACCCTAACGAAACTTAGTTTCATCCCACTACCCTAACAAAACATTTAGTGTCAATTTGATACCTACCGTTAGTTTTCCATCCATTTTGGATGGAAAATGGTCATGTGCCTGGCACATGACCCTACTTTTTCAGAAATTGACCATATTACCCTTGGCTCCCTTAAAACCCTAATGCCTCTCTCTTTTATTGTTCTTCTCTCCTTTTCCTTTCAAAAGATTCAGATTTCAATTTCTCACACACCATGGCCGACTCCTCCCTCCTCTCCATGGTAGTGAACGCGCCGAGCTCCAGGGACTCGCCAGATATCTCCCCCGTGAACGTGCCGAGCTTCACGGACTCGCCGGAGCATCACCGGCGTCATCGACCTCGGTCATCAACACCCTTTTTCTGGTCTTCTCTCTCTACGCTGGTCTGCGAACTCGTGGCTCCCCAGATCCCTTCAAGCTCTGGAGCAACACGATCTTGGTAGAGAAGCAGTTCGAAGGAGGGTTCTATCCAGATCTGCAAGCTCAGTTTGGGTTGATTTTCATTGGGGGATTGATGACCGGGATTTTTATTGGGTTGGGTTGATTTTCATTGGGTGATTTGTTGTTCGTGAGAAGTTGGGGAAACGGAGAGGAGGATGCCGACAAAGACCAGGGACGAAGATGTTTGATTTTTTTGTAATACTTTAATTTATAAAAAAAGAAAAAACAGTAAGAAAAAAGAACAACAAATAATTTTACAGGAATAATTTTGGAAAAAGAATTATTAATAATAAAAAATAATTTATAAAAACTGATTTTTATTGTAAATGTAAAAATTGATTTTTACATATTTTTAAAATTTTAAATCTGATTTTTATATATTTTTAAAATTTTAAATCTGATTTTTTTTATATCTTAAAAATTGAAAACTGATTTTTTAAAAAGTAAATTCTGATTTTTTAAAATAAAATATTAATTTATATAAAAAATCTGATTTAAAAAATAATTTCTGATTTTTTGAAATAAATTTTAAAAAAAACTGATTTAAATTTTAATTTTTATAAAATAAAAAATGATTTATATAAAATAAAATAAAATTTTGAAAACCAGTGGCATGTTCTTGAAAATTTAAGTGCTAATAAGGGGTATTTTAGACTTTTTATCATTTTCCATCCAAAAATGGATGTCAGGTTAACGGTAGGTATCAAATTGACACTAAATGTTTTGTTAGGGTAGTGGGATGAAACTAAGTTTCGTTAGGGTAGTGGGTTGGAATTTAAGTTTTTTTAGGGTAGTGAGATGAAGTTTACCCATATTTCTTTGTTTATGTGTTTTGGTTAATCATTTTTTTTATCAACAGATATGTCTCATTGGAGGATTTTGACAATGGAATTAAGAGTTACCAGCGTGCCCTTCGGAGTGATGCAAGACATTATAATGCTTGGCATGGGCTTGGAATGATCTATCTTCGCCAAGAAAAGTTCCAGTTCTCGGCCCATCACTTCAAAATGGCTCTCAACATAAACCTTTGCTCATCTGTTATAATGACCTATCTTGGGACTGCTCTGCACACCCTAAGGGTTTGGTCACTTGCTATATTGACAATATTTTCTTGGGAAAATCTCACTCAGCTACTCCTAAATACAGATCATTCTCAACTAACGAAGTTTAAAAAGATTTTGACAGACCCTCAAGTTTTTAATTCATTATACCCCAATTCCGTCAACTTTTAGGATATTTTTCGTCATTTCACACTCAAAAGTTGACGGAAGTGGGGTAAATTTTGACTAAAAAAATTTAGGGTTTGCCAAAAACATTTTAAACTTAGGGGTAGTTGATTGGGAAAGGTGCATACCTAGGGGTAACTAACTGATGTTATCCTTATTTTCTTGTAACAGTATGTAGCAACACTGTCTTTAGACTCATGTAATTTTATTACTTGTCTGACAGAAAAGGGAGGAAGCTTTGGAGATGATGGAAAGTGCCATCCTAGCAGACAGAAAGAACCCGCTACCCATGTATCAGAAGGCTAATATACTTGTGAGCTTGGAGAGATATGACGAAGCTCTAGAAATATTAGAGGAGCTTAAAGAGCATACCCCTCAAGAAAGCTGTGTGTATGCATTGATGGGCAAAATTTATATGTGGCTGAATATGCATCAAAAGGCGGTGATGCATTTTGGTCTTGCTTTGGATCTGAAACCATCTTCTACTGACGTTTTCATTAAGGTAATGGGTTTTATATCATATATATTCTTTCTAAGAGGACGCTGGGCTTGAAATGAGAAAATATGCATAAAAATTGGATAAATTAGGACTAAGAAAACTTTGTAATTCATCTGAATTCTTATTTCTATTTGTTAGGCATCACTAGTGAATCACATCACCATTTGGTAGACCTATGCCATTGACCCAAGTTCACATTACAAACCAAATATTAACTTGTTATCTGAATGAGTTGTGCATATAACTTTTTTATGCATTTGAAACTGCTGATCAGAATTAGAAAAAAAATTCAAACATGTTTGCAACTTTTAGTTGACATTAACTTTTATCTGAAAAGTTATGTATCTATCTTCCTTATAAATTAAAATATATTTGATATTTTTTTAACGAAATAACTATTCATACATTCAAATTTTCCCATATTGCATTTTGGAGGAGCAAATAATTTGTTTATTCCTGTACAGGCCGCCTTAGAGAAGTTGCATCTACCAGATGAATTACAGGGTAGCTTGTAGGGTCTGCTTGCTGGGGAAGATCACAGAACGAAGGACTGTAAACTTTCTACTTTTGAAATCTTGGTACCAAGAAGAGACTGGCCTGAAAAAGGCTTTGCTTTTCAGGACTTACTCATCCATCAACCTTTATGTCTTGTGTATATATACATAGGAGCTATCCATAATGTACACTGTAAAGTCTAACTAACCTGATTTACTTTGATGATCTTCACTTGCTTCTCTACTTATTTATAGATATAGAAGTATAGTAGTAATAGAGTTGTATTTCAATACAACTTCTATATAGATAAACCTGATATGTATCTTAACACTCCGCCTCAAGCTGGATCATATATGTTAATCATGCTCAGCTTGTTACAAAGATAATCGACCCGAACTCCAGTCAATGCCTTAGTTAAAAGATCTCCTAGTTGGTCTCCCGTCTTCACGTACTCAGTAGAGATTAGGTTTTGCTGAAGTTTCTCTCGAACAAAATGACAATCAATTTCAATATGTTTTGTTCGTTCATGGAATATTGGATTAGATGCAACAGAAGAGCAGCTTGATTATCACACCATAACCTTGCTGGCATTGATACCTTAACACTTACTTTAGACAACAACTGATAGATCCACATTATTTCACACACAGACTGAGCCATAGCTTTATACTCAGACTCAGCACTAGAGCGGGAAAAAACCGTTTGTTTCTTGCTTTTCCACGAGACTAAATTTCCTCCAAAAAATACACAATAGCCAGAAGTAGATCTTCGGTCAACGTTAGACCCTGCCCAGTCTGCATCAGATAAACATTCTATATGATTGTGGCCATGGTTCTGATAAAGGATACCTCGTCCTGGAACTCCTTTCAAGTAACACAGAATGTGCTCTAGAGCAGCCCAATGATCGTTTGTTGGAGCAGACATGAACTGACTAACAACACTAACAACATATGCAATATCAGGACGAGTAACTGTTAGATAGTTTAACTTTCCTACCAATCTTCTGTATTGTTCTGGTTGTTCAAATAAATCTCCCTCTTTCATAAGTTGCATATTAGGTGTCATAGGGCTAGCACATGGTTTTGCTCCCAACTTCCATGTTTCAGTTAATAAGTCGAGCACATATTTCCTCTGAGATAAGAAGATGCCTTTATTACTTCTCATCACCTCAACTCCCAAGAAATATCTTAGAGAACCTAAATCTTTTGTGTGAAACTGACCATGAAGAAAGGACTTCAAGGATGAAATTCCAATAGTGTCACTCCCTGTAATAACGATATCATCCACATACACAACTAGTAGGGTAATACCTGATGTATAGTGTTTATAAAACACCGAGTGATCAGACTTGCTCTTACTCATGCCAAACTCCTCAACTACTCTACTAAACTTTCCAAACCAAGAACAGGACTCTGTTTCAACCCATATAATGACTTCTGAAGATGACAGACTTTCCCATACTCCCCCTGAGCAACAAACCCAGGTGGTTGCTCCATATAAACCTCTTCTTCAAGATCTCCGTGTAAAAAGGCATTTTTAATATCAACCTGATGTAATGGCCAATCATAAGTGGCAGCAAGAGAGATGAACAACCGAACAGATGTCATTTTAGCAACAAGAGAAAATGTGTCCGAATAGTCCACACCATAAGTCTGAGCAAATCCCTTAGCAACCAAACGTGCTTTAAGGCGAGCTACAAAGCCATCAGAATTAAATTTGATAGCAAACACCCATTTACTACCAATTGTCACGCCCCAATTTCAGTAAACCGAACTCGGGACGCGAACGTTTTAAAAACAATAAAACAATGGAACCTGTTTTGGATAAACACTTTAAAATCTCCATTTAATTAATCAAAATAATATTTACAACTTAAAACACGTCCCAACAAGTGGACAAAAGTGTGGTATCCGTCGCTAGACTCAAAATACACCCAGAATCCCGCTCCTAGCTCTTCAAGCTTCAGAAGCTCACCTAGTCCAACCCGCGACCGGTACCTGTAGGAAAAGCAGCTAGGGGTGAGCGTTCGCTCACCACCACGGATAACAGACTAACTACGACATACTTAGCAGACAATGCCGGTAACACCAACAACCAACTCAACCCCGGGGATCACTATCCCCAAACTCAAGTAACTTAACTGACACACAACCCGTTACTTCCTCAACAGACTCAACACTTGGACTCGTAATGTAGACCCAGCACAACGATCACGACCTCTTCCAAGGACTCAAAAGACCACCACAAACACCCAAGATCCCAAAGGATCGCACACCAAACAAGATCACAAAGGATCGCATACCAGCTGCTCAGTAACCTCCCTCAATCACGCGCTTTGCCGAACCACTCAGGCCAGGCGGTCGACCTGTCTCAGTAACCTCTCTCACTCACGCGCTTTGCCGAACCACTCAGGCCAGACGGTCGACCTGTCTCACTCACGCGCTTTGCTGAACCACTCAGGCCAGGCGGTCGACCTGTCTCAGTAACCTCTCTCACTCACGCGCTTTGCCGAACCACTCAGGCCAGGCGGTCGACTTGTCTCACTCACGCGCTTTGCCGAACCACTCAGGCCAGGCGGTCGACCTGTCTCACTCACGCGCTTTGCCGAACCACTCAGGCCAGACGGTCGACCTGTCTCACTCACGCGCTTTGCCAAACCACTCAGGCCAGACGGTCGACCTGTCTCACTAACCTCTCTCACTCACGCGCTTCCCCGACACAAAGTCGGGCCAGGCGGTCGACCTGTCTCAGTAACCTCTCTCACTCAGGTAACCACAATCACAATCACAAGCAAGTTCAACCACACAGGAACAACACAGGTTCAACACTCCACAGGCACTCATGGCCACACAAGACACCAACAGTAAAACACGGTTCAACAACCCCACGGGCACTCACGGCCTCCCAAGACACACCAACCATAACTCACGGGCTCAACAACCCCACGGGAACTCATGGCGACCCAAGACACACCAACAGTAACTCACGGGCTCAACAACCCCACAGGCACTCATGGCCACCCAAGACACACCAACAGTAACTCACGGGCTCAACAACCCCACAGGCACTCACGGCCTCCCAAGACACACCAACAGTAAAGACACGGGTTCAACAACCCACAGGCACTCACGGCCTCCCAAGACACACCAACAGTAAAGACACGGGTTCAACAACCCACAGGCACTCACGGCCTCCCAAGACACACCAACAATAAAGACATGGGTTCAACAACCCCACGGGCAATCATGGCCACCCAAAACACAAATAATAGCACGGGCTGTCAAGGCCACCCAAACACAATTAACAACACGGGCTCTCATGGCCACCCAAGACTCAGCAATAAAACACGGGCTCTCAAGGCCACCCAAGACACCAAATAAACAATCAACCTCCGGCTTAACCAAAGCCTCCAACAATCCTAATATCAACAGTTCCTCAATCAACCTCCGGGCATGGTCATATGCCTCCAGTACTCCTAATATCGATAAGTTCACAAACAACCTCCGGGCATGGTCATATGCCTCCAGTAATTCTAATAACGCTAAGTTCTCTGTTCCTACGACACTACTAAGTGTCACATGCATTTTCAATAATCACTACGTTCCCGTATCATGCATTTCTAATATTCGATAAACCTACTTAACCCACGACACCCCGGTGTCACATGCAATTCTACTATTAACTTTCCCTAGTCAGGGCCGAGATCTGGCTACTTTTCCCTACCTTGTGCGTGTTCTCCCAAAATCCAAACCACGAGCTCCGGTGATGATCCCAGTCAGTCACCTTGCTTTCCCTTGCCTCGGTCCGTGGCACGATCTAAAAGAACACAATTTAAAGGCACTTAACCACTTGCAGGAATAAACTGAAAATCATTAAACTCGATGCCCAAACTTAACCCCGAAAATGTCGATCACTCCCAAACTTCCCAATTACTCGACATTGTCGATAAAGGACCCGTAAAGGCCCGATTGGCCCGACATGGCGAATCTGCCCGGGTTTTGTAAATTTCCTTCCGGGGCTCCAAAAGCCCCCATTTTCGTTTCTACGGTCTTAGAATAGTTCAAGGGTCCCAATGTACTTGCCCGAATCGAATTCCGACTCCCGAGTCAATTAAATGATGTTTAAAGTTTCTAAACCCGATAAATTACAACTTCTCCAATTTAATTCCAAATTTCGATTCGGTTATGGATAAATGGTCCGAGGAACGTTTTAAACCACCCGAACATCAAAACCCGTGCAACCGAGCATGTGGGCCCCACCCAAACTACTTGGCCGAGCCCTAGGGTTCAGGGCGGGGGGGGGGGGGGGGGGGGGGGGGGCTCGGCCACCATGTGGTGGCTGGTACCAGCTTCGACCAGCCACCCCATGGCCGGCCGGCCACCACCCACGTTGGCCGGAGCTTCTCCCGAGCCTCCGGTCACCGGAAAACGTGCCCCTTCGCCTCCAAACACCTCCAAAACGTCTCCAACAATACCCCCAACCTCAAAACACCCTAAACTAATAGTTTTACACAAACCCTAACTTCCAAAATTAATGCAAACGAGAATCGGTTTGGGTATTACCGTAGAGGAGGATGAGGGGAACGAGCTTGCTCCTTTCCTTGAGACGATACAAGGGCTCGATGTCGTGAATAGTGCCTCCAAACCCTAGCTTCCTCCCTTTTCTCTCTTCTTCTCCTTCTCCTTTTCTCTCTAAACACTTCTCTTCCTTTTTCTATTTTTTTCCCTTTTTTTTCTATGTTGGCCGAACCCTATAGGTCTCCCACCTCTCATTTTCCCCCCAAAACTAACACCACCGCTTGTTTGACAAGTGGTAAGGTGGGTCCCACACCTTTTGGAAAATATCTACTAGCTAAAATCCAATCAGATTCGCGAAAAACGGACGTTTCGGGGCCCGAACGGGCACTTTTCCCAAGAAATTACGAAACTTGACGGGCTACAAGGAAACGGCTCAACTAAGACCGCTACGACGACGGCTAAGCTTTTTGGATCCAAAACGGTCCTCGAATGGACCAAAACGTCGCTCGGTTGACTTTTCCAACGAAAAGTCAATTTTCCCAAATTGATCAGAAAGTTGCCCTGAGTCCCCCGGAACTCACTTTGGTCGATAACGGGGTCAACTTAAGTCCGGTATGACACTCGGGGTCATTTTAGGTTCACTTAACTGTCAGTCTTAAATTTTTTAAATTTTCCTGTTTTTCGCAGGTTTGACTGGCGTTGACCGAGAGTGGTTATTACAATCTACCCCCCTTAAAGGAATTTCGTCTGCGAAATTTAGAATAACGCTCATATAAGGTACAATAAACACGTACCCTGATAGGTCTCGCGGTGGGTAGGGGATCCTAGGGCCCGGGAGTCGGTGACTGCATACACTCTCCCCTGCGAGGCCTGCTGCCTCTGACCCGGCGCACTGTCTGCTGGATACCCAGATCCCTGCTGCTGTCTCGGAGCTGACACGCTCGTGGACGGCTGTGAGAATCTCGACTGCTGTCTCTGACGAGGGCGACCTCTGGGCGACTGCCCGGTATACGACTGATGCGGCCGCTGCGCTGATGTTGCCAAAATCGGCTCGGGGCACCTTGCAACAACATGCCCGACCCGGTTGCACCGGAAACACCTCATATCGTCGACCCTCGACTCTGTGCCCTGGCCTGTCCAGCTGGTCGCTGGTAGCACCGCGGGCCCTCCTCCCATCGGACACTCGATAAAAGTGGTCTCGCTGCCCACATGTAGAACATGTCGTCCCCCACTCTGAGGCGGCTGGCCCCATTGATGCTACCGACCCCATCTGTCTTGGTCCACCCTGCTGAGCATGTGGTCGAAAGAACTCTATGGTCCTTTGTATCCTCGGGTCTCGTGACTCGGACGGCCCTGGGAAGCTGGTCGGCCGCTATCGGACCTCACGGGTCCTGGCCGCATCCCGGATCCCCTGTTCCACCGTCGCTGCGGTGTCCACGAGATCTGTGTACTTCCGCAGTCTCAAGGCGAGAATCTGGTTCCGAATCCCCAGCCTCAGTCCTCCCTAGAACCGCAGGAAACGGTTCTGCTCGGTCATCACCATCTCCGGCGCGAATCTGGCCAAAGCTGTGAACCTGGCCTCGTACTCTGCTACCGTCATCCCCTCCTGTTCCAAGTCTAGGAACTGCCGATGTCGCTCCAACCGAGCCGACTCGGGAAAGTACTGTTCCATAAAAACTGTCTGGAAGATGATGTAGTCATAACCGACCATGTCCTTCACACGCCCCCACCAGTGGTAGGCACTGTCTCTCAGCTGGTGGGCCGCGAAGGACACCCTACGACGACCCTCCTCGATACCCGATGTATCCAGGTCTCGCGTGACCTGCTCTAGTCACCTCTCAGCTAGGTCGGGGTTCGGCTCCCCGACAAATGTAGGTATCCCGAGCTTCAGGAAGTCTAGTAGTGCTCGGGATGTGTGATCCTCTGTTTGACCGGGCCCCACTGGGACCGCGACTGCCTCTGGGGCTGGTGAAGCCGACTCTCGGTTGGCAATGACCGCCACTAAACTCTGGACTGTCCTGGTCAGCTCATCCAGGGCAGTCATGATGGGTGGGTCTGCGACCGGCGGGACGCTGGGCGTGCCCGTAAAAGGTCCCGCATCGCTCCTCCTGTCCTCACCGACAGGAGTACCCTGCGCCTCGGCGTACTCGGCGGGCTCAACGGTGGGCACCTGTCCTGGTGTCTCCGCCTGCCTCGCGAGGGCGCTCGTCCCCGTGCCACTACTGCTCTTCCTCTTTTGCCACGAGCCATCAGCAGGTATCCTCTGCACAGATACACGCAAACGTTCAGTTTGCGAACTCAAATAAGGACAACCAGCTCGAATACACTAACGTTCCCACGGTCTACGTCTACCCCAACGTACTTGTTACTAAACGCCACACCGTTCACGCTAATCATATTTTAAATATAATAACACGCAGGCGGAACCTCAAATTTAACCACACAAACGTACAACAAGCCCTCATCCAGTCCTTTATGCACTTACTCATAACTTTCCGCAACCAAACCAGTGTTCGCTACTCGTCCCTTGCGGGAAAGTAGTAAAGGGGATGAGCGTGATGCTCACCTCCACGGACACCCGTTCGATTATGGCATACTAGTAACGCACCAAAGACTTACCACTCTAGTCAGGGAAAATCACCATCACAAAACTGAAGCCAAACGTCACACTGCTCACTCTATTAATGCCTTAATTATAAAGGTACGTAAGCGAAAAACTCAACAACAACCCAACCGAGCACCAGGCCTACGGCCTCTACAACCCACAATCGCGAACCCAAACACGTAAGACCAACTCTCAAACCGCACGAACATGAACTGAGTCACACAACCGCAAACCTAAGCGCACAAAGAAACAAAACAATCAAAGAAAAACGAAGACGGCTCACTGGACCAGGCCGGTACACGACCCCTGCCGTGCCACTCTTCGGGCCGGGAACCACGCCTTTCCGGACCCCTTACCGGCCGGCGTCCAACCCTTTCCGGATCCCATACCGGGCCGGCAGGCAGCCCCTGCCGTGCCCCGTCCCGGGCCGGCAGGCAGCATCTGCCGTGCCTCGTTCCGGGCCGGCAGGCAGCACCTGCCATGCCCCGTCCCGGGCCGGCACCAAGGTCCTACCATTCCACCTACCGGGTCAAACCAGTGACTCCTAACTCGTAGCGATAATGAAAACCGCCCTACTTACACCCGCTGTGTCTACCCTAGGGTATTTGTAACTTTACCGGCTAATAACGACCCATCCACTAGTACGCCGCAGACAACGACCACCAAACACATAACACAGTTACGAAAACTACAGACCGACCTCAAATACAAGCCAACACGGCCGATAATAACAATACACGCCCACTGGGCCAACCAACACCGAACTACGCCCACCGGGCCAAACACAATCAAACACACACGCCCACGACGTCAAACAAAATCAAGACACGCCCACCGGGCCAACCAACTTACACACACGCCCACAAGGCCAATCAAAATCGAATACGCCCGTCGGGCCAACCAATTTTTTTTTTTAAAACTTTCTCCACTTTATTTTTAAAACCTCATACCTGACATCACGCAGTTACAACCCGGTCCAGGCGTCCCCGAACTACGTTGTACTGACTGGATATCAGCACCGTCACGTTCGACTACAGGAGCGCTCCTGAGTCGACCCGCGACAGCTTAAAAACGTTTCACGCAGCAACAACAATCAGCAAGCCAGCAAGAAAACACTGCATGTACACACAAACCCAACCAGGACTCATAACACTACGGGTCTACACTGACTCGACCCTCCCCACCTAATTAACGGACAGTCCGAGGTTTGAAACCTCGAGCTCTGATACCAAGCTGTCACGCCCCAATTTCAGTAAACCGAACTCGGGACGTGAACGTTTTAAAAACAATAAAACAATGGAACCTGTTTTGGATAAACACTTTAAAATCTCCATTTAATTAATCAAAATAATATTTACAACTTAAAACACGTCCCAACAAGTGGACAAAAGTGTGGTATCCGTCGCTAGACTCAAAATACACCCAGAATCCCGCTCCTAGCTCTTCAAGCTTCAGAAGCTCACCTAGTCCAACCCGCGACCGGTACCTGTAGGAAAAGCAGCTAGGGGTGAGCGTTCGCTCACCACCACGGATAACAGACTAACTACGACATACTTAGCAGACAATGCCGGTAACACCAACAACCAACTCAACCCCGGGGATCACTATCCCCAAACTCAAGTAACTTAACTGACACACAACCCGTTACTTCCTCAACAGACTCAACACTTGGACTCGTAATGTAGACCCAGCACAACGATCACGACCTCTTCCAAGGACTCAAAAGACCACCACAAACACCCAAGATCCCAAAGGATCGCACACCAAACAAGATCACAAAGGATCGCATACCAGCTGCTCAGTAACCTCCCTCAATCACGCGCTTTGCCGAACCACTCAGGCCAGGCGGTCGACCTGTCTCAGTAACCTCTCTCACTCACGCGCTTTGCCGAACCACTCAGGCCAGGCGGTCGACCTGTCTCACTAACCTCTCTCACTCACGCGCTTCCCCGACACAAAGTCGGGCCAGACGGTCGACCTGTCTCAGTAACCTCTCTCACTCAGGTAACCACAATCACAATCACAAGCAAGTTCAACCACACAGGAACAACACAAGTTCAACACTCCACAGGCACTCATGGCCACACAAGACACCAACAGTAAAACACGGCTCAACAACCCCACGGACACTCACGGCCTCCCAAGACACACCAACCATAACTCACGGGCTCAAAAACCCCACGGGAACTCATGGCGACCCAAGACACACCAACAGTAACTCACGGGCTCAACAACCCCACAGGCACTCATGGCCACCCAAGACACACCAACAGTAACTCACGGGCTCAACAACCCCACATGCACTCACGGACTCCCAAGACACACCAACAGTAAAGACACGGGTTCAACAACCCACAGGTACTCACGGCCTCCCAAGACACACCAACAGTAAAGACACGGGTTCAACAACCCACAGACACTCACGGCCTCCCAAGACACACAAACAGTAAAGACATGGGTTCAACAACCCCACGGGCACTCATGGCCACCCAAAACACAAATAATAGCACGGGCTGTCAAGGCCACCCAAACACAATTAACAACACGGGCTCTCATGGCCACCCAAGACTCAGCAATAAAACACGGGCTCTCAAGGCCACCCAAGACACCAAATAAACAATCAACCTCCGGCTTAACCAAAGCCTACAACAATCCTAATATCAACAGTTCCTCAATCAACCTCCGGGCATGGTCATATGCCTCCAGTACTCCTAATATCGATAAGTTCACAAACAACCTCCGGGCATGGTCATATGCCTCCAGTAATTCTAATAACGCTAAGTTCTCTGTTCCTACGACACTACTAAGTGTCACATGCATTTCCAATAATCACTACGTTCCCGTATCATGCATTTCTAATATTCGATAAACCTACTTAACCCACGACACCCCGGTGTCACATGCAATTCTACTGTTAACTTTCCCTAGTCAGGGCCGAGATCCAGCTACTTTTCCCTACCTTGTGCGTGTTCTCCCAAAAGCCAAACCACGAGCTCCGGTGATGATCCCAGTCAGTCACCCAGCTTTCCCTTGCCTCGGTCCGTGGCACGATCTAAAAGAACACAATTTAAAGGCACTTAACCACTTGCAGGAATAAACTGAAAATCATTAAACTCGATGCCCAAACTTAACCCCGACAATGTCGATCACTCCCAAACTTCCCAATTACTCGACATTGTCGATAAAGGACCCGTAAAGGCCCGATTCGCCCGACATGACGAATCTGCCCAGGTTTTGTAAATTGCCTTCCGGGGCTCCAAAAGCCCCCATTTTCGTTTCTACGGTCTTAGAATAGTTCAAGGGTCCCAATGTACTTGCCCGAATCGAATTCCGACTCCCGAGTCAATTAAATGACGTTTAAAGTTTCTAAACCCGATAAATTACAACTTCTCCAATTTAATTCCAAATTTCGATTTGGTTATGGATAAATGGTCCGAGGAACGTTTTAAACCACCCGAACATCAAAACCCGTGCAACCGAGCATGTGGGCCCCACCCAAACTACTTGGCCGAGCCCTAGGGTTCAGGGCGGGGGGGGGGGGGGGGGGGGGGGGGCTCGGCCACCATGTGGTGGCTGGTACCAGCTTCGACCAGCCACCCCATGGCCGGCCGGCCACCACCCACGGTGGCCGGAGCTCCTCCCGAGCCTCCGGTCACCGGAAAACGTGCCCCTTCGCCTCCAAACACCTCCAAAACGTCTCCAACAATACCCCCAACCTCAAAACACCCTAAACTAATAGTTTTACACAAACCCTAACTTCCAAAATTAATCCAAACGAGAATCGGTTTGGGTATTACCGTAGAGGAGGATGAGGGGAACGAGCTTGCTCCTTGCCTTGAGACAATCCAAGGGCTCGATGTCGTGAATAGTGCCTCCAAACCCTAGCTTCCTCAATTTTCTCTCTTCTTCTCCTTCTCCTTCTCTCTCTAAACACTTCTCTTTCTTTTTCTATTTTTTTTCCCTTTTTTTTTCTATGTTGGCCGAACCCTATAGGTCTCCCACCTCTCATTTTCCCCCCAAAACTAACACCACCGCTTGTTTGACAAATGGCAAGGTGGGTCCCACACCTTTTGGAAAATATCTACTAGCTAAAAATCCAATCAGATTCGCGAAAAACGGACGTTTCGGGGCCCGAACGGGCACTTTTCCCAAGAAATTACGAAACTTGACGGGCTACAAGGAAACGGCTCAACTAAGACCGCTACGACGACGGATATGCTTTTTGGATCCAAAACGGTCCTCGAATGGACCAAAACGTTGCTCGGTTGACTTTTCCAGCGAAAAGTCAACTTTTCCCAAATTGATCAGAAAGTTGCCCTGAGTCCCCCGGAACTCACTTTGGTCGATAACGGGGTCAACTTAAGTCCGGTATGACACTCGGGGTCATTTTAGGTTCACTTAACTGTCAGTCTTAAAATTTTTAAATTTTCCTGTTTTTCGCAGGTTTGACTGGCGTTGACCGAGAGTGGTTATTACACCAATAGCCTTCTTTCCCGGAGTTAACTGTACTAATTTCCAAGTACCATTTCCATCTAACGCACTCATCTCTTTCATCATTGCTGCACGCCAACCAGGATGAGACAATGCCTCATTGAGGGTGTTAGGAATAGATATCGAGTCAAGAGAAGTAACAAAAGAACAAGATGAGTGAGATAATCGATCATATGAGACAAACGACAAAATAGGAAAAGTAAAACGACGTTTACCTTTACGGAGGGTGATAGGGAGACTAAGATCGTCTACAAGATCCAATGGCGAAGAGGACTCTGGTACAAGACATGAAGGAGAAGGGTCATGTCGTCGTGAATACACAAACCGAACCGAGAGGCGTGCTCGTATGACATCAGAAGTGACATGGGGCGCATGTGGTATGACATCAGAAGTGACATGGGGCAAAGGTGGTGTCAGAGGGGCGGATGATGGTGATGGTGGTGGTGGTGTTGGAAGGATATCCGTGGGTGTGGAAACAGATGGAACAACAGGTAGATGAGGAGTATGATAAACCAATACGTCATCCGACTCTCCCTCACGCACAATAGGACTAAAGGTTGATGAATAGAAGGGTGTATGCTCCATAAAAGTGACATCCTTAGACACCAAGTATCTATGCAAATCCGGACAATAACATCGATACCCTTTTTGCAAACGAGAGTATCCCAGAAAAACACACTTAACTGACTTAGGATCAAGCTTAGTAAGAGAAGGCTGAACATCCCGGACAAAACAAGTACTACCAAATATACGAGGTGAGATAGAGAACAAGGGTTTGGTAGGGAATAAAACCTGATAAGGAATGTCACCACGAAGAATCGATGAAGGCATTCTATTAATAAGAAAACATGCCGTAGAAACGACATCTGCCCAAAAACTCTTTGGTACATGAGCCTGAAATAAAAGAGCTCGAGTTGTTTCAAGAAGATGTCGGTTCTTTCTTTCGGCAACCCCATTCTGCGCCGGAGTATCAACACATGACGATTCATGAAGAGTGTCATGTTGAGTCATGAAAGTCGCATATGGACCTGAAAAATATTCTTTAGCATTATCACTTCTCAAAATACGTTTGTGTTAAACTGAGTTTTGATTTCAGCACAAAATGCAGTAAAATAAGAAAATAATTCAGGTCGATTTTTCATAAAATAAAGCCAAGTTGTTCGAGAAAAATCATCCACAAAAGAAACAAAATATCTAATCCCCGTTTTAGAAATGACCGGGGAGGGGCCCCAAACATCTGAATGAACTAACTCAAAAGGAACAGTGGCTCTCTTATTGACTTGAGGAGTAGACGGTAGACGATTGTGTTTATCAAATTGGCAAGCTTCACAATCAAAAGATTGTAGCTTCTGGAACTGAGGAAAAAGACGCTTCAACGTGGGGAGGGATGGATGGCCAGATCGACAATGGGCGTCAAACACAGTCAAGTGAGCATAACTGGAAACTGGTCGTGGTACGTTGTCTGGAATATCCATGATGTAAAGCCCTTCTGAAACATGTCATTTACCAATAGTCTCCTTCGTCACAAGGTCCCGAAAGAGACAATAATCCATAAAAAATTAGACAAAACAGTTTAAGGCACGAGTAATCTTACTAACCGACATTAGATTGAAAGAAAGATTGGGCAAATTCAAAACATCGGACAATAAAATAGACGGGGTAAAAGTAGTAGAGCCAGAACCAAGGATAGGGGATGTGGAACCATCAGCTAAGGTAACACTTGAACAAGATGAATGAGATCGGAAAGTATCAAAAAGAGCTGAGTTACCTATCATATGATCTGTAGCCCCATAATCAATGACCCATGGAGTGGAGGAATGTGATGAAAGAAGACATGTATCAGGATTACCTGATGTGGCAGCAGACGTGACATGATGAGATGAGTTTGTTAAATTATCCTGCTACTGGCGGGATTTAGCATAGTCCTCCGCTGATAAGGTAACAGTCTGTGGATTGGATGAAGCTGCAACATGAGCAGAAGACCGTGGATGGTTGTTCTGCAGCTTAGGACATGATCTTTTAGTATGTCCTGGCTCATGAAAATGGAAACAAATAACTCCTCGTATGTCCTGGTTCCTGTTATCCCAACGGCCTTGATGGATTCCTCGACCACCTCCTCTCTGGTTCCCCCTTCCGTTAGTTTGGTTCATTGTTGGACCCCTAGTATGGCCAACCAAAGCATTGAGAGTAGGATCATGCGGATTGGCAGGTTTGGAAGCCTCTGTCCGAAGAACTCTAATGTGCACCTCATGCAAAGTAGACATCTCTGAACCAGAAAGGATTTGAGACCTAGCCATATCTAACCCAGGCCCGAGTCCAGCTAAAAAACTCATAATTGCCATTTGCTCTCTCTGAGTGAGCTGAACTTTAACATCTACGCTCACTGGCATTAGAACATTCAATTCCTCATAAGTTTTCTTGAAATTCATAAAGTATGTTTGAAGAGTTTGATCATGTTGTTCAACACGATAAAATCCCTAACAAACATCATACATACGAGCAACACTCCCTTTCCCAGAATATAGAAATTCTAAATATTCTATCAGTTCCTTCACATGTTCACAGTGATTAATTGCACTAATCAATTCAGGATCAATCGAATTCCTTATCTGTAAGAATAAGCGAGCATCATCCCTCAACCAGTCCTTCTCAGTTTTAGGAGCGCAAGACAAGTGCCCATCTTTGGAAATACTCCGTAAATACATACGAATATCCTTGTACCAAGCAAAGTCATTAGGGCCTGTTAATTTATGGTCCGTTATTCTTGACATAATTGGAACAGTATCCGAAACCGAATTTTTCTGATCATCCCCCATAATGAACGAACTCACCCACAATAATAAACGAAGAAAAACAGAGTAGAGCAGAAACTACCCGGACAGATGGGCTATGGAGACGGTGGCGCGTGAGGGGTACGCGCGGCCAGAGACGGTGGCACGTGTGGCACACGCGCGGCCGTGGAAGGTGGCGCGTGGTATTCACGCGCGGTCGTGGAGGAGGCGCATGGGCTGCGCGCGCGGCCGTGGAAATTTCCAGCAACCACAGAAACGTCGGAAACGTTGTTCTAGAGGGCGACGCGCCGACGGTGAAGTCAGAAACGCACTGGATGGTCGGATCTGGGCAAAAACAGAAAAAAAAAATTCCTCTTGCCCGAGGATCTTCTCACCGGAACTGTCTGCACATCCTGGGGCGACACAAATCAGCCAAAGCCGACTTGGCCCTGATACCATGTAAAGTCTAACTAACATGATTTACTTTGATGATCTTCACTTGCTTCTTCTCTACTTATTTATAGACATAGAAGTATAGTAGTAATAGAGATGTATTTCAATACAACTTCTATATATATAAACCTGATATATATCTTAACATACACTAAACATATGATATAAATTAGAAACTAAAATTAGTCATTAGACTAAAACACATCCAATGGTTACTGATTTTTACTATTTAAATGCATAAGTTTAATGAAAATTATTTAATAGGTTATTTTTGGAAGTTCAATTTTCTTTCCTAACCATCAACAATCCAAAATAATCATAAAAATTCAATTTTGGAACTATTCTTTTTTTCTTAACCGACATCAATAATCATCTATTTGTTCCATAGTTTTTCATGAAATGTTTCGTAATTTTTTTTCTAGCTTTGAAATATAGTATAAGGCAATTTTGAAAGGGAATTTTAAGAGTTTGGTTCTCCCAACTTCAACCACCTCCTAACGAACTTTGATTATTGTTGTGAGTTCTGAAGCTCTAGGTTGCCTTTGCCTTGAGCATCCATTGGGTCATATCATTAGGGCTTACAAAGCAAAAAATTGAGGCTCCAAGAGATTTCAGGAGCGAATTTCAAGAACTCGGTTCTCTTAGCTCTTGCAACCTTCTGACAAACTTCGACGATTGTTCTGAAGTTCTTTGTTCCATTTACCTAGAGCATCTATTAAATAAGATCATTGGGACTTGAAGAGACAAGAGGCATACTTTTTTGAGGTGAATCAAATTTTAGAGATTTGAAGCAAAGTTGAGCTTGTTTTGGATGATTTAAACTATGAATCATCATTCTTAACATGGGTTATTACTGTAGCCTGTCTATGACGCTGAATCGATCCATAATTTCTCTTATCGAATACATCATAGTTCATAGTTTTTAAAATTTTATTTATTGTTAGAAAAATATTCAACTGGCGTATTATAAATTGTCCATTGTTTCATTTTTTTTATACATGTTCCGTAGTTTTAAAACTTTTTTCAATAATTAGTGACTCTAAGAGACTTAATCTGTTTTTCTCTCTCTCTCCGGAAACCTACTTTCCCTATCTTCTTCTCTCCTCGACTACACCTGCTACTGCCAATCATGGGCAAGCCACCCCCCCCCCCCCCGCTCCTCTCCATCTGTGCACGGCTCCTTGGAGACTCTCTGCAAATCCCTGGAACCCTCTGTACCCCCACGGCTTCAACCACAACTCCCCCTTGGACCCGACTGCCTCGGGCGTTCCGCCTCTATTTCCACCATCGGACGGTGTCCCCACGCCGATTCGACCCTGGAACCTATTGGAGCCCCAGACTCCAGCCTAGCCGACACTCCGCCTCACACATGTAGAGGCAGGGACTTCTCTGTCGAAGTCGACCGACCCCAAACTGGCTCTACCTCGGTCGGAGGCGTCGATTCTAGGGGCCCCTCTGCTGCTGATGGCCCGATTTGGAGTCATGGCTCCGAGAACACCTCGCCTGCTGATCCCCGATTGGGAAGACGAGAAAGAATCGTTGGACGTCCCTGTTGAGGCTGTACCAGCAGCAGCAGATGGTCGATACATGTTCTCCTTTGCGGGTAGGGTTGCGGGTAACGCAACCCACAACATCATTGCTATTTGTGGGGTTATGATACAAAATTGGAAGGCCGATGGCATAGCGGTGGAGCGACTCAGCAAAGAGGTGGTGGCCTTCCATTTCCCCTCACGGCAACAATGGACTCCTTCCACCATCGGGGTCCATGGAGCTTTGGAGGGTATCCCCTTCTCATGGTACCTCTCCAACCATGCATGCAACCAGATTCGATCCCGTTTACTCTGATGGAGGTGAGGGTACGAGTCAAGAACGTCCCTGGTGACGCCCGAAATGCAACTATCCGGGCTCTTCTGGCAACGAAACTAGGTACGGAGGTAACTTCTGCTCCTATCCCGACACTTCGTTTATTGAATAATTATATGTGGTTGCGCGCTAGTATTGATGTGAACAGTTCTCTTCGACGACATATCAAACTACGACTCTCGGGATATTTACAGTCGTTTATGGTGGAGCTCTAGTATGAGTATCTGTCGGGATTTTGTACCCGGTGTGGGCGACTGACCCACAAGATTGACACAGGAACGGCCCGTTTGCGGGGGATGGGTCGGGAGGAGGTCAGGTATGCTGATTCCATTTGGGCTCAAATGGGATTCAATGTGGCTCGATTGCTCAAGACAAAATGGAAAGGTCCCCCTCCTCGCCGAGAGACCTCGGTGGACACTGTCTTTACTTCCCTCACCTTGGATCCGATCCGAGACTATGTGGGCGGAGGGAGTGAGGGATCACCTCGGGTCCCTTTGTTACCTCCCTTAGGATTCCCAGCTTTGGAGGTACAACATGAGGCTCGTTCAGAGCCCGGTGATTTGGCTAAGGATGTCCGTGATTGGGAAATTTTGGAGAAGCAGACATGTCATCCGGTACCATTAACCGGGTCCCCGGGAATTACAAAGCCCAGTGATATGCCTAACATACCGGAGGGAGAGGATTTTGTTTTGTCTGATTTTTCCACATGTGGGATGGCCTCCACTAGGGGGAAGCAGAAGGAGCCTCAGACCCGGCTAAGGGGAGTTAGCCCTATACGGGCAAAGACTTTGAAACAGAAGGCCAAGGGGAAGTTGAGGTAAACTTGCACCCGAACAACAAAGATGAAGACGGCTCTGGAGCTTTCAGGAGTACTCCCACAACCTCGACGACTGCTGGATGAGGAAGAGACCGAGGAAAACAACGACAAGCATACGACAGCTCTTCAGAAACCCCGCCAAGAGGAATGAGAGGCCCTGTGCGCAGGGGGTCATCTTGTAGGCCTACCCCAAAAGACTCGAGGTAGTAAATGCTGGGCAGCTTCAGGATTTTATGTAGGACAACACACTTTTTTCCTAGTATTTGTTGCCTTCTTTTGTTTCATTTTGGACTGAACCGCTTTGAATTTCTGTTTAGTTTGGGTTTTGTTTTTAGGACTTCTGAAATGTTGGTAGGAGGATGTCCTTTTGTGTTGTCTACGATCAAAAGTAGACTAGTTATATGGGTCCAAGAGAGTCGAATCCGTTTAGATGCATCCGGACAATATTCTGGTGTCCGGAGCCTTTGGCCCCGCTTTGTATTCTTTGATTGACAGTAGTACACTTCCTCAATTACTCGTTTCAAAAAAAAACTTTTCAATATCTCACCATACATGTTCAGTTAGTGTAAATTTTGAAATTTGTCATATTACAGATATTTCATTAATCTGAAACATTTGTTTCATTATCATAGTGTAGATATTAAAATACTATAAAATCATTATTTCATATTTTATACAGTTTAAAATTTTGTTTTGATTCCTTATTTTACAGAAGAGCGGACTTATAATATATATAATTTGAGACTCATGTATGAGACTCATGAATTGAGACTCATGTGCTGACTGTATATAATTGTGAATTGAGCCCCTTAAATTGAGTTGGGTTCCACAATGTGACATATATGAGTTGAATGGATGTTGGGTTTTTATTCGTTTTTTCGATTCGAAGTGTAAATCAATGTTTTTATTTTGTGATCAAAGACATCAAATAAATTATTTAGAACAATACGAACCTAATGACTATAAATTTATAAATTTTGGACACCGTTATAATGTCGATTATGCTTTCAAGTTTGTTGGTCTAGATGAGCAAGAATTATGTACTATGTTGTATTCATTTCGTCTCCAAAATATCTATCAATGGAAATGCATCCTAAATGTATTTAGAACTCAAAGTTTGCCTTACATGACATGCATCAAGAAGCGTAGTACAACAGCCAACAAAGAACTTTGACTTGAAATCGTCATATTAATTGGCCAAGGATGTTTCACTCCGTAGACTTAAATTTACTCCATCTTCAACTCAGACCAACGCATGTTAATGAAGGGGAAGGAGTCTAAAGGATATCTTAATGCTCCTCAGGTCATCGAACAAGGAGTAGAGTTTGAGCTTTTGTGCTTCAAGAAGCTTGATTACGTGTTCAACAAGGTTGTCAAGTCTTACAAGAAGGGAGTGAATGAATAGCTGGGAAAAGCAGATCAGTTGAATAAGCAGATAAATGCTCTGATTACTATCGATGTCAAAGTTCACCAACCTAATGTTGATTTGGGTAGTCTTGAATTAGCACCCAATGTATTTTATTCACCTGTAGAAGCTGACTACATCCCAACAAATGGTTAGTGATTGCTTAATCATATTGGTTCATTTGAAGGTATTGATGTAGATAATTGATGGGGCTTAAAGAGACAGGTTCACATATGATGGAATGTTAACGGTCCAAAACAATATCCATTAGGTGTCCTAGAGCATGTAAACATCAATATTGCACCTTACCTATGTTTGGTAAATTTATTTTTGATGTTTGGTTCGGTTAGTTCTGAAACGATGAGATACAACTCATGTAAAATGACATTTCCCACACAAATCATAGTACATGAATGAATTACTAGGACATTTAGATGTTGATCTCCAGCTTGCCTGCCTCCATTGTTCTCAAATGACTCATCTTTGTTTGGAAAGTGTTTTTGGAAACCTGAGCAAGCGAAAAGGTTGTTGATAGGTTTATACTGCTACCCAAATGACATAAATGCCCATTTCAGTGAACAAAGGGGTCCGGTGAGTACGTGTTTTGGGATCGCTTTTTGGGGTCGATCTACTCGCTTTCAGGTGGAGGAGCATGAGTCACTTAGCCTTCTTGAGGCCAGAGGATCCACCCGTGCGGTATCCTGTGGTATTGTTTACTAGTCTGATCAAGGTTGTTCGAGCGATCTCCTGAGCCACTGTTCACTAGTCTGGTGGGTTGGTGGTTGTTGTGGTGGACCGAATTAGTTGTTTTCTCTTATGTTCTTGTTTTTTTGATCAGCGAAAACAAATTGAAATTACCTTTTGAGAAAAAAGATACAGCACAATAATTCTCACCCTAGCTACAATTTGAGAAAAATTGCAGGAGAAGAAATAACAGAAAGGAAGAAATCTAAACACAAACTACACATCCTCAATAACAATGAACGAACAAAAGTAGAATTCCCCTGTGCAGCGAAGTGAGTATGCCGAGTATGCCGCCCTGAGTAAGCTTGTACAGTTTTGTGAATAAACCGTGATGTGAGTATGAGGATGGCATAGTGTCAAGAAGTCCCAAAAAAACTGGTCAGAAAAACCTGATTTGTCTACCATTAAGCCCGGAGAAAAGCAGGTCTGAATACCTAAGTTTACCAACCATTAAGCCCGTAGAAAAACAGGTCTGAAACCTTAAATTTACCAACCATGAAGCCCAATAAGAAAACAGCAGCTACCTACAACCACTCTACCTTGTTCTAAGAAGGATTGACATCTACTCCCTTGTCCTCAAAAACCCTGAAACCCCATAACAGGTAGGGGAATCTTGCAGATGCCGGTGGCCAGGACCATACACGGTAGAGACATAAACCGATCTCTAAGAGTAATCAATCAAAATCTCGGGGACAAAGCCCCATGCTTTCACCGGAGGCCAAACCCAAACCGACAATTCTGACCACAGAAGTGGACGGGGGCACAGGAACATCAATCGAAGAGAAAAAGAATCGTAAGGGGGAACAAAACCTAGCTTAGACAGAGAGGAGGGAAGAAGGCATACCTGTCCCCGACCTCGAGAGGCAAAGGTGAGGAGAGGAGTCCCGAATAGCCAGCAAAGGAGAAAAACGACCCAACATCGAAGACGGAGACCCAGAGCCACGGAGATCCTTGGAAAGGAAACACGTCCCACGACCAGCGCCAGGTGTCGTCGCTAGAACCTAAAGAGAAGATGTCATCCTCCAAGAAGCCGAAGGGAGCCACTGCGCCCGAAGCCTCGAAGAACCACCAAACCTTGACGTTCCCAGGATGATGAAGAAACGCCTCCACGATCCGCACTGAGAAAGACCCCTCCACTCTACGGCCAATCCCCCACCACACCTCCTTAAAGGTAAAACAACGGATTCGGATAATTCGGAGGCCAACACCAAAACGGCTCGACATCCTTGTAGTTGCTAGAGGAGCCGAACAAATCCGAAAAGCAGTTCCGACGAGGAGGGAGAAGGGAAGCACCGGATACTGAATCCGGAAGAAGCACGACGGGCGAACAACGAACCTCAAAACGGGACTGGGCCTAGGGCTCAGGCTCAAGAGCTTGACCCGGACTGCTAGCTGTCCGAAGCCCACACAGGTGGCCCAGACCCATGGTTACCTGGCCAGGCCCAGACCCATGTAGGCCCAAGCCCATACCAAGCTAGAGCAGGCCCGAGCCCAACCAGGCAAATCGGACCCAAGCCCAGCCTCCTGCCGGACCAAACCTAGCTCCGGGAGAGACCTGCACAAGCCGACGAGTAGAGCTACCCAATCTGGCGACTGACCTGCAGAACCCAACGAGTAGAGCTACCCAACTCCGACGACATATCTGCAGAACCCAGCGAGCACGAACCCCAAGCCAAGGAATAATTTAAGACCCGCCCCCGGTCGATCCCGGTAGAACCGGTGAATCCTAGCTAAGTTTGACTTTCGGCCGGAAAAGTCAACCGATGACTCGGAAAGTCAGTCGGGACCTTTCCGGGGCCCAAAAATCTTAGCCATTAGCACGGTTAGCTTAGTTGGGTCGTTTCCTTCAGTTTGACTGTATTATTGTTAAAGTCAACTGTCGGTCAAACTCGGGCTTACTATAGGTTATTTGTCGATAAATCTTGGAAAGCTGGAAAATTATTAAGTAGGAGTGACCACACATGACACTTGTCATGCTTTGCTTGGAGAATGAGAGTAGGGGATTCAAATGACCCTCATACCCTCCTAAGTTACCTTTAAAGGGATAAGACCTTAAGGGCTTTTGAGTAAATTGACATTTTAGGTCATTTAAAGGAAAGGGAGCAACAATTCAGCCTATTTCCTATTGTTGCAGCCGAAAATCACTAGTAGAGAGGAGAGGAGGAGCTCACTTTCTTGAGGAAGAAGATAGAGAAGAAAGCTTGGATTTTGAAGCTTGTTCTTGGTCCTTTTGCCTTCATTTTCACTTCATCTTCTCCATCTCAACCATCTAGAGGTAAGGATGCTCTCAACTCTCCATTTCTTCCACTTTCAATCTTTGGGTTTTGTGGGTTTTGGCTTAAAAGTTGAAGAACTTGCTTATTTGATTGATTGCTTGGAGAAGAAGTAGTGAAGTAGGTTGTTGGATTGAGTTTTGGTTGAAGTTTGATGAACCCATTGAGGGTGTAGCTGCTGGGTATCTTTGGTTGATTATTTTGGAGCTAGGAGAGTTTAGAAATGGAGTTTGTGTTGAGATTTTCGTGAAATTCGAGTTGGGGAAGAAAGGGGAAGGAGCTGGTCAGGTCTGATACGGAATCTGACCCGGACCGGGCCAGGTACCGGCACGGCCTGCCGCACGGAACGGGCCTGGTACCGGCACGGCACCCGGCACGGGACGGGCGGGAGTCCGGCACGGAACCTGATACGGTCCGTGTCGCTCTCCGGGCCGGTCTGTGACGCGTTCCGCGCTGGATTCCGGGCCGGCCTGTGACAGGGTCCGTGCCATGTTCCGGCACGGCTAGCCACACGGTCCGTATGGCATTCCGGATCAGATCCCCAGAGCCCAAAACCCTTCCTTTTAGCTCAATTTGATTCCCACATTTCCTCTTCAAACCTTGATCCATTTCTGAACATTGTTGTGTTTTTTGAGGAGAAGAACACTTGGTTGAGGAAACTAATTTGTGGTCTTTTGGTGGTTCAAAACCTTGGAACCAAGCTAGGAAAGAAGGAAGAACGTGGACACGAGTTAGAAGAGCTTTTATCACGCCGGGACCCGAGTGAAGAACGGAGTGGTGACCACCGGGCTTATCATCAGAGTGTTGAGAGGAAGACCTCGAGGTAGGGAAAGTCTTAACCTCTCGTTTAAATGCTTAGTATGCATGTTAGGCTAATAAAATCGGAAAGGTCCTAGAAATGCCTATAGGATGCGAATAACTAGCATAATTGTCTTTCAATTACTAATAACCGGAAGTGTCTAGTTGTGAACGATTAGGATGCCAATCACTAGTGTAATTCGCTTTCAATACTTGGGAATTGTTTGTCTGGTAGAGGAGCCTTGGCAAAGCCCTCGGATTAGTTGCGTGTTAGGATCACATGCTTGGTTGTTGGTTGCTTAGTGGATAGGCTAATGAGTCTAACAGAACTAGTGGAATTGCATGTGTGATTGTTCGTTTGAAGGTTTTTATGATTGGTTGATTAAAACTCGTACTTGATCGTTGATTGTATTCGAATGATTACTTGATTTACTAAATGGTTGCTTGGAGCATCGAGTATGACTGGTTGTACCGAGCGGTGCAATCAGGTGATCGATGCCCTGTTGGTTTGAGACTGGTAAGTGAACGGTAAGTTGAAATTGTGTGACTGATGTGCTGTGGTTATGTGATTCGTGTGCTGTGTGTTGTGGTGAATTGGTGATGTGTGAGTTATGTGTGGTAATGACTTGGTGGTCGTTGGGATTGGATTATTTCATGTTTCGTTCTGAGTGCGTTATTCAATTATTAACTGTTTATTATTGAATTGCCCAAGTGTATGCTTCCTATGGGAGTAATACCTTGGTTCCCGAGGACATAAAATCCTTTGGAGACGTTTCTGAGAATCCCGATGATAAGCGCCCCGAATGGTTGTTTCCGGTCGCCTCAATGTTATGCGTCTCCTCTGGATTTGAGGGAAAATCCGATAGGACACATCATATGTGGATCGGAGGGTGGAGACTTCATGTGCCACGGCATTGGCTTGTTTACCTATTACATGTGCTTGTTGAAATCTATCTTGTTGACTTGCTGTTGACTTTATTGAGTTTAAGGTCCACCTTGTTATGTGCTTTCCCTACTGAGCGCAAGCTCACCCCTATGAATTTACTGTTGTGTTTACAGGCTTGATTGAGGAGTAGAAGCTCGGGAGCTTCTCGGTGTGGGTGCATTGTAGAGACTTCGTTCTTATCACTTTACTGTTTTGAACAAACCTTGTGGAGGATTATTATTACACCCCTGGAGGGTTATTTGTGTTTTGAACTGAGTTTTGCGGATTCGCTTTTTCTTATTGGAGTTTTTCAGGAACTAAATGTTGAATTACCATCTTTTTAATCTTTCTTTACTAGTCATGCCTCGGGTCCGGGCAAGAACCGGATTTGGGGCGTGATAAATAAGGTAAGACCAGCAGAACCGGAGCAAATGACAGGAGAAGATAGATCAGGGCGGCAGACCACCAGATCCGTCCTTCGAGACGCCAAGCCGGCGGCCGTCGAAGCCTTCATCAACGCAATATTGTCGGCGAGCAACAGGGAAGGAAGAGGAAAGGAGAGACGAGGGATTTGGATTCACAGGAGGGAAGTAGCTTTGGAATGCAAGGAGACGAGGTCGCAACGGTCAGAACCCCACCGGCGACATCCCAGGCCGGACGCCGCCGGTGGAGAGGGGGAAAAAGACCTGGCGGCGGCTAGGGTTTCAGCAAAAAGGGGGTCAAAAGTTGAGAGGTTTTTTTTGGATAGTCTTCTCTTATGTTTTTTTGTTTCTTTTGCCTTTTGGACTGGTTTTTGTTGAACTTTGTTTCTGATGTGTGGTTTCTATCCCAAGACCCACACTTATTTTTTTTATTCATTTATTTCTCTCTAATAAAAAAAAAAGTAAAGAAACAGCTTGCCATTTCTCCATTTTGGTGTGCAAATATTGAATACGTGTACTATACTATCCTGAAACTGTTGTGTGTCGGTTCTCACATGCAGATTACCATGGACTAATATATTTTTGTTTCTACATTTCGGCATGTATATATCAAACACGTGTTCTATAATATTTTGAAGATGTTGTGATGCAGAAAATGAATTATTCCATAATTCCCGACAACTTAGATTTTAGTGTTTAATTTTTTAACAACTTCTGGTAACTAATGAGTCTTCAAACTTGATTTTTATATACCTGTAATGTTGAGCATACAAGAAATCGTTGGCTTTAGTTAGCTCCAATCGTGTGTTTACTCTTTTCATGATAGGTCATGTTTCAGACTCACATGAGGCCCCTTTGTAGTATGTTTATGATCTTCCCCATTAAATATTAGATTAACTCATATCTTTAGTGATTATAGCCATAATTTTTTTTCTTCCATTTATGCCCTAATTGATTTGATGGTTAAGAAACACTTTTTGGTTTCTATTTTCTGTGAGTGTTTTCAGGCAAGGTAACAAAGCTACTCTATGTAAAATGAAATCACAGTCGATGTCTAAACGGTAGGATGAACATGAATCATCTTGTAGAATTTTCATTTATATTGATGGTCTCACGAAGTTTATAAATAGAGTAGCATTCATATGCAATTATTTATAGTTACCTTCGTGCACTTCAAAGAATAATTCTAATCCTAAAGTTAATAAAAATCAAGAGCACGCCAGTTTGACGCTGATCTGGCGGACTACAGTTTCGGGAATTGTAAATTAATCCTCCCTCCTCTATTTGGATTCTCTCTCTACCATGTCAGCAGGCACGCTGGCAAAATAAGGTGTTGCGCTGCGTTTTGACTCATTAGTCATTAGTGCTGCGTTTCCTCCCCTTTTTTGCCCAAGCGTACATGCTTCACCTTCTCCGCTTCCCTGCCATGTCGTCTCTTCTTCTTTGGGAATCACCCTCCGATCCCTCTCCAGCGCCATCATCATCGCTCAGGAGCTGCTTCCTTTCCTATCGATGACTGCTTCCTTTCCTCTCGATGCCCAGGAGCTGCTTCTTTTCTGTTCAAGGGACGAGCTCGAGTTGAAGAAGTGGGGAAGTTTTGTGAGTGAGTTCTTCTTTTGTTCCTCTCTAGGAAAATTCTGTGTTCGGTTTTTAGGGCCAGAAGTTCCGTTTCCCAAACCCTTCCTGACGTAGTAAACCCAGACCCGTCCACGCTCATAGACCAGTGGAGATTCACGGCCCGTGAGTTCATCCGATGGAATTCTCAAACCATGGGTGGTGCTGTTCTCGCTTGTGTCTCCTTTTTCTCTCTCGGGTGGGTCATCAAGGGCGGCAACCCCATACCCTCGCTCCAGGGCAATTCTCATGCGCATCCCACTTCTGATTAGTGTCAGGACTCTAATCGTTGATGGGCTGGAACAAGCATCAGAAGGTGGGCCTGGACGAGTTAGTGAAGAAGAAGAAGACCCGCGAGGCCCAACGGGAGAAAGAGGCGAGCCTGGCCCAATTAAACAAGAAGCGAGTTTTAAACGCGACGTCGTCGTTTTTGGGCAGGGAACAGGTCGCATTCAGAAGACCAAACTTGGTCGGCACGTCGATGGAGTCGCGCCAAAAGGAACATTGCAGGTGAACGTTGTAGGAAGGAAAAACAGAGCCTCAGACGAGGCACCTTTTAATTAATGCTCGGGGTCACAAGGGTAGTATTTGTACTAGGTCTAATGTATCTTCAAGGTAGAGAAGATTGTAAGGAACCTCTTGGAGCAAGAGGTGAATCCAAGCTTGAAGCAAGCTTGGGTATTCCTTGTAGTCCGATCAATCCAGTTCTAATGCAAAGTGTCAGCAATTATAGCTTATATTACTTGTCCTGAATTGTTAGAACCATTACACTGGTATCAGAAGTTTCCCAATCCAGCGCCTGATGGAGGAAATCCCAGAGGTTACTGAACAGGGCACCACTCCTCAGAATCTGGCGTCAATCGCTGGCAGGGTCGATGGTGTTCAGGCTCATGTCCGCACAAACCTACAGGGAGTCCATGCCAGAATGGATACGGTGCACGTTGGCCAGGCTGAGCTAAAGGCAACGCTAGACCAGATCTTGCCCCATCTCCAAGCATTGCCCATTGGCTCCACAAGTTATACGGGCGAGAACATAGACGATGTACTCACTCCGGATCTGGACTCCAATGTACTCCAGTACCGTTCTGATTCTCCTTTCAGAAACTTTCGTACACCTTATACCCCTCACCCAAATCAACCACAAGCTCCACCTCCACCAGCCAACATTCCACCACCACTTCCTCCCCAACAACGACCACCACAAACACCTCCAGCTCACCAACCACCGCTACAACAACCAAACCACCCACCTCAACAACCCATACATACACCAAATATATCCTTTCCCTCCTTTGACGGCACGAATATGTCGGTTTGGATCCAAAAGTGCTTGTCTTACTTCGATTTTTATAATATCGAAGACGAGTTCAAGGCACGTTTGGCCTCACTGCATTTCTCGGGCAGAGCTGAATCATGGTATTTGATGTACCAGAGAGGCAGAGAAAACATTGGCTGGGACGAACTCATTCGGGACATGTAAACCCCATTATGTTTAAAAGAGTTTTAAAGTGTGATCTGGTACTTGGGGGGTTGTTTTTGCAATCAAGTTTGGTTGGAGAAGAAAAAATAAAGAGAGAGAGAAGCATTTCTGGGCTGGACTAGGCTGTCAGACCCGAACTGGGCCTGACCCGCGCTGAACCAAGCCCAAATTATTTCGAGCCCAAACCCTAGCGTTAAAAGAACGCATCGCCGCTTCAGAATCCTTTGACGCGCACGCTTACCGAGGACTCTCTCTCTCGCGCAGCTTCTTCCTCGCGTACCCAAAACCCAGAAATCGTCGCCGCCGCCCTGTGTCGCCGTCGCACCACCTCCGTCCTCAACTTCTTCTTCTTCAGCTCCTCTTCATCTTCCCTCTCCTTCATCTACTTCCATCCTCAAACAAACCCAGCGCCCTGAAACCCTCTTTCCCCTCCGCCCTCACGACCGTTCAAAACCCTCGTCGGGGTCGATTCGAAGACGTCCGTGCCTGATTCGGGCATCTTCGTCAGCGGTGAGTCGTTCCTCACCAGTTCCACCTTCCTCACCCTCTTTTTCGTCGGACATCACGAGTTCCGGGTTCGTCTTGGCTTCGGACGGGACCGGAGAGCGTCGCCGGAGTGCTCAAGTTCCAGATCTGGAACTTGCACACCGGCGAGCTCTTTGGCCGTCAGATCTGGCCGGGAGAGCTCGGGCCTCGCCCCAACCGACCTTCCCTTCGCTTTCTCGAGCTCCTGGCGTAACCGCTGCCGTCAAAACCGTCGTCGTCACCGGAGTCCGCCGGAACCCTAGCCCCGTCTACCTCCATTCACGGCTCAGACAGGACGAGACCTCGTGTTAGGCTCGGGCCTGGCTTCAGTTGGGCCTCGGGCCTGGACGGGTTTGGGCCTCGGGCCTGGACCAATCTGGGCCTGGGCCTGACTGAATCTGAGTCCGGGTTCGACTCGGGTCTGGATCCGGGCCTGGGTCGGGCACGAGTCGGACCGGGTCTGGGCCTGGATCCAGATCAGTTTCCGGGTTCGGGTCGGGTTCCGGGTCGGCCGGGTTGGACATACTCTTTTAATTAAATTAAAACTGATTTAACGACACTTTGGACTAAATCGGACTTTTATTGGATTAAAGGGCGTAATTAAAGGAAAGGGCGAATTGTTAATTTAAAGAACTGGGTAATCTGGATCCGATCTGATTTTGGATCGTTTGTGTGTAAACCCAGACTCGGAGCTGGACTTCGCCCGAGAGCTTGGACTTCGCTCGAGCAGACGAAGACCACTCCGGTACCCGTGTGAAGAACGGAGGAGCTACTGATCGTCTTTTCAGCAGAGTGTATTAGAGGAAGACCTCGAGGTAGGGAAAGCCTTAACTTCTTATTTAAACGCTTAGTATGCATGATTAGGATAATAAAATCGGAAAGGTCCTAGAATTGCCTATAGGATGCGAATAACTAGAATAATCATATTTCAATTACTAATAAATGGATGAGTCTAGTATGCATGCTTAGGATGACGACGACTAGTGAAACTTGCTTTCATTACTTGGGAATTGATTTACTAGTAGAGAGGCTGTGAAGAGCTCTCGGATTAGTTGTGTGCTAGGTTCACTTGCTTGGTTGTTAGTATTAGGATAAACTAAGGGTCTAATGAAACTAGTTAGTTTAATTGATCGAATGCTTAATAGATCGTTCACATGATTGTTGATTGGTTGAGTGATTGTGTTGATATAATTGTTGGTTGAACGGATGATCGAGTATGACTGGTTGTGCCAAAGGGGTACAATCAGGTGATCGATGTACCGCTGGTTCGTGACAGGTAAGTTTACGGTAAGTGTGGAATGTTATGTGTTGTCTTTGCTGTGATGAAAGTGTGATTCGGGCATTGTTCATTGTTGGACAAATCTAGTGTTTGTTTATTTACTCTTATTCTTGAAATGCTTGTTTGTTTGTTTGGTTCGGTACTACACCGGGGGGGGGGGGGGGGGGGGGGGTAATCCGGTGCCGTTGTGGTGGTTGGAGTTGGACAGATACAGTGGGATATTGAGTGATGTGAGGAGCCTATGGCTCGGCAGATCCTACGGGATATTGATGGGATTACTTCACGTGAGATGTTTCTGAGGTTTCACCCAAGGACGTGCGTCCTACGGAAGCACTACCTTGGTTCCCAATGACTAGGGTCCTTTGGAGACATTTTCGAGAATACCGAAGATGAGCATCCCGATGGGATGGTGTCTGGTACTCCAATGTATATGTCTCCTTCGGACCGAGGGAAAATATGAGGTGATATGAATACTCTAGTGGATCGGAATACGGGAACCGAGGTGACACTAGAATCTATTCATGGATCGGAGGCTTGAGAAAGCAGGTGGTTGGCATAATATCAATTACTTCCATTTATCGTTATGATACCTTATGTTAATTATGTTATGGAACCTTTCAATTTAATGTTATTTTCAAGAGTACGAGTCTATCTTATTCCATCTTGTTTATATATTATTTCATCGTACTTATCTTATTCTGTCTGGTTACGCTTTATTCCATTGTGGTCGTATTTGTTGTTATTTAAATCATCCGTTTACACATACAGTGTTGATCCAAGGGTTGAATTGTTAAGGTTTTTCCTACTGAGCGTAAGCTCACCCCTTTGTTTCTCTTACTGTTTTACAGGAGTACCCGATGTCTAGAGAGGCGAGGCTTGGGAGCTTCAGTTATCTTGGGATTTAGCTTAGACTTATGTTGGTCGTCGTACTAAACATTTATTTATTACTTTACTTGTTGAGTTGTGACTCACTGGAGATTCTAAACTTTTATTTGATGATTTGAGGAGATTTACTTGTCTATTTAAAGGTTTATAATTGTTATTTATTGTTTTTCTTTACAAATTCTATTCACATCTCAAGTCCGGTCAAAACTGGATTTGGGGCGTGACAGGACATGTCCTGGAAATTTGAAGCCTTGGGTCACGAAGACGCCGTCATTGAGTTTCTCCAGTTAAGCCAAACAGGGACGGTCTCTGAGTTTGAGGAAAAATTTGATGAGGCACGAGAAATGGTCCTCAATGAGCACCCATATCTGAATGAAAGGTTCTTTACCTCTTCATCCGTTGCTCAGTTGAAACCATCCCTCCGGCCGGGGGTCCGGCAGCTTGACCCGACGACGGTTCAACATGCCATGCGATTGGCTCGTTTCGAAGAAATGAAACAAGGGAGGGGCCCACCTCTACGAACAACGTCCACGTGGGACGGGCTGGTCCATTCCTCAACCAGTGCACTCGGCCTTATCCACAAGGCACAATTGGGCCTCAACCCAGAAACACATGCCCACTTGGTCCAGGCCCAAGGAACAACAGAGACAACACGTGGCCGAAAGCTGATCAAGGTTATCTCAGGGACCGTCGCCGACGGGGGCTTTGTTTCAATTGTCCGGCGCCCTATTCCAAAGAGCATCGCCTAACCTGTCCAAATCGCAACCAACTTTTCCGGTTGAGTCAGTCTGACGATGAGGACGACGAGGACGTCGATCCAGAAATTTCTGAAGGGGAGAGGAATGGGGAAGGAGAGAACCCAAACCGAGATACTGACGCAGTGGCTGAAATTGAAGAACGAATTTGTGCAATTGGTGATCCTCGATGTCCATTGACAAGGACAAAGACCATTCGCATTCAAGGGTTAGTTCAGAAGAGGACCCTATCCATCCTTGTAGACACTGGAGCTACCTCTTCGTTCATTGATGAGAGCATAGCGAAATCCCTTCAACTGAAACTCGCCCAAGTTCAGACGAGGAGGGTTCGCCTAGCAAATGGTAAGAGCTTACACTGTTACTTCTCAGCTCGGGTCCGATGTCGAATTGCTGGGTTTGACTTTGAAGGGAATTACTTAGTAATGCCATTGGGAGATTGTGATGTAATACTGGGAGCTGATTGGCTGGAGTGTGTCAATCCTGTCACGTTTGACCACCTCTGACGCACAATTACAGTCCAGGTACACGGCCAAAAGGTTGTAATACAAGGAGTGGGCATTGAGAAGGGACCAGGAATGGTGAATTTTACCATCCTTCAAAAAGAAGCAAGACGAGGAGAAGAGCTTTGGTTGGGTCAGTTCTATCGATTGGACGAGAAGAAGGCACAAAATCGAATTCACCCACAACTTGCTGGGCTTTTGGTGCAGTTTAAGAAAGTGTTCCAGGAACCAAACTCGTTACCACCTCGACGGGAGTTAGATCACACAATTCTTTTGATTCCAGGTGCTCATCCACCCTCTATTAGGCCATACAAATTGAGCCATGAGCAAAAGGGAGTAGTCGAAGAAATGGTTGATGAGATGCTCAGACAAGGAGTGATAAGGAATAGCTTCAGCCCATTCTCCTTTACTGTCATTTTAGTCAAGAAGAAGGATGGTGGATGGAGGTTCTGCGTGGATTATCTCAAGCTAAATGACCTTACCATCAAGGACAAGTATCCTATTCCTTCCATTGATAAATTGTTGGACGAACTTGGAGGAAGCAAGGTGTATTCCAAGATCGATTTAAGGTCTGGTTACCATCAGATCTGTCTGAAGGAAGGAGAAGAAATGAAGACAACCTTTAGAACCCACCATTGTCACTTTGAATGGAGAGTAATGCCCTTCGGGCTGACCAACGCTCCGGCGACGTTGCAAGCCTTGATGAACGAGGTATTTAAACCATTCATGAGAAAAATCGTTTTAGTTTTCTTTGACGATATATTGGTTTACAGTAAAAATATAGAAGAGCATTACAAACACCTTGATTTGGTACTGGAAACGCTCAAGAAGGAGACTCTGTTTGCTAGAGAATCCAAGTGCGAGTTTGGCATGAGCTCTGTAGAGTATCTGGGGCACATAATATTAGGCCAAGGAGTAGCAACGGATCCAAAGAAGGTGGAGGCAATGAGAGACTGGCCTACTCCGACTAATCTTAAAGGATTACGAGGGTTTTTGGGGCTCACGGGGTACTACAGAAGATTCATTAAGGGTTATGGTGTGATGGCCCGACCCCTCACGAACCTCTTGAAGAAGGAAGCCTTTCAGTGGAGTGTGGAGGCTCAGCAGAGCTTCGACAAACTCAAAGAGACAATGTCTGAAGCTCCAGTCCTGCAATTACCCAATTTTGAGTTGCCCTTCATTATAGAAACCGATGCTTGTGAAGTAGGGATTGGTGCAGTACTGATGCAGCAAGGGCAACCCTTGGCTTACTTGAGCAAGGCATTGGGTCCTAAGAAGAACAACCTTTCCACCTACGAGAAGGAACTCTTAGCTGTGGTCTTGCCAACGAAGCAGTGGAGGCATTATATTCAGAACTCACGATTCACCATCAAAACAGACCACCAACCTTTGAAGTACCTCCTGGAGCAAAAGCTTACCACATCCTTTCAGCAGAAATGGTTAGCTAAGCTCTTGGGGTTGGACTACTCGATAGAATACAAGAAGGGAGCAACTAACAAGGCTGCAGATGCTCTCTCTAGAAGACCAAACCAAGATTGCAGTGCTATCTCCATGGTAGTGCCCGCTATTAGTCTTAGTGCCCGTAGTTCAATCATAAATGTCCAAATGCATATATCATCATTAGCAATAAGATTAAAGCGGCTTTATATTACTTATGTGTTGGAGTAATATATCGATGTGTGTTCTGATCTATGCCCACCATGCGAATAGAACCATAGATCAAGATGGATCACACTCGATGGGTCCCTAGTCAATAAAGCTTCACTAGAAGCGACTAGTATGAAAGATGTCTCTTCATGGCTTACGTTCTGTTAGTCATTGGAATGAGATTCCGGAGTCTGATCATAGATATCATGTGGGACATGATATTGGACGGCCCGCCCTAAATATGTGCCATAGATTGAGTCATGAACATATTCAGTGTTGTAGCTTGTCATGTATCCTTAGACCAAGGAGTCTTTGTGAGCGCTATGCAGTCAACAACTAAGTTTGACCTGAGCCTAACGTTGTCCGTAACATGGCTTCCATAATGGCCAGGATTGGCTTGGGGACGGGCTGCATGAGTGACACGAAAGACGGCTAAGGGATTTATCCCTCATACTGAGGTATGGGAAAGATATCAGTTCTCGGCCGCTTGATCGAAAGTGACTGAAAGAATAGCATGGCCATGCACATGATACTGGGTATCATATATTCAGTCATCTCACATGTCAAGGAACAGTGATTGAGAATAATAAGGATGACGACTCTATGCCTTATCTCAATCAGGATATCGGAGATAAAAGGATAATGACAGGGACGACGGAAAGGTTAGAATCGATTGGTTCGATTCGCTATGTAGTGTCAGGCAATACTAAAGTCTCGTTAGTTGCCACTTATATAGGATCAAGTAAAATGGGATTTTACGTTGATCTATCGACATGCATAAACCTAAGGGTCACACCGAAGGATGAAACTCATTGACACATTTATGGAGAATGGCCAAAAGAGAGTTGTCTCGGGACATGACCAAAACTGGGTTTTGGGTCATGTGCCCGTAAGTGAATAGGACATTACGGATCAAGACAAGGCTTGGAGTCTTGGGATTGATCGCGTCGGATAATGTTGGACATTTCCGGTATGGAAGGCTTGGAGGCGATGAGCACGTCACGGGACCTCGATGGGAATGGCCATGGGCCATGTTCCAAGAGGCCCATGAAAGGCCCATGCAACCAAGGCCCATGGAACTAATTAATCAAGTCTTGATTAATTAGTACTAAGTAAGCAAGACAAGGATTAAGGTGTTGGTGATTCACCACCTAACCCATCTTGTCTTGCCATACCTAGCACCATACTTGTCTTACTTCACACCATGCTTCACACCTAACTTGTCCTTGATGGTTATTGATGGTTTAAGCCATCTTTTTCCTACAACAAATCACAAGACAAGAAGAAAAACACAACTTCTCTCCCTCTTACCCTAGAATTTCGGGTTTGGCACATTTCCTCCCTCTTGTTGTGTTCTTGAGTCATCTAAAGAAGAACTACGTGGCTTTGATTCCAATTGGATACGTAGGCGTCTTGGAGACTCAAGCCGATCATCGTTTCTTTGGTGTTCTTGAACGAATTGGTAAGGAGACATCCATATTGTTTATTCTCTTGTGTATCTAATATTTGGTAGTGTTTAATGGCATGTTCTCGAGTTATTTCCACTGCAAGTATGTGTTCATACTCTCCATCGAGACCCAACACCCGCATGGATGGAGGAGGTTGCTGACATCTATATAGCAGACTTGGAGGCTGAGGGAGTGTTACTGCAACTTGGAATCGCACCTCAAGCATTACCCAACCATCAGCTCAAGCAAGGTGTGATCTTTGTAGGGGGCAAGGTTTATTTGGGCAAAGTGTAAAACCCACTTCGTGTAAAAGTGTAGTAAAGTGCCAACCGAAACGTGAGGGTAGAAGTCTGCAACAAGCTTTTGTTTAAAGAGAAAGAAATCAAAAAAAAGAGGAAAAGCAGGCCAGATCTAGTGAGCCAGCCGAGCCAGGCCCAAACAATTGGAACCGGCCCATGTGGTTTCAGCCCAAGTACACATTCACTAACCCTAGAAGGGTTACTGTTCAACATCAGATCTCGCGCACGCAAACCGAGGCGCAGCCCCCTCTCTCTCTGCGCGACACTCTCCCCCTTCGTCTCACTTCCCTCCGATTCCCGTCGCCGGAATCTGATCTTCATCCCGGTCACGAAGCGAGCCCTGCCCTTTGAGCCACCACCGAAGCCACGCCGACCGTGTCTGGAACGGAGCTCGCCGGTGAGAGAACCTCGCGACCGGATCTGGACGCGCAGCGCCGCCGGAAGCTCGCGAAGAGCTTCTCAAATCCAACCCTCGCCGGAGACAGGAGGTTCCCCCAGGTGAGAATCGGCCGACCGTCCTCTTCCCGACCTTCTCCTCCCTCCCCAGTACGCGTTGTCGCCATCGAACCCGACGAACCCTCGCCGGAGAACACGAGCAGGAGCCACCGTGCTCGGATTTGGTTCGTGGGGGGGCATGCCGGAGCTCTACCGTCCTTCCCCAGTCACAGGCGTCCCTCACGGCGTCGCACGGCTCCCCCGAGCCCCTCGCCGCCACCGTCGCCGACGAACTGCACCGGATCACCACCGTCGTCAGACTCGATGTCCGGTTTGGACAGGCCAGGACACACGGGCCTTGGGCCGGTGAGCATACTGGGCCCTGTGGCCAGTTGGGCTCAACAGCCTTGGGCCCTGGGCCCGATTGTGATCTGGTGGACCTTCAGCCCAGATCACCCTTCAGCCCAGGTCAACCTTCAGCCCAGAGCAGGCCTCAGACCAGATCAGGTGAGAAATTGGATCGGATTCGGGTCGGACCCGGGTCGCTGAGTTAATTAATTATTAAATTAATTATCTGGACTTAAAATTGGTAAATTAAGGACGTTTGAGACGTTCCGAGGGTCGGACTCTTGAGAACTAATTGGACCTTTTTGTGTCAAACCTAGACGGGACTTCGCCCGAGAGCGAAGATTTTGGACCCGAACTAGAAGAGCAAAGATCACGTCGGGACCCGAGTGAAGATCGGAGAGGTGATCACCGGGCGTCATCAAAGTGTTGAGAGGAAGACCTCGAGGTAGGGAAAGCCTTAACCTCTCGTTTTCCATGTTCAGTATGCATGCTAGGCTAATAAAATTGGAAAAAGTCCTAGAAATGCCTATAGGATGCGAATAACTAGCTTAATCGTCTTTCAATTGCTAATAACCGGAATTGTCTAGTGGTGACCGATTAGGATGCCAATCACTAGTGTAACTCGCTTTTAATACTTGGGAATTGATTGTCTGGTAGAGGAGCCTTGGCAAAGCCCTCGGATTAGTTGCGTGTTAGGATCACATGCTTGGTTGTTGATTGCTTAGTGGATAGGCTAAAGAGTCTAATGAAACTAGTGGAATTGCATGCTGGAATGCTCTTTTGAAGGCTTTATGATTAGTTGATTACACTCGTACTTGCTCGTTGATTGTATTCGAATGATTATTTGTTTTACTTGATTGGTTGTTTGGAGCATCGAGTATGACTGGTTGTACCGCGCGGTGCAATCAGGTGATCGATGCCCCGGTGGTTCGAAACTGGTAAGTGAACGGTAAGTTGGGATTGTGTATTTGGTGTGCTATGGTTGCGTGATTCGTGTACTATGTGTTGTGGTGAATTGGTGATGGTTGAGCCGTGTGTGGATTTGGATTGGTGATGGTTGAGCCGTGTGTGGACTTGGATTGGTGGTTGTTGAGCTTGTATTACTTCGTATTTCGATTGAGTGCGTTATTCAATTATTAACTGCTTATTATTAAATTGCCCACGTGTGCGCTTCCTATGGGAGTATGGCCATGGGTTCCCGAGGATCTAAAATCCCTTGGAGACGTTTCTGAGACTTCCGATGATATGTGCCCTGAAGGGTGTTTCCGATAGTCGCAATGATATGTGTCTCCTCTGGATTGGAGGGAAAATCCGAGAGGACACATAAGATGTGGATCGGAGGGTGGTGACTTCATGTGCCATGGCATTGATCGGTTTATCTATCGCCTGTGATTGTTAGAGCCTTATATTAACTTTACTAATGAATCTACTCGTAATATCATGAACTACCTTGTTGACTGTGTTGGTGAATTATGGGTCTTGTGGACGTTGTCGTTGATTCTTTGGAGTTTAAGGTTTACCTTGTTTTGTGTTTTCCCTACTGAGCGTAAGCTCACCCCTGTGAGTTCATTGTTGTATTTTCAGGCTTGATTGAAGAGTAGAAGTTCGGGAGCTTCTCAGGGTGGGTGCGTGATAGAGACTTCGTACTTTTTACTTTTAATGTATTGAACCAAAACTTGTTGAGGTTTACTATTACACCCCTAGAGGGTTATCGTATTTTGAAATCGGTTTAACGGATTATTTTCATTATCGGAGATTTTCAGGAAGTAAATGTTGATTTATCATTTTTACGGTCTTCTATTACTCGTCATGCCCCGGGTCCGGGCGATAACCGGATTTGGGGTGTGACAATTTGGTATCAGAGCCTGGTTTCATTTGAAACAGGTGTCTTTTGAACTGATTTTCAAACCTCGGACCGAAGTCAATTAGGTGGGTAGAGTTAGGAAGTTTGAGTCTTGAGTTGCTTTAAGGGTTGTCCTAAATGGAATCTTGCACTACAATGTTTGCATTACTTGATTGGTATCCTCTCCCTAATGATCGGTGAAGCCAAATGGTTGAGATCGGAATTGGATTAACGGTCAATGACCGACCCATTATGCATACATGGTAGGGTGAACCAACAGTTGGTGGTGGTGTTGCCCTTTGGCATATTACTTCAAAACTTTTCAAGTTGTAGTTTGGTCTCGTTCAAGTGTTGACTTGTGGTTGACCGCTTCTCTGGAGCATGAGTACTCCAAGTGTGCTTGCATTGAGTGTCTTGAGTGGAGTCGTCGAACCCGTGTTTTTGCCTGTGGTTGAGTGGCCGTGAGTGCCGTGGGGTTGTTGAGCCCGTGAGTTGCTGTTGTTGAGTTTTGAGTGGCCATGAGAGCCGTATTGTTATCTGCGTTTGGGTGGCCATGAGAGCCCGTGTATTAAGGTTGAATTCTTTGGCTGGCCTCGGGGAGGTTGCGAGCATTCTTTGGCTGGCTTACGAGTTAGAGGCTCGGTAAGTTGCGAGCATGCTTTATTGTTGAGTTTGGGACACGAGAATCCCGTAGGCCCGTGTGAGGCGAGTTTGGGCACGAGTACCCCGTAATATTTTGGGAGCACGAGAACTCCGTTTATTGTTTGCGTTGTGTACTTTAGGAGCATGAGAACTCCCCTTTATTGACTGTGTAATGTCTTGAAAGAGCATGAGAACTCGGTGTACTTTTGCCTTGTGAATTTGTATTGGTGGTTGTCCCGCTTAAGCGGAGGGTTAAGGGAAAATACGAATGGGTCATGCCGAATTTTCAGTAGAACTAAAATATTTACACCATCACTGGTTAACTCAGGGGCGCCACTGTAGTCGAACGTGATGTTTGATGTCAAGTTGTTACAATGAGGTTTGGGGACGCCTGAAACGGATTGTAACAACATGAGATCGACATGGGAAGTTTGAGTAGAAGTTAAGAAATGAGAATTCATGGAAAGGAAGGAAAGGTTAAGGGTGTTTGTTGAATTGAATTGTGTTAAGTGTTAAACCCCTCTTTGTGAAAGGATACCCGAGCAAAGGGTATGCCTGTTGCTTTGTGCCTGGTGTGGTGTGCTTGAGTTTGAATCCTCGAGTGGGAGTGGATTTCTTTGACTTGATTGAACCCTCCTGTGGGAGTTGGTTGTGTGTGTGATTAAATCGTCGGTTGTTGTTGTGAGACGCATGGAGATGCGAGCTTGTATGCTATTATATATGAGTATATACATACCTGCTAAGCTTAAGAGCTGTAAAACCTTGGGTGACTTGTGAGACGCGCGTGTGCGTCCTTATACTTGATCGAACCTTTGTTTTGGTGTGAGACGCACGAGGTGCGGGTCTCTTGTTTATGTAAGTGTTACGTTTGACTTCACGACTTACTTCTGATCCAAGCGGGATCCGGTGGAGACGCACGAGAACGTCATGCTTGGGCAAATCGAACCGATTGGGTTAAACTGATCTGTGAACCTATGGTTGCTAAGGGCAGCGAGCTGGAGAGTGTCATGTGTTTACGCCGTCCAGTTGTGGGGCAGAGCCGGATACTAGTTATCGTTCTGGCAGGGGCAGTGAGCGCCCAGGGAGCTACTCCCACAGAACACGAGAGTTTTGGGAATAGACCGGTAGGGTCATCACCTAGAGTTCCTCCAGTCGCAGAGCCGACTCAAGCGGCTCGATTGAGAAGGTGGTTCGCGCAGTGCTAGATGCACTCAGCATGATAGTACAACGCCAGCACAAGAGTCTGTGCCTACCGCCGACGCGGTCACTACCGAGATGCCAGGCCAGGTGGACAGTTACACGGCCCAGGCACTCAGAAGTCTTCGTCAGTTGAGTACACCAGTTTGATCCGGGAAGTTGGATCCCGAGGCAGTTGTATTATGGTTGGAGTGGAGTACCCACCACCTTAATACGTTTAGAGTATTCGGTCATTCGTTGGAGATTATTTTTCGCGACCCCGACTGAGAGAGAAGCACGGTATTAGTGGCAGTGTGTGCAGACCAGATTTGGAAATGACTTCCACCCGTTCAGCGGACTATCCTTGGGACAGTATGTCCTTTGATCTAATCGAGATGACCGACACCGGCAGTTTTGGATCTGCATTGGAAAGGGATGACCGCCTATGAGTATTAGGCGAGGTCCGTGTCCCCGTATCGCTTCACACCCGGGATGGTGCCGACCGAGAAGAGCCGTCGTAGGCATTTGAGAAGGGACTCAGTTCCCTTGGCACAGAGTGAGCCATTGCTTCAGAACCATGGACGATTCAAGACGAGTGGAGCAAACACTAACGTTAGAGAGACATGTTGGGAAACCGCCAAGGCGCAGAAGACCAGGCCGAGGCCGAGAGGCTTCGTGAGGCCGTCAGGGAGTCGCAATCTGTGGAGGCAGGGGACCTTAGGATTCTTCCATTCACAGGCCCGGTCTGGTGAGACATGACGGGTTGGAGAAGTAATGTCTGTTGGGTCTGCCCGGTAGCACCGTTTGCCCTCGAGCAAACAGTTGGGACGTCTAGGCCGAGAAGGCAGTTGAGTGACGGATCTACGAACCGTCCTACAGGTCGATCTACGAGAGTCGACAAGAGAATATGCTGTCGTAGCAGTGAATTCTTTCATCCCGTCGAGAGGAGGACCTCCGATGTGGCGGGGCCGAGTGTACCTTTTTACCGAGCCCGAGTGAGGACTTGATACCGATCTTGAGATCGAGTAGAGTACTGTTACCTTCTGCATTTTGAATTTCGTGTCAGCTGACACTTGAGCATTACACTGGGGGTATTGGTTCGTGGTGACGTATCGATCGAGCGAGTTTAACACCGTTAAGCCCACCGGTACTTTTAAAACATCAACTAAAGGTAGGGTGGTACCGGATAACGTCAGTGGGAATGAGAAAGTGGAGTAACAAAGTTAGTCAGATTGAAGGTTCTTTTCTTCTCCGATAGTGCGGATCGAATTCTAAGAACCGAGCGCTGAAACAGCAAGCGTTCATCGAGCGCCATCAGCGACGAATGCCGAGCAGTGAAAGGCCGCAGCCTTGACCAGTAAATGGTCCGACCGATCACCGGAGATGACCGAGCGACGGTAATATCAGAGTAGCGCAGCGGAAGCGTGGTGGGCCCATACCCACACTGGTCGTAATCGACAGTTTCTTCTAACTCCGCTACAAGACTTAAGTTAAAGGATTCGAACCGTTGAGGCGATGTGGTTCAAAATCTTTGTTAGCAAACGAAGGTTGCACGAGTGGGTGCCGTACGTGAGAAACTAAATCAAGTTGTGTCTCTTACGTTCTTTTCAGAAGGACTAATCGTTGATGGGCTGGAACAAGCATCAGAAGGTGGGCCTGGACGAGTTAGTGAAGAAGAAGACCCGCGAGGCCCAACGGGAGAAAGAGGCGAGCCAGGCCCAATTAAACAAGAAGCGAGTTTTAAACGCGACGTCGTCGTTTTTGGGCAGGGAACATGTCGCATTCAGAAGACCAAACTTGGTCGGCACGTCGATGGAGTCGCGTCAAAAGGAACAGTGCAGGTGAACGTTGCAGGAAGGAAAAACAGAACCTCAGACGAGGCAGCTTTTAATTAATGCTCGGGGTCACAAGGGTAGTATTTGTACTAGGTTTAATGTATCTTCAAGGTAGAGAAGATTGTAAGGAACTTCTTGGAGCAAGAGGTGAATCCCAAACTTGAAGCAAGCTTGGGTATTCTTTGTAGTCCGATCAATCCAACTTTAATGCAAAGTGTCAGCAATTATAGCTTATATTACTTGTCCTGAATTGTTAGAACCATTACAATTAGTCAAGGAAGTTCCAAAGTGATTGATTGTCATGAAACCACATGTTTTAGGTGAGTTTCAGCTTCTTATTTTGATTCGGGGTTGATGATTTGATGTGAGTTTCGATGGAGAGTTTGTTGAAATGCCCTTTTGATTTGGGATCTAAATGATAAATGATTGAACTTGGGTTCTTCTTTTAAATCCAGTATGATCAGAGTGTGTATGATATGTGATGTGGGTTTTTATTGGTGTGAAGTTTTAGTGAACCTCTTTAATTGTATTCTATAATTGAATTTGGGTTCTGCTGTGGAAATGAAATGTTTGATTCAGTATGGTATTATGATGCGGGGTCCTAGAGAACCTCTTGCAATTGCTTGTATTTCTAAAGAATTAAACTTGGTTGTGCTCTAACTACGAAGTGTTAGATTTTGTATCACATTTGGTCTGGGTTTGTGCTGATTTGTATGGATGGTGTGAGTTTAGAGAACCTTTTAAGTTGTATTGTTTATGAATGGAACTCAGGTTCTGTTGTAACTATAAAATGTTTGGATTTTGCGTGATAATTATTGTAAAAGCTTAGACTTTGTATCATATTTGGTGTGGGTTTGAATTTTATTAGTTGATTTGGGAACTTTGTTTGTTTTGGGTCTTTTCAGAATTGGGTTAGTTGTCTCTTCGTTACTTTGTATTTTACTCTATTTTTTAACATTCACTTAATTTGATATACATATGGCCTACCTCGAGTGATTGATATGGTTTTGATGATAGTCAATGTGTGTTGTGCTTTTGATGTGCAGGGGTTTTCGTTCAGGGATTGGGGAGCTTAGGTTTTGGTTTTACCAAGTTTATCATTGTATGTATTCTGCGACTTTACCAAATTGTTTGTGGGTGTTTGTTGATGTTATTTTAGGCCTTCACCTTCGTGTTGTCCTGTATGCTAACATGAACGGTCTCATCCTATAGTTGATGTTAATAAATTGTTGCTTACAACCGTAGGTTAAATCTGTTAAGAAAGTTGTTTTTCAATTCAATTTAGTTTAGCCTTG